>CM060273.1:5816541-6439612 GCA_030684275.1 Acipenser oxyrinchus oxyrinchus | reverse complement strand
TGCAACAGTGAATCATATAGAATTGCAGAATACATAGACCACTTTTAAACCCCTATCCACCAAACACACTAGCTACCTTAAAGACACATATGACTTCATAGAAAAATTATAACACTCAACCTACCAGAAACAGCTTTTCTCTTCACAATAGATATAGACAGCTTGTACACAAACATAGAGACCAACGCAGGCATTGCAGCTATCAGGAAATGTCTAAATCTAAATCCGATCCAACCAGACCAGACGAGGAACTGATCAAACTCCTGGAAATCAGCTTAACGAAAAACGACTTTGAATTCGACAACCAATTCTACCTCCAAACCAAAGGAACAGCGATGGGGAAACGCTTATGCCATCATATGCTAACATCTACATGGCCGATTGGGAAGAGACAATCCTCCACAGATGCCCACACAGACCAACTCACTATTTCAGGTACCTAGATGACATTTGGGGCACTTGGACACATAGCATGGAGGAATTTACAAATTTCATCTCGTTACTTAACACACACCACCAGTCCATAAAGGTAAAATACACCACACATAACAGCTAAGTAAACTTTTTAGACACCACCACTTACAAAGGACCACATTTTTCACAAACACACCAACTAGACACCAAAGTATATTTTAAAGAAACTGACACACACACTCTACTACACAAAACCAGCTATCACCCTAAACACACATTTAGAGGTTTAATAAAATCACAGCTACTCAGATTCCACAGAATTTGCACACAACATACTGACTTCCAGGCAGCTACCAAAGTCTTATTCACAGCACTCAAACAAAGGGGTACTCCTGTTCCTTCCTCAGAGGAATAAGGAAAACCTTCTTAGAACAAAAGCCTAGAGACAACAAAAAGATTATTCCACTTATAACTACCTACTCACATTTTAGTGTGGCAGCTAATTCACAGATAAAACAAAACCTAACCAACAAATTACAAGACACCAACCTGCTTACAGGACACAAGATAATCTCAGCCTACAGAAAAACAAAAACTTGACCAACTATTTAGTGTCCAGTAAACTGCCTTCACTTAATCGCAAACCAACAAAAGCATCACAACACTTCAAGCAACTTTCCGCACTCCGGAGCCAATCCACAGGCATCACATACAACATTCCACAAACCTTTACACAAAACAGCAGGAACTGCATCTACGCAATACAATGCGATACATGCAAAATCATTTACATTGGTGAAACAGGCAACACTATCCGTGTAAGACTAACACAACACATCTATAATATCAAACACAAAAAGAATCACAAACACCTCTAGTAGCACACTTTCTACAACACAACTTGGAATCTCTGAAAATTACAGGGCTGGAGAGGAACCAGAACTGGACAATCGGAGAAAGGAAATGGAGAGAAAAAGACTGGATCAACAAACTACAAACAACTTTCCCGCTAGGCCTGAACATTAGAAACTCCACGATAGACCTACACTAGAAAAGGAGATCCAAAACAAAACAAACAAAGAAATTAATCCAAAAGAGCCAGATGGCCAGTGCATCTTTCTTTCCCTGAAAAATCAACCAAGTGTGGAGTTCTCAGGGAAACAAAGTTCCTACCTCACCCTAACCGCCAGCCTCTGACTCAGGAGAAACAAATGTAAGTTTAAAATGTTTTTTTTTTTTTTTTTTAAATGTTTTTATTTTTATTTTTATCTTCCCACAGAGCTAGACCACAAACTCCAGAGTGACACACACTGAACAAAGGGACTCTGGAAGGTGACCTTAAAACAAGAAGGGTAATTAGCAGCCATTAGCAGCCATTCAGGGCAACATAATCACCTCCAGCAATCTAATCACCCTCATTAAGGGCAGAACAATAGGGGCCTCTAGCCCAGCCCGGAGGGGTGGAGCCACCCAGACTGGAAACGCATAAAACTGCGACCAGCTCATTCAATTTTCAGAACACCTGATGAAGCCTAATGAAGAGGCTAAACGTTGTGTACACCTAGAAGAATAAGAAATTGAGGAAACCAGCAGAGACCAAGGCAAGAGATCCAACAGGACAGGATTCTCTACCATCTCCTGGCTACCCCAACCATAGATTAAATAAGAACTTAGGGCTAAACTCATTTTTCTTTTTCAGGAAATAACCTATTTTTTTCCTTTACAGCAACTAATTTTTCTTTTTCTTTTTCAGGAAATAACCTATTTTTTTCCTTTACAGCAACTAACCAGAAAAACATTTCTCTCTTTTAGGATATCTTGCAAAAAACTAACCCCTTCCTTTCCCAGCACTTAAATACTGCTGCACCAACACAGCACTGAAAGGTAAGTATTGATTGTGTTTGTAGTGGAAACCTAACGGTGCCAACATAAGCTACAAACCAATCATTCACCCACCTCCCACCCCACCTACACAGCACTTCGAAAGGTAAGTATATATTGTTTTTGTAGTGGAAACCTAACGGTGCCAACAGAAGCTACAAATCAATAATTCTCTCATTTCTCACAACCACATACACTCCAGGAACACTACAACACATCACCCTAACCACTCTTTCCTTTCAGCATGATGGAATCCTCCATACACCCAGTAAAGACTTTCTACAGAATGATCCAAACAATCCAATTATTTGGACAACGTTAATGAAGCTATCATTAACAACAGAGTACCACCAGGAATGCTGAAACAAACCCACCACTTACAATTCTACATCAAACCAGCCCTGCCAACTCCAGCCACGGCAGAACTCTTAGCAGCCAATGCTAAAATTGATGCACACAAATCTTCAAATCCTGCAAATACATTATGAAGATACACTCTCCAGAATACAAACAGACCTGCACAAAATACCAACCAGGAACTGGCAGGAACCATTTCAGAAGGCGAAAACATGGGCCTACAGGAATTTTAGAAAGAAGATCAAGCAGACAACCTTCGAGACAGCTTTTCAAATAGCACAAGAAAATCTGGAGCCACTGCCAGCAACCCAGCAACCCCAGCCGAGCCTTAACAACAACTCCTTCGCAGTGCTGGCAGACAATGAACCTCTGCCCCAGAGACCTCTACCCCAGAGGCCCAACAAACCACACACCAGCAATGTGGCTACCTACATTTCAGAAGAGATAACCAGGATCTCAACCAACCAATCACAACCAAACAACAACACCAGACAGAGGAGCCCCTTAGACCAACCAACAGCAACAAATGAAGACTGGCTGTACATCAAAGATCTTACATATGCTGGCCAGCTCAACACACCTACTGGAACCTCTGAACCCACCTCCGACTCCAACCAGACTCCTACACCCAACCACCACCCTATCCCGACCCTAACCCTAACCCTAACCCTAAACCTAACCCTAACCCTAAACCCAACCCTAATCCTAACCCTAACCCTAACCCTAACCCTAACCCTAACCCTAACCCTAACCCTAACCCTAACCCTAACCCTAACCCTAACCCTAACCCCAACCCCAAACCCAAACCTAACCAAGCAACCCTAACCGCACGCCTATCCCCAACCCATACCCCCGCTGCACCCCCACCTCTAACCCTAACCCACACCGCACCCCTACCCAGACACCACCAGAGAACCGACGACTCAGCAACAGTCCAGCAACACTGCCCAGGAGAACCTACCAGGTTCACAGACACATCAACACGGACAAAAAGAACATAGACTGGAGCCTGCAAACTAACAAGAACATTCTCATCATTGGGGACTCCAACCTCCACAGAATCCCGGACCACACCCAGAGCCAAATACAGATTGAAAGCTACCCCGAGCAAAATTCCTACATGCAGCCAACCTTCTGGACAAAGCCAAAACAGATAGAGGAGTGACCAAAGTGATCCTATCATTCGAATCAACAACAAGGACCAGAAAGTCAAAGAGACAGCTATCAAAACCTACAAAGGATGTACAGGTCAGCAAAGACAACCTTCCCAACTGCAGAAATCAAAGTGCCACTGGTGAACTTCTCACGAGCACTAGACATGCAGGCCCAACGAAACTTGGAAGAACTAAATGGATTCATCTCAGCCAACCTACCACACATACCGCTATTACCAACTGAGAAATTCCAAGTAGGCGGAGACAACATCCACTGGACAACCAACACAGCCAAAGATATGCTCCAGCACTGGTGCCAGCATTTAAACTAGGAGACCCCACAAGCCCAAACATCTCCAGGGAGGGGGCATCCAACATAGTCAATCTATGTAAAAACTTCAAACCAACAGAGAGTCAAAACAGCCTTTTGAGCAAAGGCCCTCCTTCATACCCACACCGCAAACTAAAGCAAAACAGAAGCAGACACTGCGAGCAGAAACACAAGATTACCATAGGAGGCTAAAGATCGCAACCTTCTTTGAAGAGGAAGAAGACTCAAATCACATACCCTTCCTACCCAAATCCAACTGGGAACCAAATAACAACCAAGTTCCACAGGAAATCACAGAGATTATTCTTGAAGATCTAAAACAATACACAGCCTTAACCCAGGTAACTACAAAACAGAAGACAACCTAACAGCACCAGAAAGGATAGCACTTAAGGAATTACAAAACATACCGACATCATTTTCAAACCAGCAGACAAGGGCAGTTCAATAGTAATAATGGATAGAGAAGACTACATCTTTGAAGCCAACAGACAACTAAATAATCTGGAACACTACAGGAAATTAGACGCACCAATTTATCTTGATTCCGCCAGGAAATTAATAGAATAATACAAACACTAACAGACCAAAAAATAATTACTAGAAAACAAGCACACTATCTCAAGGGGCAGACACACCCAGAGCACGCATTTTTTACATGCTACCAAAAATACACAAATCACCAGACACATGGACTATCCCACACACCATACCACCAGGCAGACCGATAGTATCGGATTGCAACAGTGAATCATATAGAATTGCAGAATACATAGACCACTTTTTAAACCCCTATCCACCAAACACACTAGCTACCTTAAAGACACATATGACTTCATAGAAAAAATTAAAACACTCAAACTACCAGAAACAGCTTTTCTCTTCACAATAGATATAGACAGCTTGTACACAAACATAGAGACCAACGCAGGCATTGCAGCTATCAGGAAATGTCTAAATCTAAATCCGATCCAACCAGACCAGACGAGGAACTGATCAAACTCCTGGAAATCAGCTTAACGAAAACGACTTTGAATTCGACAACCAATTCTACCTCCAAACCAAAGGAACAGCGATGGGGAAACGCTTATGCCATCATATGCTAACATCTACATGGCCGATTGGGAAGAGACAATCCTCCACAGATGCCCACACAGACCAACTCACTATTTCAGGTACCTAGATGACATTTGGGGCACTTGGACACATAGCATGGAGGAATTTACAAATTTCATCTCGTTACTTAACACACACCACCAGTCCATAAAGGTAAAATACACCACACATAACAGCTAAGTAAACTTTTTAGACACCACCACTTACAAAGGACCACATTTTTCACAAACACACCAACTAGACACCAAAGTATATTTTAAAGAAACTGACACACACACTCTACTACACAAAACCAGCTATCACCCTAAACACACATTTAGAGGTTTAATAAAATCACAGCTACTCAGATTCCACAGAATTTGCACACAACATACTGACTTCCAGGCAGCTACCAAAGTCTTATTCACAGCACTCAAACAAAGGGGTACTCCTGTTCCTTCCTCAGAGGAATAAGGAAAACCTTCTTAGAACAAAAGCCTAGAGACAACAAAAAGATTATTCCACTTATAACTACCTACTCACATTTTAGTGTGGCAGCTAATTCACAGATAAAACAAAACCTAACCAACAAATTACAAGACACCAACCTGCTTACAGGACACAAGATAATCTCAGCCTACAGAAAAACAAAAACTTGACCAACTATTTAGTGTCCAGTAAACTGCCTTCACTTAATCGCAAACCAACAAAAGCATCACAACACTTCAAGCAACTTTCCGCACTCCGAGCCAATCCACAGGCATCACATACAACATTCCACAAACCTTTACACAAAACAGCAGGAACTGCATCTACGCAATACAATGCGATACATGCAAAATCATTTACATTGGTGAAACAGGCAACACTATCCGTGTAAGACTAACACAACACATCTATAATATCAAACACAAAAAGAATCACAAACACCTCTAGTAGCACACTTTCTACAACACAACTTGGAATCTCTGAAAATTACAGGGCTGGAGAGGAACCAGAACTGGACAATCGGAGAAAGGAAATGGAGAGAAAAAGACTGGATCAACAAACTACAAACAACTTTCCCGCTAGGCCTGAACATTAGAAACTCCACGATAGACCTACACTAGAAAAGGAGATCCAAAACAAAACAAACAAAGAAATTAATCCAAAAAGAGCCAGATGGCCAGTGCATCTTTCTTTCCCTGAAAAATCAACCAAGTGTGGAGTTCTCAGGGAAACAAAGTTCCTACCTCACCCTAACCCTAACCCTAACCCTAACCCTAACCCTAACCCTAAACCCTAACCCTAACCCTAACCCTAACCCTAACCCTAACCCTAACCCTAACCCTAAACCCTAACCCTAACCCTAACCCTAACCCTAACCCTAACCCTAACCCTAAACCCTAACCCTAACCCTAACCCTAACCCTAACCCTAACCCTAACCCTAACCCTAACCCTAACCCTAACCCTAACCCTAAACCCTAACCCTAACCCTAACCCTAACCCTAACCCTAACCCTAACCCTAACTGCTGACTCGCCCAATCCCAACACAAACAACGGGCAGCTGTTCTAGCGAGGCAGCTTCTCATAACAAATACCTGTGGTTTTGAGTATATTGTGTAAGGCTTGTGTTTCAAATGTCGATATACAATAAGTGGCTTCAAAGCCATTTCTAAGGGATATGATATTCTGGGGAATTGTCATTTGTCAGTTTGTTTCATTGACCCTGAATAGCACTAGTCTTGAAATACCTTACATACATCTACATGGGCTAGTCCATGATTAGTGCTAATCTGTCTCTGTGACACCAGGCAATATTATGCATATATGATTCTGTATAAGCTGAGGTATATTAAACGCGTATAACATGTCATTTTTACAGTCATTTGGTCATTTTTTAAACCAACTACAAGGACAGCACCATCTTAGATAATCAATGTAATCTTAAAACAGAGGCAAACTTTAAAAAGAGGTGTTTGAATGGTGTTGGTGATTTGAACAAGCCAGATTGTGTGTTCCTATTCAGTCGGCTCCCGTGGTGTGAAGCCCTCTGTGTGACTGCTCTTCAGCATCTCTATTTCCTCATGGTCTGTGACAATAAAGCACACATCACACATTCTTTATCTCTATTTGCTCATCACCAGTAAAATGAGCAGCAGTCTTGTTTTCAAACACAGATTCAAGCTTTTAGAGCTCAGAGAATAGAAGAAGGGCTCTTGAGCCACTGACTCATGGGCCTGTGGGTCTTGTTTGGACAGAATCACCCTCCACTTTTACTCATCAATCCTTTGACATAAAGCACTCAGACAGCTCTCTGGGGGAACTTAGAGCAATTGTAGCAAATCATAATACTGCATTTTCTATATACAGTATTATAGGGGCTATGTAACAACCATGTACAAAACCACACAGACTAACATTAGAACAGTATTCATATTGGCACCAGGTTGCTAAAATTATTGTCACTAACACAGTGGAAGCTGATTGTTTTAATACTGAGAGTATCATCTCCCTATATGATCAGTGCGGTCTGAACTGTGGATAGTGGCTGGAATAGCACATGTATAAATAAATGAACCCTAACATAATTATCTTTGCCTTTAACATTTGAAAGATGCATCGTTTTCACGGCTGCTCCCTAGCTCACAGCACATCCACGATTCAAAAATATAGACCTGTTGTCTACAATGGCAATTCAATGATTTTGTTAGAAGAGGGTTATACAACAGTATGAACCATAAGTAAAATGGTACCACATTGGTAAAACAGAAAAACATCCCATCAAAATACTGCATGTCCAGGACAAATTCTGTAAATAACATAATAATACAATGCTAACTTAATGTACAACAGCTTCAGAAACATGTCCTAAAGTGCCTCCCTTGGGGAATGCAAGAGATTAATAGAGAAGGCTTTGTCTAAAAGCAGTTTTACTGTACTTACAGAGCTGGTCAGAGGGACTGCTCAATACACTGCAGTCAGTCATTCCAAGCCCCATAGATTATTTAGAGGTTTGTGGTGCCTTTGTGTCTGACAATGGGCTTTGAGGCATCACAGCATCCTTGCTCAAATTACCTTTTTTGTGTGTGAAACATGCATGTTTTATATAGGTTGATGTTAGTTCCTGCATCAATTACAGTTCAATGCTGAACAAAAGATTGTAGAAAGTCTTTTCAATGAACAACAAATACTGTTTTTCTTTTTACTTTTAAAAAATTATGCTTTAAAAAAGCAAAATTAGAAAATGAAAAAACAAACAAATCTCGTTACATTTTCTTACAGAACATCTACCTTGTTTGAAAAGCAATATGTCTCCAAGGCTTTCTTTATCAAGTATTTGAATGCTGTAAGCTGAAGGGAGCTGACAGAAAGAACAGTCCTCTTAGCTGGGCATTTCGTAAGCCTAAAATTAAGTGAAGAAATTATATTAAATGTTGAAATGGCTTCCAGTTCTAATCTTTCCACAAACATCCCTCAAGCTACCCATTATATTGAACAGCAAGGCTGTGCTGTCACTGCAAGATGAATGCAATGAAACATCCTTAAGCTAGCAATGGGTACATTGCATTTGTTTTTTTTTGTAATGTGAGCTTTAACAGTATAGAAAAGAGAGGTGAGTAAACTCGTTTCCTTTTGCTTAACATTAGTATTAAACATAAGTGCAATTGCTGTAAACAATGGAAAGCTTAATTCACATCTATCATCAGCAATAAAAACCCTCCTAAAGCACTTCCAAAGCAAAGACAAAGTGAGCCATTCTAGACATGCATTTACTTTCTATTTCTGTCACAGACACAGATAGGGGCCCTGGGATAAACATGTAAACCTGTGGAACGCCAAACCAAAACTAATATGGGCTTCACTTGCCTGGCCTGGCTGGGCTTGGGCTAAACTACTTGATTGTTAATGGGGTTTATATTGCCAGTGGTCAGGCAGATCATTCATTTTTATTTGCATTCAGTTGAAAGCAATTATGGCTAATGACAGACTAATGTGAAGGATATCAGCACATCACTAGCAGCATCATGCAATTTAAATAATGTTTCTTATTGGCCATTTCAACAACTGTTCTGCAAAATGCTGTGTGGCATATCTGCAAAATACTGCTGTTGAAATACTGTTGATGCAATACACTGCTGTGGTGTAGTTCCAGTGCAATACGCTGCTGTGGTGTAGTTCCAGTGCAATACGCTGCTGTGGTGTAGTTCCACTGCAATACGCTGCTGTGGTGTAGTTCCACTGCAATACGCTGCTGTGGTGTAGTTCCAGTGCAATACACTGAAGGGCATTGTAGGTGAGCAGGAAAGTTTTGAAAATAACCCTGAACTTTACAGGTAGCCAGTGCAGCTGGGCAAGATGGGGGTTGATATGATCATGTTTTTTACATCTGGTAAGGATCCTGGCAGCGACATTCTAAACTAGCTGCAGTCGGTTTATGGTGTGTGTCGGGAGACCACCATATAGACAGTCGCAGTAGTCGAGTCGAGAGGAGACAAATGCATGACAAAGTATCTCCGCATCCGGGAGGGAAAGGTAGGGACAGACTTTGGAGATGTTCCGAAGAAAAGCTCACTAAATACAGTTTTGTAGAATAGAAAATCATCAAAAAAATACAACTTTTTGTCCAGGCCCAATTTACTGTAGTATCCCATGGTTGTAGTAAAGCATACCAATACTGTCCCCCCGGGGAAGAGCCTAGATAATACTGTCCCCCTGGGGAAGAGCCTGGATAATACTGTCCCCCTGGGGAAGAGCCTGGATAATACTGCCCCCTGGGGAAGAGCCTGGATAATACTGTCCCCCTGGGGAAGAGCCTGGATAATACTGTCCCCCTGGGGAAGAGCCTGGATAATACTGTCCCCCTGGGGAAGAGCCTGGATAATACTGTCCCCCTCGGGAAGAGCCTGGATAATACTGTCACCCTGGGGAAGAGCCTGGATAATACTGTCCCCCTGGTATAGATTAGCAAGTTATTGTAAAGCTATGCAATAGAGGCACATATAAAGGTCATTCTTTATAAGGCATGTTTATAATGCATTAAAGTTGACTGTAGTTTTATGAGTGAGTGTGAAGTGGTGTCTTGAGCATATTGTAACCGATGATCCTGTTGTAGGATTAGTCCATCCCCCTGGTATGCAAATGTAAAGGTGCAAGGGGTTATGGGTGCTACATTTCATGGAAGTGTATCTGGCTTTTTAGCCTTGCTGTGGGGCTTTTACACTAAATGATGTGTATTTGTTTGACATTGAAGACAATTGTCTAGTTTCACACAGCCTGATTTGTTCTAATGTTATATTACTGTGATGTAGGGTTTTTGAAGGTGTCAACGTTTGCAACAGAGTAAATCAGCTATATAAAGTCTAGCCAACAGTCCTAGAAATGACTTTTGTAGCATTTATAGCAGATAAATGCAAAGCTCTGAATTACAAAAAGTAACTTGGGAAGGAAATGCTGTAACTGAAATTGCCCAGTAATCTTATAAGAGACTCTTCTTGTGTCTGAATTCCGACCGAAGATATCAGAATAGCAACTGCATTTACTTTCCAAAGGGATCCAAAGACGAGTCAAAATTGTAATTTAAAACCAAGGATCAGTTGCACACAGAGTCAGTCATCTTTGTTGAAAATGAATTTTCATTATTCCCATACCTTTTGCTTGCTGCTGATACAAGTCATAGTGTGAAATAAAGGAGCTGTATTGATGCGTTTTCAATGAATGACTTATAGAGTAATTTACGTAGCTTTACTTTGTTAATTTTTATCTTCAAACTAGAAAATTCTATTTATTTAGTACACAGACCCCTTTCATACTGGAACTAGTATGCATAATAATTTAGATTTTATTCCAACAAGCTCCCATCTACACTAAACACAGCCCTTCGTGCTAGATAGGGAAATGTCAGTGCCTTTACCATTCAAATTCTCTGTGTCACACGGTTGTATTTTCATAAATGCCAGGCCTCCAAGCTTTTATCTTCATCAGGAGAAGTTCATTTAGCGTAGTTACTGTATCATTAACAATGGCATGATATTCTACTAATTAAGAAAGATTCATGCATGAAGAGAAGTGATGGAGGCATCAATCTGGGGCCAGGCTACCACTGGATTGTGTTTCCTGACATTCAGATTTTATTCATAATAAGATACTTTAGAAAGACATTTCACAGCCTCTTTAGTAAGATGGGCTTAAAAAGAACATTTGTAAAGTTTAAGTGGCCATTAATTAATATGTAATTATGCATACACCACAGAGTAGCTTCAGCATTATTTAATCGAGTCCGGTTCAGAATCCAGACCTAGATAAGCACAACCTGGTACTTTTCAACTAGTCCAAAGATTGTATTTAAATAGCAATAACAACATGCTGCTCAGTATATTCCTGGAACCCATTGATAACTAAACTACACTTAGATTCCAGCTTCAACAGCCAGTATCTTATTTTATATTTCTAATTGATAAACGATCGCTACCAAAGAATGTGGCTCATTACAAAAAATAATGATGGATTAGCTGGTGCAGTAAAATGAAAGATGACATCCATCTTCCACCAGTATTACCATCAATACTGATTTGTTGAAACCAATAGAATTTGCTATGAACCATTTCTTGTTAAAAATGTAAAAAGAAAGAAAAAACTGCAGGAAGAGCCCTGTAGGGATGTTAATTGAAGTAAAACATATAGCGAAGGGAATATGGAAAGACTGACTGTTAGTTACCAAAACCTGAATGCAATTCAAAGGAAACACTTTTAAAGTACAGTATATGGAATCCACGCTTAGAGTGACCATACGTTTTGCACTTTGAACACATTGATCTGTACTTTCAGAAGAAGGGAAACAACAGCAACAGCAGCATCAGGACTGTCCTTGCAATCACAACATGGGTTTAACCAATTTGTTTCTGCCTCTAACAATCTATTCAGATATTTTATTTCATGCTATGCATTAAGCAACATGGCAAGCCTTTCATATCTCCTTTAGTTTACCCATAGCTTTCTTCACTTATGTCCAGGGCTGTTATCAAAGCAGACATTCACAAGAAAATAATGCAATTCTGCTTCTGTGTACCCTTTTAATGGCACAAAATAAAACACCATTGCAAGTATATAACAGATGACTGGATTGGCTTATATAGCAAAGTTCATGTGAGCATCTCAGTGTTTGAGATTTGATTATTTTCTAATAGATAGTTTGTTAATGTACTAACCTTAACCTGATTATCAATTGTTTCAAGGTTCCCTTATTATTGTTCCTTTTATTATTATTGAACCCACAACCCTCCGGTCAAGAGTCCAGAGCCCTAACCACTACTCCACACTGCTGCCCTTTTATACCATGTGGCCAGAGGCTGATTCACAATTAATCAATCCATCACCCCCTGGCCACATTCCACACTTTATCCATTCTTCAATCAAACATTCCACAAAGTAATTCAACAAGCAAACACATCACCACTCACACAATCAATCAATCCATAACCCCCTGGCCACATTCCATACTTTATCCATTCTTCAATTAAACATTCCACAAAGTAATTCAACAAGCAAACAAACACATCACCACTCACACAATCAATCAATTTATTGCAGTGCAATCGGCGGCCATCTTGACTGCAGGCTGTTTGCCCCACATTTGCCTGGCCCTTGGATTTGATTGTTTTTATATTATTGTGAAGACTGCCTTTCACTTTATTCTTGTAATGAAATCGGAATGGATTTTGCCACATCCTGCAATCCCCAAACCCCAAAATGAAGAGGAGATTGGAAAATGAGCGCTCAAGTGTCCCATGTCAAAATCTCATTTATTATAAAACCTCAATCTTCCAAAACAAATGTGCACACGTTGCAGATGCTGCTGCTGAAGTGACTCTCTGAGATGGGTTTCTGCACCACCAGTCAAAGTGTGTGTGCAGTTTAGCATGATTTACTATTTATTTTTCAATTTGGCTTCTTTTCTTCATTTTCCCATGTTCCCCTCAATCAGTTATTCCCACAAACAACTGCCCTTCCTTTTTGTATTTGCCATTACACAAGTGCTAAAAATAGCAGCACTTTAAAACATTTTTCCTAAATTGTCACTTTGCGTTTGCTATACTGCTTTGAGAAATCAAGGTCACTTAAGCCTACCTATATACAAGAAACCCCTGTAAAATGTGTGGATTAAGATAGCATTGAATGACTTGCTCTGTTCCAAGAACCTGATTCCCAGAGGTGAGCAGCCTGCTGAATTACTGCAGCATTTAAAACCACTGTCTCCCCCAGCCTAGTATGGGATTCCTGTTCGGACAAGTCCTGTGTAATATAATCCTATCTGAACCCCTGGTGATGTGCTCAATCAATAGTAAAAGGAGTGTGCTGAATCTCATTATAAAACTGAACAGTATTCGTGAATCTAAAATGAGCCTTGTAAAAGGAACGTCTTTTAAAATGAGTTTCACTGAACGAGAACAGTAGAATTGTAGCTGTTTTCATTGATCTCCGTTACAGAAATGTAGTTTTTAATCAACTCAGCTTTACCTTACTCTACTATTCTGCCACCCTGCTGTGACTAATGTACATGTTTAGGGTTTGTTTCTTTAATCAAGAGTAGCTGCATGAAACTATAAAATATATATAGCAGAGTAGCAAGTTGTTGCAGTTTGGAGTCTGCAGTGGTATATGCAGCTTCTTCTTTGTTGCACTCAAGAAGATATTTCTGTCAGATTGGATAACGCTATGGGATGGCAGTAGGAGGTTAAGGATTTGAAGTGTTTTCTAGATATAGACTTCCTCTTGTCATATCAATAGGGAATTAGATTTGTATGCGTCCGTCACACATTGTGCAAGACTTGAAAAGCTCCAGTATTGTTTAACACATAGAAACGACTGGCAGTGCAACACCTCTCAATGGTATTGACCATCCCTTCAGGTTATTAATAATACAAATATATCACTTAAAGTATATCAGAATGTCTCCCTAAATCCTTCTGGCTGTAAAACTGATAAAAAAGATCATTTCTAATGTCTTGTGATAAAGTTGTTAAACCACTTAGCATGCTGGTGAAAAAAAAGAATGTAAAATATGTAGATGCTAATTAATAACTTCACAGCAGGCATACAAGACTTTCATTGACTTTCAAGTGTAAATCAAGCTTCAGCCACTTTTGAGGATGATAACTTTTCTAACAGTGAGGAATACTGCATGACATTGTATAATTGAGGTGTGGAAATGCATAAATATATCTATAACATCTGGTGTCTATAGGCTACATTATATTACTTCTGTTCCAACTGTAACTAAAAAAAATACCCATTTCAATTAAGCATGGCTAATGAATGTCTGGTCTCACAGACCCCAATTAGCACTAACCACTACATGATGTTATCTTAAAGTCTTAGTCCAAGTCTCGTTCTAATGCAAGTCATTTCAGACTTAATTAAGAATCATTCGTTTTTCCTATGCCTGAGAACCATAAGTCCAAAAAAGGCACCCCCTTTATTTAAGGTGCTATGAACCCAATGAAACTGGAATTAAAAGAACGCTGGATGAGCTAAACACAAAATCTACTGTATCATTGGTGTTTTATACCTTCCAACAATTAATCTCATCCTGATGAAGATGTGATGTCACTCACGCAAGCAGCCTGATGAAGATGTGATGTCACTCATGCAAGCAGCCTGATGAAGATGTGATGTCACTCACGCAAGCAGCCTGATGAAGATGCGATGTCACTCACGCAAGCAGCCTGATGAAGATGTGATGTCACTCATGCAAGCAGCCTGATGAAGATGTGATGTCACTCACGCAAGCAGCCTGATGAAGATGTGATATCACTCATGAGAGGCACAACAGAGAATTTGTCTTTATCTGAAAGCAATGAACCCAGCTTTGAAAACCTGAGCCTCTTAAACAATGCCATTATGGTCATGTTGCCCTTGCTGTTCTGCAGGGTCATACAGACAAAGAGAATATGCTTCAGAATATGGCTGGACTAGACACATGTCCCCAAGGGACCCTAGTGCCTGTTTCACAGTGAAGTCACCGTAGCAGAAGAATTGGTACACATGACTTATTTCTCAGAGAGTTCTGTTGAACTCATGAAAGTGCCTTGGCGTTTGGAAGGAATTTAAAATCATGCCAGCACAATAAAACACACTGTGAAATGCAAAATTTCAGAATAATGCAGAATAATAATCAAGCAGACTTCACCTTGTGTTAAGTGTGGGTTATAGAAAGAGGAGACTATGCAAACATGCATTTTTGTGGAGACAATTTTGGATACAGCTAACAAAACACCTACTCACACGGTAACACTCTCAGTTCGACATAAAATGGCAGCAAAAAAACTAAGCCTAAAATAAATAACCTTCAGGGTAATGTTTCCTTTTCTAGAAGATAATTTAGAGAAGTGAAACCCCCCTCCAGGGGACCCCATGGTTTTGACTGAGTTGAGTTCCAGCACATTGGTCTCTGAACTTGGAGTTTGGGGTTTGATCCTCATTCTCAATCAATTTACCTTCCAAGCAAATCCTTACAGTGCTCAAGGGATATAACCTACTGCCATAGTGATGTAAACACAACACCATCATTTAATAAGACAGTGGCATCGTTTAGGTCCACCGACACATTTATCTCACAATGTGCCAACTTTAAAACCACATTTCTAGAACATAAACATGCTCAATGATATTCTGCCAGTGTATATTCATTTTTCATGTGGACATGAGTCATTTTGCTTTTACTTTCTCTATCAGTTTCAGTTGAACGCACTTACAAAGATGCGTTTGAAAATATATGTTTAAAAAGTGAAGTCATTTCTTTGATAACATATTGTACAGCTCCAGTGACTCTACTCTTTAATCTTAAAGCTACCTGCTTTGAATACTAAATCCAGAATTACTGCAAACCTTCAAAACCTTCAAATGAAAAAAGCACACACTTTTATCAATTTGATCCTTCTAACTAGAAACTAGAGATATCTAAAAACAATTCATTTTTCTAATTAGAAATGTACATGAACCCAAAATAATTTCAGGCTCAAGTTAATTCCATTCTTAAATTGGAAACTTGCGTTGAAGTAAAGAAAGTGGAGCTTTACTGCCAGATGGGCTTAACTTTTGCTTTCCTGACAGTTTGAAAACTCAAATCCATCATTTTTACCTTTCCTCAGCTCCTGTTCACTATGTCAAGCACCATTACCCAAGTGACGTGTAGCATTCGACTCAGCAATGCACTGTCGACCAGAAGCCATTGATTTCTGAATGACACAAGCCAGTCATTCTACAAATACTTTAATACGTATCTCCTGACCTTCTCACTGTTTCATAAGAATTATGGTATAAGTCTGCTATGACGTTAAACGCATTTAGTTTTACTAGTTTCGTGAGTTGCATGGTCTTGTTTTGATTTGAGGATTACAGTTTTGCTGATGATTAACAGTTGCAAGTAAAGACAATGGCACAACCCTTTCAGGCTTTATTTGTGCTTTCCTGGTACAATAATATTTAACATAAATCAAGGGTAATTTATAATACAAGCTTCCACTTATTTCACATAGAGAACTTAATAAATAGAAGAGGAAAATTCAGGCATGTAACATGAAATCATATCTGACCAGGAGTACTGGCATTAAAAATTAAACTACCCTAACACAGCAGATTGAATTACAGGGAAAGAGATATTGTAATAGCCTTCTCTCACAAAGATAACAATCTCCAAGTGCACACAATGGTAATTTACTGCTAGTTACTGCTAGTAATTTATCTTCAGTAGGTAGAAGCAGGGCCTCTGTAAATTCTGTATTAACTATACAACAGGGGTCATACTGTGTAGAGCTTATTCTGAAACATGTCATTGTAAATCCTGCCCTGAACCATAAATAGACATAAATATACTTTAATGTGCACTTGTGTTTCATATTCCAAAAGTGTTATAGATGTAATGAATAGAAACCCCTTCCTTTGTAATGATACAGTCTGTGTTTTCCTTAATTTCACTTAGTCTAACTGGTAATAACTGTTGGTTTCCACTGTGGACAATATGGTTTAGATAGGACCTTATGGTGAATCTCAGTGTAAAGGGGGGAGAGAATGAAGCCAAACCAGTATAGGGGTGATCACAGCTACAGCGGGGGCCACTGCGCTCAGGCTAAGCCACCACACCACCCTGCAGTGATCCGACTACACCAGTTCTATAAAAAAAGAGCAACTCAAATGTAATGTTTCCCAATGTTCACCCTAGTTTAACAGCACATGTTATTTTATTGGGAAAGAGCAATGTATGAACCACAAGAACAGCAGAGGACAAGTAAAATGGAACTCAATGTTTTTATTTCTAAGATAGAATATGCTTTTTGCATATACGTACAAAAATGGAAATATCAAATGGATCCTTTTTTTCATTAGTTAACATCAGCTACACAAATTAGACACCGTCGTTCACAAATCAGCATCACAGGCTGTCAAGCACTGAAGGGCACCTAAGCAGAATAAAACAATCCAGATTTAGTTACATTGGAGATGTGGTTGAGGACTCAGTCAACAAAATGCATTAAAATCAAAATCAGTGTCAACTAAACAAAGAACGAAACCTAGCAAGCCCTCAATCTCACCTGCAATGGAGTTTAGATACAGAGCATCGGGCACGTATTCCATTGGCTAAATAATCCCATTCTCACAGCCATCAGAGAAAGCAACTGGATTTTCATTTTACAGGCTAAACTATCACATCAGAGTCATTCTAGATCTCCCCCTACCCCTCTCACTACAGGCAGAGCTGGTGCCAGGCTAAGAATGTAGCAGAAACGGCAACACATGAGCTCCAATTGCTATATGCGGATACACACCACCGCCAGTATACGCTACGGTTATAAACTTCAAACACAAAGTAGCAGTTCCTCAAAAAACCCTACCGCCGCTCCTACTTCCCAGCCCGGCATCCATGCTCACACGTCATCCTGAACATCCTCCCAGCTCTCCTCGTTCTTCTTCATCAAACTTTATAAAGTATTCAGCTACAAACAATTGGACTAATTGATTAATTACACTGCGATTGCCTTGCACACATTCACACATTCTTTAAAAACATATCAATATAAAATAATCAAAGTGCAATAAAAAAACAACACATCTTAAACCATTATAAATACAAAATAAAGTGCAAAGAACGCTTAACCCTGTTACATCAGTATAAGCAGGATTTTCTCTGGAAAAGCAGAACACACGTACAGCAGCTTTCAAAAAAGGTTTTCAGCAAAAGACTGGCAAGGTGTTTAGTCAGATAGCCTTCCAAACATAGATTTTCCTTCAGAGTTTACTGACATATTTGGCTTAAGGATTCTTTTCTAATCAATGGAATGACCAGCTTAATATTCAAAATAATGTCAGGGGTTTAGGTGGGTTAATTCGTCAAAGCGTCAATAGTATTAGCACCAGCATTCAAGAGAAAAATCTGTATTTATTTTCATGTAAAGGATACACAAGGAAACATGCTGAAGGAGTGAAATAAACCACTGCTTAGAAATCTGTTGTTCCTGTTTCTTTAATCTGGAATAGCAGAAATGTATTTGTTTATGTGGTTCTGGGTAAACAGACTTCACATATTAATGGTTCTTTGTTAAGAATCTGGATTTGGGGGAGAAAGGTAAAGTATCACCTATAAAATACAACAGTGTGTGTGCTATTGAAATTCTCCAGGGACACCGACTCACACCTATCCATGGAACAGTACCCTGTGAGAGTGTCTACCAGGCAAAGTGTTGGGGAATCTGCTCTTCATTATATCTTATCCAAATAACAAGAAACAAAGCATCGAAGGCTTCTTTTTCTTGAAGCCATTTACCAGTTTCTTCTGAGCAACTAATATTAACTGCATAATAAGCATTCAAGATAAAGTGTAAATATTTCACTGCAATGACTAATTAACTGGGAACAATGGTGCGTTTTTATTAATGTTGTTCTGTGATAAAGACTCCATGGAGAGTCTTTCCTTGCTGTGGCTGGTTAGTTATGCTAATGCTTATAGCCGGGGGGCAGTTTGTCAGGATGGGGTTTCTGTATTCCATTAATAGACAAGCTAAAATGAGAATTGTGGCGTAAGGTTATGAGAGGCACTGGTTAACAGGAGCTGCATTAGAGGCTGTAGTTATTTTGTTCCCTAATTTTCAGTTAGAGAATGTCTGATTGGCTGACAGTAATTCCATCCCATCCAACTTTCTTCTGTATCTCGCTGGGATCATTTTTTATTTGTATAATTTTGCATTTTAAAGGCTGTTTTGTAAGCACAACCTGAAGTTGTGTTTCAATAACTTGAAGTTGTGTTCTAATAACTGGAAGTTGTGCTCTAATAACTTGAAGTTGAGTTCTAATAACTTGAAAATATAGCAACCATCCTACTTCTTGATACAGCCCAATTGCAAAAATAGTTCCATTTGTTCTTTGCTTTGCTTTATGCATTTGGAAACACATTCCAATGAAACCTGTACCACCTGCTGCACACGTACAAAGAAAGAGGAGCTGCTGTGATGGGCAGAATCAATTTGTCTGAAATAAATAGAATGCCCTGGGTCAAATATCTTCTCTCCCGCTGTCTCTGAGAGCCAAACTCAAAGTCTCCTGTTCTCATCATTCAAGTCTGTTTGTATGAAGTCAGACAGTCTATAAATGCACCTTATAACATTGACCCCACAGTTCTGTCTCACTCTCTTTTTATTTTAAACAGAACAGTTACATATTTCAGATGAGCAGGTAAAATGTATGGAAAATAACATTTTAAACTGAATATGGCAATCCCAATCTATGTGGACATTTTATATTGCCCTTAGCCGAAATGCTTGACTTTTTGACTTACTTATGTTTTAAATCAATCATCTTTCTGGCTGTATTTGGTTAGTTGGATTTTCTTTTATAGCAAACAATTTAGTATTCTGTCTGCATTACTGTGAATCATCCCTACTATGCATTTGGCTTATGTAGACAATTCAAGTTAGCTGAGTGCCAGTGTTGATGGGCTCATTTAATGTACAGGAAGATAGCCAGACACCTTTTCTCTGCTCGGTCACAGAGGTTGTGTCTTTTTCTTTCTAAGAGCAAAGGAAAGAAAGGCTGCCCTGGTCTGGCCCGATGCGTGTCACTGTCAAGTCTTGGTGAATAACAGGTGCAGCATGATGCTGCCCCGTCCCGTGTAAGTGATTCATATTGCTCTGTAAACACAAGGTGCTTTACAGGACTGCATACATTACTCTGTCAACAGTACATATAACACATCATCAGACAGCCAAAAACTAGTTCATGTGCCAACAGCTAATGGGGAATGCAAATTCTTGTTTCCCCAAAACAATTACAATTACAGTACTCAGCCCCAGTTGACAATTAGGTCTATTCTAGATAATTCTACATTTTAAATGACTGATAGACATTTACGCATGAGAGTTTTAAGACTACGTAATTTGTTTTACATTTCAGTTCCTTGAAACCTCTCTGCTTTGTATTGGGAGCTAAAAGAAATGTTTTAAGCCTGTCAGCAAACATTAATTTTTTTGAGCGCAATGAACCTTTTTAGAAAAAGGTTTATTTTCATTTCAGGCATTGTGGAGGCAGTGAATAACAGGGCTGTCACATCACCGCAACATCAATTCAATTGACATTGCAGCGCTGAGCTCAAACTTGGGCTTTTAAATCCAAACATTTTCCTTTTTTATCATATTTTATTTGTGAAGAAAAGAATGCTCTGTAAAATATGAGTATATTTGTCTTGATCCACACTACATAGATCTTTATACAATGCTCTATGATGGGATAGTAAGGACGTAGAGAGCAGCCTTTAACTTTATAAGAATCTGCCTAGTTACTGTGCTGGCCTGCTCTGTAGGGATGGAAAGTCTTTTATCTGGATACAGTAAAACATGCTGGCCTGAAGTCTGCCATTATCATGTCTTGTCTGGAAAAGCACACCCTGGGTGGCCTGTAGTTTTGGCAGGGGGATATTGAACTATTCGTAGTTTTCTTGGATATTAGGTTTTATGTAGCCCTCTAAATCAGCAAACAGGTCTATTTAGTTAAACCATCAAAGTGCTCATTAAAGAGTCAGCTTGAAACCTTTTGTAATGAAGGTTAAAGAATGTCAAACAATACAAATCAAAAATCCTCTTTTCATGTCGTTGACTAATAACCTCTGACTTCATTAGAATTGCTTCATGATGATAATAATCGTTAGCTGTCTGGAGGTAAAGACTATTGATTCCGGGTAAGATGTCATCAAGCGTCAATCTGGAGATCAGAGGCTTCAACTCAGGGATCAGTACTATATTACAAGAATACAATATAAAGCTCATTTTCCTGTGCTGTACCAAACTAGATTATTCAACATATTTAATATTTCTCAAAACCATTTTCAGGAATAATGGTCTTTAAAGTCTAAAATCCTTTAAAACACACACACACACACACACACACACACACACACACATACAATGTACATGCTACTGTCTACTGAACAGTGTACAACATGTATTGGGACAATAGATTTCTGCTCCATATGTTTGAGGACAAAGCTCTCCTGATAGTTTAATTTTCTGGCTACATTTGTTTATCTTGCAAGATCAAGCTTAGTGAAACAGTATTCTATCTGAGCCATATTTTTATTCCAAATTTGCAGTTACTTTAAAATCTGTAACTGCATGTAAATTAAATCAATGGTAATTAATTTCATATGCTTACACTCAGCTGAAATCGAGGTGCTAATTAAACAGATATTCTATAATCACTTGTGTTTTAACGGTTTATCAGAGAAAAATAAGTGCAGCTCCTACAAAGACAAGCACAGTGGAGTCAATGAGCTGCAGATGTCTGTTAAAGTGATAGATGGACCTTTTGTATTGTAATAAAAAGAAAAAACAAAAGCGGTGGATTTGAGGCTTATATATGATATTGGGTTTAAAAGAATCTGACCTGTAACTTCAACCAATTATGAGATTTATCTAAACGTGGGAATGAGATTTTTATCGGGTGAAGCCCAAATATACTAGTCTGCTAAACAATTATACTGGGTTTGCCTTGCCTGGAGATATCAGTTCATCATGTGGGACTGAACTGAGATCTAATCTGGAGAGGATACATTGCACCGGGAAAGCAGTTGGCTGACAATGTAGACTGTTTTTAATTCACTCAGACTTTCTGTAATGCTGTTCTAAATGGAGACAATTTTCTTGAGTTTGGGTTTTAAAGGCTAATGATTTGCTGGGACGCTGAATATATCTTTGGTTACCTTTCTGTTTATGGCAATATGCATGTCTTTTGTAATAGGCTTTGGAGATTTGGACTAAGGAAGACAGAGGAACAAAACACAAATAAAATAAGGGTAGCAACCTTTTCCAGTATTTATTTCTGTGTGTTTCTCTGTGGCTGCCCTTGCACTCTTTCTGTGTGTTTCTCTGTGGCTGCCCTTGCACTCTTTCTGTGTGTTTCTCTGTAGCTGCCCTTGCACTCTTTGTATGACTCACTTTGTTCACTGACCTTTGAAGGTGAGAGAAGCAGAGCCACTTTACCATGATCAGAGATTGCTACGGAACACTTTTCAACATATTACAGTGTCATTTTAGGTGTTTTTGAGAAATCTGACTCGTTTGAAATAGCCTGTCATCACTGCAATCTGAAAGCACTATCTATGAAGCCGTATCACACCTTGCAGTCCCAGTAATGGGGCTTTGTTCTCAATCTCTTCAGGAGGGTAGAATTAGAGCTGTTGTTTCTGTGACAGGCTCTGCGTCTTGCAATTGCTGAAAACTGTATTTACCTCTGGGATGAGTGGCAGGGTTTTAACATTTTAAAATTACTGTACATGCATTTGGTAGCTTAAAGTGCAAAACACATTACAGTCAACATTGTGTAGAATACAGAATATACACAAAACAAAAGTCATTCTTTCAAATATTCTATAGTATGAAACTTTCAAACAGTTTTCATGAAAAGGTGGGAGATGCTAAGGCTGTCTCTAGCTGCAAACACATGTGAAGTGAACCCGGTCTATGGGGTATGGTACATAAACAGGGGTTTTCAGCTTCAACCGTACATCAGAAACCCTGTGTATGCGTATTGAAGTGTGTTTGTATAAACCCAGGAAAGCAGACTGGTGGTTTATTTGAGTGGGGTGAAGACAGTAATATCCCTCCTCAGTTCTGTTGTATAAACCCAGGAAAGCAGACTGGTGGTTTATTTGAGTGGGGTGAAGACAGTAATATCCCTCCTCAGTTCTGTCATCTCTTACTTGAATGTTTGTGTATATGTTTGATGTTTTAAACGTCCTACACTTGCTATACCAGTACTGATATGGATATATTGGGCTCTGGAGGCTGTGTGGTCCAGTGGTTAAAGAAATGGGCTTGTAACCAGGAGGTCCCCGGTTCAAATCCCACCTCAGCCACTGACTCATTGTGTGACCCTGAGCAAGTCACTTAACCTCCTTGTGCTCCGTCTTTCGGGTGAGACGTAATTGTAAGTGACTCTGCAGCTGATGCATAGTTCACACACCCTAGTCTCTGTAAGTCGCCTTGGATAAAGGCGTCTGCTAAATAAACAAATAATAATAATAATAATAATTATTCACTGACCCCCTCACACCCCAGAACCAGAGTGGGTTGGTAGAAAGTCTGTTGCCTTGAGCAGTCCAGATCAGGCTCAGGTACGGAATGTTTAAAGATAGAAGAAGGTTTAAGAAAGTAATAGGAAAAATATGACCACATGTAAATGAAAAACCTTATCAGAATATTTCAGACTGGACTAACTGGAATCACACAATGCCCAAGCCGGAAAGCATCGTTTGCATTTTAATGAAGCTGTTTGAAGTTAAACATACTGAAGTCAATTTCATACAGGCCTTACTCTGGACTTTCAGCAGGGCTCATTGCAATCTGTGCATGCTTTCTATCTTTCAGAAATGAATCCTAAATAATATGATAGTTAATAAAACAGTGTGCTCTATATTTGAGAATATACAGTAGTGTTAATGCAACTGGGCTTAACTATTCAGACTTAAACAGTAACTAGTTTCACAGGCACACGGATAACTGAATTTGCTTGGATTTATTGATCCTTTTTAGCATATAAAAAGATATTTTTGCTGTTTATCAGAGAAAAGAGAAAATGTGTGTGAGCTGCTTTGTATTTTCTTGCTAGTTTTATATTATTATTTATTTTAGTTTTATTCTTCTCTGACAATTTGTCTTTGCACAACCTTTTCATTCGGTCGATACACATTTTAGGTCTAAACACAATAGACCCGCCCATTGAAGTAAAAGAAAATTGTATTAGAAGATGAAAATATAATGCTGGAAGACACCAATCAAAGTCAATCAAAATCACAGACTGTTAAGCTGTTCCACCCCCGCATAGATGAGCATTCTGCATAGAACCGGGAATTCCAGGGGCAATAACACGGCTCCTTTCACCTCCCTGAAGAACATCATAACCATGCAGATGAAGGAGGGGTAACCTGTACCAAATCAGAGTCCCACCCAAGTGGGATTTACAGACGTACACAGCTATTAGGTGCACCCATATTTACAATTAAAATATATGCACAAAAATGCAATAAAAAAAAAATAACCGACAAATCCAGCAAATGTAGACAGGTTAATAAAGTCTGCATTATTACTCAGCTCTATTTCAGAGTTATTTTCACTGTGATCGAAGGCAGAAGCCTTTATCTTATTATTTCTTATTGTAAGCAAGTGTGAGTGTACCGGACAGTATACTGCATATAACACAGATGGAAACGTTAGTCTAGTCTTGTGCCAAACACTTCAGCTATTGATAATAAAGTGTTATATCCTGACCACAAAGCCAAAGCCATTCACTTTGTTACAGAGTATTACTGGAGTAACCTTTTACACCTGCAAATGCATTGCGGCAACACAGCATCTCATTTTTCATTTCGATCAATTAAACTCCTCTGATATTGTAGACCCCCAGAACTCGGCCCACAAGCTAAAATAACACTTTGCTTTGCTGATGATGAATATCATGTCACCCAACTACAATAAATCCCATTCAAAATCAAAGTCATCATTACATACTATGTCCAGACATGCAGGATACCCAAGGTTAGTTCTACAAAACAGTTTGGCATTTTAACTAATGTGAGGAGATAAGTACATTATTGATGAAGACATAAAACTGAAAGAAAATTAACCCTGGTTAAATAAACAAGGTTTAAATCTGTCAGGTACAATAGCAGACCCGGCTGTGATATTAAAATACATAAAATTAAGCAAAAAAAAGTAGCTGTAATAATAAGTGCCTGACTGGGGGCTGTGGTTCAGGGATCTAGGGGTTAAACTGGACCTGTTTTAGTGAATGGTGAGTGTGGCAGCTTTTTCTCTGAGCTATGAGTACCTAATTGCCATCTGTTGTGACAGGACGTCGCTAGTTAATCCCCATGGATGATGGGGGTTTATTCTACTGTTTCTCTAGTGCAATACAAAGAGTTACTGCCTAGGGCCCATTGTGTCAGGCACACGCAATGCTTGCTTTCTCAGACCTGCAGTCTTTTGTTATGTTGATGGAGGCAGCAGGCAGAGCCTTTTGTCAAAGACACGGAGAGGGAGGGATATAAAGAGGGAGGGAGATGACCAAACCCCAGCCTCGACGTCATATTCTATAAGAGAGAAAACAACAGAGCTTCGTGTGAGCACATACATATCTACTCACGCACACACACGCACAGACACACGCACACACACACACACGCACGCGCACGCAGGCACACACTACTCACATTAGAACATCTCTACTAGCCTGGGGAAAACTTCAAAGCTAAAGGCTGCTGGCACAGGCAAGGTGCAATCATGGACTTCATCTGAATATATTATTGGTTTACTAAATTTGGATGCAAAGAAACAGATTGAAATAAATAAATAAACACATGAAGCATTGCATTGCGTAACCTTTGTTACATCACATTGGTTTGACCAGAAGGAGAGAGATCACATGGACTAGGAGACGAGGAAAGGCACAGACTGATTGGACCACCGCATTTGAAGGGACTGTTGCAGCGGTAACTTCCCTCAGTCAGTATTTGGACAGCTCCCTTGTTCTGGCTGGTGCAAGTGAGGCAGCACCAGCAGCAGCTTCAGCAGCATCACTAACAGCAGTGCTGCTTGCTTCCACCCTTCAGCACAGCAGAGTCAGTGTGAAGATCTGGGACCATGGCCAGCATGCAGCAGGGAGAGAAGCAGCTCTTTGAAAAGTTCTGGAGGGGAACCTTCAAAGCTGTGGCCACTCCGAGACCAGGGAGCATCCTTGTAGCCAGCATCATTGCCCGAAGGACTGTGGCCAAGTAAGTGCACTTTTCAATCTGTCTTAAACTCTAGTGTTACCCTTCAGTATGTGACACACTTGTCAGTTAGGACATCTTTGTTTCAGATATTATGTGCATACAAGTTCACATTATTATTTTTTTCAGATATTACGTGCATACAAGTTCACATTATTGTTATTTTTGTTACCAGTGCAAGATTGATGAATTACATTTGCAGTGTTAAGAAAAAGGGGCCTCGGGAGTACCTATAATCAGCTGTTTTTTTATTCCGCATGTTCCACGTTATCCTCCCCCGATACATCCAATTCTCACTATTGGCTATCAGAGACTCACAAAGGATGGGTAAAGGCACACAATGAAAAGCACCCCACTTTAACCCGGTGGGCAATGACTTTCTTTTCATTCAGCAATCCCCGGAGAACAGTCTCTAATCTCTTTGTCTGGAGTGGATGCTGATTTTATTTTTAGTGTCTTTCAATATCTCAAGGTTTCTGGTAAGATAGTCATCGGCCAGCAGCAGCAGAACAAGTGAAAAGGGATTGATTTTGGAGTTGCTTTATCTCTGTTTGTTATCCAGGAATTACTTTCTTTATGTGTAGTCTGCTTTAGCCAAAGCCTAATTCAGCAAAGACATCTCTATCTTCCATCTCAGCCCGATCTGTCTTAGGGCAGTAAGCATCATTTGAAAAGACATGTATATAATCAGTCTGGGCTCATGAATGTTCATTAAGAACCGGGAAGCCCATGTTGTCACATGCTGATTTTGTCATGTTTAACATCATAACTTGCATATGATTTGCTTCACTGGAGATAGAAAGGAAGCATTAAATGTGACATACTGTATAAGTTTCAGCTGGTAAGTTTTACGATGTTTTTATAAAATCATGTATCTGTGGGTCGTGCGTGTCAAGACAAACACTTCACGGCTCTGTGTTACATTAAAGCAATGAAAGATCCTAGTTTAGTACAACTGGATCCACATTACTATCATGATATTAACATATGCATTTTAATAAAGCATCAGTGGACAGCACTGTGTTGAACCTCATTTTCATGTTGTGATTTCTCTGGGAATGCTGTAGATTTGCACACGTGTATGAAGCATGGAAGCAGTATGAATAGTCTTCAAGGCGCAGGATATTTGGTAATGTGTGCTTTCTTTCCTTGGAATGAAGATTAACTGTTTTGCTGCAGTGAGAGCTCCTTATTTTCACAGTGATGACTCTTTGAGAAATTCATTGCAATTTGCACTGAAAATGAGAAGTAAGAAAATAGTTGCCTAAATATCATTTCTTCCAAACCAGCTCATAGCTTACACAGATTTGAAAAGCAACATTAAGTAAAGAAAGTGCTCAACATTAAGAGGTAGATCTCAATAGAAAGCTCAGGTAATTACTCATATAGAAGGCGCTATATTAGTCTGTTGGGAGTGCTCTTAAAAGACAAATCTGTAAAAGGTTGTGAGTAATTACCTGCATTGTCATGAAAATATCAGAAACAGAATCTATTTTTTATTGTTACTGATTTGTTTATAGTTTACAATGTAAGCTCTATTAAACATTGCATCTGTACACTTTGTAATATATAATATACACGGTCTTACTGCTATCAATCATTTTATCACTATTGTCTTTGTGTCTTTGTACACATGCGTATAGAAGCATCTTCATGCCATATAATATACACGGTCTTACTGCTATCAATGATTTTATCACTATTGTCTTTGTACACATGCGTATAGAGGCATCTTCATGCCATATAAAACAGAATTTCAGTGAAGACTGGCTTGGCTCTCCTCACGCTGTCTTCTTCATCTGTAGATTTCATTCCCACAGAACTTCCTAAAGACACTGACACATGTTTGCTAAAGATGTTTTTTTTTGTTTAATTTCCGCTTTAAATAATTTAGATTAATTGAATAGACGGCTGTATATGCATCAAAAAAAAAATTTAAATCACTGAAAAAAAGAAGATTTTGTTTAGATTAAAAAGATGTGAAAACCAAGGAAGATTCCTTAAAAAGAATGTGTCAGTCTGAATTAATTCAGCCCTGTTGGGTCTGCTTCTTGTTTGTTGGATCAACACTTTTCAGTCTCTAGAACAGTTAAATGGTTTACTGTCTGAGTTAACAGAAGGGTCGTGCAATGCTTGGAAGTGTTTGATGACTGAAAGAAAGGCAGGAAGGGAGAAAGGGAGACACAGAATGCTGTGCAATTATTGCCATTTTATTTTTCTCTTATTGTCCTTTTCTTTTAACGTAACTGGAGCTGCCTGCAGGCTCCCCTGATGCCTGTAGTTTGATAATTAGAGCCGACTTCCCACCCTCCCCCTTCTCTAGTAAGGGATGTTTTCACGGCCACTCCAGCTGGAGGGATGCTCTCCCGGCTATTCTATCCAGCAAGCTGGTTTGTACCGTGCAGGAGTTCATTAAAAATTCAATGGATTTTAAGGGGGAGGGGAAGGCTTGGCCTGAAAGGAGCAGATGGTAGGCAGAGAGGCAGGCAGGCATGGAAGCAGACAGGGAGGCAGGCAGGCAGGGAGGCATGGAGGCAGGCAGGCAGGGAGGTATGGAGGCAGGGAGGCAGACAGGCAGGGAGGCACGGAGGCAGGGAGAGAGAGAGAGAGAGAGAGAGAGAGAGAGAGAGAGAGAGAGAGAGAGCGAGAGAGAGAGAGAGAGAGAGATTAAGAAAAGCTCTCTATCAGCCTGATCTAAAGGATTACATGTTCATCAGACAAATATACACCATGATGGAATTGCAGTCTAAATAATGCAACATTTATGATGAATTTGGGTAGATTTTGGTATATTATTATTATGAATACTGTGTGGTGCTTGTGTGTGTGTTGGTTGAGAGAGGGATGGGGGAGGGGGGTACAGTGGATCTCGAGCGTGCCACTAACAAATGTATATTCCCCTGTAATGTCAAACCATTTGTATGATTCCCTTGAGGACATTTAACAAGCATCCTGTTTTGCACAAGTACATGGATTGAATTATCAGAGCTAAATGTTTGAACATTTGCAACGTGTGCATTAATGCCTGTTGGTGTTATTTCATAAATAACTGTAACTGCTGCATGCAAAAGTGTTAGATCAACTACCAGCTGAATTCAATCCTCCTGTAAATGCATGCAGATGAAGCCCTCTGTGTGTTACATTATGAAACATTGAAATATCACTTGCAGTAATTTGAATAATGTGTAAGAAAGACTCTGGCTTCAGGAATATTCATTGGCTGTAGTGCGCTCCACTAAGATTTAGGCAGGATGAATGCACTGCACATTTATTTATTTCAGTTCCTCCAATAGAACATATCCCTGTTATTATAGGTTTGAAATGTGTAACCTCTTGGCTAGGCAGGGAATGATTGAATCTTTAACAATATGCTTCAACAAATGACTAGACTGTGGGGCACTGGGGTCCCACAGCAGACATGATCCTGCATATTCCAATTAACAGCAGCATTGCAATTCTTTATTACATTGAAAGACTCCAGGGCATTCCATCTTCACAATCACATTTGTATGTGTTTTTTGTACCATTCAGGCTGTTACTGTGTCTGTATACTGAATGCAATTGCAAAACACAAAGTAGGACCTCCCTTCAGAATCACTAGGAGTATGAAGTGACTGAGCCCCACCTACACTGAATGAGCCTCGCACACAGTGCACTGCATTTCAATAATACCACAGCCTCTGAACCTTTCTGCACAACAGTGGGTGTACATATCTAGAGAATCGTGGTTTACTGAGCGCATGTACCATTTTCCAAATGATCTTCAACAGCAATTACATGGTTGTGTATGAAGGAGAAAGCTCAAGGTCCGGTCCAATAGCATGAGACCGGTCCGAATGCATCGCTCTGATTATTCTCTTGTTGTTGGTGCTACAATGGTATAAGTCAATTGTTTTTATTTCATCAGTACCTGTGTCACACCATATCATGACCACCATGCAATATCTGCAAAAACAGAAACGAAGACAAATATCAGGGCCACTTATTCATTTCTAGAATCCACTGAAAATGAAGCACATGAACCCACAGCAACACCCACACCTTGGTGCAGCTGCTTACTTTAGAAGCTCTCGGTTGACTCATCTTTTTCTGCCTATGAAATGCTCTCTCAGCTGTTGCCTAATTAAGAATGATTGATGTCTAGTCTCATTTCTTATATGTTTAAAGATACAGGATTCCTACCTGGGAAAGCTAGACCTAGAGGCAAAGCCTTTCTATTAGTACATCCAGGCTGTTTATTTTAAATGATCTAATAGAATATGATAGAAAATATCTCCCCCACTTTGAAAGACAGACCCTGAAGATGTTATAAACAGTATATTAGTGCATCTGAGTAGATATGCTATAGAGATGTACTGGTAACACTTTAAAATAAATGTCTGTAATTCCAATGTAACTACTGCATGATTTCTTACTGATTTCAAATGAAATTCCTATTGAATTTAAGCATCAGTTCATGACATACTTTTCATGACTTCATAACATTTCCCTTAAAACACATGAAATAATCCTGAACAGACACTTATTTTAAGGTGTTACCGATATACTAAATCTAATGGCTGAAACACGTCAAGACTTTGTATTGGGATGTTAGCTTAACAAACAGCCACCAGAAGATTGAATGTTGTCATTTCATTTTTAAAGGGCAAATCGAAACCCAAATATACTAGTTACTTATTTATCAGATATTGGCCAAGATACCCACACTGAAATACTGCACATTTTATGACAGTTCAGAGCTTCCTCTAACTTATATTAAAAGTTATATTTTAAAAAATACTAGTTCAGTCTGATTTTGATTGACTATTGTTTTGAACTTGGAATGAAAATAAAAGGATTATTCCCGCTACTGGCTGAACTGAGTCTGCTAAGCATGTCACAGATGACTTCAGCTGAAGGCTATAGTCTTCCATTCAAGCGCCTCTCTCCTGAGCCTCCTTTTATAGTGGGGATCGGAATCCTTTGGCCCAAAAGAGAATCACTAAGGTTGCTCATGCACTTGTGGTTTGGATTGTGCCACTACACTGGCTCTCTAACAGCTGTGTCATTATGTTGTTCAATCTGTATTCCGTTTGGTGAATCAGTCCATTGCAGTTCTCTGCCTGCACTTAGGCTAACTGCATTGAATACAGATTTAATATGTTTTATTGAGACAGACACAGAAACACTGTTAGGTTACAGGAATGACTGGTGGATTAATATGCCTGTTTCTCCTGTCTGCTCTGTACTGCAGTGCTGGCACGTGAAGGTGTTTGAACTGTCCTTGCTGTCCGTGCTTCCAGTTCTAGTCTGGTTTTGGACATAGCAGAGAGTCAGTTTAGTGAGAAACAATTTCAAGGCATTTCAAAGAAAGTACAGAACCTCAGTCAGTTATGTGAAGCTGGGTGTATCCTTCTGTTCTGCAGAGCATGCTTTTGATCCATATTTCAAATGAAACCACAAACTAGTGACTTGGAAGTGCCTTCAGATTGTCATGGCACCAGCCAGACACTTCTGCTTCATGGCATCACCATGGACTTGTTATTGAAGGCCTTCCTCGAGGTACTCCTGACTTGCTTGGTTATTTATATATACTGTATATACACACCAGAATTCTCTCCTTGTCACATAGTTTAAACTCATTACAGTAATTCAGTACACTTTTGTATAGGCCAATCGACAGCAGTTTATAGATTGTTCAGTTTTTATCAACCATCAGTTTGAAAACAAAGCAAACGTAAACTGAATTATAGAATCTTTCCCTCAAAGACATATACAGTATGCACTGCCATATTCGATAAGGAGCTATTTATTAATCCTTTGAAACAGAGAGGAGAAAAGCGCTGTTACCTGCCTACCTCTATTGCATCCCCCTGTGGGTGCACTATTGACTTGCACTATCCTGTCAGAGATCTTCTTATACAGATTGGCACCAAGCATTGCTTGGCTCTTGAGGCATGTCCCATTGCATCAGAAGAAATGAAATATGAATCCACCTGTAGGGCTTGCATTGTGTGTTCTGCAGACTCCACAAGGGCTGCTCTTAGTGTTAAGAACTGACTGGGAAATGCAGTTTGAAGGGAAGCGAAATTCAAAACAGAAACAGCATCAAAGCATGGCATTCTTAGACCTTAATGGACGCTCATGGAATACTGCTTCTGTGGGCGTGTCACAGATTAGGATGGTCATATACGCAAAGGGGGCTGACTGCAATAAACACAGTTATATAAAAAATACAATTCAAGCAGTTATTCAATGCAGCATCTTTCAACAGTGTTAAAGATGCTGTGCTTTTCTTTCAACACAGCATCGTTCAACACTGCATCATGAGATAATTGATTGAAAGCAGAACAAAGAAACGACAGCAGCCTCAGTATCAGACAGAGCTTTATTCCAATCATATATCCATATGGATTTGAGCATTGCACTTTAGTATGTTAGTATTTCTTCTCTGTCACAGCAAGGTAGCAGGCTATATGTATGAATAATTCTGAATAGACCTTTGGCAGGACATCAAGCTTGTCTGTGATAATGGACCTTGTATTACCCAGTTCACAGAGAAACTACACCCAGTAAAGGACCCGGAGTTCTGAACTGTATATAAAACTAATCGATTAGCAACACAGACCTGGAATAAAGGCATTGCTGGCATCATGTTGCTGTGGTTAAAGAAACGAGGAGACACAGGTTAAAGTGGGCCATTTTAGTTAAATTCAGTTTAAATCAACAGAGGCTCAAATTAGATCTGAAAGCCAATCCCACCAGCTAAGCTCAGCAGACCTTTATAAAGTAGCTGTGTGATCAATACGTCTGATGTCAACATTATAGACTCAGAGGCTTCCAGAGGAAAGTAATGAACAAAAGCCTGCAAAGGGGCACCTGCTGGATAAAACTATGCATCCAAATTGTGTTCGAGGCTGGACCTGTTCCAGCTGCACTTGGCTTGCTGCTGCACCAGGAGATGCTCATCAGGCTGGGAGGGGGGCAGTGAGGAATGTTCCCTTCATTTTGTAACTAGTTATTGCTTCTGATGAATAACCCAGAGTAGTCAAGATTATGTGAGGTCCTTCTTATATGTTGTCTTAAGTGCAGTTTTTTTTAATTTTTTTTTTACATCTCATAGTAGCATTATGAGTTTGATGGCTTAATTGTAAATGTGAAATTGAGAAGAATGACTTCTGCTTCCATGTAAACCCTGTATTAAGAAGAATATAAACTGCCTGCATAACATAATTGCTGTGATTGTCTCAAAAACAACACAATCAACTGAAAGATATATTGCGTCAGACACTTCTTATTCTGCAAGGCTCTTTCTCCTTCATTATGCATTCTAAGCAAAGCGTCTCTCAGTGAAATGTGCCTGTACAAGTGCTGCTGGACAGAGAGAGGTAGAGGTTGTTATATTTCCACCCAAAGCCGCTGATCACATCTCAACTGCTAAAAATGCGGTTTTGAGACACAGTCAAATTAGTTTATTTTTGCAAAAATCATTGTCAGGCCAAATTACGTTTTTTTATTGAAGACAAAATGCAACTTCTAGACACCTGTAATACATGATGAACTACATGCAGGCTTCAATCAATAGATTTACAACATGCACTTAGCACACAATTCCGGGATTCATTAACAACATGTATTTAACCTTGTTCTCTCCCTGATCATACAGTAGATGTACATGTATTAAATAATAGTACAAAAGTGAACTGCAATAAAGTGCAGCTACTGTCTGTGTTTTGAAGTGATTTAAAATAAACAATTACAAAAAATAATAATAGGAAATCCTCCACTACTGCCCACAGTCTGCAATTAGGGATAAGAGAGGAAGTTAAGATCTCACTAATTGTATGTAAATAGATACAACTATTACAATACAGCAACCCTGCTCCAGCTCTATTTCTTGGATACTGACAATGAGGCTTAAGTACTTTACCTAGCAATTATAAGTGCACATGTGTAGGCGTTAATGGATTAGTGTGTGCATGGGTATGCATGTTGCTGTGTGCATGGGTATGCATGTTGCTGTGTGCATGGGTATGCATGTTGCTGTGTGCATGGGTATACATTGTGTTGTGTGCATGGATATGCGTGTTGCTGTGTGCATGGGTATGTATGTTGCTGTGTGCATGGGTATGTATATTTTTGCTACCATTTATGGTACAATTATAATGCTTTATGTGTGAAAGCACTGAAAAAAATAGCTCATGTCAGCTCATTAACCAAAACAGCATCAGAAAAACAAGCAAAACCTGACAAGACGGATAGCTTTGAGTAAGCAATGATTTGACTGAGACAGAACAAACAAACACTTTGTAACTCTGCGGAAAGTAAAAGCATGCTTGCAGAGGGTGTGCAGAATTTGTTGCAGCAGTAGCAGTCTATTTGTTCACTCCTGTCTGCTGTTATGGGTCACACTGGGTTTCTCAGAGAAAGAGAGAGATACAGCTTACTGCTTCCAGCCTGCTGGAAGGACATTGTAATGACATTGTATTAAATCAGTTTACTCAAGTCTTCAGGCTGGACTCCAAACTGCCTCCTTGGTCAATGATGTAGCAGGCTCTGCACCCTGAGTCAGATATTAATGTGGAATTTTTTTTTTTAACATGACATCTCTAAATGTAAGTATTTCAGTCAGTCCTGAGTCACGTTAGATTAACTGTCAGACAGCTGTGAACCTAATTGTATTCTCCACACAGCACTGCAAGTCTGGACTCCCGTTTACACTCTAGAGGACAAACGATTGTGTTGCACTTTGCATATTTTATCCATCTATGTACATGTACAAACATGTTCAATGTAGGTAAGTAAACAGATTGATCATCATGTTCTTGTGCAAAGCTCTCATCTACAGATTGATAATCAATTTGTTTCTTGAGAGAGCTGAAGTCAAAAGATTTAGAATACTCTGGTTGCACACAATCTGTGTTTTTAAAAATATTTTTTTACAATGTTGTGTCAGTGTTGTTCTTCTATGAAGGATCACATTTGAGTTTTCAGAAGATCTCTGCTGACATTGTAGCATTTTGGGAGCAGCACTTTGCTTTTTCAGTGTCTCAGGTGTGTTTTCATCCAGTTTCTTTGAAGCAACTTTGAATTGGTTGACAGGCTTGCTGTGACATGTTCAGCTTGTTGTTGACACAGCTGGGGCCATTTTAATATATCAAATGTTCATGCCCATGAAAACAATGCTTCCAATACACTGAATCAACTTAAATCCAAAGGATCCGCTTTCTTAACAGGAACAATGCATGCATCACCATTAACAGTGCAATTACTGTATGTTGGTTGCAAGGAGAAAACATTTGAGCAATGATGGGCTTTTGTAACAAACTTTCAGGAGAAGTGGGTCAGGAACGAGAGCTCCTGTCTGAGGCAAAGCAGCTTTTGTAAGAAAATGTCTTCTTTGCAGCTTAAACTGATATACCACAGGGTACAAGATCCCCACTGTTTTGCAGTAAATGTTTCTTGTGCTAAAACATTTTGAACCCAGTCTCGTCGTAATATATTTTCAATTCCCTACTGGTAAGTTCATATAAGCCTGTGGCTTTTCTGAAAAATCTAATAGGAGACAATGAAGCCAAGATTTAAAAATACTGTAGATGTTGGAATGAACTTCACACCATAATATTATTCCAAAAAATATTTTTGTCTTGCAGCTGAACCCTATCATCTCATTTGATTTATCACATTTATAACTGTAAACACAGTCTGCTGGAAATCTGCAAGAGAAAAAAATGTATTCTTGCTTATTCAAATACAATAAAATATTGATTTGATATGTGTAGAGCTTACAGGCACACTGGCCTGTCCAGGGTATAGATTCATCCTGGTTATGCATGAAACACATTTGTGGAGTGTATTCTTTATTGTTTGGAACTGAATTTACAAATAGTTTTTTTCCACTAAAATGAGTAGAGCCACATCCCCAGTAAATGCTATGTAGAGCCACATCTCTACATTACACTTTCTGGGGAATGCTGGGACTGCAGTGCACAAGCATGATCTCAGTGTTTCTGAGTATATATCCTGTTGGTCTCTGGACCAAGGGATCAGAGTTTGCTCCCTTCTCCTGCAGGTAGGACAGTGCAATGAAATGACTGTGATTGCTCTTCTCCTGCAGGTAGGGCAGTGCAATGAAATGACTGTCAATGCCCTTCTCCTGCAGGTAGGGCAGTGCAATGAAATGACTGTGATTGCCCTTCTCCTGCAGGTAGGGCAGCGCAATGAAATGACTGTGATTGCTCTTCTCCTGCAGGTAGGGCAGTGCAATGAAATGACTGTGATTGCCCTTCTCCTGCAGGTAGGGCAGTGCAATGAAATGACTGTCAATGCCCTTCTCCTGCAGGTAGGGCAGTGCAATGAAATGACTGTCAATGCCCTTCTCCTGCAGGTAGGGCAGTGCAATGAAATGACTGTGATTGCGACAGACGCTTTCGTAGCAAGCGGTTTGTTCCGAGTGCTGATTAACCAAAACAGAAGTGACAGGTTCACTGTCTCTGCTGGCTGTCTGGGTGCATTGTAAACTGGATTAGGGATATTATCTTCAACATATCTTTACACCTGGGATGATGTAAAATAAAATACAAAATGAACCATTGATTCTCTCTGAATAATCGTTCCTATGCAGTCTCTGTAGAACATGCTCTGGTGTTTTCAGCCCAAGTGGGATAGGTGACAAGTATAATGGGATGCTCTTTATCCAAAGCCCTCTAATATTCAGCACACTGGTTTCTGGGTTGTATCGGTGAATGCTCTTAGTAATTTCCTATATTCTACTACCAGAGAAGGGGGATTGGTCACTGCAGAAGTCTGGTGCTCTTGAGCCCTAATAGGAATGAAATCTTGCTATAACGTAGTGGGATAATGATTGGAGTCTGACTGCTTCTTATTCATTAGAATGCATCAACACCAGCACCATGTGCTAGATTATTGCAAGCTGTTAGGCATTGTTACAAAGAGGATTGAAGCTGGTTTGATACAACCGCAAAAATCCTGTAACTGCATTCATATTCATCAGACGCTCTGTTAAAAGAGTTCACTAGTTCTTAAGATTTCAATATCAATCAACATGGATTACTTAGAATGGTAGATGCGTTTTGCATTGTGCTGCAGTAAGCCAAAGTCTGTGGCTTGCAAAGGCATTATTTTACAAAGAAAAATAAATATATTTTGAATTTAAGTTGAACATGTTGTTTCCTTATCATGCTTTTTAAACGGCCATTCCCTTACACTATTTGAAAAGCTTGGCCCCCTTTCTTTGTGCCAGCTTTGTTCTTGTTTAATACAAGTTGTAGGTTATGATAATGTCATCCTATGTGTATTTATAGCTGCCTGTGTATTTATCTCTAATAGGCTTCTGGTATGGTTAAATAGGTTTTTAAGGGGAAGTATAAGATTTCGTTTCAAAGCGAGCCGTACGTTTCTCTGGGAATACAGTCAGTGATGGGTCTCTGGCTGTTTCTATCACCTGTCTTTTTGTGTTTCATGTCCTGTGGTTACTGAGCTTGCCAGTAAGCAGTAACAGAATCCCAGACTGACAGGAGGAGAGCTGTGTTGGAAAGTCAGTTATGAATGGTGATGAAAGGGTGACAGTTTCTTGAAAGGCTCTTGCGTTTGAATTCACATCTGAAGAAATTCGATGACATTGCATATGTCTGAAATTTCATTAATAAAATAGGTCATAAGTTTCATTAGCTGCATAAAAGTATAATAAACACATATTTTATGAAACATTATCCGTAGAGAAGTAAAAAAATAACTGAATATTATTATACAGATTTAAAGCATTTATAATATCTATTTTTAAACTACAGCATGTCTTTTAAAAATGTGTTTAAACCAATTATTATAACAACAATAATATACAAAACATGCATTAGAATGTATTTAATGCAGTACATTGCTTATGTTTCCATAGTTGTGTATCAATTAAATTGTTTCGATTTGTCTAAAGCTGAACAAAATAAAGCCTGTTTTTCTTGCATTACATATATTTAGCAGTTATGCCCTCTGGAAGCAGCTCGACTGGAAGCAGGATTTAGATAACAGTAAACAGGGGTTAATCTTGCAGATATCTTTCACATCAACTGTAGAGCACTGAGCTGACAGTCTCCGGTGTCGTCCTTGACAATATCCAGTGATGGAGTGTGAAGATGTGGCGGTTTGACTCACGGTTACTCAGGAATAGAGCGAAGGCTTCCTGCTCAGTGTCTGAAGCAGAGGAGTTACTGAGTGCTGCATCAGCTCTCACTTTTCATTGAGCAAGCGCTGCCTCTTCATCACAGTGTCCCTGGCAGACAGAACCCCTCTCTAACCCTGCTACCCCCTAAACTCCTTTCTTTCACTTGCTAATCCTTTATGCTTAGATATTTAAATATATTATCATTATGTTTTCAACTTTCATTTCACTGCATCATGCGCAGGTGGCCTCCATGTAATTAAAATGCCAGAGAACCATCATTTAATGATCTACAGTAGGAGGGTGTTTGGTGTGGAGGGAGGTTAGCTCGCATTCAGCAGTGGAGTTGGTCTTTCAGCTTTTCACTGCACAAGATCTTGCATGATCTTGCATGAGCCCCACTCCCTCACATGCTGAAAGACAGAATCCCATAATCTGCAGCAGTCCCGCTGGGTTCTGACCTTTAAGAAGCAGTTTGGAAAATGATTTCCTGTCTCTGGGGGGATGGGATGGGACGGGAGTGAAAAATCAATATGGATTTCAAGGCAATCCCCTAAAGTAAAGGCCATCAGCTTGCCTTAAACCAGCATGATACAAAGAACAGCAATCTCCCCACAGTTTCATTGTTTTAACCATTTAATCTTCTTTGTCTTTCTTGTGTAACATAGAAGCAAGTATACAATGTATTGTATCCCTCTGCCAGCTTCATTATTAATCAGAATTAAATGTCTGACTTTTTATTTTTTGCATTATTTTTTTAGAGACAATAAAGTTTTGAAACACAAGAATAGATTCCAAAAAATTTTCCTGAATACCAAAGCTGTCAGGATAAACTACAGATTTGCCAGAGGGCTTGTGTGCATTGTGACTTCCTCACTTGTGCCTATCTGCCAGTGCTTCTGGTTGACATGAAATTGGCATGGAGATCACAGATATTGAGCATCTCTCAGCTCAGCATGCAGTGTAGTGTAGCCCCAGCACAATTCGACCTGCCTACATGCAGGTTTTGCATACGGCTTTGTGTTGAAATGTGTTTGCATTAGACATGAAGCTTCTCAATCAATTGCTATTTTCTGCAATGGTAAATAAAATTAATATTGATTGGAAAAAAAGACAGTGTACTCGTAAGTGGACACATAATACCTAAGCTATTTTAAACAAAGATACGGTAGATCTGGCTGCACCCACTTGACATGCATGATCTGATTAAATACAATTCCCTGTATGGAAATGCCAAGGTTCAAAGTGACAGGTACAAGCCACCTGCTTTCTTCCCAGAATATTCCTCAGCACTGATTAGAAAAGAAGACATTCTCTTCAATGCTAATTTCTTCAGCCGATGTGTCAGATGATTCACCTTACTCAACTCCTCATGCTACTGAAATAAAAAGGCATACATGTATATTGAAAGGTTTCTAATGAAATAAAAAGGTATACATGTATAGTAAAAGGTTTTTTTAAGAACTATTTCTGTAGCCTGTAGGTTTCACAGTGTCCCGTGGATTATTCAGAGGGGAATTTGCATAGTAATCGCTAAACACTGTGAGGTCGAGGAAAGCCTGATCTGAGCCTTGGATGAAGATGCTCTTTTATTCTTTGTTCTGTACTGATTACACCTGTCATCAGTGCATTCTGTGATCATTCATCTGGACTTGAAGCCACCCATCCCTCCTCATATCACCCCTGCTTTGACACCCAGAGGTGCAATCAAGGATGCAAGGAGGGTAATGATCTGCTATGATTGGGGCCAGGCCTGAAAACAAAGGCTTTGATAATATTTAAAGCAGCACTAATCCAGTAGCAGTGAAACTAACCCAGTTTCAGTCCCAGTTTTATAATTTATTATGTCATTATTTCCCCTCCTACATACTGGACCTTGGGTTACGCAGTGCTATTGAGAGCCAAGTTGATTTGTAATACATTCATGCAGACATGCCTTCAGAGGTAATACACATTAATCAATTAATTGATCAACCAATCATTCTATGAAAAATTAGCCACTTCTCAAACAGGATAAATATTTTGCATTAAAAGAGATTTCAGACAAAAGGCCACAATAAACTGATTTATGGGCCAATTAAATTAAGAGTAATATAATACTGTCAGTAAAACAGCAAGTCAATATGTCTGAACTCTTCTTTTTTTGAAAGCAAAAAAATAAATAAATCAGTATAACAGCTGACATTGTTGGCAGTATGTAAGGATATCCTGGTGCATCAGAATCAGCTAGAATTCCTCCAGAACCTTCCTGGTCACTGCGAAAGCAGCACTTGATGATCCCTGGAGCATGTACAGGATGTGCTGCAGTATAAGCATACGCTCAAAACAGCCATGCACTGACTGTGTGGGGTTAAGGTTCATGTTGGGGTACTGCTTCACTATATGATGACATGAATGTTTGTGTAAATGTTTGATGTTTTAAATGTCCTACACTTGCTATACCAGTACTGATATGGATATATTGGGCTCTGTGTCCTTATCCACAAGGCATTATCACAGTCCCCGTCATTAAAGTAGAAGGATCTCAGTCCAGCATTACAATATACACATAAATACAGCAATATATTTTTGTAAAGGCATCACTATAACAGGCCTACCCCAAGCCCCTTCAAGAGGCAATTTATACTTTTGCATCACTGGAATCCAGAGCATGCTTAACTGAATCAAATTGACCTACTGTGAATTCAACTAAGGCAGCCAAGCAGCCGACCACAGACCCCCCACAGGCTTGGACCCTGTGAATGTCCCTTCCTTAAGACAATGGCTACAGCAGGCCTGGTGTTCTGAAACAGCAGCAGCTTCCCACACCTGCCGTCCACTTCCACCAGCCCAGCCAGCCCCACCAATAAGGCATTGTTCACCGCGGCAACCAGCACTGAGGCACAAGCATAGGCTGCCAGTGTGGCAGGAAGATAACAGGGCTGGGTCACCGCTTTAGAGGGTGGCAAAGCACAGCTTGGAGGAGCCAATGGAGAGATGGCACAGCATCATCCAGTGAAAAGCTTTAGAGATGGAGATAACAGGGCTGGGTCACCGCTTTAGAGGGTGGCAAAGCACAGCTTGGAGGAGCCAATGGAGAGATGGCACAGCATCATCCAGTGAAAAGCTTTAGAGATGGAGATAACAGGGCTGGGTCACCGCTCTTGAGGGTGGCAAAGCACCGCTTGGAGGAGCCAATGGAGAGATGGCACAGCATCATCCAGTGAAAAGCTTTAGAGATGGAGAGATTTCAGAAAAAGCTTCAAACTGGATACAGCACATGGCAGGCCACTGGAGGGCTGTAAGAAATGTGGTTTAGGGGGCGTTGACTTATTGCGGTGTTAGAGATCCAACATCCTTGCAAGTTGCATGTTGGCTTGCATATAGACAGGGCGTGTATACATAAAGCTTCCACCTTTCTAACTATCAGAACATTGCAATTCATTTCTAATCATACCGTTGTAACAGGACCACAGTTCCCTATATGCTGTGCTCCATGAATCACAAGTAGCAGATGTAATAAGAAAGCGGTGCCCGTTTCTAATTGCCATTGTCACACTTAGCTCTGTTGAATGCAGCTGATGTCCAGGCTGTTGAAAGAGGGACTCCAGAGGCCTTGTCTTGTGCAATTATGTGCCTTCCTCCTGGATGCATGATGAGTGCACATGATCACTAATTGGTTACTCTAGTAGAAAAGACAGTGAGTTCATGGTTCAGGCTTCTTTGTCTCAGTTCATAGTGTTCTGCAGGGATATTCTGTATGAGGGTTCTGCTAAATGCATCACAACAGCAGTGAGTTAGATTATTAACTTAAAGAGCTCAGTATGGAAATAACATGTTGATGGCATGTTAACCAATTCCGAATGTATATAGTGTATATCAAGCCTGGTATGAAGTCGCTGATTTAGCTTTGGGTGTTGGTTGGGTGTTTAAGGTTTTTTGTTTTTTTTTTAATCGAAAAAGTTCAACCTTGCATTTCATTTATATCTGTTTGTGATGTTTACAGTGGTGGTTTTGGCTCCATTTTCATGGTGTTTTAGAGAAGCCTCCAATCTTATCAATACTGCCAATTTCACCTGTAAATTCTATAATAATTGGTACTCTATTAAATTATAATAGAGTACTTTGAAACCTGTCTTCAATGGAGCCCGTCTTTGCTGAGGGAATCTGGTGTACAGTACACACTTTTAGATTAGAATAGATTAGAATCCTGCCTGTTGCTCCATTCTCTGCTATTAAAACCACATCATGCACCACTTAGAAAAATAATCTCACCCTATTCATACAATTCAAATTGACCTTAAACGTGGACATCTGGTCTTCCATGAAAATAGACAATATGCAGTCATTTTAACAACAGCAGTCTGCAAATAATGAACTCGTAGTAATGACGAATTCCTGTGCCTCAGCTTGTTTCTGCGTCCCATGTGATCTGTATTGAAGCCCATTGGAAGCTGCGTGCTCCAGCATGGCATGCATCCTGTTTGTTAGCCCATTTAAAAGAGAGAATAGCTGTGGACAGATGGCTAAGAATACCTAAAGGCCTGATTCCTTCTATATGCTGTATCCTTTGTGTGTGAGAAAGGAGGCTGAATGGAGGCTCACAGTGTGTTCTCATTTCCTATTTTACTTGTTAGCCTACAACAAAAGATGAGAAAAGGGTGTGGTTTGGACCCTTTAGGAGCTATCTGAACAAAAGCAAGCCCTGTAAAATACAACCTGCCTTCAGGTTCAGAGTAGTGGATTGCTTCAACTCTGATCATGACAGCATCAACAATCCAGTTCTAAGAATGGATCAGTTGAACTCTATCTGACCCCAGAGCTCTGCTGGCTCCGCTGGAACATTCAAAGGGTCCATTGGCTTCCTGATGTGTAATTATCCCCTGATTAATTATACATTGATCTGGCCCCATCCAGTCTCTTTGCACTCTGAATCCCTTGTGCAGGTCAGTGTGGACGGGTAGGGGACTGTGAACACCCTGTTACTGATAGCATCAAATCATGGCACTTGAAAAGCTTCCAGATTGCTGGAATACCCTGAACAGCAAAGCAGCAAGATAAAGAAAAAGTTGTGGATGCAATTGCACTGGATTGCTTTAAGGAGTGTTAGCAGTCTAATCAGAATCACTCATAGTACTGATGCAAATTGGCTAATGGCCTGTATGCTACAGAACAGGGAAACAAAACCGACCAATATTGCAGCTTCTGTAGTTTTTACCTTCTCGTCAAAAGGTTGGTGCTATGAGGCATTTACTCAATTTCCATGGTTGTGTTGACACATATTCACTGGCTATTACCATGCCTGCAGTGGCCTGTTTAATTAGGAGGCTATGTGGTCCAGTGGTTAAAGAAATGGGCTTGTAATCAGGAGGTCCCCAGTTCAAATCCCACCTTAGCCACTGACTCATTGTGTGACCCTGAGCAAGTCACTTAACCTCCTTGTGCTCTGTCTTTCGGGTAAGACGTAACTCTTCAGCTGATGCATAGTTCACACACCCTAGTCTTTGTAAGTCGCCTTGGATAAAGGCGTCTGCTAAACAAATAATAAAGATGGTTTCACTGATTCAAGCCTTGCTTCGTCTTTTGCACATGGCTTTTGGGTGCAGTGATACCGTTTTAACTTATGTTATTACAGTATAGAGTATGCGTATATTGACATGATATACTGGTCCAAATAATTAAAAACTAAAATATTAGTAGACTAATCCCTTGCATTTGTTTGTCACTTTAATCAAACTTCTTTTCTTTCAATCAAGTTCAAGTCATGCATGTCAGAAGGTATTATTTTTGCATCAAAGTTTAGTGCTGCATACATCTGCTTGACTGCATGCTTCAGTTAACCCTGCTGTTATCTCACTATGAACCTTTAAAGGATACAAAGTATGTCCAATTGCTAATGCCGATGTATATCACACTTGAAGGCATAGACGGATGTTAAATATAATCAGCATTAATTCTGCCATTAACAGATGAATAATTTAAGCACATGAGAGGTAATATAAATTCAGAAACAGCTGCAGTTTCTCTCAGCTCCTAATCACCTTGAATGTCACTTGATGACTGATTATTTATTTACGTTCTTGTAATTAGCAGTGGCTTGTTCTTTGATTGTTCTTAGTCATTTCTGACAGATATTAGCATAAACAGGAGGTGCTTTGATAGCCCAGAAAGGAAGTTCAGTTAAGAATTGCATTTTAAACAGGACTAATTAAACCACAACAGCCTTCCCTGTAGTGTCGAGACCTGCTGAATTATTCCAAACAGGTTCAAATCATCCCCTGCGTTTCCATTGGGGTGGTACGTCGATAAAGGTCAGGTTAGCAGGTGTGATGTGTTTTCATCATGTAAAGTCTGCTTTTAATTTGTAATCAAGGTTCAGTAAAACTAAATATTGCATTTGTAATTGGCTCTTGTGACCCTAAAACGTTTTTTTTTAAAATAGTAGCTAACATAGCGACCCACCTTCTTACATAAAAAAATCAATAATAGCGTTTTCATAAAGAGCAAAAAAAAGCCCAAATACTCCTGAATTCTCATTCAGTCATGCTTGATAATTGTTCTTATCTCCAAACCTCAATCCAAATCATCACTGTGTGCTCCTGGACTTTTTCTTCTGAATGTAATAAATGGATTTTAATTCATGGCAGCTTGTAACAGTAATGGAATAAAAAGGCATTGTTAGCAGTGGAGATGGAGGCCCCGTTTCAGAGAATCAGCTCTAGTCAGGTTCATCTCTGCTGGGATTGCAATACAGAGCACCTTCTGACCTGTGCTGGAGGTTATTTGTGCTCATTGCTAATATCAATCAAGCATTGAGTTGGATCCAGTGAAGATGAACGGTATTGATCATTGCATTGACCATTGGAGAGTTATTGCAATTGGGATACATTGCTGTATTAGCTTCGTGACCCGTCCAGAATGGCATCAGTTGAGATGCAGAAGCCTTGGAACCCTTGGGAGGTATTGAGTACTTCCTGAAGAGATACAGAGGTGCTTACATAGAGCCCTGGTGTGAATCTTCCCCTTCAGTCCCCAGACAGTTTCCAGCATGTTGACGGCTTTGATTTTACATTTTAAAGGTACTTAAAGCAAGCTTTCAAGCTTTCTCCTCCACCCCAAACTCAGCTGTCTTCCCTTATTGCCAGCCCAACGAGAAGAGAGTCATGATCTGTAGATAGAAAAGCCCATTTAGAAATGTCAGGCCCTCATTAACAAAGTGAATAAGAAGCAGCATTGTAGCTCACACTAATAGGGTTCCACCAGAGATACGTGATGGACAGACTATAGCTAAGAGTTCATATTGATCTGGCTTTATATTTCACTTGCCGCTTCCCTTTCTGTTAGGGAGAGAAGACCAGACTGGACCCTTAATTCATTCTGTTTGGACGGCGGTGATTTCACAGAGTGGATTGCTGTAATTTGATTGATGTGCAGTTCACAGAGCCATGTACAGTGTTGTAATTACAATCTGTGCTTTTCGTGATAAAGAAATTAATCACACCATTATGCCATGCTATTTTATCATCAGGCAGTACTAATTTAATAAACCTGCCTCACTTGCCTACCAAACAATCCAGGTCATACTTTACAATGTTTCGATGAAAAGCGTTTCATATCAGTGTCCAGAGACACTGCAAATACAGAAAGTAAGATGTTTGCATTCCACTAAATCTGAGCAAAAGTGCCATTAAATCCTTACTGTCCCCTCCTATCAGCTATCATCCTGTATGACTCAGGGCTAGCCAGTACAAGGGATTTCAGAAGAAAGATAGGTAAACATGAGGGGCATCCTTGGGTTTTAGGGGCTATGAGATTCAATTTAAAGTGACTTTGTGACTCTTGTTTTAGATCTATACAGGTTTAAAGGGAAAGTGAAATTTGATTTTCATTTGGGTTTGATTAAGAATATTGGAACAACCTGTACATTGTTCTATAATTTTAGAAGTCAGTATATAGTTTATGAGCACTACTCTGCCAACTCTATTCAGATTTTGTTGTTTTACATGTTGTGATGTTTTACAATCATAAGCACTTACTATTAATCTGTGTCTGTGTGCATATGATGTCAACTGGCCAGAATATAAATATAAAAACAATAATAATACATAAACAAAAACATTCTTAAGATGTATTCTGAAACAACCATATATGAAGGTACAGTACAATAGAAACAGTTCAGCTGTCTTATAGGTTTCTATTATATAGTATGATGTACTGTAGGTTAGCTATCCATTTCCTAGCATGTGATATTACTAGGCTATGGATACAGTTGTGATTCTGTGTTAATGTCCTGTTTGAAAGATGGCTGGGAACTGATACCATGGACAGCTCATGTACAGAGCAACCATGAGCCAAAGCAGAAATCAAGCAATATAGCCTGTTGTCATGGGTAACAAGACAACACAAAATGAGAATAATATATTTAAATTTATTTATAAATAACGCTAATAATAAAATGCAACTGGCTGCAAATGTGTTTGTTTTGTTAACTGGTTCTTCTTCGCCTTTGGCAACGTGATAAATGACAGTTTGACAGTAGTGGCTGCATTATCTTACTTGGGCTCGTTTTATCACTAATCTACACGGATCATAAACCAAAGCCATTGCGGCATCACTGTCAGCAATGATGAACATGATGGACAGATAACTGTGAAGATGTGCTTTTAGAATTATTATATAGAGGGGCTGGTAATTAGAGCATTGAGTTCTGCAGAAGTGTGCATCACCTTCTACATGCTCATTATTATTTAGAGGGGCTGGTAATTAGAGCATTGAGTTCTGGAGAAGTGTGCATCACCTTCTACATGCTCATTATTATATAGAGGGGCTGGTAATTAGAGCATTGAGTTCTGGAGAAGTGTGCATCACCTTCTACATGCTCATTATTATTTATTTATTTTAAATCAGACTAATTGCAATGTGCAGAACATTTATCTTTCATTAAATATTAAAATTACTTTTACTGAGTTCGAGATTGTACATCCAGATAACTGCCAGATGGTAGTACAAAATGCATAATGTGGGCGAATTAAAGAATTCATTTGGGGCTTTATATGAGAAAATAAAAAAGCGTTTTCAGATAGTATAGGAAGTACCATCCGTTGATGACACAGAGATTTGAAAGCAATTCAATATTGGATACTTCACTACAAAGAAGCCCAAAGTGATTAACTCTTATTCAGAAGAAATTACTTCTTTGAAACTCTTCAGAAAGCATATTTCTAACTGCTGACAGATTTATTTCTTTATGTATATTTTTTATATTTATGTATGATGTGCATTTGGATAATGAGATGCACACTGTACTCCTATTGACTGGAAATTAGCTCGGGATTCTTGCATCACAGATGAAGCCATCTTTGCATGTTCTGAGAATCTGAAGATGGAAGACACAGGGAAGTCTCAATTGTCTTGTTGTCACAATCATTTCAACAGGATGATGAATCATTTCAACAGGATGATGCAGTCAATTCCATGGCTTAAGAGCTCACTCTCTTTTCTTGCCTGCTTGATTTCTATTTGCTTTTATTTGTAAGCATTCATTCATGAAACAAAGAATTAAGTTACCAGCTGACAATGTCATATTTTGAGTGTACGCATCTAAACAATAGCAAACACAAAAACTTTCATTACAAATGGAAATACAAAAAGGTATTCATTTAAGGGCATTGGAGACATCCTGTAGTCCATATTCCTTCTTTAATTGTCATCACGCTGCTTGTGGAAATGCTCCTGAGTGACAGATTCATGCAGAATAAACTCAACACACTTGAATGTTTCCTTGAGGAAAGCAGGCCTGCTGGATCTCAATAAATCCTCTCAGAAACACTTGAGAAAGAAGATATTCCAGTTCCCAGTGATGCCAAAAACACATTAAACCCTCAATAAAATCACACTGACACCATCTAGGAAAAGGTACACAATGGCTTCATGAGTATAAACAATGGGCATCGATGCAGAGAAATTCAAATCAATATCTTGGACGTGAACTCAAGTATTGCATTTAAGATACAATATAATGTTAAAATCTGCCTTTTTCCAAAGGTCAGTTGTAGGGTAAGCTCTTGTTACTGCAGTAGATCAGCGACTAAACCTGCTGTAACAATGGCGGTAAATGGTATTGAATGACACCATCATTGGCAATAAACCCCAGAACTGAGAATGAGTTGCCGTTGAAATGTGTGTTTAATAAAAAAACACCAGATACAAAGCTGATTATAGGGAACAAAGAGCATTAGCCATTTCTGCAAAATGGATTAATACCTGATCAGATCTGCTCTTTTCATAATTGGGGAGGAGGCAATGCCAAGAGTGTTTACTGATGTAAATATGTTAAAAGCCAATGTGTGGTAAAGCAAACTAAAAACTACTTGTGTATTTGACAATTCTATCCCGCTTTTCTGATTCCTATTTGAATAAGATGAATTTCATTTACTCCCTTAAAACTGGGAGCTGAAGACAAGCGTAAAGACCTGTTGCCTATGTGGTGAGTAACATGGGGTTCTGCAGTCATCGTGTGGATGGCATGGCAACCACCATTACTAGTTCTAAGATTATATTGTGGCGTCTCAGCGGCACTCTACTGAAGCTTTTGCTTCAAGTACATTGATTTTTTTTTCATTAATTAAAAAAAAAAGCTTCATGATGCTGTTAAGTACACTTGTTATTGCTGCTTACTACATAAGAGAATACATTTTAAACTGACTTGTCAGTTTGCATGATGGGGAATATGAAATGCATGATGCATGAAATAATTGTACTCTATATAGACTGAGTGGAATTGATCTGAGAAATAAGAAATGATGGATACCATCCCAGTGTTTCTAATGCCTTTTTAAAAAGCAGATCAAATTCCTGGGATCAAAACTTTTTGTTCAATTGGCATCTCTGGGAGGATCAATTTGTTGCCATTTCACAGGGCAAGACACAACTAATCTGCTCTCTTGTCTTTATTGGCCTTTGGATTAATTTCAAATCAATTCTCATTAGATGCATGTTGAGGTCATTTGATCTCCGACGTATTAATCCTCAACCTGCTCAATCAGATTTGAGATAAAAATAGGAAAATATTCACAGGTAGATAAACAGCTGAATTGCAATTTAGAGATAGCTTCCGGAAACATGACGTGTCAGTATAAGCTGTTTATCAGAGCCTGCAAAAAGTAGACAAAAACCCAACTATCTTTGTAAAAAGATCTTTTAATCGGTTTAGCAATGGGAGAGGAAGCTCAACTGAATGTAGGCTAACATGTTCCAGGTTAGCAGATAGACACACCCAACGAAGTGTGAAGACATTGTGCATTCTTATACACATACAGTTAATGTGATGTATCTAAGATCTATTATCCTCTTACTGTAATTCTTCAAGGCTGTGTTGCCGCTGTTGCCTAGATTTGTATATCCCAGCTAAATAAATGAAGGGGAGCACTGTAGATAAAATGAAACCTATCTAAGAGGTGATCATGTCAGCTTTTAAGAGAACCCTAAACAAAGCTCCCATTTAATTTCAGAAGTGCTTTCAGATCGTCAGTACTTTTTTAGTTTACAAGTAGAACTGCATTTGTTTAATAAACTCCCCAAGGTGATCTCCACTCCTGATGCTTCGGTTTTGAATCAACAAGCACCCAAATCTCCTGTGCAGTGAGAATTGAAATGCAGTTCAGTGTTTGAAACAGGCTGGTGCTAAATAACTTGAAAGCAGATGTGGGATTTCAGTGGGAGATCTTCCTGCTTTTTATTTATTTATTTATTTAGACCTCTATAATCTTCTGAATTCATTACAAATGCTCTTCGAAATACCTTAAAGTCTTAGCAAAAACTTCTGATCTGCTAAGAATTCAATCTTTTGAGATTACCAATTAGTTTACTCTCTTTACAAATACTACAGTCTAAGTATACATTTTTCAATACAGTAGGTAGGGTTTCCTCTAACAGAAATCAAGACTTAATATAATTAATAATGTTGCTTTAGGATTTGGATTGAGAAATGGAAAAAATTAGTATTCTGTATGAAAAAGTAAAAAATATGTTTTTAAGAAGAAAAAAAATTGGTACAATTTGGTTCCTTTCAAGCAGAATCAGCCCACATTTGTTTCTCCTGATACTAATACTGCCTTAACTCATCCTCAAACCCCAAAATATATATTTTTTAGCCTATATACCTTTCTTTAGGCTGTTTATAACAAACAGAAGCATCAGCTGATTCTAGTTGCAAAAAAAATGATAATGGTTAACACATTTGTAGGTTCAACCGCTGACATGCTTTTTGCAATTTTCTAAATTGCTCTTCTTGTTCAGTAGCACTATTGATAATAACGCTGTATTCTCCAGAGTCCCTCCTGTTGTTTTTACCTCTGATTGGTGGCCATCTGTCAGCATTTTGACAAGAGAAATCTGCCACAATGGCAATTATCCTCAAGATGGTACTGCTGGCAAATAGCAGAACCTCCCTTTACCCAAGAGCTGCTTTTAAAGCACATAGTAGAACAAAACATGACAAGATCTCAATGAGGAGACAAGAGGCAATATTCAACCTGAGAAAAACCTGAACCGTAGACACTGGTTATCAACGGCAGCAAAACATTTATTGCACAACAGATGGTGCAGGATTTTACAGTATCTAAAAAAAAAACTAAAAAACAAACATACATATTTATTAATTTTGCATTTACCATTGTGTTTTACAGTATGTTAGAAGATGACTGTGTGTGAGTGTGTGTTGCTTTGGGTTGCCTTAAAGCAACATGCATTTTATATCCCATTGTGACCTTACTCCACCTCCGGAGAAAGGTGTGCTCAATATTGAATAGTCCATTTACTGTTCACAATCATTTTCCAGTTTGTGGTATACGATAACAATTCCACAGGATTTCACCTGCCAGCATAGTTGCAGGGCTTTAACAGCTATAAAGTGTCCACAATAAACTGAGGTGCTTATGGCTTTGAAAGCCCCACCATAAATTCCCAGCTTGAAGGTCTAACCCTGATGGAGGAATCGATTTCATTCAGAACTCTCATCAAGAGAGTTTTCAAACTGACACTCAGTCGTGAAGGACCATAAAGCTCTGCAATGACTCCTTTGTAACTATGAAAGGAACTTGGGATCAGGAAAAAAAACCTTCTCAAATGAAAGTATCAAGGTATATAACCCAATCAAAGAATCTCTTTGAGCATGCGTGTGTGTGCGTGTGTGTGTGTGTGTGTGTGTCTGTGTGTGCATGTGTGTGTGTGCATTTTTCACGTATGATAAATTAATACTTAATTCTCTTTTATGACATAAACTACTGAATAAATAGTACAAATATAGAAGCACTCTGTAAGGCTGCTAATAACACATCCATACAGTTATATCAATGTCTTATTATTATTATTATTATTATTATTATTATTATTATTATTATTATTATTATTATTATTATTTCTTATTTGTTTAAATTTCAATTAAATCAGTCAGTCAATATATTTCAAGGTGGAAGGTACCCTTGGTGATAACTGGTGGGTTACAATCAAACACATTGTCGAAGTTCCTAAACTGCCATGTCCATGCTTGTATAATTGTATAATTAAGAGTAGTATATTCCACATTTGTTAAACAATGGTCTCATTCTGAGCAGATGTTAAAGAACTATAATTATTTTCATTCTTTTTAAAACTAGCTAAAGTATACTTTCAGTTTAAGTCGTGCTTGCTGGCGGCCGTGTTGGAGCAAAGGGGTAATCATCATCTGCATTGTTTCGACTGAAAACTTTTTAAAATATTCGGTTTTGCTCAGTTAAGTTATGCTAAGTAAATTCAGAGTAAACATGTCATATATTTTATTACTTGCAAATCTGGTAGAGAGATACTCCTTGTAAATTACTAAGCCTTAAAAGTAGAGCAGAAGAGATGAAATGTATGAGCCAATTTGATACACCTTTCAAGGTTGTTACAAGCACAGAATTCTAAATACCAACAACAAAGTCATCCAGATGTAGAGTTGGTGTGGTTTCCTTATTTGGGAAATGGAGTTAATGGATAGTAGATTTCCTCTGGGAGTTTGTAGACAAGGACTGCATTGCCCATTCATCATATAAGTAGCTTTGCATACTGTATGCTCACCCATTTGCTTAATATTTCCACAGTTATTTCAAGGTGATTCCTCTTCCTGCAGATAGCTGATTTAAATGTCATTAGTCACCACGGTTAATGAGTACCTGTTGGAAAATACCAGAGTTGCAACATGCAGAACATGGAAGATGTTTCAGGATGGAACAAACTAAAGAGATGATTGGGTTTTTTCAGATTGCAAATGAATAAAGGTGACTAGTGCCATTGTGCAATCTCTGCTTTGTAATGTGTTTTCATGTTGTATTGAAATATCATCTGGTTTTGAAATGCATTGCAGAAACTCTCTATGTACAGCAATGGACAAAAGTTTTGAAATGTCAGTGCTTATTCTGAGCTACTAAACAAACACAGCAGTACAAAAGATGACTGTTAGAAAAGTTCCGTTTGTCACTGAAAAAGCCCTGCCCTGCATTTCAAGTCTTTGAGATTCATGGTTGTCAAATACCTTTAATGCCTCTTGTTTTCAAGAAAGTTTGTGCAGGTGCCAACCCTAGTGGAAATGACAGGTAAAACCTGTGCAATCTGAAAGAGACATGCTTGATAATAATAGCAAGTAATGCAGCCCCATGCAAAGCCATACAGAATACTGACTTGAACCAACCATACCATGTACCGCTAGTAAATTTTCTTTTAGTTTTTAAAGCTGGCTCATGTTTCTGGGATTTCTGTTCTACTTTTAGTTTGACAGCTGGATTTCTCAATTTAAGAAATAGCCCAATACTGACTTCAGTACAAAATGATCGCTTCTTTGAAATGTATCTATGAGACATGATTTATGCTTTTAGATCTAAGTGAATTCTGAATGAACTGCGTTCTTTGAAGTTGCTCGGGGTGAACTTGGGTGTCAAAAAAAAAAAAAAAAAAAGAAAGTTCCCATGCAGTGTGCAGCGGCCCAGATCAGTACTGTTTCTATAGATCACACGGTTTAGTGCAGAACTACAGTATACTATAGTATTGTTTTCATATAAGGTGCAAGGATTAACAATCACGTAACATATGATTTATGCCAGGATGTTCTTATCTCATTTTTAATATTGCATATGCATTTGCTGACTTTATTTCCAGATTATAATTTAAAAACCTATTAAATAATATTCCCATATGTTCCATACCTACACCAAGAAAAAATAGAATGTTTAGAAATGATGCATTGAGGCAATGAATAGAGGAGCCGTGCACTGGAACCCAGGAGGCAGTGCGGTCCAGTGGTTAAAGTCCAGGGCTTGAAGGTCACTGCTTCAAATCCCACCTCTGCCACTGACTGACTCACTGTGTGATCCTGAGCAAATCACTTAACCTTCTTGTGCTCCATCCTGCGGATGAGATGTTAAATCAACATCCTATTGTAAGTGACTCTCCATATAATTCACAGCCTACCTCTATAAAGCGTTTTGTGATGGTGGTCCACTATGAAAGGCGCTATATAAAAAGAAAGGTATCATATTATATATTATTATGTGATTCGGTCTGTTGCTGTTGCAAAGTGATGTGTAACTATTGATTCAAAAGCAGGTCAGATTGACTTTCTGTCTTCATCTAAAAGCACTGAGACAAGCCGGTCCCAATATTTTCCAGATGTATGGGTTTATGAAGGGCTTTTAAGTTAATAACGTTATTTTCTTGTACGTGATCCCTTCTTCCCCTCTGTTTTATTATTAAACTCCCTTTGTTAAAGCTTCCCCTCAGTGTCTCACAACCTTGAGATGTGAAAATGAGGCTCAGAATGTCAGGGCAATTGAAGCATGTGAAGGGGAGCTTTTAAACTGACAGCTCATTTGAATGTCGACATTGGCAGGCTTCAGATTTTATTGGGGTCTGGAATAAAGTACGTGAAAGGCATGACACGCAGCGAGAGGCGCGGGGCGCATAATATAAGAGACGGCAGAGATACAGAAATATCCCAGTGTGTGGTACTGGCAGAGATACAGAAATATCCCAGCGTGTGGTACTGGCAGAGATACAGAAATATCCCAGTGTGTGGTACTGGCAGAGATACAGAAATATCCCAGTGTATGGTACTGGCAGAGATACAGAAATATCCCAGTGTGTGGTACTGGCAGAGATACAGAAATATCCCAGTGTGTGGTACTGGCAGAGATACAGAAATATCCCAGTGTGTGGTACTGGCAGAGATACAGAAATATCCCAGTGTGTGGTACTGGCAGAGATACAGAAATATCCCTGTGTGTGGTACTGGCAGAGATACAGAAATATCCCAGTGTGTGGTACTGGCAGATATACAGAAATATCCCAGTGTATGGTACTGATTCAGGAGCCAACATGGCTGTTCCAGTAGTGTTTTATTGCATAGGGAGTAGCATTTCAGCATGCTGAGATGCTACTGTGTGGGTCTACGCACCTGTTCACCTGCATGGTCAATGATATAGAGCATCTCACTGCTGTTTTCTGACCTTCACATGCAGTGGTCAGGCTGCTCTGAAATGCTCATTGTAGACGTACCTCTGTGTTTGAAGATCATGCCAGTAAATTAGCTACAACCTCAAGACTCTGGTTAGAGAGGCTATTTTGGTTTGCTGGTGGTGGTGTGGAAATACATTTGAACAAAAAGGTGTTCTAGGATGATGCTGTTGTTTATCTGTTAGTTCAGCAATATTGTCATAATAAGCTGCTATTACTTTCGGTGGATTAGGTTCTGCATTGCTAGGGACAGACATGCTGTTCTGTCTGACTCTATGAGCTAGAGTGGATTTTTTCTTCATGGTTTGTGTTTTCGTTTTGTGTTGGATTTGCTGCTTCACTTCAATTTGCTTAATATGTGAGTCAGTAATCATATTGTCTCCCGCAGCTGCTGGCAATGAAATTTGAATATAAAGGCAATACAATAATTAGTAGATATAATTAAATCATGCTTGTTCAGAATAGCCCAAAAAGAGTGTATACTGCAGGCTGCCCAGTGTATGTCTATGCACATTGTATTGTTACTGCAGGCTGCCCAGTGTATGTCTATGCACACTGTATTGTTACTGCAGGTTGCCCAGTGTATGTCTATGCACACTGTATTGTTACTGCAGGTTGCCCAGTGTATGTCTATGCACACTGTATTGTTACTGCAGACTGCCCAGTGTATGTCTATGCACATTGTATTGTTACTGCAGGCTGCCCAGTGTATGTCTATGCACACTGTATTGTCACTGCAGACTGCCCAGTATATGAATATGCACACTGTATTGCTACTGTGGCCTAACCATAAATGAACCAGATTTGTGAATTATGGAACAGTGAAATAATGAGACTTGCACTGGGAAGATCTGAATCTAGAATCTAGAAATGATAAGCCTCCTACTGCAAGACAGGAACCATTACTGTATTTGATTTTAACGACCGTTCTAGCTGGCGAAGCATCTACATTTCCCCTTTATCTTTCTCTAGCAGTGACACATCAAACTGTCAAGCTTCAAAAGCAGATGAAGGAAAGCCTGCTGTCACGACAGAGCAGACCTCAGACAGGAATGGATGTATCAAGGCAAGGGAAAGCAAGCACCGGAGCCACCACAGGTCACCTAGGTGAGTGACTTCCATTGGGATTACACAGCCCTGAAACACAATGAAGGGAACCCAGTCAATCAGTATGCATCTCCTTAGCGTATCCCTGCATTTACTTTGCCTGCCTGATAGTGAAAGGATCACTCATTCGAATCCTGCTGAAGGGAAAAAACCTACTTAATGAACCGGCACCCAGGCTTGATGAAGTAGGGTGCTATGCAGCTGCATTTTACTACTTAATGAACCGGCACCCAGGCTTGATGAAGTAGGGTGCTATGCAGCTGCATTTTACTTTTATTTTGGAAAAGATGAAAAACAATTCTAATGCAGTTAATGGTTCCAGTTACTTCTTGGTGTGTCGCCTCATTTATGATTTATAGAACCACAAAGACAAACAAAACTGGAGACTGGAACACAAACATAAACAAACATGAATTGTGTTGTTAGATGATTCAAATTAATACTAGGTAGTAAAATATCATTTTGTACATCGACTTATAGTTTACGCTTCCATACTGACTGGCCAGTTTGTAAAAATTTAGCACAGAAAGTGCCAGACACAAGCCCAGCCTCCTCCTTTTTCTGAATGTCTCCTTGTTTTTTAATATACAATATTTACTGCACAAGTCTATCCATACATGCTCAGCGACTCGTATCTAATTCAAGCCATTTCATTTAATATTTTCAAAACACCCCCCGGTTTTCATGATAAACTCATTTTCAGCCTCATTATTACCCGAGTGATGCTGTCCAAATGGATTGCTGTTCAAGACCCGTTATTGCAGATCTCACCACCTGAAAGGCCACATTAATAAAGGCTGAGCTGCTTCAAAGGGCTCCATTGGCACCAAGCACTCACTGTGCAAATGAAGTGGACCTTTAGAGATTGGATCTACAGTGGAACAGATGGGATTTGACAAGAGACTCATTTCAATATTGACACATTTAAATATATGGATCAAAATTAACATATTAGTGCTAAACACACTCAACCTGAATTTTAATAAGAAAAACTTTAAAGTGTTTCTGCTTCGATTCCACTGCACTGGTGCTGCGATGGTAGAGTATTAATAGAGCTTCGATTCCACTGCACTGGTGCTGCGATGGTGGAGTATTAATAGAGCTTCGATTCCACTGCACTGGTGCTGCGATGGTGGAGTTGCTTCGATTCCACTGCACTGGTGCTGCGATGGTGGAGTAATAATAATAGCTGTGAAGTGCGAAGGAATTAGTGCACTGCTTGCTCTTTAAAAACCCAGAGCCCATAGCGCTGTGAAAGCTTTAGAGCGAAGGAGGTAGTGATGCAGTATTGCAGTTAATCCAGTCTTGAGAAAGTTCCTCCAGATAAGAGCTGTTGTTATTTTTAAAGCCGGGATATTGGGTTTTGGTTTAGTGGCTACTTTAACTAAGACTGCGCTGGCCATGCTTCATGCTAGGGCTCTTGGGTGCACCTGGTGTTTAGATATAATAATACTAACAAGAATTTGTGTTCAGTGTTAGGGAAACTGTAGCAAATGTGCACTGCTCTGCATTTGGATATGGCATAAATAATAGCTGAAAACTAAAACAAAACAATCTCTGTATATGTCTCTGTGCAGCCTATCCTTTGATGAGGATCTCTCCCCTCCACCTGCACCCAAGGGGAAGAAGAAGAAGAAGAAGAAGAAGAAGTCTGACCGCAAGAGAAGAAGGAGGTTAGTGGACTGGCTCACTTTCAAACTAATAACAAGTCCTGGATACTCTTTCATGTGGCTTGCAGAAAGCTCAGCAGGGGCTCTATTCAGCCCGATCTTGAGGTATTTTAAAGGAAAGAGAACCCTGGTCTACATGTGGAGCAGGTTGTGGGCAGCAGTGTAGAATAGTGGTTAGGGCTCTGGACTCTTGACCGGAGGGTTGTGTCATTGTGAGCATCTCATCACCTACAATTTGGTAAATAATAAATGCAGGTCTGGAGTGCCTCATTATATCTTTACTGCTTTTCAATAGGTCTCCTTCATACAGCCCATCTCCCGTAAGAAAGAAGAAAAAGAAGAGCTCAAGGAAAAGGTATTTTTCTTACTGTGGTAGCCTCATGCTAGTGACTGTACAGGAGTTGATCTTTGTAACTGTGGTAGCCTCATGCTAGTGACTGTACAGGAGTTGATCTTTGTAACTGTGGTAGCCTCATGCTAGTGACTGTACAGGAGTTGATCTCTATATTAATGTTGTATTAAAAGCATATGGGCCTGATGGTCCAAACAAAACCACATTTATTTTATTATCTTCAAGACAGCTTTGTAATTGAAAACTTTAAAAAGTGAAAATGCAATAATCTCCAAAAAGCACATTTTTTCTGAAGCAATGTATCTATTGTGAAAGGGTAGCATTGTGGCCAAGGCTGGTTACTGGCAGGAAGCAGACCCAGAGACAGAAAGCTGCTGTATCAAGCACACATGGACACTTTTATTAACTTTTATTATTTTGTTTTACTGCAGGTCTGCATCAGAAAAGAGAAGACATAGGTCAGTACTTGTGGAGTAAATATTTTACTTTAAATCACAGTGATATGTAGATTTATGTTCAAAATGTATTTGGAGAGCTTGTGTTCAAAACCTTGATATTGTTTTTTTTTCCATTTAGTTCTTCAACCTCAAAAAGTAAAAGAAAAGTTGAGAGAAAGCACAGGAAAAGGTAGGTCCTACCATGCCAGTAATTGAATTGTATTTATATTGTAGGGAATCAAAGGCTGAACACAAATGACCCTCAATACACAGCTCTCAACAGCGCTGCCTCTGCTTCAAAAGCACTGCTCCTTCGCTCACACTGCTCTGTGTGGTCTACATAACAGTGCAGAGTTAATAAAAGATGATGCTCAATAAAAAAGCAAAGGACTGACAACACTAGAAATCAGTCTGTTCTTTGTAGTTCAGGTAATTTGCAGTTATTTTATTTGCTGTTCATCAGATTGCAGTTAGATTGCAGTTGGGTTTGGGACAAACCATCACTCATTTCTTTGGTAAAGGTAATGCTTTGGGCAGTTTAACTAATGCATACCACATACAGGTATTTCATATTTAACAATTACAACCTCCATTCCCCTAGATCCAAAATATAATTTTCAAGTGGAGTCTTGTTTGGTTCATGGCCAGCGGGGAAGGTTGTGTGATGAGCATACACTGTCCCTGGTGAAATGTATTCCAATACCGTACCCTTGGGCTGTTTCATTATTTTAGGGAATGCTAATTAGGACAATGTGTTAGACCTGATCCAGTGATACAGCACTAAATTGCCTTTGTTAAACTTTTGATGAACAAAATGTTATCAGGCTTAAAAGGTGTAAAAGTGCTTATAATGACCACTCAGGGGACGTAAACGTGGTAGTTTTAAACATCGCTTTTATATACAGGTAATTGAACATTGGAAACACACAGTTTTGTATATATGCATATCACAATAGACCCTTCTATATAGGGGCTCTGATGCAGACTGGACTGTAAGATGTGCCCATATACATACCAGAGCCATATCCAATTCCAAATTGTAAATATAACTTATTTTGAATGTGCATTACAAAACATACAGTATATCTTTTGGAACTGTATTATTGAAGGCTACAGAAGAATGAATGAAGTTGCTAGACATGACGATGGTAGAATGAAGTTGGTAGACATGCTACAAATGGCACAAGTTCTGATCAGAAATCTTTTGAGCCAGAAGCTGCCACTGCTGCTCTGTGTGTCTGTGAATAATTATTCCTCCATCCCGTATTCCCGTCAGGTCTCGGAGTCATTCCCGAAGGAGGCACCGCTGCCGGCACTCTGAATCTGAGAGTTCCACCAGGCGTTCCTCAAGCAGCGACAGCAGGTAAGAGGAATTCATATATATTCTTTTTTGTCAAGCATGTCACCGATTTCATGGTGAATAGAATTGAAGGTGTTGTACTGCAGGTATCTACACATTTTCTTTGCATTTCATTTTTTTAATGGCTCACCATTCCTGTTTTGCTTCTGGTTTAAGACAAAGACGAAGGTCTCCAGAAGCAGGAAGCCTGCGAAGCCCAACAAGGCGCCACACCTCCAGTGGAAACCTGCCCATCTCTGTGGAACAGGGCGGCTCAACGTGGGTGCGGTCCGACATGCCCGGGTGCAAAGCCCCTCTGAATCACTGCTCCATCTCCTCCGACACAATTGTAAGTGTCACTCACATTATCAATAGGTTCCTCCTGCCATGATGAAGATTGTATAACTCTATCAAGGCCATGTAAAACAAAGCTGGTTTATAATTATATTACTTATTAATGGCTACATTATCAAAAGAATGAAAGGGTGTTTATTAACACAGAAAGTCAGCAAGCACTCCATACCGAGGGCACTTTACAACGGAACAGCCCTATGAAATAATGCCAACATTTCTGTGGTCTGGGCCGATAATCACTCAGAAATAAGGGATGCAGAATGTGTGTATAATTCAATAGCAGTACTTGTTATTTAAGGGCAACAAAAGGTTGAATACACAACTTTACTAGCGCCATATAGAGATCAGCTCACCATTCTTTCAATTTGTATTTGGAAAATAAGAAAATCTTTGGCAAAATGGTCACAGAAGAATCCATTTGAACAGTGCATATTTAAGTAATTTAAATAAAAAATGATGCATATCTACAGAAATAGCTCAGCAGTGGTCACATTCTACAGTTTAACTAACTACTACTGGCACTGGCAAAACAAAACAAAAACCCATAGTTCCCAAAACAATTGTAAGGCGGGAACACAATTCAGTATTAATCCTGAACAACAGTGGTTTGTAAATGTTCTCTATTCTTAGCTGTTTAGTCTTAATATTGTGTGTTTGCTTGCTGCAAAACAAAACAGAAAACAATTCAGTATCGCAATATATTTCAGGGCCTATCTCACCTGGTCCCTGATTGCCTTGTTTCTTCATTTATTTAAAGTGAAATCGAAGTTCTATTTCTTTCTGTTTATAAATGGCATCATTAAGGAAACAATGTGGTATATTGCAGTAAAAACACATTTCTAACTGATAGATGAAGATTGCCCCGCAAAAGGCACAAATGATTAAACTATTGTTTAAAAAGGAACATTTACAATCACTACCCTTGCAGATACAACAATCAGTGCTCTCATTAGCAACCCATAGTGTTCAGCGTCAGGGCAGTAGATATTGACGGAAATATATTGCTAATCAGAAAAACAAAGTCTCTCTCTAAAATGCCATTGCTGGGCCTAGATTACTAAATGAAAGCTTCAGGAGATGTAGCTCTTCCTTCGTTGTCTGTCTCTCAGTTGGTTCCTGACTCACCCCACAGCTATACCCCGCTGCACAGTGCAGTCTGGAGTGGCGAGCAGGTTCACAGTTTGTAGCTCTTCCTTCGTTGTCTGTCTCTCAGTTGGTTCCTGACTCACCCCACAGCTATACCCCGCTGCACAGTGCAGTCTGGAGTGGCGAGCAGGTTCACAGTCTGGAGTTCAGTTACATTTCTGCAGGGATTCTAGAATGTCATTGATAATCCACGGTCATGTTGTAAAGCCTGGAAATCGTTGAATGATCCTTGCAGAGTGGTGGCTCCACTAGGTAAACCATGCATGCAGTTTGATGCATTCCTGCATCTAAAACTATACAAAGTAACGAGAGAGGCAGTCTGCCAAACCTCCTATAAAGCTAATTCACTTTAATGTGTTTCTATCCACAGAATTGTTGATAAAAACAACATTAGTCTTAGTCTAGGGATCTTACAGCCACATTGTGCTGGTTCGTTTGCACACATAGAAATGTGCACACATAGAAATGTATTCCTTTGATGAAGCAAAATGACATTTATACCCTGCTTATACTGCTTAAATAAATAACGCATGATCGACACGTATGGAGAACAGCATCGTGGGTTGTTATGACAACACGTCTTCATTGTACAGTGTTCATGTAGTGCGATTATTGAATTAGATATGCTGAGGTAAGAAACCAGACCACCCCTCTACCAACTCTGTGTTTGACCTCTTTCTTTGTTTTGAATTCATAGCTGATATACTTTCAGACATTGAAAGTATGAGGCTGAACACTGTTTGAAATGACCTTGGATTTGGATGTATCAACACAATCAATTTAAAACATTATAAAAATGATAATGGAATCAATAGATATTTTTATGAAATGAATTGAATTCCTCATCTCTATTTTCTCGTGGCCAGCCATGTCATTTTCAATAGTTACTAAATAAAAAGGTTGTGTGCGGTGGTCTTCATGTCAGAAAGGTCCTTTACCTTTCAAACAGGTCTTGTCCAGTGAACCACTGTTTTGGTTTCTCTTGGTGTGGCACAGAGTTTATTTTATTTATTTTCATACCACTTATCAAAAAGAAGAATATTTCATTAAAAACCTGCTCATTTTTTGAAATTAAGAAGCGACTTTCTTTTCTCTTTTGAGGAGTAATATTAAGTAACAGTATGTGTGCACCAAAGATTAGAACACATTATTATTATTATGAATTCATCATTTAGCAGATGCTTTTATCCAAAGTGACTTACAGAGACTAGGGGGTGAACTATGCCTCACAACTGCTGCTGCAGAGTCACTTGCAATAGGTCCTTGGTTTTACATCTCATCCGAAGGATGGAGCACAAGGAGGTCAAGTGACTTGTTCAGTGGCCGGGAACCTCCAGATATCAAGCCCTTTTCTTTAATCACTGAATTATAGCTTTTTACACGATTATAGCTTTATGTGCCACAAAATACTGGGCTACACTTTCAGAATATAGATACATTAACTACAGTGGGCTACAATGTACTTTTGTTACATTATGTAATACTGTAAGTTTTCTCACCACAAAAGCATATGATGGTGAAAATCACTTTGTTAAATACATGTTGTAAAGGTAGAGAGTTCCATCTTTTTTCCCCAATCGCATAACTGTGTGCTAAGTGGATGTCATAAATATTAGTAAAGGGTAACCATAGTGTAAGTGCATTTAGTTAATACACCAGAAAGTGTATCCGTATGAATTGTAACATTAAGAGGATGTACAGAACATGCTCTGTATACATTCACGATAGCACTCTTTACACTTCACAAGAAACAAAACCTACTGCACTTCCTTCATTGCAAATCCTTCTATTGCCTATATTTATCAACAGCCATCTTTGATGTCAAAGTGTAAATAAAATTGAAATAATATTTAACATTTATTTAAGCTATCAGTGACAAGTAGCACTGATTAAATCATTAATTTGCTTTTTTGATACATACAATCCAAATTTGGTATTTTGTTTATATTTCCTTTCTAATAATGCATTCCACGCTAATAGGGGAAAGGTGGGTATTGTTCTAAATTAAATCAAACTAAATACAATGTTTTTAACACAGCTATGACAGATAATAGAAGATTGCACTGAAGTGTAGCTAGAGCACGATTCTGGGAGCTGTACTTTCTTTAAGTGTTATTTGATTGTGTTTCACTTCCAGGCATTCATGTGTAATTGTATGGTTCAAATATTTTGATTGTGTTTCACTTCCAAGAATGTGTATCACCAAAATGGCACAATTAGCATTCTGTTGTCCCAAAAAACAGGTTGAACTTTTGAAAACGTGCATCTACAAATTCCTAACACTAACATGACATTTGGTGTAAAATTACAATATTACATGGGACCAAGGAAAATATCCCCATAGGCATGTTTTTATACTGTTTTAATTAATACAACCAGTGACCAAAACGCCCATTACATTTATTACACACAACCAGACTATAAGTACTGTGCGATCAATAGTACCTGCAAACCATAGGGAGTTTCAAGTGAAATCCCATCACTTGCTAACATGTTTGCCAGCTTGAATTAAACCCTAACCTTTTTTTTGTGCAATTGGTAACCATTAATTTATACTTACTGGCAGTCTGAACCAAACTGAATTGATTATATTGTGAGGCAGCTGTCCGAATGGAACCCAGAGGTTTAAAACTAAAAGCACATAACAATACAACATCAATGGAAATGGAAAGCACAGGGTAGCAGACCCTTCAATGTGCAAAGCAGGGCTCCCTTCTACAAGAACTTTGAATCTCAATGGGAATAAAAAAGAATTCTAATTCTAATAATAATAATGCTTTTTAAGCGATTGAAACTCTAATTTACTGTAGCTTTAAAATGAATGGAAACGCAATTCCCTTTAAAGAATATGCATTACAGCTACACACCAGTGCACCACCAACATTATATTGATTCTTTTAAAAGGGTTTTTTTTTTTGTCTGTTTATCTACAGTGCTAAATTAAATGGTTATTTCTAAATTTACCCAACAGGAAAATTAGAACTAAAAAAAAGAAAAAAGAAATCCAAATCAAAATAAAAATGCCAGTTGACAGTAACCCGGGGTTTTGCAGAGAGGGTATGTGTCTTTTTCTTGTAATTTACGACTCTAATGATGCACTTATGTTGCCCGCTCTTCCCTTTTTCTTACACCTTACCTACTTAAGGAGGAATTCTTGATTGGTAAGTCATGCTATCCGCAGACATAGGGATTTAATTTAGGCCGCTGGAGAGAATAAATTTCTTCATACAGGAAAAAAGCACAAAAGATGTAGCTTTCAGAGGGCTTGTAGTCAGAGTGATGGAATATGTATTTGTTAGCGGGTTTTTTAATTTGTACATAATGCCCATTGTGTGATGTGTGTTCGATGTCCTCTTAAGACCACGCTTTTACCTGGGCTCTTCTTTAGTTCCTCTCTCTCTCTCTCTCTCTCTCTCTCTCTCTCTCTCTCTCTCTCTCTCTCTCTCTCTCTCTCTCTCTCTCTCTCTCTCTCTCTCTCTCTCGAGTTTATGCAGTTTTATGCACATCTTTTATCTTTCTTTTTTATGTTTAAGTTTGATTGTTTTTTTTTTGTTTGTTTTTTTTAGGGTTTATTTATTTATCTTATAAGTTTCCGTCATTTTTTTTCTACATTGTTCGCATGCTACAAATTTGCATGATGTCTAAATCTTTCCAAGTTTTCCTGTCCCGAAGCACAATTTTTCTATGTGTTCTGTAGGGAGTACGTGCCTTTTTATAATATATACAGTGCATCATAGAGGTAGATGCTTAAGCTGGTCCTTGTTGGCTGTTCTAGCAAAGCAACATCATCTCTGTTTCTGTTTGCAGATAAAGCACTCAGGGTCTGCAGCTGGTTTATTTACCAAAAAGGAAAGCCATGACATTGTGTCCAATCAGCATAAAGGTCATCAGGATTATGATTCTGGCAATGATACATCCTCACCGCCATCTACAAAAACAGGCCTGCCAAGGTCAAAGGACGACGAAGAGAAAAATATTGTGTATCAAGTAGAGTTACTCTCCCCGGAGAAACTCCGATTCAACGATGATGACAGCGGCTCCGATTCTGGGAATTCTGTGAGCAGTTACTCATCCCTCTGTCAGCCTCTCCTCTCTGCCAGCCCAGTCACTAGCAGAATTGAAAGGTGAGTCTGTTTGCCAAGCTGTTGTTTAATACAGCGCTACTGTTACAAAGCGTTCCCAGCAGTGAATGTTAACGTGTCCTATTTGGTTTCAGAGAGGTTTCCTCTCCATGTTTAGGGGCAGTGGGGGAGAAGCGTAGGACCTCCTCACCAGTAGGGGGCTCTCTCTATCTCAGAGGTCGGTCAAGGACACACTCGCACAGCAGCAGCAAAAACTGCATTTCTCGAAGCTCCAGCTGTTTCTCATGCTCCCCTGAGCAGAAATTCTCCTCCGACTACTCCAGAAGAAGATCCCTGTCTTCAGAGGAAAGGTACCCCCCCCCTCTCTCTCTCTCTCTCTCTCTCTCTCTCTCTTGTTTCTGTCACAATCTGAGGGAAGAATTTAGTTGGTTAAAATTATAACATTGCTATTAATCTATCAAATGCCTTAGGAAGGACTTGCAAAATAATTCAACAGTTTTAAAAACAACAGTCAACCCCATTTTCAAAGGTGAAAGAAAAGGGATCTAAAGTACTAGTTTTCTTTTAAATTATCGGATGAATTTAATATTCAGATTCAGGTTCCTTTCACTTTTGAAAGCTGTGTTTTCACTTTAAAAGTAATCTACTGCTGGGATGTAGACAGTTGAGATAGCTTATCAGATACATTGCTGAAATTAACTGGTTTCTAACCATTCCCTTTTATTCAGTTGTTATTCCCGGTCTTCCAGCTACTCTGCAAAATCTCGGAAGAGGAGCTTGGAGAGCTGGAGCTCACAGTCCTGTCGGAGCCCAAGTTACTCCCGATATAACCCAGACAGGTACACGGAATCAGATTCCTCAATATCAAGAATGCAGCGCGTGTTGAAATGTAACTGTTATTATTCACTCTTAAAGTAACTTGGAGTTATTGTTTCAACATTACCAGAGTGCTCTACAGTTGTATCTTTTCAAGACTGTATCGAGGTCTGCAGTGCTGAAAGAGTTGATAACGAGCTGTCAGTTCTGTATCTGTAATATATGGATTGTTGCTGGTCAGAGGTTGGGAGAATATACACGTGAAATCTTTTCCTTTCCCCTTTAAGGTCCCGAGAGACAGACAATAAGAAGTATGGTTCGAAGGAGAAAGAGTCCAAGCGCGAGAGAGAGCGGAGGAGATGCCAGTCATACTCTCCAATGAGGAAGCGCAGGAGAGACTCCCCCAGCCACCTGGAGGCTCGTCGCATCACCAGGTCTCTAGGAATTCAGATCATTATCATCAATGAAACAGAGAACCACGAGTCTCACACATCAATGCATAATTAGGAAATCATAAAAGAATGCAATGTGGAGGGATTGTTATAAGTACAGCTCATCGTTAGCTTTCCTCCAGTCAGTGTATTAACTGAATTGGGTACTTGGTGCCCTGAAATACACACAACAGTTCTTTTAAGATTAAGTTTGTGTTCAATTTAACACAACAAATCAAACTCCTCCTGAATAGTGATATAAAACAGCACATGGTCTGCATGCTGTGCTCACATTGCAGCTGTGTTCTTTTAAAGAGCTGCCAGTAATCTGCTGCTGATGCTGCTGTTTGTCCCACAGTGCTCGGAAGAGGCCGATTCCATACTACCGGCCAAGCCCCTCGTCCTCCAGCAGGTCCAGCAGCTGCTGCTCCTGGTACAGCACCTGGAGCCGCAGTGCAACCCGCTGCCACAGTGGAACACGCAGCAGGAGCCGGAGCCGGAGCCACTCATCATACCGAAACCACAGCCGGAGCCCGTACTGGAGCTCGGGGAGCCGACGCAGCCGGAGCAGCCGCAGTGAGAGCTACGACTCACTGGGCAGCTCCAGCAGGGGGCACCACTAACACCCTGCCTGCTGCGGAGCACATCACTGCAGGACTGAGCGGATCACTTGAGGATCACAACTTCCATGTGCAATCAGAGGCTTTGAAGAGTGTGAAATGCATGAAGAAGGGCATTGCCTGTGAGAGTTGTGTATCACTGTACTGTAATACGTGGAAATGGTTTCCATTTTATTAACGCGGTTCTACCCGGAGCAGCTTGCAGGCTGTAGGATGGGTCTTTTAGCAGCTGCTCGAGTGATCCAGAGCAGAATGCTGAGAGACCCGGACCATACGAGTGGAACAGCAATCTGGATCAGGTCCAGAACTGATCCCTAAGAGATCCACTTCAAATGGAGAAGTAGCCACACTGTTCATTCTGTGTCATGTTATTACCCCTGGACGACGCCTGCCTTCCCCTCACCCCATCGCGTGCTATGTTTGGAATTCCATGCATGCAATGAGTGCTGGAAGTGCTGAAGATACTGAGCCATCAAGGAAAAGAAACATGTATCCTTCTAGCCCCAGTTTCAGGGGCCCCTTGCAGTTTGGGGTCGTGCTGTCACACTCCCTCTTTAAGTGTCATTTACTCTATTCTGAACATATCTACTTCTTCAAGCGGATTACTATGGGAAGAGGAAGAGACCAAATTGAAGTGCACACGACAAATTCTAATTGAGATTTTAGAAGTGTTGTCTAATCTTTTCATCTACTGAAAAGATCATTTAGTTTTATGTTAGAAAGCGATTAGAAAAAGGTGAACACTCTTGTTATTAAGAACACAATGTGTCCAGTCAATCAAACAATCTCCTGTTAACAGCTTCTTGCCAACACAAGCAAATCAGATAATGCTAAACCAGCCCAGGCAGGTTGGAATAAAAGCACTTTATAATTCACAGCACCACACATCCACTTTAAAAACACCCTTGCTTTAGTGCATGTATAATGAAGGGAAGTGCGAAACCAGCTTCCTAACACCAATGCATCAATCAGCATTTTAAACATGGTCACAGTGTTTAGTCCAGACTCACTCCAAAGCTGAGACTTTCACAACATTAGATACGTCTTAACAACAGAGTCTTCATCTTATTAAGGGTTCTTACTAATAATGGCAACCCACTGTATGTAGCTTAAATGAAACCCCCAAAGCCAAATAAAGAATGTTGAACTGGCATGATGAGGGGCACAGTGACAGCATTCCACATCAAGAGTCCCATTCCTCTTCCCTTCAAAGCAGCTTGTTATTTGAGTTATTTTAGATGCTGCATTCGTATTTAAAAATGTACTATATCTATGTAATGTATTGTGCAGTATTTTAACGTGAAATGAACATGCAAAACCTCAGAGTCATTTAATTTGGATCAATGTTTTGCGTGCATCAGGTGTTTTTTTTTTTTTTTTATTTACGTCGATATTTATTTATTTATTTATTTATTTATTTATTTATTTATTAATATGCAGAGAAGCAGAGGCTCAAAGCCATGAACTTCTCAACCAGAACTAAAAGCATTTTGTTTGGTCGGACTTCATTCTTTGCGTCATTTTTGTTTATGCAAATGTACAGCTTTGTACACATTCTTTATTCATTTGCTGCGATCAGCATGTGGTCGGCATCCAAACTGCTGTGTTCTTTCTCTACGCGCTCCAGGGCTTGTATGAAAATCACGAATCATTCAGTAATAAAATATGGAATGGGTGAAGAACATCTCTAGAGCCTTAACTGTACTTGCAGAACAACTCACTTTAATTTAAAGGAAATCTAAATGCTTCCGCTTGCTCTGCTTGAACTGTAGTTATTTGCACGCATAGAGAATGCTTGCAGAACATATCTCCTATGAATACAATCCAACCTTAATATTTGCTATATATAAGGAACAAGTTTAACGTATGCCTATGTCCCTGTATGGGTTAGGGCTAGGAACTGGTGAGCTGAACAGATTTATATACAGTAGCTGGTATTCCCCAACCCTTCCACCTCTCCCATTAATCAATAATCTGGTAAAACATATTAAAACAGTGCTTTCCATGATCAGGTTTCAGTCACCAAGGCCAGCAAACCCTTCTTCACACGGACATGGGAATGACTTGATTAATTACAAGGCCTGGAGTTGGGTCCATGAAAGTGAACTTTATTTATTTCAATATTTTCCTGTATGCCATCATGATTGTTACACAGTGCTGTATGTATTATTTATTTGTATTTTACATATTATTTCTGTTGCTGTTATTTATTACTAATATCAACTGTGTGTTCTAATATAGATGGTGTCATTATGTTCCAAAAAGAAAAGGATTTTTAATTGTGTTGGAAAAAAGAACAAAATGTTAGTGAGAAAATATCTCTAGTAATAGTCGAACAATGCAACCCCTTCCCCAGAATGTGCAGGTTTTTATTGTCCTACTATGTTTGTGAGATGTACAAAAATGTTACTTGCAAGTGTTTGATTCCTGGTATTTTCTCTATGCACTGTATATATTAATGGGAAAGACAATGTCATGCCTTGGTATATTATTTACTGTATGTATTGTAACTTATTTATAGAGAATAGTGCAAAGCTGATATTTAAAATTGATGTCACAAGGAAAAAAATATTCTAGTACTTTTGGAGTCATTTATTTTAGCACATGCAAATCAATCTCTTTTGGCTCATAGTTCAATTGAATTGTTTGTACTTGATAATGGTTTTCCAGAGAGAGTCAGTGTGACCCCCAAGCTGCTAACATGAATTGAGATAGTTGTAGTTGTTTGGCAGGTCCATGATCTTGGGTTAATGCAAAGCTCTAGTTGTCATAGCAACTGGAAGCTTGTCAGTTAACAACCCAATCAATGGCTGTGGACTTCCCAAAAGAAACATTAAATAAAGCTGGTTTTGGTCGGGTCGGCTTTTAGTCCTAAAGCGATATTGCAAGCAGCTCTGTAAATATTTCCCAGTTCTTAATAATTTGTAGAAAGTCAGTCCTATCTGAGGGCATTAATGTATCCAATGATGGAAGTAACTTGTGAGAATACAGCTTGGTATTATAGGCAAGCTTGTTTTAGTCTGAGCTTATGAACTGCAGTGGAAAAGCTTTCTATGTGGTTTCAAAACAGTGTGTTCCACAGCAGACTGAATGCACTGCACAGATAGTACAGTCACTTTATTTACTGTTTCTATTATGTAATCAATGAAATAATAAAAGGAACAGAAACATCTATATAATCTGAACTTTTAGACTAGTCGGAGTACCTTGGGTTCAGGTAAGACCTCCAACGCTGTTGAGAAGATTAATCACAAATGAGTGGCTGGGTGGTCCGAGGTCAAATGACATGGAGCCACAACCAAGACTCCCTTTATTCATCTTGCGTCACCTTGGAATCCAGCTAGAAGGTCATTTTTCTAAGTAGAACTCTGCAGAAATAAGGTGTATTTATAAAATGAGTGTAAATCATGTTCCAGCTGTATTCGTGTCCCTCTTCAGTCAAGGGCATCTACCAGTATACTACAGTTAGAGTTTGAAATGTGTTTAGAGAAAAATCCAGAGAGGAGCCAGAATCAAGTGGAAATCCCTGTGCACATCTTGTGTGTGTGTGTGTGTGCGCTTTTCAATTTAAAACTGTCTGTTTGTGTTATTGTACTGACTGTACCTCTCCCCGTACCGTGATTGTTCTCCATTGAAAATAATAATAATAATAATAATAATAATAATAATAATAATAATAATAATAATAATAATAATAATAATAATAATAATAATAATAATATGATGGGATAACCTACAAAAAGGTCTTCCTCATGGATTTAATTTGTGATCTTTTTGAAATAAAGATCTGACTCCAGTCTCCAGTGCTTCCTGTGTCTTTACTACTGAAAGGACCTGCAGGTGCTGCTTGTTTGAAATGCTGTGTGTCTGGGGTGTGCCTAATGTGAGTGTGAACATTGTGACTACATTCAAAGCTATGACAGCTCAGTGAATGTTTCTGGAACATCTCATGTATCATTGTCACTCTGCACGGTACTAACTATCTATATTGCTTCCAGGGACAATATCAGGCAGTCAGAAGTTTTAGCAAAGACTAGAAAGAGCTGGAATTTGTGAAGACGGCAAAAACAGTAATATGAGTACTAGAAATTAAAGTACAAAAACAAAATGCACGGTCAGGCTGCCAAAATAAACATGTCCAATTTACTGATTGTGTGGGGGCCTAGAGAGGGTCGTTTCTGCCCTTACTTCTCTGCATGGCAACTTCTGCTTGACTGGCTGGGCTACCCAGTCTGCCCTGTTGGCAGTGCCCGCCAGTGTGTTAACACATGGCAAAGCTTTCCATGTCTCTGGAATCTTCTTTAAAGAACTGCAGCACAGAGGAAAGTCAACAGCAGAAACTGTGTTTCATCTGTATCTGGACTACAGATAAACTAAAAGCACAAGGGATTCACAATTTACCCTAAAGCAGGAGCAGCACACATTTATTGCCTCTATAGTAATCCCAGAGACAGAGCAGGATTATTGCCTCTATAGAGACAGAGCAGAATTATTGCCTCTATAGTAATACCAGAGACAGAGCTTTTTGGAAGAATAAAACAAATCCATGCACTGTTGGATTAAGGGGCTATTTCACTTAACAAAAAATGTTAATTCTAACAACAAAAAAGTGTGTTTTACAACAAACAAACAACAAATGATTTAAACATTTGTCGCGTTATCGATCAGAATACCGCTGCGTTCCAAATAAACATACAAGTCTTGGTAATGCACGAGTTTTTACAAAATGACATCAAACTTTCTCGCTCTCCCTCTGCTGTCACTGCTATTAAAAACGCAATGATGCGGACGGGGAGGGGCTAAACTCTGCTGACCGCTGAGAGTTTCAATGAGTGGCACTCGCCAGATGGATACACTTGGACGGGGAGCGTAATCACTCCATTCCCTTTGCGGAACGTCACGTGTTACACAGCGCACATTCTAGTAAAGGGGGTTTCGTAATCCATTAAAGACCAGTTGTCTGAGAACAGCTGAGCACAGACCCGGGGACTCCCACTCGATAAAGCTGAGCCTGCTGTGGATGTTTTCAGAAAACTTCCAGAACATTTCCCACACTCAGACTACAGACTGCAGACTGCAGACTACAGACTATTAGTTAGGAGTGTAGTTGTTTCACTTACTGGTTTGGGTTCAAACGCTTTTCTACATCTTAGTAGAAGGGTCAGGTAATCAGCTATTGCGTTTTAACTACACGATTTATTTTAAGAGACATACGTAATTAGGTTTCGTTCTTCAGTATTGATTTCCTTTTATGGTGCCAGGATTAAGGTTGTGTGAAGCTATAGGTACGGTAGTTTAAAAGTTCTCATAAGTTTCTTAAAAGTTTTAACAACCTCAGAACTTTATAAAGACGTGTTCGCGTATTAAAAAGAATGGAACACGGACACTTTTACACAGTAGGCAGCAGGCAGAGGACTCCGAGGGACCCGTTCAGAGAGCAGCCGCTTGGGTCCCGGTTCCTAGATGAAGATTTTGGAATGACCCCCTTCTCGGATGAGCTGTCAATGGACTGGCCGGGTTGGGCTCGACCCCGACTCAGCGCTCAGTGGCCGGGTACCTTGCGCTCGGAGATCACGCGGGGATCCACTGCTACCCCTCCTGGATATGGTGCTCGATACCCAGCCACCGTCCCGGGGGAGCCGTGGAAAGTGTGCGTAAATGTGCACAACTTCAAACCCGAGGAACTGACAATTAAAACCAAGGATGGCTTTGTAGAAGTGTCAGGTGAGTTTGCGCTTCAAATACTGGAGGACAAAAGTGTTTTATGGGCATTTACGTTATTATTATTATTATTATTATTATTATTATTATTATTATTATTATTATTATTATTATTATTATTATCTCTACACGTGTAATATAAAAATGATCCAATTCAGAGCCTATGCAATTATTGTAAACATTACAATAAAGGCAAGGTATAGGTCAAGTCAACCCTTTAGTCCTACAGTATAGTCTAGGGTGCACTGTTCACCAGTGTTTCTTTTGCTAGTCAGAACATGCCTCTTGTTTATGCTTGTTACAATTGGGAAACCATCCATAAGCCTCAGTATTAATATGCATACTTAATCAGTTTGGGGTAAAAGGTATCTTAATTTAAAAGTATGTGTACTAATATGATAACTACTGTGAAACTGAATGATAAATGACATGCTTCAATGTGTCGGTGAAGTGGTGTTTAGGGTGTAATTTTCCAAGGTTTATAACACTGCTGGTTTGGGTAATTAAAAATAATAAGATGGTTTTGAAGTGGCTTCATGAACTCCATATAGGGATTTCTGATCATGGATTCTTTTCTTTAGCTAGAACTCTCTGTGAGCTGATGACAAAACAAACCCCACTTCTATTGGCAAGCAAAAGGAAGCATCATCCCCCCAGCAAGTCTGACCAGTCACACTGTTATTTATACACAGTGCACATGATTAGCCCCAAAGCTAGCACAGTCATGTAAACAACCTTCCTCTCCTCCAGTAGAGAGATTGTTTTCTGGAGAAGGGTTATGGTTCGGGTTAGGGCTGTCCAATAAGCCCACTAAATAACTCCAATCAGATGTTAACATGTAGTGGCTGTTTCTAATATAGGGGAAACACATGCCCCACCCAGTGGGGAGTAAGAAGTTAAAACCATAATAGAAATCAGGCCAAGAGCGAAAGCTGCAACTTAAAGATAAACAATTACTCAGTGCTCCAATTTTGGACTCCACTGTTAATGCTGTGACAGACTTTTTAAACAAGGCCATCTCTAGAGTTTTCAAACACATCTGACTTACTGTACAGGCTTATTATACAATTACTGTACTGGAATTGCTTCAACTTTAGAATCTCTTGGCAATCTGCATCAGAATGAAACAGTTGACTATAGCAAATTAATTCATAACATGAGGAGCAACCGATTTGTATCCAGATCCCTCATTGGTCAAAGCCTTGAACCAATCAGAAGCAGGAGAATGAAACCTCTTTCAGTTCCGTATAGCAGCACAAAGGAAGATCCACTGGAAAGTGTCCTGAGGGCATCAGATGATTCTTAATGGTTAGGTTTAGGGTTAGGTACTGGGTTTGAGGTTAGGTTTTAGGGCTGGGGTTGTTTAAGGTTAGGGTTGGGGTTGGGTTAGGGTCAGGGTGGGTTGATTTGGTAGAGTTGCTGAGCTCTGGAAGTGAAAGGTGGGAGTGCCCTCAATCATCCGCTGCTTCCGAGTACAGCAACGCAACAAAAGTAAAAAAAAAAAAAATCTGATCTCTCTCTCTCTCTCTCTCTCTCTCTCTCTCTCTCTCTCTCTCTCTCTCTCTCTCTCTCTCTCTCTATATATATATATATATATATATATATATATATATATATATATATATATATTTAAATATATATATTTAGGGTTATATATGAGAGAGAGAGATAGGGGAGTGCATGATCATGCTTTTTTAAACGAGAGACCTATTTGATCTATCCTACAATGGAAGCATTCTGTGTTGAAGCTTGCTGTAGCTCTGCCTGTAATCTAAGATGTCATTGAGGGTTTAAGCTTGCAGATAATGTGTCTGACAGAGGGGCAGTGCTGCTTTGACATTTAGGAGCTGCAGCAGATGGAAAAAAGAAGCAGCTGCTGACTGGAGTCATGATCCCTTCTTTAAGACAGAGCCACAGTATTGTATTCTATTAGACTGGAAGATGAGAATCACCACATCTCCTGTGCAACTGCATACTGTTTATTCCATGAGAATCACCACATCTCCTGTGCAACTGCATACTGTTTATTCCATGAGAATCACCACATCTCCTGTGCAACTGCATACTGTTTATTCCATGAGAATCACCACATCTCCTGTGCAACTGCATACTGTTTATTCCATGAGAATCACCACATCTCCTGTGCAACTGCATACTGTTTATTCCATGAGAATCACCACATCTCCTGTGCAACTGCATACTGTTTATTCCATGAGAATCACCACATCTCCTGTGCAACTGCATACTGTTTATTCCAGTGACATTGGGAAACATGTCAGGTTTCCAGGGGGTCCTATTCAAAGCCACTGTGTGCCTTGCATGAACTAAGAGAGTTTGTTTCTAAGGGGGTTACACACGAATAATCAATGAGTGAGGAAAGACATAGAGACTGAGGGATGAAGTACCTCTTTACTCACAAATTCACTATTTTTGAGTTTCCTGTAGAAGCCTCTTCTGATATAACCTTTAATCATGCATGTGTTTTGGGTTCTGTTAGAGTTTTGATTGTGCCATTGCTGTCTGAATGTATCTGTCGTGATCTCCGTTCCTTTAGGCATGCATGAAGAAAAGCAAGAAGAAGGAGGAATAGTTTCCAAAAACTTTACAAAGAAGATTCAGTAAGTATTTCTTAATCATTCTTTGGCTATGAAAGGACATTTTTAGCCATTTATTTTTTTGTAAGTATCAGTTTGCTACTTTATGTGCCCAGGGTTGAAATGTGTTTATAGAACACTAATGTAACTTGAATACACTGGAACAATTCTGTAGGACAATAACATTATAAACAGACCAGTAAAAACAAAGGTATGATATTTGTTCACTTTATATTCATCTGAAATGTGGTTCGGTCAAATAAAAAAATAAAAACACATGACAGAATATAATGAGTTTCACCATGCAATCTGGTGGTATTATGAATGGTAGTATATAAGAATGAATAGGGTCTCGATATAGATGAATATATAAAGGCTGTTGAGTTTAGCAGATCTTGTGGTTCATCTCAGTGACACTGCCGATCGTGTGTGGTGGGTGTCGGTGATCTCCTCTGGCCGTGGTGGGGATTGAGACTGGGCTGCTCTGGGCTGGTTAATCCAGAGATGCTCTACATTGGCTCTTTCTGCTTGTTTTCTCACAAAGCTATTCTTTAAAAAGCGTGTTGGACCTTTTCTGTGAGGTTAGCAGAATCTTGTGAGAAGTGTTTTATGTCGCCATTACGGGAGGTAAACAAATATGCTGCAGGACCCGCCCGCTCGGAAAGGCACCCTGTATAAAAACATAACCTCAACATCTCTGCTTAGGAAAGTTGCATTGAACATTTGTTTTTAACTGCAATATTTGCAACGTAAAACATTGGCTGTCAATTATCCATAATAAAATAATTGAGTCATGCTTTGATTTATAATCGGGGCAGATGGATATTGTAGCTATTATGTGATAAAATTCATACCCAAATGCTGTATGCAGAGCAGAGCCTCATTATACTTGTAGTGCATACCCTGTGCTGCTGATTAGCCTTCAAATGGATTTTAGAGAAACCCTGCTAATGAAATTGTGCGAGGGTATGAATTATGAGATAGCTCTACAGTTTATTTAAACACCAAGTGACTTGGCAGCTTATATGGAAACTTGAGTGAATCCTTATTAGGAAATGGCACTTGTCCAAGCTCTCCACAGTACAGCTGCTTCAGACAGAAAGATCAGGATTCTAATCAACAGCCTTTAGTATGCTACCGGCCTGTAGCTGGGTTTAGCTGGTTAGAGAAGCTTTTATTTGTTGGTTCCTCGCACGGTTTCAGTTTTATATGTATTTCTCCTGTCCATGTACTGTGTATGCACTTATCCATTATTCAGTTCTGTATCCAGCAAAAACAAAGCTGTTGCCTGAATGCTTTCTGTGGGGGCCAGAATGCAAGGATCAAGACAAGAGTGTGCTTTAAGGGTAGATATGTACTAGCAGGGCCATGCCAATGTAAAGGAAAAAAGAAAAGAAGGAAAATATCTTTAGGCAGAAGCCCAAAATAAATGCACTTTCAGTAGCATGCAACATGAATTACATTGTGTAGCTTAGCTTAGTCAAACATACACTAAGTGAAGATGAGGCTTTGTGAAAGCATTGTTCGCTCCAAGCCAACAGAAACACGCCTAATGAGAAGGTGGCTCGGCTGTCAGGCACTAGAATTTTTTTAAGTGGTGCAACTGCAGAACGGCCTCATGGCATCAAAATCAAAGTGAAAAGGACCATTTTATAATAATGTCACTATTTATACAAAGTGTGCCCAGACTCCATTTCAGGAATCCGAGTGTTCTGATGTTCTGTGGCTGTGTGGCAGTAGTGACTTGTGTATGTATCTTCACATTCTCCTGCCATGTAGCCACACATTTCTGAGTTACTGACACTGTGAATATTGAGAGTGATATTGATAGACTGTGGTTGCAGATTCCGATAGTGTCAGTAGCTGCTGCAGCTTCCCTAATTAAACAGGCCACTGCAGGCATGGTAATAGCCATGGAAAGGAGTAAACGCCTCATGGCACCAACCTTTTGACGAGAAGGTAAAAACTACAGAAGCTGTAGCCTGTTTATGATTGTGTTGTGTTTATGCTTAAGCTTGCACCCTTTGTATTTCAGTAAAATTACTAGAAATGGCTTTACCTGCTTTGATTTGTTGTTCTAAAGGATAAATAAACCCTCTAAAGCTGCTCTAGTCCTATTTGGGGACTTAAAGTTGAGAAGGTGTGTCCAGCTAAAATTAAATTGACCTCTGTTAAGTGTCAAAGGTCTGATTGGCACGCAGAAGGCATTTTGAAGACATGTGAGACTATGGCCAGGCCTAAATTGGTATATTGATTGCCAATGTAACCTGGCCACCTGTATGGAAGGTAATTGTCTGCTTGGGAGTGTGTTGCATATTTTGTATTGTGACTCTGCTTGTCTGCCTGCCTGCTTGACCTGTCCCAATTGTATACTGTTTGTCTTGTTCCAGGATTCCTGGGGATGTTGATCCTGTGACAGTCTTTGCCTCCTTGTCCCCTGAAGGAGTTCTCATTATCGAAGCCCGTCAGACTCCACCATATTACCTCTTTGGCAATGACAGCGGAGGAGAGGAAACAGAGTTTAAACCACAAGAGACCTCTTGAGGTTTAAACTCAGAGGTGGCCTTAAAGGTGAACCGTAATCCTGAGATCATCGAGACACAGCATCCGATACAAAGTATATCTTATGTGACGAGTAATCTGAACAAACCACTAACACGGAGCATTCATAATTAAAAGAAGATGGGGGAACAGCTGCATTGCATACAAACTGTTCACGGATTTCTCTCTGCCAATTACAAAGCCCAGTGCTGTGTTTTCCTTAAGGGTTCATGCAATGTGTAAACATCCACAAAGCACACCTCTAAAAGCTGCCCCTTGGGTTTTAATTCCAAATGGTGTGAACTGTTTGTAATACTCAAGCTATAACAACGGTATATACATTGGTTAATATTTTCAATCATTTGTTATAGAGGTCTTACAAAAATTGTGTCATTTGCTTTTCTATCTGTATATGAGATTATGATTCTAGTTACCTAATAACTTAAGTGCCTTTAAAATTAGGTAAATAAATCAAACTAATTATTGTTTGTTATTTTTGATGAGAAATAAAGAGACAATGTATTCGAGATTCTGTGTACTGTTTACTCAATACAACCTTCCCAAGACTACCACTGAGGGCACCTACAGTGCTAAATCTGCCTTCTGTTTTGTGATTTGGAAAAGATCCCTTCAACAAATATACACTGTAGATTCAAACTGCAATGCATTGAATGCATAGATTTCAAGGACTGAAAAGGTTTTCCCAGGGCTGTCACTAAACCTCATAAATGTAAAGAAACCTTGCAATCCGTAAACATTATACCTCCCAATGTAACAACTGTAAGTCGCCCTGGATAAGGACGTCTGCTAGGAAATACATAAATAATAATAACAATAATAATAACGTGCGCTCAGTGAGCATCGGTTAATGGGAATCCTGTGTTAATAGGCTGAATGTGGGTCTATCCTGTTTGTTCAAATCATTTTCTGAGGGCTCATAATGCATAGTTTTGCAGTAATAGCACATCATCGTATTGCACTTAATATTCCCGCATTCTTCTGCAAAAACCTTGACAAACTCCAAGATTCATTGGGCATTGGCAGCATTGTCTCACAAGTCTCACTTTGCCTAGTTTCTTCAATACTGAGTCAGTATTAGAAGTCCATACATGGCACTTTATTACCTGAACGCAGTCTCAAAATGCAGTTAAGAGCTATAATGTTTTTGAGAGATGCAAAACGTGTTAGCATTTGTATTTGAATGATTCAGAAAATGTAACTAGCATTGATCGGAATGGCTTGTTTTGATACATACAGCAGACAAGCATAATCAAATACTGTTTAAAAATTGCTTTCATAAGAACTACTGGCATCCAGACTGTGTTTGTCTTCAAAAAGCCTTCAAATACAACACAGTGAAGCATCAGAGCAAGTCTTCAAATACAAAACAGTGAAGCATCGAGAAAGAAAAACTCTCAAAACAATTTGTAAATGTAGTCGCATAGCTACAGGTTTATAATATTAATGGTAAGATTGCAGAGATTTAGACTATCTAAGCACACAAAAAAATGAACTCCAAATGCCACTTGCGGACAATTTATCAGTACTATAGCTTTGGATCCAGTGCAGTACGTTGCATATTTTTCAACATTCGGAGCAAAGCTGTGTAAATGTTACCAAGCGTGGTGTAAAGACAGCTGCACTGACACCCCAGGGCATCGTACACTGATCTCAGCTGGGCTGTGTGAAATCTAATCAGAACTGCCCCGCCTGGCTCTTGACCTCCTCAGGCTGTTCTGCGTCCTGTTTCTCTTGGACCTCTTGCTCTGCTGCCTGGGGAGCTTGCTGATCACTGGGGGCTGGCTGGTCTGACTGGTCACTAGATGCTTGCTGGTCTTGTTGATCGCTGGAGGCTTGCTGGTCTTGCTGATCGCTGGGGGCTGGCTGGTCGCTGGGGGCTGACTTGTCTTGCTGGTCGATGGGGACTGTCTGGTCACTGGGGGCTTGCTGGTCTTGCTGGTCGCTGGAGTCTGGCTGGTATGGCTGGTCGCTGGAGTCTGGCTGGTCTGGCTGGTCGCTGGGGGCTGGCTGGTCTTGCTGGTCGCTGGGGGCTGGCTGGTCGCTGGGGGCTGGCTGGGCTTGCTGGTCACTGGGGGCTGGCTGGTCACTGGGGGCTGGCTGGTCTGGCTGGTCAATGGGGGCTGGCTGGTCTGGCTGGTCACTGGGGGCTGGTTGATCGCTGGGGGCTGGCTGGTCTTGCTGGTCGCTGGGGACTGGCTGGTCTTGCTGGTCGGTGGTGGCTGGCTGGTCTTGCTGGTCTCTGGGGGCTGGCTGGTCTTGCTGGTCACTGGGGGCTGGCTGGTCTGGCTGGTCTCTGGGGGCTGGCTGGTCTTGCTGGTCGATGGGGGCTGGCTGGTCGCTGGGGGCTGGCTGGTCTTGCTGGTTGCTGGGGGCTGGCTGGTCTTGCCTGTCGATGGGGGCTGGCTGATCACTGGGGGCTGGCTGGTTTTGCTGGTCGATGGGGGCTTGCTGGTCACTGGGGGCTGGCTGGTCACTGGGGGCTGGCTGGTCTTGCTGGTCACTGGGGGCTGGTTGGTTGCTGGGGGCTGGCTTGTCTTCCTGGTCGCTGGGCACTGGCTCACTCACTGGTACTTCTTGTTGTGGAGGGCCCTTCTCTTCGCTCTCTGCTGGGGAAGCATGCTCTTTCTCAGGGCCCTCCTCTTCTTTCAGAGCCTCTGCCTTGTTCTCCACCTGCACAGGGAGTTTCCTTTTTAGTTAGCAATATGAATTACTTCACAGAGTCATGGTGCCAATATAGTTAAGAATTTTATTGTATTCTATTGAAAGAAACTGCATTAAACATTCAGCATTGCCAATCAGGTTAAATGGTGGGTAAAGAACAAATGGAAGGAAGTTAAGCTTTGGCCTTCATTATTTTTCCCATAGGGCACTGAGATTATCCCCCTTCACTGTTGAGCCACCAGTCCAGGTTAAGCTTGACTAGACTAGAAAAGGGATGGTGTGGATAATTGGTAAGATAATTGCTGTGTGGTGGTGGTGAGGAAGGGAAGGTCACTTTAAAAAAAAGAAAAGTGCTGGTAAGTTCAGCAGGCATACATAGAAATTAAGAATAGCAAATTAAACAAAAGGGCTAAATGATGGCATGAAGAAGATTGAAAACTGGGCTATACAACCTAAAGAAACATCTTAGTCTGGTTGACAAATTTTTCAAACAAAACAAAACCAAAACACCACCCCTCACCAATGAATATTTCTTAAAGGAAGGCAGCGAGCCCATGCTGCTGAATCTGAGAGGGTTCTTCTTCCTCACCTGAACAGGGATGATAATCTCCACCGGGACCCCAACAGCAGGCTTGGGGAGAGGGACATCCACTGAGAGAACCCCTTCGGGGGAGAGTGAGGAGGCAATGGCCTGGGGAGACACCCCAATAGGAAGCCTGCAATGTGCACAGAGGGAAGAGATCATCGCATGTGTTACTGAATGCTATTATTCACTCCCATGACCAGCACGCACTATATGAATCTTTAACTTACGTATATTTCCTTGTAAAGCATCTTGAAATAAAACCATGTTCATCCTGCCTTTCTTCATGTTTTCCTGGAAAAGAATTACAAACACCTGAGCTGGAATAAAACATATGAGCTTTTTGAAAATAAAAAGCTTTCATCAACCTCAGCTTGGCGATGCCCAGTATTCAGAGGGAGTGGGCGTGACCAAGGTGAGGTTCCTCAGCATGGGCTTGCTAACAACTTACTGCTGTATTCAGACAGGAAAATAAAGTTTGCTAAAATTACAGTTAAGGAGTCGATCTGATCAGCCACAGCTGGATTTTATTAGAGAATTTTACAAGACTCAGGAACCCTCTTTGAGTGGGGAATCGACCCCTATCTGTGGTTATCCCGTGATTAGCCCTAAAAAGAGGTGGTTTTTGCACTCCGTGGGGATTCCCCTGTGCTGTAAAATGTTCCAATAAACTGCAAATTGGTCAAATAAATGCAAATATGGAACATAGGTAAGAAATAACCTAGGTAAACAATGAAAGATTAATACGGTGTATTGTACAGTGAGGATACAATCCATTGCTTAAAATAACACTATAAAACAACACCTTATTTACAGTAACTACTAGAAGACTTGTGGTACCTGATATCTCCACATAGCCCCCCTTGGCTTTAATAGTGATTTCCTCAGGGGTGAAATGGTTCACATCCAGGCTGATCTTCCAGCTGTCGGGTCCTGCTCTCACCTCGGACACTCCTCCGCTCAGCTGTCGCTGGAGGCCCTGCCTGCAGACTGTCTGCTGCTTCCCCAGAGAGGGGGCCCAATTGGGGGATTGGAGGTACCCTGGCCAGGAAGACGAGAGGCGCCTCCTTGCCCAGTCCACCCAGTTTAAGTCGTTCTCCTCCAGGGAAAGGGGCATCCTGAAATCTTGGTCAAAAATGCGGGTCGGCTGTGCCCAGTCCAGAAAAGGATCCCAATTCCAGTCCTGTCGAAACAGGGGGCGAGGGAATATCCTGCTTGGCTCTGCCATGGCAAACAAACAGTTAACAACAGCAAAGGACAAGAAGAAGAAACAGTCCTTTTAAATGTATCACACTTTCTTTCTTCTTTTTTCAAGCTTTTGAAATCAATTAAAATGAGAAAATGAATGAGAAAAAGTAAGATGATATTGGTTGTCTTTTCTTTTTTAACGCACTAGGAAGCTAGTGTATAATTGGAAAGGTTAGATCTTACAAAAGCTTTCTGCAGCTCTGGGATGTCGCTCACACTATTTATATAGCCTGTCTGTTCCTTTTTATGCATATTAAGCACTGTCCTAAGAGTTGAGGAAGCAGGGATTGGGTGATGGGCTGTGAGACAGTGCTGTGACTTTTATGTTACACCATGCTTGGAAGAGGGAAGCTAATTATCTGTATTTATAGCAATGTCGGGAAAATGGCAAATAGTTGGCGGGTGACTACAGCCACATTGGTGATGTTGTTCTCTTCAGCTCTCTTGTCAAATCCTGGTTCTCTTTTCTTCTCTCCATAGTAACCACTGGCCACTGCTTTGTTATGAAGTCTTTTTCTTTACTCCCTTTCATGCAGTATGGCAGGTCTTAACATTTATTTTCCTGTTTGAGCTATTAATTGGACAACAGCAAATGCAGAGATCCTTTTATGCTATGCCCAATGTCTTCTACTGTGTGTTTCACGAAGCTTTCAAACTATTTAAAAAGAGTACTTTATAAAAGTGTTTGTCAATGCCCTACCTGGTTTTGAAATCCTGAAGAAGATTCTACATGAATGTTCATGATTATTCCACAAACAAGGCAGGATTGATTATGACCATTTTCATGACGACGCTCCAGGTAAGCTAATGTAGTAATCTGTTTTTTTATAATAAGTACAATTCATGAAAAGGTATACACCCAATTTAGGCAGCTTAAAATGGGTCATTGTTTTGCTTATATGAACTCTACAACAGCTTAGCTACACATCCTCATTTGAAACAGTGCAGCTCACCAGGTCACTGTAGTGATGGTTTTATATAAAGGCTTTTTTTCTTTTGGCATATGAATAGATGACTAGTGAGAGTTTTAAAAGACGTGTCAATTAAACTGATAGCATATTGTGAGGAATTGTGTGAAGGAAGGAAACCCTCCTCCACTCCCCTCAGTATTCAGTGTGTTCTAATTAACTGATGTCACTTCATGTGGTATAAACAGACTGTTTACAGCTTAATAAACAACAGAGGAATTTCATAAAGTCTTGCTAAAAAAAAAATAATGAAAAGCAATCAAATAACATCTGTCACAAGCATTAACACAGAGTTTTAGGCCAGTGTAAAATATATGTGGGCAGAGCTCACGTAAATAAATGTTTCTTTTTTATTTTTGCATGTATGTTTAGAAAACTGTTTTTAATGTCTTTACAGATTTAGATCATGGATGCTAGATATGCGATCCGTTGTGATACAAAGTTTAAATTGCAATTCTGCATGAACTACCAGGGTTCACCAGTCCTATTAAAAAAAGAGGCAAGAACTTAGTTATGAAAATCAGTATTTTGAAAGGAATAAAGAAGAAATGTAATGGAAGTGAGCAGAATCAAACAAACAAACAAGCAAACAAAAAGCCCAGCAATCAAACAAAACAAAAGATGCAAAAATAACCATGACAACAAAGCCACGTGCCATGCTTCAACCTCGTGGTTTCAGTGTTACACATTATTGAGCACCTTTTTAATGAACACAGCCGGCAGGGGTGTAAGTAACGCATATTTCATCACTATTAACACTGAGCCGCCGTGTAAATAGACCTGGCCTATTTGACACTGATTAATGGAAAGCCACCTAGCAGTTACAATGTAACGCAAAAGAATGTCACGTACTACCTGTGTGGCCGAGGTGTAACTTGGAAGAAACCGACTTTCACAGACAGGATATAATAAAAGTTCTCTTTATACGATTGCTTGAACAATTATAAAACAAACGGTAGAGTACAAGATCTTATAAATAAATGCAGACACATTGCCCCGTGTTCGGACACAATCGCTTCTAAATTAAATTAGGGATATAATAAAAGTTTTATTTAGTATCTCTCCCTTTCTCCCCCCCGCGTTTATATTGGTCTGATCCAGCATTCCTGTAACTAGGGGAAACAAGACGCAAGCCAATGTCCACATGGCTAGAGTATAATATGTATTATTGTATATATTCTTACCGAACAGAAGTTACTTTATATATAAAATAAATGTTACACTTATTTTATTATTGCAAACTTTAAAATATCAGCTGCTATTTTGGAAAATATAGCAAAGCAGGCGAATGGTTTGCTTTGTAAGTAGTGGATAAAGCGTTTCCATACTTCTGTAATGGGTGAGTGCAGAAGTTACACGAATTGTTTTGAATAAAAATAGCAATGCCTATCAATTCAAGTAAAACTTTGGATCCACGCAGCTTTATTATTATAAGGCCGCTTCCCATTAGCCCTCCGAAGGGGCAGAAACTCCAGGCAAGAAGCGACACTGTGTATAGCGCCTGGGAACCATGCAGGGAGCACGTCTTCAGGGAGAATTACCACCGGAGACAGAAGCAGCTCAGTCAGCAAGGCTACTGGACAGCTAGCGGGAGACTGTACCAGGAGATTGGAGAGCCGCTTTACCTCGACCCGAAGAAACTAATCCTTCACTCGCTGGGGCAGCAGGACCAGGTCAGTGGTAATAATAATAATAATAATAATAATAATAATAATAATAATAATAATAATAATAATAATAATAAAAAAAATAAGAAGCACCAGAATGAACTCGATTTATTCTCTAGAAACATCATTTTTCAAATGACCCTTTTGTACAGATCGTTTTAAATCTGTTTTTAAAGCCAGACTTGGCAGTTCTGTAAAAGTCAACATTTGAATCAGATTTCAAGCAAGATGGCCTGGATCCCAAGTCCAAGTCTATATCGCACCAGTTCCATACTGCACCCTGTGCAGAGTTTACAGCAGCAGTACACTTTTAGTGAGTTTCACCTAACACTAAAGTTGACAGGTGTTTTTTCTTGGTCCATGACTGGTGACATTTTATAAGGAACTTGAACTCTGCAACTGTTTGAGAGATGAACACAATTAAAAATGTCTACTTAAGCAAATGATCAGTTCAATGAAGGGTCTAGTTAAGTAATGGAGAGCTCAATGAAGGGTCTAGTTAAGTAATGGAGAGCTCAATGAAGGGTCTAGTTAAGTAATGGAGAGCTCAATGAAGGGTCTAGTTAAGTAATGGAGAGCTCAATGAAGGGTCTAGTTAAGTAATGGAGAGCTCAATGAAGGGTCTAGTTAAGTAATGGAGAGCTCAGTTGGCATGAAAACCAGCACACACTGTGGGTCTCGAGGACCAGGGTTGAGAAGCACTGCTCTAAATCATTGCAGGAAGAGCGATTTAAAAACACACAATAACAAGTGCTCTGGCTTTTCTGTTCCGTGCCACATTATGGATCATTATTGCTGTGTCACCTGTTTGACAATGTGGGCAATAATCCTGTCACTATCAGTACACTGGAGCGGACATTTGAAAAGAGCTTTGAAACAGAGTTTAAAGTGTAAAAAGTTGCCAGGATGTTAACAATGCAAAGTAAAAGTACAGGTATGTTATTTAAACAGTTGTAGCAGCACGTGGGGACGGGCAGAGTTATATTTTTCAGAACCCTGTTACTCACTCTTTAAAGCCCTGCAAAGGGTTTCAGAGGGATAATTTACACGTTTATTCCTTGCCTGATAGATGCTCAGAGACCCAGAATTTCTGAAGGCTGTACTATGATGCTGTTGTCTCTGAGAAGCTTAAGTGCCAGCTCTATAGACTGAATACTGTTAGGAGAGTACAGCAAACACAGGGAGGATTAACAAAAATAATAATAGCATTCATAATAATAATAGCATTATTATGGGACAACAGGTGGTGATACAGATGTATTATCTAACCCAATTTTGAATTAAAGTCGCTTTGGTGGAACTGACATGCATTAGTCACTTTGCAGAGAATCGTTTGTTGAGAATCACGATCACAATGCTACCTGACACACACACACACACACACACACACACACACACACACACACACACACACACGGGACTGAGAGATAATGTGCTGCAAAGGGTCTGGCATCAGCACGAATACACTGTTTCATTTATCTTTTTATTTCTGTAGCTCACAAAGGGAATACACCTGGGGGTCGGCAAACGTTAATGTATCAATCTGAAAAGTATCACAGCGTGTGTGTGTGTGTGCTTTAAATAGCATGGGCAGAGGTGTGTAATTCTAGTCTAGTGGGTGATGGGAGATTCCATGTTAAATGAGTGCTTTATTTCTGTGGACATTACATTCATCATGATTATTACAGGTGCAGTATAAAGGACAGAGGCAGTGTATGGGTACTCCCATTAACACTAACACTTCCAGTATCGTTTTTGTTTTCTGATTCTGTGTTAAGCTTCATTGTTGCTATTTTTATCATAATACATTATTTAAACTGGACATCTCACAATGCAGTGGTTACTGTAGAGCAATCATTTGCTTTGCGATGTTGTATTTCAGTCAGGAGCTTTTACATGTGCTGTATGTCTGGGCAGAACTCACTGTGGAGCACAGTTCCCCTTTGATGTCGGAGCATTTCTACGAAGTATAAAAGGTGTGAAATTGTAGGTTTGCAAGTGTGAGTATAGAGTGTGAACGGGAGCTGTCTAATCTACACAACAGCAGCTTTCAAGGGTTCCAGTGCATTTTCACTTCACTGTTGCCAGTCAATTACAGGAATGCTTTTCTTTCTCTTTATGCTGTTTTATTAAATTCAATTTAAATAAAAAGGATCCAGTTTGCTTGCTGTGATTGTAGGTCATGGTGATCTACTTTTTTATGTAACTAATATCTCTAATTTTGCAATCTTTTTTTTTTTTTTTTGCTTGGTCTGGTGAAATCTATTTTTTTGACACAATCTACTGTACAGTTGACCTCTTTCAGTTTGTGAAACACATCTATGAAGCTATTAGACCGAAGCTGCCATGATGTGTGGATGTAACCTTCAGAGATTTAGTTTAAATGAGGTCATCCATCAATGGCTGCAGGAAGTAACCAAGTGAGAAACCTAGAGCGGCTTTGTGTGTAATACATCACCATGACAACGGTCATTTGTCAATATCTCAGGTGTGCCTGTGTGTAACTGTCACAACAGGGTGTTGAACTTTTACAAACCTATTTGATTACATTGAAACAACAAGCTTTACAAATGCTTGAATCATATTTGATGAGCAATTCCTGAGAAGTAGCTACAACGTATGTGGGATACTTTCACAGGGCAATGCCACATTCTTATGAAGGTGCTACAGCAAGGGTCATGTTAATACTGTAAGTGAAACAGGGACCATTGTGTTACACGCCACCATCAATATCAGACACAAGACACTTGAAATCAAAACATATAAAGGCAAGTCATTTACAAATGTGTGATGTTCTGATCAACAGAGCATGTTCGCTACCTCTGTATTCCAGATATGTAAACTGTATATTATATAGTGCTGATTAATGAATTGACTTTAATAAATTTTATATATATATATATATATATATATATATATATATATATATATATATATATATATAATATATATATATATATATATGTGTGTGTGTGTGTGTGTGTGTGTGTGTGTGTGTGTTTATTTATATTTTGTTAGATATGTAAAGATGAGCGTAACATCAGAACAGAAGACATACAAGAAGATAACACAAGTGAAGCAGCCCTGGGCTCAGGCACCGAGAGGAAGGTATTTCTGTTTGTCATCCTTCTACTGTTTGGAAACGCCCAGTCGGGGATAGAGGCAATATCCCTCTTTCATTTCAATATCCCTCTTTCATTTCAGGCAGGATTTGTGCTTTAGGTTGGTTTTTATTAGTTTTAACTACAGATGCAATGCAGGTGTGATGATAGAGATAGGAATCCTTTCTCTTCAGATGTAATGCTTAATCTCACACTAGAAGCTATATTACTCCCCCTGGAGGCAGAAGATTTACATCGCTGTGCAGTCCAAAAGAAATGTGAAGGTTAATTGCAGCTGCCTTTTAGTACTCAAACAGGAACATTTCCTGAATGTGTTTTTAGAATAGTGTTTAATACGAATGAACGATGAATACGATTTTCAGAGCCTAGGTTTTGTTTTATGTTTTTGATACAAAGCTTGTTTGTAAATGTTTATGCACTTATCATAGATTGGTAATAGTGACATATGTTTTCTACAGATGTTATCTTCTTTGGGGTAGCACGGTTCAAAGTTTAATTCAGTTCGGACTACCAGGGTTCGGATTAGAGAGCTTCTACTGTACATGAATGAAATATTTTCTTAAAGATAATAGGAACTGAATAGGAAACCATGCCAGTATTGTATTAGATTGAATAGGAAACCATGCTAGTATTGTATTAGATTGAATAGGAAACCATGCCGGTATTGCATTAGATTGAATAGGAAACCATGCCGGTATTGTATTAGATTGAATAGGAAACCATGCCGGTATTGTATTAGATTGAATAGGAAACCATGCCGGTATTGTATTAGATTGAATAGGAAACCATGCTGGTAATGTATTAGATTGAATAGGAAACCATGCCGGTATTGTATTAGATTGAATAGGAAACCATGCCGGTATTGAATTAGATTGAATAGGAAACCATGCTGGTATTGTATTAGATTGAATAGGAAACCATGCTGGTATTGTATTAGATTGAATAGGAAACCATGCCGGTATTGAATTAGATTGAATAGGAAACCATGCTGGTATTGTATTAGATTGAATAGGAATCCATGCTGGTATTGTATTCGTTTGAATAGGCTACATACTGTATAATATATGCTGTCTATTTCCAGTACTAATGTAAATATATTTTTGTTCATTGTAGGTTTCATCAGAAAAATGGTTTCATCTGAAGAACAGAGAGAACGAACTAAAAATTCTCAAGAGACACCTGTCTCATACAAGGTAGACCTTTCACTCCTCCAATACATATTCTCAAGAGACACCTGTCTCATACAAGGTAGACCTTTCACTCCTCCAATACATATTCTCAAGTACAGTATGTGTGCCTCTTTATGGACAGAGCATTTCTAAACTTATCAGCTTGCTAAAACTGTTTTTAATGGTGCCTTGGGTCTCACAGCAGGTATTATAAATTCATCAAACCTTGCAGCTCTGCCCTTTTGTAAAATAGCTAAGGAGCATTGCAATCTTCCTTGCTGTCATCCATCCATTCTGCAGAGTTTATTTTCTTCTTTTCGATATCCTTGTGGCTTTTCAGTATGTATGTTATTCCTCATCTGTGCAGCGTAGACAGTAAATATCTACCAGCCTGCTGTCAAGAGAACTTCAGTGCAGAAAGTTTCAAGAAGACGAATGTGTGGAAGAAGCAAATCTGCAGTATTGCTTTGCAGTGTTCAGGTGGAGGAGGATTTATAAAGCCAACAGGTCTGAATCAAGTCACTGATAACATTTTCCCTGCTTGCATACCATAAATCAAAAATGCCTTGTCAGATTAGCATGGAGAATTTGAATCTCTGTGTCCTTATTATCTTTTGTGGACTGAGATCAATGCTTTCTGTGTGGGTTCAATGCAGCATAAATATCAAGGCTCAGTATCAGCCCCAGTGTAGAGGGAACTCTGTAACTTGAATACAACATGAGTATTTGAGCTTCATGGACCCTGAGACCCTGGTGAGTAAGACGTTAGAAACTTCAACAACACGCATGCAACTTTTAAGGGAACCTACAGCACAGTCGTGTGGACAGTATGCTCACCTGAATTACCTAGCGAGACGATCCATCACATCTTAATTGCTTTCTAATCAGGAAGCGTTATTATAAATGCAATCTGAGAAGTGGGAGCCATGTTATGAACACCTTGACTCACACACAGGATTCTAACTAGGGCTGAAGGAGATCCAATTCAGCTGAACCTACATGCACTTAGTCAGACCTAATCACCTATTTTACATTCTCTCTGCCTCCTTAATCACCAGTGATACATTTTCCAGAGGAAATCTTTTGTCTTTCACCAAGCCTGTTAATACTATTGACATGTCAGAGTTTATTCCCAACAGAAACAAAATCTACAAACCAGAGCAACTTGTGGGCCTTTTAAAAGCTAATTTTAGATTTAAGAAGGCAATACAAAAAATACATCAAGGTTATAATAACCGTAATTTTCCTGTAACAGTCAAGTAGTTACTACACATCAGCATCAATTTGAGAAGCGTTTTCATTTCCAAATGGATGTCAATGAAAAGCAATTTGCATGCTGATCGTGAAAGGCAGATCAGACTGAGGATGACTACTCACTGGTGCTAAATTCCTGTAATAAACTTATTATTGTGAATTTTACTGGCATCGTAGGTTCCTTAATAATGGATGTTTCATTTGTTGTTGTTATTACATTCTCACTCTAATTACAAGGATCAGACACAAGCGTCTAGCGCTGCTGGAATAATGCTATGCTTACCCTGCCATCTCTGTTTAGGAAAGCTTGTAAATGATTCATGTAAGGGAAGGTGTGGGATTTTTAAGGTACGTTTCTAAAGCCAAGCTATAGTGTGCTGCTTGATGGAGCCCCTACATGAATTACCTAGGTTGTTGTATCCACAGGCAGCTGGTGTCCGCAGTGAAGCAGGGTCGGGGTTATTTCCAGATGCTGCAGAGGGAAGAGTGTGATCTGCGCAATGCCCAGCAGGAGGAGCAGCGGAGCTTCTCTGAGAGCCAGCGCACTGAGTGCCAGCCCCCCAAATCCTCCTCTGACGAGGAGGTTACAGAGAGGTAACGAGGGAGGCTTCTGCACCCACACTCCCTTTATTACAGTTGAGCCGGATGTGTTCACTGAAAAGGATGAAACACAACTCCAATCTGGTTGTCTGCTTATTCTGACAAGCTGTTCTTACTCTAATAACCGATTAACCGTGTTGATTTTAGTTTTTTCAGAACTGAAATACCTGCACAGCGAAGAGGCTTGTACAGGAACTCTTCCAAGAAGATTACTGCCGTGCGACCATTCACCCCGGTTCACTCCTCCCTTACCTGCCCACGAGTGACCGAACCGTCTGTGTGAGTACAGGGCTTATATAGATGGGAGGGAGGCACAATACTTCCTTGCATGATACATTGATGTATAATGAAAGAGGTTTGTATTGTGATATATTAACAAACATATTTCCAGCATTCCACTTGGGGTGAAGCTGAGAAAATCAGCTAAGAAATGATACATTGTTGTGCTTTACTGTTACTCTGACCCACGTATACTAAAAATAAAGTGAGTAAGAAACTGTAAGCAGATAAAAACCCAGGATCAATATTAAAGATCGAACATCATTTTCCATACTTGTAGATCACTATGCCTACGCTTCTTGCTTGAAGAAACAATGATGTCATCGACACTGTCTGATGGTGCTGTTATTTCAAGCATGCAGTCTCTTATAAAGCTGTTTGGAATGCACCATGCAGTCAAAATGTGGGAGTGCATAACTGAGTACAGTGTGCATTATTCAGTGTCTCAATGAAATGTGTTCATACTTGTAGAGATTTATTCTTCCTGATACACACAAATTGATGTTTTATTCTGGCGCAATGAAAATAATGGTCCCCTGGTATATGAAACAAGAAAAGAACAGCAATTTCAAAAGTCATTATCTGTGTTTGGATGGATCATAATAGGAACCACTTTGCCTGCCTGGTTCGTAAGGACTTCAGGTTGATAGATAGCCATGCTGAAATGGGAAACGTCATTATTATTTGAATGTCTGAGACAGATAAAATGGCTCTGCACGTGTTCATGTGCTGAGGGTAATGGAGTGAATGTATTCACCATGAAGGAACAGAGATAGAAACAGGCATCACACAGCGTGCTGGCATTCAGGAGGTAGAGCAATCATCTTTGGCTCAGAGGCTGCAGGTTTGCATTCCTTCTGAGATGCCAAGAAACAGCAGGATTTAATGCGAATCTGCTCATCGTAAAGCATGTACTATATTTTGATTCCAAAAGTTGTCGTTCTGCTTTGTGATCAGCATTTCAAAATGTCTTGCCTTCAGATATATTTATAATTGCATGTTTAATAGGAGGATCAAACAGAATCACTGACGAGTTATTTGTGTTGTGTTTCTTTTATATATATATATATATATATATATATATATATATATATATATATATATATATATATATATATATATATACAGTACTGTGCAAAAGTTTTAGGCAGGTGTGAAAAAATGCTGTAAAGTAAGAATGCTTTCAAAAATAGACATGTTAATAGATTATATTTATCAATTAACTAAATGCAAAGTGAGTGAACAGAAGAAAAATCTAAATCAAATCCATATTTGGTGTGACAACCCTTTGCCTTCAAAACAGCATCAATTCTTCTAGGTACACTTGCACAAAGTCAGGGATTTTGTAGGCATATAGTCAGGTGTATGATTAAACAATTATACCAAACAGGTGCTAATGATCATCAATTCAATATGTAGGTTGAAACACAATCATTAACTGAAACAGAAACAGCTGTGTCGGAGGAATAAAACTGTGTGAGGAACAGCCAAACTCAGCTAACAAGGTGAGGTTGCTGAAGACAGTTTACTGTCAAAAGTCATACACCATGGCAAGACTGGAGCACAGCAACAAGACACAAGGTAGTTATACTGCATCAGCAAGGTCTCTCCCAGACAGAAATTTCAAGGCAGACAGGGGTTTCCAGATGTGCTGTCCAAGCTCTTTGAAGAAGCACAAAGAAACGGGCAACGTTGAGGACCGTAGACGCAGTGGTCGGCCAAGGAAACTTACTGCAGCAGATGAAAGACACATCATGCTTACTTCCCTTCGCAATCGGAAGACGTCCAGCAGTGCCATCAGCTCAGAACTGGCAGAAAACAGTGGGACCCTGGTACACCCATCTACTGTCCGGAGAAGTCTTGTCAGAAGTGGCCTTCATGAAAGACTTGCCGCCAAAAAGCCATACCTCCGACGTGGAAACTAGGCCAAGCGACTCAACTATGCACGAAAACACAGGAACTGGGGTGCAGAAAAATGGCAGCAGGTGCTCTGGACTGATGAGTCAAAATTTGAAATATTTGGCTGTAGCAGAAAGCAGTTTGTTCACGAAGGGCTGGAGAGCTGCACACGAATGAGTGTCTGCAGGCAACAGTGAAGCATGGTGGAGGTTCCTTGCAAGTTTGGGGCTGCATTTCTGCAAATGGAGTTGGGGATTTGGTCAGAATTAATGGTCTCCTCAATGCTGAGAAGTACAGGCAGATACTTATCCATCATGCAATACCATCAGGGAGGCATATGATTGGCCCCAAATTTATTCTGCAGCATGACAACGACCCCAAACATACAGCGAAAGTCATTAAGAACTATCTTCAGCATAAAGAAGAACAAGGAGTCCTGGAAGTGATGGTATGGCCCCCACAGAGCCCTGATCTCAACATCATCGAGTCTGTCTGGGATTACATGAAGAGAAAGAAGCAACTGAGGCTGCCTAAATCCACAGAAGAACTGTGCATAGTTCTCCAAGTAGTTTGGGTCAACCTACCTGCCCAGTTCCTTCAAAAACTGTGTGCAAGTGTACCTAGAAGAATTGATGCTTGATGCTGTTTTGAAGGCAAAGGGTGGTCACACCAAATATGGATTTGATTTAGATTTTTCTTCTGTTCACTCACTTTGCATTTTGTTAATTGATAAGTATAATCTATTAACATGTCTATTTTTGAAAGCATTCTTACTTTATAGCATTTTTTCACACCTGCCTAAAACTTTTGCACAGTACTGTATATATATATATATATATATATATATATATATATATATATATATATATATATATATATATATATATATATATTATACACCTGCAATAACAGCATAAGGCCACAGGGTGGCATATGGTCGTTGCATAAATCTGTTCAAATAGGGTTTATTTAGTTTATGCTTCGCAAACAGCTCCTGTATATGTATATGTGTGTATATGTGAGTGTGTATATGTGTGTGTGTATATATATATATATATATATATATATATATATATATATATATATAGTCCCTGTATTTCACATCCTATACATTCATAATTGATATTTTTTTTAAAGCCATGCCTGGTTTTGCTCTTTGTATCAAAGTATTAAAATATAGGATTCCATTTTCCAATACAATAAAAAGTTGCCACTTTTAATTTGTTATAGGGGGGGGGGGGAAATCAATGGAGTTGTTAATGTCAGAATGGGAATGCCCTGCCATTTTAATTACACACCCCATTTACTTGTATTTTTCCTGCTGCAAATGTATTGATTGATTATTGACTTAAATATAAATCCCAGAAAGACCCTTGAGCAAAGCATGTTTTTTCTTTCATTGCAGAGAAACGGTTTTTCGCCAGCTGTGTTCTCTGAACTGGCTCTTGGAGGCTTTAACTGCAGAGTCTGCAGGTGGCACAGGGCCTGTCTCTTCCTGCTGGAGTTTAAAGTAAGCACATTTTATGTGTGTGTGTGTGTGTATGTATATTAGCAAGTACAGTTAGACCAGGTTATGTGAGTTAGGGCATGTCTTTTTTGATGTGCACGATTAAGAGCATTTGGAGCAGATTGAATCACTGTTCCGTGCAATGTGTTTGGACATGACCTTGAAGTACTGGGAAGTAGAAAGTACAATAATTGGCTTTGCATTACATTTTGCCTGTCCTTTTAACCCTTGCAGAACAACAGTTTACCTCACCAGATGCTGCTGTCACAATAAACTTGAATTAATAAGTTCAAATGTTCAAATGACCTCAGAGCCACTGAAAGAAATAATCCATGCAGAACTCTACAGAACAGTGTATGGAGTGGAATACTAATCTTCAAAGGACTGCAATTCTTACTGCTGAAGCACCGAGCAACACAAGAAGAACATTCTGTGAGGCCCATATGACAGCCTCAAGCTTTTAATAAAGCATGGCCTGTGCAGTATCCAATTTGATATTAAACTGTAAGCTTGGAGGGGAAATGACTTGATGATATTACTGGATGGGAGCTGGAAGTGTATTACAGAGGAATTTAAATCTTTATTACAGCGTTGTAGCTTGGCTGAGGTTTTATCCTGCCACTGTTTCACTGAAGTGAATTATCATTTCTATTAAGTTTAGTGCCCAAGCCTCAACTTACAGGCAACATAAAACTCACTATTAAAGGACAGAAATACTGTAGGTGTCACTTTTGTCTCATAAGTTCATTCTTTTTTTTGAATTTCTTTCTTTTTTGAATTCTTACTGTTTATTTATTTGTTTAGAGATCCGGGTGGAAGCAAGATGACAGTGAAGAGACTGAATAAAGAAAAAGCCATCGAGACAAAATGGGACCACTTTATTACACAGCCTAAGGTATTGTCATTTTTCATCCCAGTTCACGGATCCCTTGCAGCACAACTCATTCTGTGGGTGTTTACCAGTCTGATGAATGGATTAGTCCTTTTGTTTAATTGTCTATGTATGTATTTGCTCTCCATTCTGTGCATTATCAAGGCAAAATCTGTATTTTGGAAGCATTTTTTTTTTTTTGCACTGAATGTAATTATGTTGAAAATGATTGGAGGTTAATGCGGCTGAACAAGCCTGTGCCCAGTCATAGTTATTGCATTTTAAACCTAACTGATATATATGTATTGTATTGGTTCATTTCTAGCCAAGAAAGTCTGCCTCCAGGATCCTTCGCAAAGTATCAGGGAGGTCCAGGAACACCTTCCTGAGCTCCTCCCGGCTCAGCGTGATGTCATCCACTCTGACCCCCACGATGGGGAGCATGTCTTCCCTGACCCCCGGGTCTGAGGACCTGCCAATGGGAGCCTCAGGGGGGGCTGTGGGAGGAGTCTGTGAGAGCCAGGACAGCCAATCCGCAGCTAACATCTCTGCACAGCAGCAGGACCAAGAGGAGGAGGCACCGCTGTGTGACTGTACGCATCACAACCTTCTTCTCTATTCTAATATACAGCAGACCCTGATACTGATGTGTTAGCAGATGGAAATGCCGCCACATTGTTCATTATTAGTTCTGTGAGCTATTAAGAATGATGTGTCCAGCAGGTGGTGTTGCTTTCTGTTCTAGTGAATAACATCCACCCATTGTGTAGGGTAATAAGGATTGATCACTTGCATTGTTTAAATTTCTGAATCCCAAGAGGAGTTGAAAGATCAATAGCAGCACATACTGTGGGCTTCATTTATCAAACTGATACAGTACAGTCTATTAAACAGGTTAACATTTATATAACGATACATATGTACCCAGAAAAAGCAACACAGGTGCAAATGAGCTGAGCCTCAGATAAAACACCGGCGACACAGCAACATGCACCCCTTCACATGGACATGCAAATAACTATGAACGGCATGCCTCAAAAGATTCACTGGGTCTGGCCCTTCCAAGATAACCTTAAGGGCAGCGGGTACAGCAGCTTTTGACACAACGCTGTCCGCTGTTTCTGAGCTGACGGGTGATCTCTGGAAAGGGTTCCGGGTGACTGGAGCGGAGAATGAGAAGTATCAGCGCCCCATCTGTGTTCTCATTCTCAGTGCCAGTTGACAGCAACAGCCCTGCATACACCTCAGTGTGGAGCTGGTTGTCATGGCAACAGCCTTGCATACACCTCAGTGTGGAGCTGGTTGTCATGGGAACAACCTTACATACACCTCAGTGTGGAGCTGGTTGTCATGGCAACACTCAAATCTGCAGTGAAGGGGCGACTTTACTGCATCCAGCCTCTCTGAGCAGAATTCTGTCGGATAATGGAAACTAATCAATTTGAATATTGGGCCTGCATCTGCATGTAATACAAATCTACAAAAGGCTATTGAAGTTTTTACAGGATTGTACCACAGTTAAGGATTCTCAACAAATGACAAACAAGTACACATATAGGCTATTACGCATAACCATAACCATAACCCTATTAGCCCCAATAGGGTTATGGTTATGGTTTACTGTACTGGCAAAAACCCAGCACGTAGCCATACACAGCTGATCTCTTTAAAGAAATAGACAAAGCAGTCTGGAGAAACCAAAACTTTTTACTAACCAAATACTCTGTAAAGGTAGGCAAAAAACAAACAAACATATATTTGTTCAAAAAAAGAATCGCTTGCTTTTTATTTTAATTATAAAACCGCTTTTGGCGCCACCAGCTGGCCGTTGTTGATATTGTAAAACAAATAATTCTTGCTGTTGATAGCCAGCAGTGTTTTAATTAATCATACTGCATGACTCCGTGCCAATCTGACTTTGTGCGATATATGTGTTGGCCACCAGAGGGCGCTGTTCTGCTAATGCTATATTTTACACAGACCCGCAGGTCGAATTTACAGAAATATGCACTGAATTTTGAAGTTTAAATGTTTTGAGCTTACTATAATGTACAAATGGTTCAGGTTACCTATTATTTTATTTGAAAGCATGTCTGTGAGTTGAGATTACAGTATGATTAAAATTCCTTACCCAGCATGTAGCAGCAGTGAGTTTTCTAGAAAACGCCCTGCATTTAAAAAAAAAAATGGCAGTTTTATAAATTGAAGTGACTGCTGTTAAACAGATTGTGTTTGTGCAAGACAGTGAGTGTTTCAGGAGAGCGGAAGTGAAGGCGTGATTGTGCATACTAGAAACTCAATTTAATAACATTTCATGTGGTTTCATGCCAACAATAAGCTTTGATAGCTGTGCAGATAGCTTTGGATAATGACTGTTGTTTGCAGTATTCTGCTCTACAATCATTGAAACAGTGTTTTGTTTTTCAGATGGGGTCTGATTTTATTGTAATAGTTTTTAAGGGTGGAAGGTTTGATGCTTTTTGTTTCCTGTTTCTGCTGTGTCCCGCCCCCCTTATCTCTATCAGTGAGCATGTGTACTGAGGCCTGTGTCCACTCCCGCTATTGGAAGCTTCAGGCCACCAGTATATCTGCATTCCTTCAGCACACTGCAGCTGAGCACAGCCAATCTTTAAATGTCACTGGATTTATAACTCAGATGAGTAAACACAAATGTCATACACCATTAAATGCAGTTTTAAATGCAGTGTTTTGTGGCATTTGAATCTTTTTGTAATGCCTGGGAGAACACAGCTAAGCACTGGCAGCTGTCATTTCAAATGAATATTGTTGAAACACGTTGTGCTTTCTGTTGCAGATTATGCATTATAGAAATGCAGGGACGTTAGCTGATTATCTGCTTTACAGGCATGTCCTGGCTTGGCGTGTATTCGGCTAAAGCTTGGATACCAGGGTTAACATCCCTGCTGGTCTTTTAAAGAGTGTCATGGGATCCCTTTGGAGAATAACTATTACAATGACTTGTGTCTGCAGACCTGCAGAAGCTGTTAGAATCTGTTCATCAGGCTGTGGACAAGGAGCTCCACCACACAGACCAGGAGAAAAAACATCCAAATCAAAGGTGTGCTTCTGTAAAGTGATAATCATATGGAGTTCAGTGATGATGAGTAATAGAGATCACGTGGTCTAAGTGGTTAAACTTCTTCATGCAAGTCAAGCAGAGAGCTGTAATATTTGACAGCAATGTAATCGGCACATTCAGTGATTTCTGTTTGTTTTGTTACTCCATCTTATAACAATGACTGAACATGCATATCAAATGAGAGAGAGGCAGTTCAATACAATTATTAGTGTGTGATTTATTTCTATATTGGTGTCATCAGCTCTTTAGAATCCAATTACATCAGTGGAAGAGGAAGTCGGGATAAGCAAGTGGGAATGGACACAAAACCACAGAGGCCTAAAAGGTGCACTTCAGTGTTTCTGCAACACTCTGCTGTAAAACTGTCCAGAGATTAGAATATGTTTAGAAAGGCAGCTCAAATAAAAATAGATCCATCTGCAAATGATTTTAAATAAATGTTGCATGAAGTTACGTACAGGTTGTGGAGTTTGCACTTTTGTTTTTTGTTTGCAGTGGTAAAACATCTCTAAAAGATGTCCTGTATACATGCATACAGAACTATTAGAATTGGACAAGCTGGATCACAAAGAGAAAATTCAGCTTGAATTTTATAAACCCTGAGAATCAAGATCTGTGAGAGTGTTTAGAGCCCTTTAATTATATTACTTAAGTCCTTGGCAGTATATTAAAGTAGCAGGTCCTAATTAAGCACAGGGGTATGCGCTTTAATGCTATGTGTGGTATAGGGCTGTATATTAAATGCCTATGTTATTAATGTCATATTTTTAAATGTGCCTTGGTAACGCTTTAACTGAGATTTTGCATTACTCAAGCTCTTTCTTCTCTGTTTACACCCAAAGCTCTCCTGCAAATCGATGCTCTGAAATCAGTCAGTTCATTGCAAGTAAATCTTCATTATCATCGGAGATGAGAGACAAATTCAATGAGACAGCTGAGGAAGCTGTAATGTGTCTGCAAGACACTTTGGAAAACACTGCTAAGTAAGTGTAACCCTATCAGCAACACCCAATATAAAGTTCAGGTCTTCTTTCACAGCGTGAAATTCATGGGTAAGGATTCATTACCTTTGTGTTCCCTGGGTAGCCATGTAGAATGAATGCAGAAGTATGAAGCAAGTACATCACATGAATCAGTGTATCGTACTGACATGGGAATCGGCCCCTGCAATTATGTACCAGCATGTCTCCATTTTAAGGAATGTCTTTTTGTTAAAGCTCCATGCTACTTATGCAATAATTCACATTGAAGCAAACATTGCCTCATATTTCCTACATTTTCTTGTGCCAGACCTCCAGTGACATGTATTTATGTTGGCTTTGGGATGCAATGAGGAATTCTATTTTTATGTGCAATTTGCAGGAAGCGTTGGGAGAACAGTACGCACAAGTTTCAATCTCTGGAATACATGACAGACTTCCACCAGGACATCAGTCTACTAAGAGCAGCAGCAAATAAATGTGACAGCAGGGATGAGAACAGTCAGAAGAGCACAACATGGTAAGAGTCTATTCTGCAACACCAGAACAAAATCACACAGGAGCTGGTTTGCATTTCAAATGAGTAACTCTCTGTATATGGAACCCCATTTACTCTTGGAATTGTGTGCAGTATTTTAAACAATGGCGATTACTTATGCAGGAGGCTAAAATAAGAATCATCTATGTTTAAGATACTGCATACCCACAACTGGTAGATCGATGATTCATGTCATTTTGTTGTTGTTCCTAAACTCTGGATAGATGATTACAGGATGTATAAAATTGATGAAGGTAAGAAACCTGAAGTAAGACTAATTGTTCAGCTGCCCCCTTTGTTTACTCTGGGGTAGGTTTTCCGAGCTCCTGTCACGCATTCCTAAAGCCATGCTGGAGAGCCACAATGTCCAGAGCATCCTGGGAAAGCTGTCCCGGCTTTGCCATAAGCAGAGCCTGAGAGTTCGGCCCAGCCACTTCCTGAAGGTTCTGAGTGGGATCCGGACGTGGGAGCTGTGCTCTCCGGATCTCTCTGTAGCGATTGAGGTACAGTTTACACACACTGCAGCACACAGGCCTGCGGTCACCAGATTTATTTATATCAAGAGAAGAAAATGATACTGAACCAATGCTCATTCAGTGGTCAGTGGGCTATTCCTAACTGAATTCAAGTCATTTAACGCATGCTAAAAATAAATAAATGCATAAATCAATAAAGCAAGCAAGCATGGAAAACTAGAAGATTGACAGCAAATCAAAGAGGTTCCTGTGAGACTGCTGGGCTTGAACCCACATTCCATACACTAACACTGTGGGTCACATACTGCTTCTAGATTGTCCGGGAGCACATTGTGCAGATGTCAAAAGAAGACTATGAAGCCTGGCTCCTGCCTAGAGTAGGACTGCCCCAGAGAGTGAGGAGCACCCCAGCCGTGAGATAAAGCCTGCCAGAGAGGAAGAGATCCTGCATCCTCAGCAAGAGTTCCTATAGGTCTGTAACAGAAGATGTTGCACAGTATTTCTGCACCGGTTGAAATCCAATTCGCAATTCGTATGCCATGAGAAAACTATTAGTCTTCAAACAGATCATATCATTTTGTATTTATTTTTAAAGAATATTTTAGAAATGGTGATTTCCTCAGTGACATGTTAAAGGTAAAGTTTATATTTCATGTATTTTTATAGATTTGTAAAGAACAGGCACAGACTGAAAATAGATATGCTCAGCCTGCTGGAAGCACAAAAAAATTGACAATATCACAATAATCCGTTTTTATTTCGCTTTTAAACATCATAAAACAATGACATGCTGAAAACAGGACATTCCTGTAAAGCAGGACTTTTACACAGTCCTGTAAACATGGCTGACAGTGAATGAACCAATACTGAAGTTTCAGGGAGCACTGCATTGTATTCTGTAAATGTTCCCGTCCTGGTCAAGGCTATTTGGGGTTATCTGTGTAGAACCTTTCCAGCTGCAGACCTTGTGCTGTGACCTGAACCCCGAGGTGTCAGTTACAGGTGTGTGCTGAACCCCGAGGTGTCAGTACAGGTGTGTGCTGAACCCCGAGGTGTCAGTTACAGGTGTGTGCTGAACCCCAAGGTGTCAGTTACAGGTGTGTGCTGAACCCTGAGGTGTCAGTTACAGGTGTGTGCTGAACCCCGAGGTGTCAGTTACAGGTGTGTGCTGAACCCCGAGGTGTCAGTTACAGGTGTGTGCTGAACCCCGAGGTGTCAGTTACAGGTGTGTGCTGAACCCCGAGGTGTCAGTTACAGGTGTGTGCTGAACCCCAAGGTGTCAGTTACAGGTGTGTGCTGAACCCGAGGTGTCAGTTACAGGTGTGTGCTGAACCCCGAGGTGTCAGTTCTGCCTCTGACGCTGATCAGTTGCATGAGAGATAAATATGACATTAACTAAGCAAATGTATTCCGAGACCATTCCTTTACTCTATTTGGTATTACTTACAAGTAATTGCCAACTTGCTTGCCAAATTGCCTGTCCTTTACAGTGAAATAATCATTTAAAAAAAGCAATTTTCATGTGATAATGACATGCATGACAGGAACACTTTCCGTGTTGGGATGAAGAAGTATTTAGTTTTAAAATAATTGATTCAACATTAAGATAAATATTGACCGTGGAACTTGTGGGGTCTATTTAATTTCACAGCTAATGCACCGTAGCGTAATTGAGTTTAAAATGGTCCTCTACAGTAAGAAATCACTGACAAACAGTAATTTGAGTGAATTGCTTTGCTCCAACAAGTGAAATGTTTTACTGCTTCAGCTTTCCTTGCTATAACTGTTTTGTTTCACTAGGGGGTGTGATTGCATTTATGATACTTTTCATGTCTTGTCAGATGTACTTGTTTATTGGTTATGTATTTGAATTATTGTGCATTTTAAGAATATACGATTAAAAACAATGTAAACGGTGTGCTGTTGTGTGTATTTTAAAAGCTAAATGTGTTTTTCTTCTGCCCATTCAATGTACAAGATTGATATGAGCCGCTGCAAGGAACAAATAAATGTCCTTCAGTCACAATGGACTTTCGACCTTTACTCTTGTGATTCCCTGCAATGATTACAACCCAAGGTTACAATTCACAAGAACAAACAAGCAATCTGTCTAGGACTCAGCTCAGCTTCATCAGACACGGTCTAATCAGTACAAAGTACAATTACAGAGACTCTCTTCAGATTGGATTCCATTAAAAATACAAAACAAACCCTGTCCTATCAGTGCTGCTGAGTGGGGCCCTACATACCACGGGCACAATTAGAAACGCCGTCCTATCAGTGTTGCTGAGTGGGGCCCTACATACCACGGGCACAATTAGAAACGCCGTCCTATCAGTGCTGCTGAGTGGGGCCCTACATACCACGGGCACAATTAGAAACGCCGTCCTATCAGTGCTGCTGAGTGGGGCCCTACATACCACGGGCACAATTAGAAACGCCGTCCTATCAGTGCTGCTGAGTGGGGCCCTACATACCACGGGGACAATTAGAAACGCCGTCCTATCAGTGCTGCTGAGTGGGGCCCTACATACCACGGGGACAATTAGAAACGCCGTCCTATCAGTGCTGCTGAGTGGGGCCCTACATACCACGGGCACAATTAGAAACGCCGTCCTATCAGTGCTGCTGAGTGGGGCCCTACATACCACGGGCACAATTAGAAACGCTGTCCTATCAGTGCTGCTGAGTGGGGCCCTACATACCACGGGCACAATTAGAAACGCTGTCCTATCAGTGCTGCTGAGTGGGGCCCTACATACCACGGGGACAATTAGAAACGCTGTCCTATCAGTGCTGCTGAGTGGGGCCCTACATACCACGGGGACAATTAGAAACGCTGTCCTATCAGTGCTGCTGAGTGGGGCCCTACATACCACGGGCACAATTAGAAACGCTGTCCTATCAGTGCTGCTGAGTGGGGCCCTACATACCACGGGGACAATTAGAAACGCTGTCCTATCAGTGCTGCTGAGTGGGGCCCTACATACCACGGGGACAAATCTCAACAACAGCTGCAGCACCTCCAGGGCTGCCATTTAATTTAGTATTGTACTGATTTGTTTTGCAAATGTTTGTTGCCTGCTGTTTGTGACAAGCAACATTGCCCCACCAATATCACCAGCGATCACGTCACAGATGTAAGTGGCAAATGACTAAACTTAGAAACAGTATTATAAAATAGTAAGGCAAAGCAGTATCATGTATCAATAAAACCAGCTACACATATACAGATGCACCAAAGCAGCCATTAAATGCAGCTCTGACTGCACACTGAAGGATGCCACTGTGAGTGGGTGTAGGGCTTCACAAGCTGTTCCCATAGTCTAGTAATAAACCAGGCTAGTAATTCTTAACTTGTTTCCTGTGTTGCACTCAGCGCTGCGGAGTCTGCCCATGTGTTAAGGACATAAAGACCTTTTTTTTTTATTTTAAGGTCATTGTCATGGCGTTCCAACCTTGACTTCTTGGTAGACCCTGTTATCGAAGTGGATAGTTAATAAAAACAAACCTTGCGTAACCAGCTTCTTATCTTTCACTCTGACTCAAATTTGAATTGCTAGCATTTTTCAATTGCAGTTATTGAAGCCTCAAATTTACATACAACTGAGAGTCAAATTAACCTACCGCAAATAAACGGACCAGCTACTGTATGTACAATACACGTTTAGTACAGTAAAGCCACAACATGGATTGCTTTATATTAACATTCAAATGACTGTTAACTATGGATGTAAAGAGGATTCCATATACCAATCAGCAGAGACAATAGCATCACAGTACTGTGCCCTCATTCCCCTTTGATAAACTTCCATCTCTGTATCCTGCCCGCTTGTGTTGTGAAAGTGACAGAAACACTCGATTGATTGATTGATTAACTGATTGATAGATAGGCGCACCTACTCTCAAATCCAATGCAAAGGGTGCCAGTGCAGTTTCATGCTGAACCTTGGACCTGTAGATTACATAGGCCTATCTACAAGATGACATTCATAAAATAGTGAATTAACTCTCACAAGACTATATATGAAAACGTCAAGCCTGCAACCAGTCATGAAACTTATAAACTTGGATTGAACTGCGCTCTGCTTTGCAGCTCGATTCTGTAATCTCGGGTGCATTAACTAATGCAATGTGCTGGTGCAGTCACAATGAGCTGAATCACAGGTGCATTAGCTAATGCAATGTACTGGTGCAGTCACAATGAGCTGAATCACAGGTGCATTAACTAATGCAATGTGCTGGTGCAGTCACAATGAGCTGAATCACAGGTGCATTAGCTAATGCAATGTACTGGTGCAGTCACACTGCTAAAGGTATTGTTTGTAGATTGTTCTGTTTTCCAGAGATATTTGAATTGCATTATTCTTATGTGTATCATGGCAATGTTCTAAACACCTCCACTATTTCAGGCTGGGCTGCTTCTCTCTTTGTCTTTCTCCTAAGGTCACACACAGCACTGCTGAACGGGTCTGTAGCTCCTCGACAGAGGGCTTGATAATGTTTAGTCTCGGAAGATGCTGGAATGAGGAAATGCTTCAAGCTTAACAATGGTTAGTGCGTTCTCATGAAATCTACAATCTGTTTTAATAAACTTCAGTGGACCCACACTAAGCTTTCTGAATGCCACTCTGCCAGTGATGTAGCAGCAAGGAATTTGAATAACTCTTCAGTTTGAATACGTATTCGTTTCCATCAGATAGTTACATTTACAGGAAAATGCCACCTTGCAGGTGTGGAAACAGCCCCAGGGTTAAAAGTGGAAACACTTGCTTGGGCACTATGTGAGAGAGCTGACCTGAATGCTTGCCTGGGCTCTATATGAGATAGCTGCCATGCACGCTTGGCTGGGCACTATGTGAGAGAGCTGACCTGAACGCTTGCCTGGACACTATATGAGATAGCTGACCTGAACACTGATAACAATGTAAGTAACAAACAGGATATAAATAACCCAATACAAATGTCTGTGCCCTGAAATCAGCAAGTAGACCTGTATCTGAAGCATGTACAATATGTCACTACAAATGGACCCGAATGAATAGTTTCATAAAGATTGAAACAAGCAGTTCTTAACTAATTCCCTTCACTAGCTAGCCCAGTTTGTGTCAGTAATGTAAAAACTGCATTCTCTAAGAGCAGCACTGTATGTGCAATACATTCTTGTTAGAAATGTCTGTGCAAAATTCCCAAGATATTGCAATCCGAGCTCAGAATTAAGATGGTTACTATTTGACCAAGTTTCAGCTCTGCTGAATTGGAGATTACAATGACACTGTTACATGCATGCAGTGCACACCAGCCATCACAATGCACATTCAGTATAATCATTTACTAAGATCCAGTTACTGTGTGGCACCAAAAGATCTGTGAAGCCCATATTAGATACAGACAGTTAGGCGCCTCTCATGCAGCGCTATGGAACACTGAATTATAAAGTGTTCTTTTCATTTCACCCAAGTAGATACCATGGTTCAGCTGCACCGCCAGCCTTATTTCAAGCAGAACAAGCCCTTCAGTGCAGAGTTAACCAGAGTCTAGGAGATGTCATTTAGAAAGCTCCAGTATATCAGGACATATCCCCCAACTGAAGCTCCATGCTTTCCCAGTACATGTCTACATCTGTATCTCCAGTACTTCACCTAAAGAGCACAATAAAAACAGGTTGAAAATCAAAGTCAAAATGTCAATTTGATCTGCCTTCCCAGGGGGGAAAAAAGAAGAAAGATGTCCCAAAGGAAGCTGTTAGCAAACAACTCAGCAGCGTTGCCTGTTCAAACACTGTGTCACAGGGGTGCCTTGAAATATTTCCAGCCCCTACTGGAAAGCAGATGCTTTTCCCAAGTGAAATCTGTGCACAGGCCACTGAATCGATTAAACAGAGCCAAAAAGCAAGCAGTGAGAGACTAGACTCCAATTACACGAGCAGACAGTCACCACCTGTATTCTGTAACTAAAAAAACAAAACAAACAGCCAGTTCAATTTGATGCAGAATTCTTCTTCTTCTTCTTCTTCTTCTTCTTCTTCTTCTTCTTCTTCTTCTTCTTCTTCTTCTTCTTCTTCTTCTTCTTCTTCTAACTAGCATGAATTAGAGCTTCTACTGCATCTCGCTGATCTTTCAGAACACCAATCACATTCTCCCTGTTATCAGAGGTCACTTCTGTAAATGGATGTCCGCAGCTCTGTTTGGATATAGACTGTGTGCTACTGTTTTTGCATCTGAGGTTTTTTTTGTTGTTGTTTTTTTTGTCAATTTGTTTTTATTTGCCTTTTAAAAGATATTCTTTTACACTTGAATTTTAGACTTGGGATAAAACCATACCAAAATGTTTCTCTTTGTCTGATCCATTTAACTGAACAGCATACCAACACACAAACATCAGCCTGCTCTGGTACTCGTAGTGTTGCTTTTCCAGGGTACTTGTGCCGTGTTCCCACCGATTGACAACTGAAATACAGAAATACGTTCTTCAGTACATAACAACATTGTTTCTTTTTGCACAAACTAATTGCATTGGCATTGGTTTAGATTGTTTTATGTTCCTGCAATCCAGAATAGCAAGAAAGCACATTCCTAAACTATAGTCAACATAGTTATTCAGAGAACTCTAGTAACGTTGCCTTTTTCTTCTCATTTCAAACATCGCCATCTAAAGCATTGTCTCTGTGGCTGTTGGTTATCAAGATCTGATAACCAACAAACCATTTGCATTTACTAATCTGACTGCGCTTCTATTGAACTGCTATGCAAATTCTTTGTACCTTTTACCATGACATTCTCTAAACGAATGCTGCTTCTCGTGGGGATGTTCAATGAGGGGGGCCAGGGGCAGCTCGGTGTATTCAAATCAGCTCTTACTATCCACTGATTGCCTGGTGAGTTCTCATCAGTTGTGTGTATTCAGGAGTGTGAGCGACAGGGAGTGAGTCCATGAACTTGGTACCAGTGCCTCCCAACCCAGCCCCCTAATCACTGCACAACAGCAACAGCCCTGCGTGTGCTGGCAGTTACAATACAGAGGCAGAAGATTGGCTCCATTAACTCCTAGTTTACCCCAACGACATTTTGTTTACCGTTATCCATTTCTGGAAGTTGCAGCTTGGCTACTTGGTACTGCAGAGTGGTCCTCTACATGCTAATCCTGTTGGCATGTGTGGCTCCAGTATAATTCACACTAATAACAGCTTGGGAAGGCATTTTAGTTGCATCAGTCTGTATTTTATGAGAATAACCTAGACATTTTTTTTCACAATGCCACATGTTCAGGAAGTGAAACCATGGTAACTGAGCAGAGTGTCCTGTAATTTATGCGCTGAGGTCACAGTTTGTGTTTATTCAAGATTGCAACAGGAAACCAGAGCTTGCTGTGGCCTGATCAAAGAGTTTCATCATCTGGAACTTTCAGTACTGCTGCAGCACTGGGGTGGAATTCTTAACAAACATACAAGCAGTGTATTATTGCTTTATTACAAACAGCAGCACCAGCATTCCTGAGAAGCAGACAGGAGACAAACTGTTTAAAAATGCTGGAAGTAAAATCAATCTCTATATTAAAAGCCTTTCTCCTGATTCACATCCCACTGATCACTGACTGACGCAGACACTTTCCACAGCAACACACTCCAGAGAAGAAGCAATGATAAAGCTGAGAGGCTGACTTATTACTGCTAGCAACTAGGCCAGGGTGGGGGGGGGCTTCGCTATCATTCCTGTGTTACTGTGCTACGCAATGCCTGTATCAAACAAAAGCCCCTTGGTTGCCAGTGGTAACTTCATATAGGTTGGCTTTAAATTCCATTATCGTTTCATAGTGTGTTTTAACTGTGAGAACAGCATCTGCGTCAGTCGATGCTGACCAGTGTGAGGTTGTGTGAGTCAGGAGAATGTTTTTTTTTTTGTTTGTTTTTAATGCTTTTTATACGTCAGACTTTCTTTCTAATTTGGCTCCGTTCTGCTTCACAGGAATGGCCGGTGCTGTTCTAAACAAAGAGGTTGTTTTTTTTTTTTCTTGTGTGAGTGCGTTTGTGGTTTTTCAGTCACACTGATATCTAAATTGATCTCACTTTGTCAGGAAACCGTGAAAAAAAAACTATTTTTCTTTCCCCAGTCAGCTTTCTGAAGTGTGTGAGGTTGTGATGTTGCTGTAAATATTTTAGTGCACCACAAACTATTCTAGATTCCTCTTGCTTTTAAAAATGGTTTTGAGTTGCTGAATAATATACATGTTAAGATCTGGACTTACAAAAGTGTGCATTGAGATAGTGACAAATAAACAGAGCGTTAATACCAACAGCATGTTGATAGAGGCATTGCATTTCAGATTGAAAAAGTTCTAGAAGGTTCTTTACATAGTAATAATCAATTTTATACAACTGATATACACCAATGCTTTTTCTAATAAAAAAAAAAGATGAATTCATTGCTTTGAATCACAGCAGATGCTGTACTATTGAAGCTTGTATCTTTAATTAGAAACAAAAAAGACATCAGACAGTAAGTAGGACAATGATCATCACAAGATCGGCTCACATGATAAGCGCTACAGGGCTTGGGACTGGGGTCAGAGGTCAGACTCTTGTTTATTCTAATTGGGGTGTCTGTGGGGGTTGTGAAGAGCCTGTGTTACACAATTGTAATAAAAGTGTAATAGTTTATACGTGGAAATGTATGGCCCTTGAATATTTCACTTGAACTAATCAATCTTCAGGCAGGCCTTGATAGAGCCATTGTGTGGCTTTGATTGCCTCACCCCTTCCCCACAAAGACCTGGGCAGACAAAGACCCTGCATATATACATCTATCTGAACTGCTACAGGGAGGGGCTGGATTGCTTTTTACATGCATTTTACTGGGGTACTGACTGCCTATGCTGCATTAGTCTGATCACATTTTATTTATATTGTGTATGCAGGAAACTGGTCTCATATATAATGCTGAGGATTTCATATATGATTCTGATGATCTCATAATGCTGAGGATCTCATATTTAATGCTGAGGATCTCATATATAATGTTGAGGATCTCATATATAATGCTGAGGATCTCATATATAATGTTGAGGATCTCGTATATAATGTTGAGGATCTCGTATATAATGCTGATGATCTCATATATAATGTTGAGGCCAGATAATTGCCTCGAAGTGACATCTGTGGCCATTGTGCTGTTTATAAACACATCTCTGCACCATTATCATAGAGTATATGTGGAAATACCAAAATCTATTTGATCCGTGGCAACATTACATCAGTGCTAATCAATAGATCTCACATTGCCCTTGTAATGGGTTCACTAACTGCCTCATAAACTCTTCAAAGAGCAAACAAACATCTCGGTAAATCTGTTAAATAATTAGCTGGGGACCGTCAACAAAGATCCGAACACATCCTAGTCCCATTGCTGACAAGCATTTTGAACCAGGCTTTATATCCTATAAAACACATGTTTTTGATCTTATGTTAAGTAAGCATTAGTGCATCATAAAGTGCATTGCAGTCCTATGCACTAATGCTTTATGTACACACCCTACTGCGTACAGCAGAGAATGAACTGAAGTGACTGCAGGGGCTTGGTTTCCAGTAAACCAGGGGTCCTAATTAAGTGGTTACTTTGCTGAGTGACAATTTGTACAAAACCCAGGCTTTTTATTAGCTGATTAAAAGGGTCTTAGGAATAAGACAGAGATTTTTATTCACTGTTCTGATTTGCTTGATCCGAGGCTATAAAAGGTATGTTCTGTGCTGGTCATCACCAGTTCGTTTGTGTCTTGTCTTTACTTTTCCCACCTGGTAGCAGTAACCTGGTATCTCATTCTGAGAAGATCTGAGACGAGTGTGAACCCCACGGCCTGGGATTTAATAACAACCTAACGGGCTCTTACCCTTCAGGCATTACTACCTGCTGATGGTAACTTCTGGAGCGAGAGGAATTCAACTTTACAGCTTCAGAACATGCTCTTCGTTTTATAACCTGTTTTATAAGGGCGTTCCTGAGGCATTTTCTTTCCAGCGATGAATTTTGTGAAAATTAAACTATAAATTCAAATGTGTAAAAGTTTACCATGTTCAATTCGCATGACCATTTTGCAGTTTGCCAGTTCCCATGTTTTTACATTGACCCTGTTATACCATACTTCTCTGTGCTTCTCTGTGCTTGCCATTGCTTCACCATATGTTTTAACTATGCTGAACTACCATTTTCTAAGCCTTTGCCGTAATATACAACAGTAAACTTGAACAAAGGCTTTAACATCCTTATCTACAAATTGATTAATACATACAGCTATAACTAAAATTAGATCTTTAAAAATAATAATAATAATAATAATAATAATAATAATAATAATAATAATAATAATAATAATAATAATAATAATAATAATCACTAAAGAATGTACTTCAGCAGAAAGAACCAAGAAATTCTGTCCAGGCAACAGTATTGAACTGAGGGGCAATAAATGACAAAGCAGGACATTTCCCCAAGTAGTTGTGATTAGAGTGAGTGTAACACCCATGGGAAGAGCAAGAGAGGACACTGAAATATGAGAACAATAGAGGGTTGCTGTTGTTCCCTTGTCACAGAGCGCCTGATATAGTTCCACATGTATTAAGGTATTGATGTTTCTTTGCTGTTATGCCTTTGTCACAGAACGCCTGATATAGTTCCACATGTATTAAGGTATTGATGCTTCTATACTTGTCTTATGGAATGGTACAGCAGAGGTATTAACACTGCAGATTTACCGCAATCTTTCCAAGGCAGACTGCAGGCTTGTATTACCACTTGACATCACTTTCTAATTTAATTCAGGCTGTCAGGACTCACATTTCTTTAAAATGAAGAGAAGTAACTGGAAACGCTGTGGTAGAATGATATACCCCATTCAGTGTATGCCTGGATCTGGAGGGTAGTCCTGTAAGTGCAGCCTGCTTACTGTGCATGGAACAGGGCTTCCCCACCACAGCACCCGGCTCCTTTCAAGCTTTTTATCATTGAGTGTTTAAAGCTTTGGAGGAACGGTATGAATGGTTTAAAATGGGTTACTCTCAGCCTGCCAATGCAGCTCTCTATGGAATGAAGGTTCCTGTTGATAAACTGTGAACCACAGTTAGGTATTGATACCACACATCACGTTCCCTCAAAGGATGTCACTTATTATGACGTGGTGTGAGGCAGCATCAAGGTGATTAAAAATGAGGCAAAGCTTTTACATTGACAACAGAGACTACTTGTTCTACTGGAGAAACATGCACGTGAGAGATTCTCAAAATAAGGAAACTTGAAGATATAAAATGCTGGTCTAATGTCCTGAATAAATACTTACTTTCATTTCTCTTTTCTAAAACAAAAAACTCTACAAAAAAAATACCCAAGTGAATGTGAGGAAATTCAACGAAGTATCTCCATGGGCTGAGTGCTAACAGCAAAGAGGAAGTGCTGACTAACACAGCCTTGTGGAAACTGAGAGGGGAGCAGAGGGGAAGAAGCAGGGCCTGGTTAAGAACAGAAAGTGGGAATTTCCAGAGCAGAGCAGAGCAGAGCAGGTTTCTGGCTCCAGTGAGGAAATTATCTTGAAGATAATGCTGGTTCTGGATAGGTAGCACTGTTAATCTCATTTCTGATCGGCAGTTTTTATGCATAGAATTTGGAGTACTACTGCGGTATGGTATTGTAATGAAAGCCACTATGTTCAACAGAATGCTATAGGAAGAATACTGTTACAGTAGATTCTAGTGTTTGTTTAGTATCATCCAAATGAATGAATGTGGCGCTGTTATCACACTGAAGATAAGCACCAAGGACCGCCTTCATCATTACTGGGAACAGAGTGATTAACTGTTTGAGAAAACTGTCAGCTGGGTAATGGAAGCTGGTGGAAGGCTGGGAATCTAGCAAAAGGCACTGAGAGTACTCTGCACACGTGTGATCATCGTAACACACTGTGAGTACTCTGCACACGTGTGATCATCGTAACACACTGTGAGGACTCTGCACACGTGTGATCATCGTAACACACTGTGAGTGCACACTGTGATCATGGTAACACACTGTGAGTGCTCTGCACATGTGTGATCATCGTAACACACTGTGAGTGCTCTGCACACGTGTGATCATCGTAAAACACTGTGAGTGCTCTGCACACGTGTGATCGTCGTAACACACTGTGAGGACTCTGCACACGTGTGATCGTCGTAACACACTGTGAGTGCTCTGCACATGTGTGATCATCGTCAGGTACTCTGATCATACACAGGATCAGTGAGCTCAGCACATCCCATGTCAGTTTACATTATTCTGACTCTGCAGAGAAGCACATACAATAACCTTTCTGTACCAGCGTGCAATATGTGTCCTAAATACACTGTGTTCCTCCCGCGGCAGTTCATGCTACGGTCTGCTTAGGGTTCTGCCATTAGTTTCTGCAGGGTAACATCATATTGGTATCCTGTCATCGTGTTCTTCAAACTCTCCAGTTTGCAACTTGCTATCATTTCTTTTTTAAACAAGGGGTGTGTAGTTACTAAGCATAGCGGAGGGATTGGAGCACAGGCAGCATTACATACAGCTTCTCCAGTTTCACAAGTGCTTGTCTAAACCTGCTTGCAGCTATGTGAGAACATGTGCAGCTGCCTTAAGAGTCCAGTCTGCTGCTGTTTGCACCCCAGTTAGTCAACATCGTTTGGGCTTCTAGTTAAAAAAATGTTTTTTTACAATCTTTTATTGCCACACTAATAATGATGTAAATCTGCATTCCAAATTCCACCTTCACTGTACTTTCTGGTATTTAGAAAGGCCTTAATTATCAGTACAGGGTAATGCCAACAGAAATGTAAGCGAGCGAGGGGGCTAAATTCATGGCCAGTTGGGTTCAACCTATAGAATTGTAAGCGGATATTCTTTCCACTGTGTGGCAGAGAGCATTATTGAGATCTCAGCTATCCTGTTCTATTCTATAATGACTCAGTTGTTTACTTGATCAGGTAAAAACCTGAATTCAGTTGCTCTTCTGGTTCTGTGAGCCGTATTCATTAATTCAGCAATAAATGAATTGCAACTCCTTTACAAATCCAGCCGATCCAGAAGATGCTTGTTTGTTAATCAGCATTTCTAGAGAACACTGGCACCATTCCTTACTACTGACCTTTGAGCACATGATGCCCTTATTGAAATAGTCTTGTGGTGGCTACTGGTTTACCGAATAGTCTTGTGGTGGCTACTGGTTTACTGTAAACCACATGTCCACAGTAATTTCAATCACCCTGAGATTGTATTACACAAAAACGACACTATGTGGTGGTTCTCCATTTTATTTGATTGCCGAATTAACCAAATTCATTTTTTTTTCAATGAGACAGCACGAAAGTACAGCCATTTACACCTATGAAATAGAAGAACTTTCTCTTGAATTAAAGATTTATTTTACTGGAATTTAACAGGTAACAATGCAACTCACCCTAAAACAAATATGCATTTCCAGTACTTCCAAAAAAAGTGAACTTGTGACCTCTTCCATCAAAAACTGCAAATACAACAAAACAAAACAGATATGCTAATGTTCCACTGTGAATAGTGCTGCCTTGGGTGTGTCCATGCGTGGGTCTGTTTCAAGGGGCAGACTGGAGCTTCTCGTTGTAAGACGTTGTTTTATTTCATACCTGTATAACAGGTTTGTATTGCAGATGGGATTAGAACTTAACGACTTTCAAAAGTATGGCTACCAAGTCAAAAGGTGAGAAGAGGTCAAATGCCACTTTGTGTCAAAATGGTCCCAATTATCAAGACTGGTCAGGTGAAAACGACTGTCATACCAAGACCTACACTGTGTCCTGTTGTATTATACAGTACTGTCTCTTAATATATGTGTCAGACGTGCATGACTCTTTAGCAAGCAGCAGCCCTCTCTAAATGGGGAGGAAATTAGGCAGCAATGCCATTGCATTGTGGTACTCAAGCAGTTATTTTTAATTGCATCTATGAAACCTGCACAGGGCGCTGTCCACAGCTGCTCCTAATAACTAGACTGGTACAGCTGTGTTGCTGCTCTGCAGCCCTGCCTTGAGTCAGTAATAATGGGGCTTGCTACTCACTGGTGGTAATAAACATATCAAGAAATACATGGTGCAGTGCTGAGGCTGAACATGTTTAGATTTGTGTTGAAATGTTGCTGCCATATATAACCAGTTTTTTATGGTCTTTTAAACCTAGATGTATCCTACAATACAAAGCCACAGGAGGCAATTTTATTGCATTTTTTTTTTAATTGCACAAGTAGCTTAAATATTACATGAAGAAAGCATCCCCTGAAAACAATCATGAGAAATCAACAGCATGTACAGAGTAAAGTCACATGAAATAAAAAACACACACAGGACACAGAGAAACATGTATGCTTTATACATGCTAAACTAAAGATTGAATTGACAGATCAGGTTATACTGCTGGACAGCTTAAGCAACTCAAGAGGGGAAATTACACAAAACAAACCGTAATAAATAGTTGTTTTATTCCATATAGATGTGTCTGCAGGACTTATAAAAATAGACGGGACACTTACTCACCTAAAAATAATTTCATTTATCTTTCCTTTTGGACTAGTAACATTAGCATCTCTACTAATTTCAAGCTTTGGGAAACATTCTTACAACCCATACAGAAAGCTAGACTAACATCTGCTTCCTAAGGTTAAACAATGTGATCACCCCCCACTTAAAGTGGGTTATTCTTGAATCTGTGAGAAATAATCCCGGTCTCTTATTTACAGTGTAATGGGGTTGGGATACCACCCACCTGACACCTTCACAAGTTATGAAGTTGCTGTCAACTAAAAAGGCAGATCTTGTTTTTGAAACATTAAGACTTTATACAAGACTATTCCTTTTGGGTCGGTTGTCATTTCAAACACTGATTAACTGAGGAAAGAGTTCATTGGCAAACGCATCCTCCCATGAGCCATCTGAGCACAGCGGGGAGGACATGTTACTGAAGGGGGAAGGGGACCTCTCGTAGCCCGAGTCGCTGTAAGCATCCAACATGTAGCCTGATTTGTCATGATCGCTTTGGGGAGCAGGAGGAGGTGCAGAGGACAGGAAGTCATCAACTCTCATGCCAGGGATCAGAACCACATCAGTGGGCTCCGCCTTCACACAGACTGACAAGACCTCCTCCATCTTCACTACTGTGACACTTTCTTCACCCTGCTCAGCACACACCACCTCCTCAGCCAGGGGCTTGGTATAGATGTGGTCAAAGTGGATCAGTTCATTAATGGCTTCCAGCTTAACTGGTGGGGTCCCCAGAGGCGGAGATGGGGAGGCAAATACTGAATCTCGCGCACCCCCAACTTCTGGCAGCTCCTTAGGCTCTGAGTCGTGATACTTGAGAAACATTTCTGGGTCAAGGATGTCCAGAAGGCTAAACAAGAGATCAGACTGTGGAAAGAGAGAGAGATGGGGCACATTCAGTAACTTACCAAGCGACTATCATTTAACACTCAAAAGAATGAGAAATTCACAAATAGTTTCAAAATACAGATGTTCGGTAATCTTTAATACAACAGGCAAGCAATTGCTGTGGTCCAATTATCATTACTGTATAAGCTCTCCTACAGCTTACTAAGCAAAACAGTATGCCAAAATGGTGTCATTGACCCTACCCTCACACACAGAAGGCTTGGTTCACAGACATCTGCCATTCTGCCCTGCTGCAAGCTGCTAATTTACTTGAGCTGCTCTCCACAACATTCTGCTCTACAATCCTCTATGGAATTGCTGATGGTTGCACTAGACTACAAGACACTTGTGAATCCTATTAGCCTGCAAGTAATATTCTTCAATTGTAAAATGGAGACCCTGCACATACCCGTGTAGTTCAGCATGTGCAAGACAATGTGTACAACAGTAGCACAGCGGGATGCTGTGTCCTGTACGCAAGCAGTGAGAGTAAAGGCAGCTCACCTCAGGGCCTGAAGAGTCAGGAATGTCAGCACCCATGTGGACTTCTTCAGGCTTGATGACATCTGGGCCTGCACCTGCTGCGGAGGCACACGTAGCCTGAGTACTGCAGACTCAGAAGACCCGCTCACCAAACTGACATCATCCACACAGGACTGCACCCGCTGGAGCTGCTCCAACTGAAGCTGCAGGGACAAGAATACACGGTCACTTCTACACATGAAAGGACCAAGGGCACTCCATACACAATCTATGTGCTTATAGTACAAGAACAATCTAATACATTTTTACATTGCTGATCTGTCTGAGGCAACGTGCTGGTGAACAGGTTAACAGAACCGATGTGGAGTATTTAGAACCTTACTTCCAGACACATGCTAATGTTAGTGAATAAACACAGCCTTTATCTAAACCCATCCAGCACCTCAGCCATTGAATTACTGAAAGATCAGTGTGATTACCTTTGTCTCTTTCTCTTCTACTTGCAGGGTATCCAAACCCAACCTTTGACGCAGTTCCTCATTCTCTGCCTGAAGACCCTCTGCCTTCTCAAGTAGAAGTTGATTTTCAATGAGAAGTTTCTCATTCTAGAAGAGGAGGGGTAGAATGTAACACATTATTCAACATCTTAAGTTGCACAGCACTTCCCCTTGTAATGCATACTGCACCATGCGTTAGCAATGTCCAATTAAAACTGTTAGTAAAGAGAAAGACACCCTTCTTACCTCAATCTCCAGCTCTATAACTTGTTGTTCCAATTCGCCCATTTTTGCTTTCTTTCTGTCTCTAGCAGTCTGTGCTGCTACTCTGTTTTTTAATTTCCTTTTGAGGGAAACAGAATGACAAGGATCAGCGAGGGATACAGGGGGAGAGCAACGAGGGATAGACAGGCGGATCAGCGAGGGATACACGGGGAGAGCAGCGAGGCTTATTTGAATGTCGGCCAGTGAGCCAGTCGGAGTTCAGGAGGATATTGCGTAACCACACAGCCATCTTGCCACGCAGGCAGATAGACCAGGATGTGAATCCTGGAATTTATGAAAACGCAACTGTGTGGCTGCTAATCAGGGAATGCTGTTCCTACCGGTCTAACGTATTTAACACACACGGAAAAGCACGCACATTTAAAATGAGTTCCCTAACGATTCCTGAAATACGAAGAACTGACAACGAAACTCACAATGCAGTATGTGTTATAATATTGTTACCAGTAGGCATTACAAAAATACATTCTTAATGTTAACTATTTCTGAATCTATTTTATATTCAAGAAATATATGACGATTGTCTGAAGAGATGTCCAGCACATTAGAATAAGAAGTAGATTCCACCCGGCCTTACCTTCTAAGTGATTTCTCTTCCGGGCTCAAGTGTGTGAGCCTCTGTCGTTTGCGGAGAGGCTGTCCGGATCCATTTGAATCTGAATCCGATGAAACCTGAGAGGGCGACGGCAGCACCACAGAAATGGACCGGTTAAACCCACCCTGTGCTCCGGCTGCTGTGCCAGCCTGTTTCCCGGAGATCAAAAGCACTTTATGGGCTAAACCTGCCCCAGTACCTACGACAACCATTCTGTATTCCTGTTTGGGTCTGAAGTAACCCTAATTTGAGGGAAAATCTGAGGGATTATAATTTAATAGAACGCTCTCTAAAAATCCCCAGCGCCTTCCCAGTTATCAATTTCTGTCTGTTCTGATGAATTTCCTGTTGCGTTCAATTTCTACTATCGTGTTCCGAAGCGATTGGCCAATGAGCGCTCTGACATGGAGGGGATCTCTGATCCTATTGGTCGCGGAGCTGATGTAATTTACGTCAGAAATGGACTCAGACGGTGTTTACCTGAAAGACTCGGCGTGTTTGTTTAGAATCACAATGATGGTGGTCGGGTGGGGTCGAAATCCGATACCAAAATACGTTTCTCGTTTCATTTATTTTCTTTTGAAAGCAGCCAAGCAGAAAATCGCCGTTGTTAAAACATCCATTTGTATATTATTTAAAAGACAAACAGGTACCTATATGCTACACTTGAATATCTTACATTTTCACAGGTTCCGTACATGGGCCGTATTGAATACCTCTGTTATCTACCGTTTGATATTTCAAATCGAATTGTCAGTTTTTGTCGCTTTGTAATTAATTTCCTGTTTTTTTTCAGTTTACTACTATCGTGTGTCGAAGCAGTCAGTAAAAAAAAACTTACTTTTTTAAACTACGCCAGTAATAATTGTCTCAAAGGCCATACTTAACATAACTGTTTATAGTATATAGCACAAACCCTTTAATATAATGACTAACTGGGTAGCTTTTGAAACGGCTAATTATATATCTTGGATAAGCTAGGCTTTGAAAAACAACGTCGTCTTGCGTCAACAGTGTTATTTCCACTGTGATTGCAGGGAGTTTTAGTTTCAGTGCGGTGGTCGGCCACATCTGAATTTTTAAAGCTTTCGGGTATACATCTGCTTCTCCTTGCAGTTTCAAGGCTAATTTTAAAGCTTCACGGCCCCTTATTTTGCTTAAAAATAACTTCACATGAAATCTGTGAGTTGCAGTTTCATGTTCTTTACATATCAGTATCGGGAAGTTCAGATTCTGAATGTGCACGGAACTCAATGTAATGCAGTTAAGTTTATCTCAATGCTTTTAAGACACGATAACACGCAGTGTTCGTAATCAAGGCATGTTTTAAACGATGTATTATTATGGGATGCCTATATCTCTGTACCATAGTACTGATGAAGGGTCACCCCCATTGTATATAAAATACTTCAAACCAGTAATTAAAACGATTCGCTGTTGGGTTTGTAAATCTTTTCTGATGCAACTTCGTGAAACCTGTCAGTTGATGCTTACCACGAGCTTATCTGGACTGCAGGCCGGGTTTCATCATCTTCTTATTAACTGACTCGCTCGCAGCCTGTGCTAATAACAGATAATGTGCTGTACTTCAATGAAGTGGTAAAACTCTGCAGGGTTGTACCGGTACTCAGGCTCCATGTATTACAACAGAAACGATTGCCCTGACTTGTAACTTGTACAACAAAAAGCATCTGAGTCCATTTGATATATTATTTATTTATTAAAGCAGGGCCTAAATAAACATTTCATGGTATATAATTCACTAAAGGGTATGTATGTATATGAGAATGTAGTGGTCTAGTAAAGTCATTTGCTATAAAAATAAATCAGATGCCTGTTATTTTATGTTTTTTTCACCTGACTTAGTGTTTAGAGTTGAGGTATCAGACACAAATGAAACATTTAATCGCCTATAACAATGTTTTAATGGTAGTGTTGCAGTTTACTGTGCCTAACATAAGCAGTATTTTACCTATATTTGAACATGCTTTAACTTGAGCTTTAATATCCAAGACAGCAGCCATTCCTGTTCCATATACTGCACGGCACTGCATGACACAGTGATGAAAGACAAGGTCAGTTATATTGTAGAATAGAAATACTTGTGTCTGGATCTGATGAAAGTTAACAACCCAAAGAGATCCCTATTCCCAGATTCCTTCACTCATTTGCAGGCTTGCTGTTTCTCGGCGGCTGGTTGTGAGAGTTGATTTGTTATTTATACCCACAGTGAATACAAATCTTTTGATAGGCACGATTTAGCAGTTCCACCCATTCACAGAACAAGCCTGTATCCTCGTCTTCTTCTGCATTACTGTGGTACTTTACATTCAAGCAGATCCGCCCATATAGTAAATACTGACAAGTCTGGCAAACAGGATTTACCACAATGCTGTTCCTGATTTGCATGTATCTCTTTGTATTTTGAGGGGCTGCTTCCACCCCTTAAATACACTCCCACACCCACGCACACACCCACGCACGCACATGCACATGGACACCCACACACACACGCACATGCACATGGACACCCACACACACACGCACGCACATGCACATGCACACCCACGCACACACCCACGCACGCACATGCACATGGACACCCACACACACGCACGCACATGCACACCCCTGCACAATTCCTTCTCATTTTTTATTTGAATTCCTCCTTGAATACATGACCTTACTTCCGTTCTCACTACTTTAAAGTCAACATTTACAAGAACAAAAGAAGCATCATTTAATCAATTGCTAACCCTTTCGGGCGCTTGATTGTTGGAGACTGTGTTTCAAACCCATTACTTACCAGCTAGCAGGCATTACAAACTTTTCATTATTGGCCTGAACGTTGTCCAAACACTGTTTATGTCAGTACTGATACTAAGCAAGGTTGAGAGAATGAAATGACCCATTCAACCCCCTTACCTCCTGCATTTAGGAGCACTCAGCCTCAAGTTATCCATATGCAAAGAATGATCCAAAGTGATTGTGGCATGTCACACTATATCTGCTATGAAATGTCATTTATATCACAGTTTAGTTTTATTACAGTAGATCAAATGATTGTTTCTCCACCGATACCATTAAGAGTGAACTGCAATTTAGCTAGACGATTAAACGTGGGTACTCCCATAGGCAAATGCAGTGTGAATACAATATAATTATATGACCTTTGTGCATTGTGTTGCTTCAATATATGCTACAGTCTTCAAGCTAAACATTAAAGCAAAGCATTTAGTACATTAAGTATAGGGTGGCTTGCAAGGGACACACAAGTACAACAATACAATAAGGTGCATTACATGCTTGACTTGTATAGCAGCTGGTATGTGTTAGTATGCACAACATCTTGAACCAGAGCAACCTTGGCTGTGCCCAGCAGTCAGCCTGACTCCTTTTTATCTTGAAGCATGGGACAGAGTGCCAAAGGTTAGGGTATACAAACAAATAGCCCCTCCCCATTGCAGTTACACATGTGTGATAACATGCAGTCTCATATCTGAAGGTTCCAGGAATGGCCCGGGGTGTATGCAAACAGCAAGTCATAAAGACAGCCAGGGCAACAACCTTACAGGACACTAGGGTACTGGATTTAAAAGTAAGATTTTATAACGCAATCTTGCTTTCTCATCTACACATGTTCTACACTCCTACTCTCAGCTCCCTGCTGTAACTCAGTCAGAGATACTTTAGAGGATGACACGGGACGTTTTAAACTGCGTAACACAAATAAAAACAAGTTATCAACCAAGATGCTGTAGAAAAGGAAGTTAAACAGCATCCTCACATACGCACGCTCACACGCGCGCACACACACACTCACGCACACATAGAGACACCCACACACACAGACAGACAGACACACAGACTGGCTGCTCCTAGTGTATTGTGTTCCTGTATGGGTACTGCACAGCACGTGTGCCTTGGATTAATCTTGCCATTTCTTCTGTTGTCAGTTGAAATAGTCGATATGAGGAATTGTTGTGTAAGAAGATGGTTGTTATCACATCATTTGCATGTTGTATTGGTCGCCTGGTCGTTTACTTTCTTCTGTTTTTTGGTTAGATGGTAGAGATATCAATCGGCCCCACACCAGGGGGGCAATCTAATTCTAGGTGAGGTTCATTTCTCTAAGCATAATGCATTTTACCCAGGGCTAAATGTGATCCTTATCTGAAACAGAAAGAGTGTCAACGCTACACAGCTGGAAGCTAAAGAAACAATATGCATGCTGTAAAACGCTTTCAATTACGATTGTGAGTCGTTTATAGAAATAACAGGTTAAAAAGGGGCTTTATTTAAAACAAAAACAAATAGCACATCTTTGTGACTGCAGTTATTTGTGTTCCTTTTTGTTGCATAATTCAATCAAACCTTCAGAAATAAAAGGACACTTCCTGAAAACAGACCTGCTTTATGACATTATTATGGTTAATGTGTGTGTGTGAATCACAGAGCACAGATACAGCCTGTCCAGGCTTTTAGTGTTGTACCAAAACCCCCCTGAGCAGAACAGATATTCAATAGCAATACAGTGACCCTAATGTTTGGTGCAGTGTGTAGCAGCTTCCAGCACGCTATTGCACTGGGTCTTGTAGCAGCTTCCAGCACGCTATGGCACTGGGTCTTGTAGCAGCTTCCAGCACACTATGGCACTGGGTCTTGTAGCAGTGACAGAAAGAGAGAGTCATTAAACTGACCAGGAAGAGTGCAGTGACAGAAAGAGAGAGTCATTAAACTGACCAGGAAGAGTGCAGTGACAGAAAGAGGGAGTCATTAAACTGACCAGGAAGAGTGCAGTGACAGAAAGAGAGAGTCATTAAACTGACCAGGAAGAGTGCAGTGACAGAAAGAGGGAGTCTGTAACATTAAAGAAGTGCTGTGAAATTAAACAGAGCTTTGCCTTAATGAGGGCGTTCTAAGATCTAGGCCCTGCGTATGTTATGCTGACCTTGGCTAGTGGAGTGTACATATTTATTTATCCATGGAAAATTCAGTGGGCTGGTGCTTTAATTAGAAAGGTAAGCGAAGCAGGTGCTGAATGTCACCTGTATTAATGACAAAAGAGACATGCTTATGTGCTGCTCATTTTCAGAGCTGTTTTAGCTTCAAATACTGGTAACAAAATTGAAGTACACCCATTATGGCTTTCCTGTGTTATACCATGGTGTAATGCACAGGGAAATAGAGTATAACAACTTAATAACTATTCTGTAACATTGCTATAACCATGCAATTCATTTATTAAAGTAAAATAATAGAAGCCAACATTCTTAAAACACAGCATATGTATAGATAGAGTAGATCCAGCATACATACATACATACATACACACCCACACACACACACACATTCACAGGTCTCCTGTTTAATCCCGTGTATTTGTTTAATTGAGTACCATTCCTTGAATAACAAACTGCTTCCCTCATCTCATTTCTTTGTAAGATCACACAGTAATGTGGACATTGCTCATTAAGTTGGTGTAATAAAGGCGCTGGCAAACACATCCAGGATCCCCTGCCCCTGTAGCTGGGGGGAGGGGTGTGAGAAAAGCAGCTGGGACTTTATCCAGCCAGCAGTGGGGTGCAAGGCCCGGTCCATGCTGATTCAGGGGCAAATCTCCCAGGCCTAGAGAGTGTTTACCCAGCCTGGTTCTTTCCCATCCTCTCCATTCAGGGAGGGATTATCACAAGTACATTTACACACAGGGTACAAACCTGAAGTGTAACTTTCCTCAATGAAGTCATCCTGGTTTGAAAACGTTAGCCCTCCTGCTATGTTTCGAATGAGGTTCCCATTTAACACCTTCGCCAGCAGTATAACCGTTCTGCACGACACTGTGAGTGCCTCTGCTGAGCATATTCTACAGGGCTGCTATATTCTTGGGTTTTCTAGGTTTGAAACCCCATTGATTCACATGCCTGGAAAACCTGAAAAACAACCTTAGTGCAAAACCATTAAAGAATGCAGAGCACATGAGACTTGCAGATTGCTTTTCCCATTTTTAAAATCCTCATAGATAGATAGATAGATAATTACCTTTCGCATTTAAAGAATGTGTGGTGTTGTGCGCAGGCTTTTACTTAAAGGGAATAACAGCGATGGCATTGAAACGAGCTTGTTTGAAGTGACATGTAAAACACTGTGGTCAGGCAGGTTAGACACAATGGTGTCCCCTGCAGCAACGTCCCGGAGCAGGGCGGGGAAATACAAACAGCTCTATTGTTCCTTTACCAAAAGGGCATGTACCAAGTTTCTCAGAAATGAAAAGTGGTCATTCCCATGTGACGTGGAGGACAATAACAATGAGCTATTGATAGCACAGGGCACCTCTCCTCTTCTTTTTACTTTTTTAGATTGTGTTTAATTAGTTTTTGCCAAGGCTTGGGCTTGTAAGGACAATATGAATGTACCGAGAGTAAGAGTCTATGCTGAGAATTGTAAAACCTAGGCGTCTAGCAGCTGAATGTTCTGCACTCCATATGAGTAGCTCAGCCTCTGCAGACCTTCTCACTTACATATAGAGGGATCCGATTACACAAATGACCAAGGCAGAGGCTTATACGTGTCTTTATAACTGATCAGCAAAGCTCAAAATGGATTTAGCATTCAAATGGACTCCCCAGTCCCTTTTAATTTTGCAGAGGGTGCAGAGGTGGTGGAGGGGATGTGAAGGAGCAGCAAGAAAATACAGACAAAGGGTCAGGCTCAACCTGGGGATACACAAGGGAGCCCAATTATTATTACTAAAGGGAGGAGCCATTGCTCCACCTGCCAAACAGCGGCAAGACTTCCAAAGACATTCCAGCAACAATGGTGCACATTTAGCCCCCTTCAATACTTTTTTTTTTTTTTTTACAAATGTTTCTGATTGACTTTTGCATATACCACAGTGCCCCCTGGTTGCCAAAGGCAGTAATGGCAGTTAATTTGATTGAACCTTGAGGCACAATTGCAGCAGGTGGACATATATTGAAAAAACTGGACGGTCTTTTGCAAGAAAGTCAAATAATTTTTAGGTGTTTTCGGCACTCCAAGATATTAAAGAGAGTGGAATATTTCCATCGAAATGGTACCCTTTTATGACATCACTTTACAAAGCGTAGTGTGGTGCAGGAGTCAGTGCCCTTGGGAGCTGCTCAGCCTATCAGACGTTGCATTGTGTGCTCAATGAGTGTCTGTTACGGTAAGTGCTGTCTCTCTTCCTGTTTGCTTTGAACCCCGTCCAGATTGGAATTGCAGAACAGCAGCACTTTGCAGAGAGAAAACACTGATAGGGGTCTGGCAGACAGCCACTGTTTCTTTAAACACAGGCTACCAGTAACCCACAACAGCTTTTAAACAGAGTCCTTGGGAACTTGTAAAGCTACACTTTCTGTGTATGGACTGAAATATGCCTGAGCATGGTTGTCATTAGACATCTGGTAGCCTCTGTTATCTTCTTTTCACATCTACAGAAAGTTGCTCAGCTGTTAAGAGACATTCCTTCCCCCAGACAGACAGATCTTGGGGTTTTAGTTCAGGTTTCAGTTACATTCCCTGGTTGGAAGCTGCAGCTCACTGTGGTTTCTCTGCCAGTTCTCTTAAGAAGCTGGTGCTGAACCCAGCAGACCAGTCTAACAGTAATGACATGTTTCATTGTGCAATAAACAGGGGCATGCCATGCAAACTATGGAAACTATAATGAGAGAAAGCCCTGTAAAAGCATGGTCTGTTAGTAACATACATATTCTCTTACCAGTGGGTTAACAACACACAGTCCAGTACAGCATGTCTCAGTGAATTTAAGCACATGCTTTTGAAGAATATACAGCTTTCATGAAGCCTAGCCACCATGACCTAAATAACAATCCCCTAATTAACATGTGCTAAGAAAAGTCCATACCAGTGTGAGCTCAGTGGGAGAAGCTGTTCTCATGGTGATCTGGCTAACGCTGTGACTAGCGTGTGAATGTACAGGCATTGTATCAAGTTACCTGGGATATTCATCACCTGTGGGCATGGTTAGCAGCTGTCAGCGTTAGTGGGCGCTGAAGCACAGTTTCAGTAAAAGTATAGGGTTATTTTAATAGAAAAGTCCCAGAGTCCTTCTTGTTATTTTTCTTTATTGGAAATCCACTGGAGGCCATTGGAGGTAGGTGGACATGCATCGCTCCTCGTTGAAAAACTAAAGCAGTTTTGGGGTGAATTTGTAGACAGCCCCTCAGTGAAGTGCTGTTTACTGTCAATCTGTCAAGAATGGCTGGTGCTCAGTCACAACAAAACATGTAGTTCACTGGCTAGCCCCTGCTTTGTGTGCAGATCAGCTGACAGAACATTTCATTTGTTTAATGGGGATTGCTCGCTTATTAGTTGCAAGCTGTGATGAAAATGCCACACCCATTTACAGCTAAAAGGATTTGGGACAAAGGTGCATTCATCTGATCAGAAATAACAGCTTTGCAATCCAGTAGCCTACTCATCTCTTTCACTTCTCAAGCTTCAGTCCTGAGAATCTTAAAAAAAAATATATACAGTACTGTGCAAAAGTTTTAGGCAGGTGTGAAAAAATGCTGTAAAGTAAGAATGCTTTCAAAAATAGACATGTTAATAGATTATATTTATCAATTGACTAAATGCAAAGTGAGTGAACAGAAGAAAAATCTCAATCAAATCCATATTTGGTGTGACCACCCTTTGCCTTCAAAACAGCATCAAGCATCAATTCTTCTAGGTACACTTGCACACAGTTTTTGAAGGAACTCGGCAGGTAGGTTGGCCCAAACATCTTGGAGAACTAACCACAGTTCTTCTGTGGATTTAGGCAGCCTCAGTTGCTTCTCTCTCTTCATGTAATCCCAGACAGACTCGATGATGTTGAGATCAGGGCTCTGTGGGGCCATACCATCACTTCCAGGACTCCTTGTTCTTCTTTACGCTGAAGATAGTTCTTAATGACTTTCACTGTATGTTTGGGGTCGTTGTCATGCTGCAGAATAAATTTGGGGCCAATCAGATGCCTCCCTGATGGTATTGCATGATGGATAAGTATCTGCCTGTACTTCTCAGCATTAAGGAGACCATTAATTCTGACCAAATCCCCAACTCCATTTGCAGAAATGCAGCCCCAAACTTGCAAGGAACCTCCACCATGCTTCACTGTTGCCTGCAGACACTCATTCGTGTATGCTCTCCAGCCCTTCGCGAACAAACTGCCTTCTGCTACAGCCAAATATTTCAAATTTTGACTCATCAGTCCAGAGCACCTGCTGCCATTTTTCTGCACCCCAGTTCCTGTGTTTTCGTGCATAGTTGAGTCGCTTGGCCTTGTTTCCACGTTGGAGGTATGGCTTTTTGGCCGCAAGTCGTCCATGAAGGCCACTTCTGACCAGACTTCTCCGGACAGTAGATGGGTGTACCAGGGTCCCACTGGTTTCTGCCAGTTCTGAGCTGATGGCACTGCTGGACATCTTCCGATTGCGAAGGGAAGTAAGCATAATGTGTCTTTCTGCTGCAGAAAGTTTCCTTGGCCGACCACTGCGTCTACGGTCCTCAGCATTGCCCGTTTCTTTGTGCTTCTTCAAAAGAGCTTGGACAGCACATCTGGAAACCCCTGTCTGCCTTAAAATTTCTGCCTGGGAGAGACCTTGCTGATGCAGTATAACTACCTTGTGTCTTGTTGCTGTGCTCAGTCTTGCCATGGTGTATGACTTTTGACAGTAAACTGTCTTCAGCAACCTCACCTTGTTAGCTGAGTTTGGCTGTTCCGCACCCAATTTTATTCCTCCTACACAGCTGTTTCTGTTTCAGTTAATGATTGTGTTTCAACCTACATATTGAATTGATGATCATTAGCACCTGTTATACCTTGTCATACACCTGACTATATGCCTACAAAATCCCTGACTTTGTGCAAGTGTACCTAGAAGAATTGATGCTGTTTTTAAGGCAAAGGATTGTCACACCAAATATGGATTTGATTTAGATTTTTCTTCTTTTCACTCACTTTGCATTTAGTTAATTGATAAATATAATCTATTAACATGTCTATTTTTGAAAGCATTCTTACTTTACAGCATTTTTTCACACCTGCCTAAAACTTTTGCACAGTACTGTATATATATATATTTCCAGTTGTATACTCTAAAGGAGACTTGGGGTTTGATTCAAACTAGGTCTCCCGGTCTCCTGGAACCAGGTTTCAAGCCACTGGTCTTGAAAAAATGTCTTTGTGTTCCCTCAGCTTAATATGATTAAATTCATTTCACTCTTATAATGCCTGTACAACTCAATATTACTGTGCAAATTTACCACAGAAGACTTTTAACCCCATTAACGAGATGTTATATTCCATCCCCAGGACCTCATGGAAACAGCTAACAAATAATCTCATTAAAAATAACATGGATTCAAAAGTGAAGTAAGTTAGTCTGACCAGACACAGCCTCTTTTTCACTTTAGCACAGATCATGCCTGTAAATAGCAGCTCTGCATGAGGAAGCCTATAGGGGCTACAGAGGGAGGGCCCTGCTTAGCTGATGGGTCACTAGAATAGAGGAAGCACAATGAAGTCTATGAATAAAACGTGTTATGAAACAGGGTGGGGAGGACAGGTTGGGCAAGAGACAAAATTGGGAAATTGTGAGGATGACTACATTAAAAAGATTGGGGCCGATCCAATTCAATTAGACAAACTGATACAGGCTTTAGGCAAAGGTTGTCAGCTTTTCTGAAGTGGTTCTACGCTTTTGTTGGAACGTATTGCTATCCCTGGAAATCCTATTACTACCTTGCTGGGACATGGATCATTGTTGGAATATCCACGGTTACAGTTACTGAATAGCCCATCAATCAGTGAAGCATGACGGCTCATTCAAAGTGTTTACTGGCATATACCTGTGTGGGTTTAAACCACTATTACAAGCTGCAGTGTTCTGCAATTAATAAGTATTGGAAGACAAGGTGACATGTATACAGCGTCTATACCCTTCCAAACATGTCTTTAACAGCACAGCTGTATTTAGATGAGGGTTGTCTTGTTGTGCCTCTGATATGCAGTCTTGAGCTGTTTCTCAATCTCTAACACATTGTCATGACTGCACGCGACTCAACTTCAAACTGCAGGAAATGTGTCGTTTTAAGACTTTTATATTGTAAAGCACTCCGGCATTATCTGGTCTTGCTGAGCCATTCCCAGGATTGTATAAACTGCACTGCTACACGATTGCCTGCAGTGTAATCCTTGCATGGATCAGATACTGTAGTGAAGTTACATTAATAGAGGCTTGAGACGAGAGCAGACTTGGGGAGGTTTGGAATTGGGCTGTTATACGTTGTACGAAGTGCTTTGAGATACAGCACAGGTCCAGGAGCTTTCAAACCTTTCACATTCACACACAGAACCAGAAGGAGCTGTTCCTCGAGGACAGTATGACGCTGCTCTGCCAAGCTTTTCCAAGCGCACTGTAATTGAAAATGGTGTTATTTGCTGCTGAGATGTGAGCAGGTTCAAAACACAGCAGGTACATGCCAGATTGCTTGCACACACTTCCCCCCTGCTGTTACTATTCAAGGTCTATGACAGGTTACACTCGTTCAAATAATGCAAACACTGCATTCTTTCCATGCACTTTAGCAGACTCTTCCCCCCTCAGTAAAACTCAGTAAACATTTCTACAGGTGTAACCCTTGAGCCGCTCCACTGCCACTTATTTTATTACGTCCCAGTCGCTAATCCTCTCACGTTGTTTTTTTTAGAAAGTCCGGATCCCTTTCTTAATCTGGAGGCGTCTAAACAGAGACCCTGGGCAAAACAATAGCCTCCAGCCTCCAGCCTCCACCCAAAATAAAAACATATTTACAAAGCAAATGAGGCAAATCCCGCTGGTGTAGTCTATCAAGTATACCGGTATGTATACTTACACCGGTGTGCACATGTTCTCACCTACCTTTGAGTATTTTACAGCATGCTTACTTACTGTCACTCACTGGTGCTAGTGGTGCCATACAGTTTGAAACAGGACTGTCTTGTCCACTGTACTCCCATGCAGAATAGCACAGGTCAGAGTCGGCAGTAGAGCTGGTCCTGCTGGTTCTATAGATGGCGTGGGGAACGTTTTCAAAGGGATTGTTTTACTACAGAGCACACATGTGTTCCAGTGCGTATAGTGGAAATGCAAGTGCAATTGTAGATTGCTTGTTGCTGGCCTCCTCAGCACTACATTGTAAAGAAGTGAGCCGTGCTGGGGTATGAATGGCAGTCTGTTTATTAAAGCACTGCCTGTGGACTGTGGGCAGCAGAGAGATGGGTTTATAAGTGCTGAGAGAGGTCCTCAGCTTTGTGCAGATAGATAGCAGAGACCACTCATTAACAGGCTTGGTAAGGTCTGCTTCGCCCTCTGTCTTTGCCTCGGGTATTCATTGTCTATCTAGAGGGCTGGACTAGTGAACCCTAAAGTTTAGAGTCTAAGCAAACGCCTCTGTTTAAAAGATCAACTCATTACAGCACCACTGAATTTACTGAATACACTGAGAAACCCCAGACACAGACCAGGGGTAGCACATGAAACAGGATGTGGGAAACTGTTTTGCAGCAAAACATTTGCAGAATTAATGACAGAGACTATTCCTGAAGCTGTGAGCACTATATGAATGTGCGCTGAAGGCAATGCAGATTTCACAGGAATATTTAGATTGGACTGGTGATCTTTACGAACATCCAGAATCGACACCCCTGCAGGAAAGAAAGACTAGTCAAACTGTTTAAAAATACAAACACAATGTATACAATTGGGCTGCCAAATACTGTCTGTTTGTATCTTCATCACAAAACAAGACAGGGAGGCAGTGTGTATTTCAAGCTTTTATAACTAAGCACATATTGCCCTCCAGTGGTCAATTATAGGTACTGCATGAGTAACTATTCAGAGTTGCAGTATGTTAGCCATAGTAAATCAAAGTTAATCACAATGACTGTCATTACTAATTAAATGGGTTTTTATATATAGTTACCACATGGTCACAATATTGAAATGCAGGTTCTATATATCATATTTGTAAAGCAAATGATATGAAATGACATGGATTTTTGCTGTCCGTTTCAAAGAGCTCCAGGCTGTATAATGCTACTCTGAAAGAACAAACGGAGCAGGTTACACAAATGTCACGATACTTACAAGCACAATGTTCTGTGATTTAAAAAAGAGCGAACAAGCCGAGATCAAATATAAAAGCCTTTTTAAACTCAGATTCAACAGCTGAGGTTCATTGAGAGTGCATCTCATTTAATTACCTTTCATTTGAAAATCATATTGCCCAATATTCAGATACATGATGATCATGATTCAACATCATAGAAACAAGCTTCATAGAATATAAAGGGACTATTCAGATACATGATGATCATGATTCAACATCATAGAAACAAGCTTCATAGAATATAAAGGGACTATTCAGATACATGATGATCATGATTCAACATCATAAAGCAAGCTTCATAGAATAATGATGTTCAGAAAACCAGATCAAAGCTCAAGTCAAAGAATTGGACTCCAGAGGAGCGGTGGCTGACTCCCAGCCGGCCACATCGTTTCCATTTCAAACTGGGAGCCTCCCAGAGCTCATGCGTTTGTAACTGGGCCAATCAGCTCCACACACTACTGATGTGGATCCTGAAATGGGGCTGACACTAAAGAGGAATAAATAAGAAAGCCGATGCTGCATTTCAACCAAACTCATGTGTTGCTTTAGGGCCAAAAGATGTATTGGTTATGATAAAACAAATACAAAAAATTCTTCAGGCTTGGAGTTTGCATTAGGACTGTATACATAAAAGATTGCAGTGCAGGTACAGTATATTGCAGTGCAGATACAGTATATTGCAGTGCAGGCACAGTATATTGCAGTGCAGATACAGTATATTGCAGTGCAGGCACAGAATATTGCAGTGCTGGTACAATATATTGCAGTGCAGATGCAGTATATTGCAGTGCAGGCACAGTATATTGCAGTGCTGATACAGTATATTGCAGTGCAGATACAGTATGTTGCAGTGCAGGCACAATATATTGCAGTGCAGATACAGTATATTGCAGTGCAGGCACAGAATATTGCAGTGCTGGTACAATATATTGCAGTGCAGATACAGTATATTGCAGTGCAGGCACAGTATATTGCAGTGCAGGCACAGTATATTGCAGTGCTGATACAGTATATTGCAGTGCAGGCACAATATATTGCAGTGCAGGCACAATATATTGCAGTGCAGGTACAGTATATTGCAGTGCAGGCACAGTATATTGTAGTGCTGATACAGTTTATTTATATTTATCTTTATTTACAGTGTGCAATTCCTCTTCTCTCCACTTGATGGAGACATACTGTAATCCAACCGTAATTGTCAATCTTAGCAATACCTCGGCCTCTCCTTCCTAATTCAAGATGCATTCAACACATGACTTAACTATAAAATAAAATAAAATAAAACACACACACATTTAAAACACACAGCTACGTTAAATTACTTAATGTAAAGAAAAGATAATATATATATATATATATATATATATATATATATATATATATATATATATATATATATATATATATATATATATATATATATATATATATATACACACACACAAGTGGCGCCCCTCAGTTACTGCAATAACATGTACAGCAGTTCATTGGCTGCATTTAAATTAAAAAAAAACTAGACAGATTTTTCATCGCTATAATACGGCAGTTTCGTTTCTATAATAGCTTCTCTTCTCTGCACCCCAGCAATAATAAATACGAACTTGTGTATTGCTTCCCATTTGTTTTCAGTGCTTTTCAGGATTAACTGAGCAAACATGATAATGAAGCCTCCAGATCACTTCCCCAGTGCCTGGGAATTCATGACAGCTGTTAATGCAACACTCACTCCACCAGAGCCCAAATAAACGCTTCACTTTAAACTTGCATTGAGTTTATATGTTTTACTGAAACACTGCCAGGTGGATGTGTTGAGAAGATAATGTTTAATGTGAGAACATACAGCACATGCCCTGTTTTGTCAACACAACGAGAAACGGCAATGTTATTCAGCCTGCAGAATTTTACACAAGATGCAAGCAAGTCTGTCTGGAAATGCTTCTGTTATGATGTTTCAATCAGGACTTACTGAGCAGATGGCTAAATGTATCTTAGACGAGGTGGCTGAATTGCTTGCTTGGGCATGCATCCCTAAGAGCCTTAAATTATGACAGGGAAAAACTGCATGGATACTAAAATACATGTAAAATGTAATATTAAAATGGTTAAAATGTAGGTTAAAATGTACTGTTCCTTCTATTATATAAAACAGCAAACGAAAATAAAATCGCTCATCATGGTTTCCATTCACCATGAAGTGTTTTGTGCTCCTCACGGTAGTGCTTTTATAAGGTGAACTACCAGGGACCCAAGTGCTTGCAAACTCTGTGGATTTGCTGTGTTCCCAATGTAGCCAATCTATGTGGGAAACCAGTAATGATACAGTAATGTATTCAATGGAACACTAATAACAATGTCTGTCCATAAACCTGCCTCAGAATTGCACATTATCCTGAGTGATTATTTCATGGTTGTTGTTTGATGGCGAGTGGGATCCAGACTGAAAAGCAGCTGGTTTGTATGGAGTCTGCGTTTGCTTGGAAAACCTCTTCTGAAAACCCCCTTGCACCTGAGCCCCCGAAGAGTACGGGTTTGACTCTGGGCTGCCTGCAGTCACCCCATTGCGGGTACTTCAGATCTCACAGGCGTGATCTGGGATCTGTCCTCGTCAGCTCTTGCAATAGATCCCGAGGAGCTCAGTAGCTGAAGGAAGATGAGATGGTGAGTATGAGCAACACTAGGACAATATTAAGGAAAGCATCAACACCTGTGTGCTTGAGCTGGGATTTTAACAATGATAGAATAACCCTGGGAGACTTGTATTTAACGCCAGTTGAGACATTTTCAAAATGTTATTAAACAAAAGCAGGGCTCCAGAAATCTGCAGGGGAATGGGTTAAAAACGTCTTTGCACAATTAGCTCTTTATCCTTGTTTAGATTGTGCAGCAGTTCCAAGAACAAGTGAAAGCATTTTTCAAGTGTTGCTGGTGGTGCAACAGGGCGACTTTGATCCAGACTTCCTTTGAAGTGGTGATCCTCACTGGCAACACTACACAGGGCGAGCTGTGCAGAACCACCTGCCCTGTATCACGAGCCACCAGGGAACTCGAGAAGACTTTCACTTTTTCTCTTTACCCTTTATTGCTCTTGGAATGCAGCTATGCAAACGAGTTTAATGATAGAGCCTGGGCATTGCTGGGGCATGTTTAAAAGAACATCAATTTGGATTTGAAAAGAGAAAGTTAGACTGCTACTCTCACGCACTGATCTCCAGAGATTTTTTTTCTGTTCCTAGGATAATGTTTCCCCAGCCCCTTTCCTGGTATGTTACTCAACTATAAAGAAACATGAATAATGTAGCTCTTTTTATTTATTTACAGAAGCACTTAAAAGGAAGGATTCTAATGTTATTTAAGCATGGCGATAGAAAGAACACTATCTGAAATGACACATTGCTCCCAGTAGGGGTTGCTGTTGAGTAAGGCATACATCTTTCTCACGCTAGGCTGGTGTCCTGCAAACCCCACTTTCCACTGACAAAGAGCTTCTCCAGCCACCACAGTAAGGACATTGTGTGCCTATAAAGGCAACAGCATGTGCTGAACTCACAGCATATAACCCTATGAAAACACATAACTCATAGCTTTGTTAATCGAATTTCACAGTATTAAACAGAGTTTAATGTAATTAAAGAACGCTATGTGTGAACATAATGATAATGAGCTTCAGCACATTGCACATAGATGTGATGACAATTACGGCTACAATGTTTCATTAATTATTAGTTTTGCATCACTGATGTTCAAGGACATGGTCACCCGCACATTATATTTGTCACTCTTATTCTCTGGAGCTGCTGAAGGGCGCAGAGGTGTGGCAGCTATATCTCCATTGCCAGATTACATTAGAAGCAACCAAGCCTCATTAATATTAGAAAACTGTGGAGGTTACTGAAGTTTATCATGTGATACCAAAGTACAAAATGAATGCATCTCAGCGTACAGAACCAAAGCTGGGGTGTGAAAAGAGAAGGTCTATGGGAACAACTAGGAGAGTTTCAACATCTGGGGTGTTCATATCTGGGGTGTTCAAATCTGGGGTGTTCAAATCTGAGGTGTTCAAATCTGGGGTGTTCAAATCTGAGGTGTTCAAATCTGAGGTGTTCAAATCTGGGGTGTTCAAATCTGGGGTGTTCAAATCTGGGGTGTTCAAATCTGAGGTGTTCAAATCTGAGGTGTTCAAATCTGAGGTGTTCAAATCTGGGGTGTGTTGGACCTGATGGTCATTCCGATCCCATTTGAAGGATTGTAGAACAAACAGCAACTATTCCTTCTACCATCTCATACACACTGCTGGTGTCCAAATGTTGAGGGGGGGTAGGCACTCTCCCAATGGCAAGCTTCTACTGCTCCAGAACTCAAGAGTTCAAACACACTCCAGACTGCTCCAGAACTCAAGAGTTCAAACACACTACAGACTGCTCCAGAACTCAAGAGTTCAAGCACACTACAGACTGCTCCAGAACTCAAGAGTTCAAACACACTCCAGACTACTCCAGAACTCAATGGTTCAAACACACTCCAGACTGCTCCAGAACTCAATGGTTCAAACACACTGCAGACTGCTCCAGAACTCAAGAGTTCAAACACACTCCAGACTGCTCCAGAACTCAATGGTTCAAACACACTCCAGACTGCTCCAGAACTCAAGAGTTCAAACACGCTCCATATCATTTGTGCGGTGCTTACCTGTGCACTTCTGCATTAATTGATTTAAGAGACTTTTTGCAGGCAGAGACTTTCCTACTGAATTGTAAAGTATGGAAGAGCTGGGGTCATCAATGCAGGGTTACTGGCAAAGTGCCCACATCGAAACTGCAGTCAGCTGACACTGGGGACATTCAGTTCTGTGGAAGGCCCTCGCTAATGACATCAGAATTGCAATGCCTCCCTTTCACCACACAGAATCTAACCAAGCTTTTAAACTGTTGTTACCGCTGCTCTTTTTATCTCATGCACAAAACCTGGGCTTTAGAAAGCATTGATTGATTGAGCTCCCCACACAGGAGCATAGGGCAAGTTCAAGATTTATAATAATAGTGCTTTGAGGGGTTATTCCCATGTCTTACACTGCATGCTGCCCTTAACTTGTATAACAGTGCATACTGTTGTTTTGAGGCACACCACATGGGACCCCTAATCCCCACACCTCCCCACCAGCCCACAATATCCCACAGTGACTTGCTGGAAACCAAGCTGAATACAGTACTAGCACAGTGGTGTGAAGACTGCACTGGGCTACACCATAACTCCCTCCCCTTCCCAACCTGTTTGCAATAGACTGCTGGATTACAGACAAACCCCTGCAAAACTACTCCCCCCCAGTTCTCAAAGGATATACAAACACTAATCTGTACCATTATATTCTTTTGTGATGCTGCATAGAGGTTTATGGGTTAAGCTGTCAAGAATATTTGCCTGAGGTAAGACTATTGAGTACAGTCAATCAGGAAGAGCATTGAGTTTCCTTATTCTCTGGAAATGTACCTGCCCTTGCGTGCTACTAAGTAAGACATAACCCACCCACAGTAAAGGCTTGCTCTTCAAAACCCCTAGTTCCCAAGTGTAGTGTTTGAACAAGGGTGGGGTGTATTCTGCAAAATTAGTTTCTGAGCTGGAAACGGGGACATTCCCAGTTTTCCTGGGACGTCTGGTAGTCCCCCTGCTGTGGGGAGCGCTGATTATTGTATTAGCAGTTAGTAGTCACCAGTCTGCCCCTCTGGAACCCAATACAGTCACAAACTATCTGTGCTTATCTGTAAAACTAAAAGACCTCTATAACTACGTTTCTTTAAGAAGACTTAAAAGACACCACAGAGATTAGCAGCCTTACAAAGAAACCTGGGTTGAATTATCACAGAAACTGAAGTACCTTTGAACCAGTTTCACAGGCGTTCTTTCAGGTCTGCACTGAAGTGCTGCTCGGGTATGGTGAGTGATATTACCTGGTGGAAGACATTACAGGCATGCTTCTACTTTACCTGGACTGCGGATAGACAAAGGGCTTTTGTTGGGTATGCTATTCGTACTAAAACTTGAATAAATACCAACCAGCTAAATTCCTTTCATAACATTTGAAAATGACAGCTTATCCTCTTTTGTTTTTAATTTACATTAAAAATGATGAACACGTGTGAGAAACAAGTCAAATGAGTATGTTAAATGAGTCTACTACTGGACATCTGCTGCATGGTTATTGATAACAAATCCGGCTTTAACATTAAATGCAGCTGAAAGAAAAACTGCAGTCCACTTCGTGTCTCTCTGGTTGGTTATGCGGCTGTATTGAATTTAATTTGTTTTTCATGCTTCATAGCATGCCATATTCATGTCATATTATACAAACCACTGGAACCCTGCACTGATCTGTTATACAAACCACTGGAACCCTGCGCTGATCTGTTATACAAACCACTGGAACCCTGCGCTGATCTGTTATACAAACCACTGGAACCCTGCGCTGATCTGTTATACAAACCACTGGAACCCTGCGCTGATCTGTTATACAAACCACTGGAACCCTGCGCTGATCTGTTATACAAACCACTGGAACCCTGCACTGATCTGTTATACAAACCACTGGAACCCTGCGCTGATCTGTTATACAAACCACTGGAACCCTGCGCTGATCTGTTATACAAACCCAGCAGTTAAAGGCCCAGCCCCCTGATTGTGAATGTTTTCCCGGGACACAATGAAAGATAACTGCTTGACTTCAGGACAAGTAAAGCTGGCTGAGGTGCACTTTTTAATTGTACATAATGTTGAATTACTGTGTCGGTTTCAGAAAGAATGTTCTCTTTGAAATAAAGGGATTTTTCATGGTTAAGAACTTGGGTGTGTACGTCTTTGAGGTCTGGTTTAAAACTGTTCCTAAAGATTATGTGTAGCACAATACAGATTCCTGAGAGCACAGGATCAGTGGTATTGATAATATCTGGGCTGGTGCCAGCCTCACAATGCTAGGCTGACAGCAAGGGAATGTATCCAGGGCTGGGCAGGGAGACAAGCAGCAGGGTTCAGACAGGATGGGTGATGCTTCTTCTTAATGTCAGTAAGAAGACAAGCCATAGGCACAGAACTATAGGAACCTAACCCTGATAGCACAAAGGCATGGATCATTACCCCAGCTGGGGTATCAGACAAACAGTCTAACAGATTCAACATGCCACTGAGAGATGGGGGTTTTAGAGATTATCTGTTTCAAAAAGAAGACCTGAATATAAAGATGGATTAGATGCTGCTGCCTGTCCTCCAGTCATTGCATTGAATCATTTTGGACCATGGGGTGGGCTTCACAGGCCAGCAAGAACATACATGTTCCTAGTAAAGGCTGAGATAGGAACTACGAAATAATGGTATTCAAATGAGCTGTGTGTATATATACAACACACCTTGATATATATACTGTATGCATATAGGTTACTAAAATCTCACGCCCTTCTAAAAGGAGGAGCAAGTGTGGTGAGTCACAGATCCTGTAAGTGTGGTACAGCATCCTGTTAATGTTATTATCATTTCCTCTATATCTGCCATGACTGAAGGATCTGTGTCCTTTCTTGTTTTTGAAACGCAGGGATAGAAGTGAGAAACACAGCTTTTCCCCAAGGGGTTGAAGGACACAACAGGGATTGTCAGTGATTTGTCATCACAAACAAAGCCGTTGCTAGGGATTGATTCAGCCTGCCTCTCAGGAGGAATACCCTGGTTGAGAGGTGTTCAGATGTTATTCCAAACCAATGGGACTGAATATTCAAGAGCCCAGTGATCCATGCTGTTTGTAGAAAAGAGTACATTTGTATCCTATGCTTTTCTATCTCTGTCCTGATAAAAGCATTTCCATGCTGAGCTGGGTTAGTGCTCTTTCTTTATGGGATTCAAAAAGTGCCCGGATTCTCCATTTCTCAAAAGCAACTTTTAAAATGTTAAAATAAGGTTCAAATGAAGTTCATTGTTTTTTCTTACTGTGATTTTTTTTAATGCTTCTTTAATTATAATATTTGAATCAACTGAGCTTCAGAACAAAATCCCATCTAAAGGCATCTGTATCCAGAAGTGGGTAGAAATTATAAACATGTCAGAGAGCTCAGGATCTGATGATCATTCTCCTCTGTAACCCCAAGGAGCAGCAAGTCATTCATTCAAAACCTGATACACTCAACATTGTATTTACTGTTTAGATAGCGCTTTTGTCAAGCTTTGATGATCATGTTTACAGCTTGCTGAAAAATCTGTCGAGTGTCTAAATACTTCCTCCTGATATTACACTGAAACTGTCATGTAAATTGTAGATTCACTAGACATGTGCAGAAAATACCAAACTGAATTTCCTTTTAACCTTTACAGAACCTGAGAGCATGCATCCTGCTCTACAATAGCAAGGCTGCTGACTCTTCACTAATCACTGCAGAGCACAGAAAAGAATAAAGGGGAAGCACACAATCAATATCATCTCCTGGTATAATAAGAAATCTCTGCACCCCTCTGATCTCTTCCAGTATTCAGCATCTGGCTTCATTCTTCTTACTGAGACAGTCATTAGTCTCTCAAGCCTGCTTATGGATGTCAATGATGCTTCTCTCTCAAATGGATCAAGTCGCCTTCTCATGGCAGCCTGCTTAAGGATCGTCTATATATGAAGCATGAGTGCACTGGTCAATCCATTACAGCCCATGCATTTACTGATGTGCTAATGCTGTGTGGAGATAGATTTATTCTCTAATAAATATACAGAGTCAGATTCACATTGGAGAAAATGGAGTGCAGCCCAACAGATTCAAAGTAAAAACACACAATAGAAGATACCGTAGTGCTGGTAAGTGGAAGTAAACACTACTGCAACACAACAACACTAATATAAACAGCATGAACACTTGCACTGAAATCACGAGCTGCAGTGCATTTATACATCAGACACTCCCTGGAGTCTTTAGTTGCCTAACCAGGGTGATGGTGGTGGGGCTTGACCAGGATCTCTGTGTATGAAAGTAAAGGGACTGCCTGATACCTTCTTACAAGCACCACTCTGCGCTCTCACACTCCAGCAAACACAAGCACCTCCAGTGTGACTTCAGTGGCACCACTGAGCATGACGTGTGGGCGTGGCCAATTACTCATGACTGGGCAGATCAAAGCCATGCCTCTGCCAGAGCCTGCGTATTGCGAATCTTTATTAATCATCAAAGCACAGGGGCTGATTCCATTGAACTGAGTGTTAACTAAAGCATCTCCGTCCGTTCCTCGAGCACTGCTGCCCAAAAGGACCCCCGTTATCACTGGAACCCCATCACTCAGACTTTGGAATGATGGACTCTGGGAAGAACGTTCTTGGTTACAAGACCAGTCTCAGGGCTCTATATGCCTTGAACATTTAGCCTTTGACTTATATATAGCGCCTTATCATGTGCAGACCTGCCCATCAAGGCGCTTTGCACAGTGTTTCTGCATGTGTCTGTCTCTCTGTTTATTTGTATGTTATTTGTGTTACTCCAGTGCTTCTGTATGTGTCTGTCTCTCTGTTTATTTGTATGTTATTCTTGTTACTCCAGTGTTTCTGCATGTGTCTGTCTCTCTGTTTATTTGTATGTTATTCTGTGTTACTCCAGTGTTTCTGTATGTGTCTGTCTCTCTGTTTGATTATTTGTATGTTATTCTTGTTACTCCAGTGTTTCTGTATGTGTCTGTCTCTCTGTTTATTTGTATGTTATGTTAGTTCTTGTGTGCTCCAGTGTTTCTGTATGTGTCTGTCTCTCTGTTTATTTGTATGTTATTCTTGTTACTCCAGCGTTTCTGTATGTGTCTGTCTCTCTGTTTATTTGTATGTTATTTGTGTTACTCCAGTGCTTCTGTATGTGTCTGTCTCTCTGTTTATTTGTATGTTATTTGTGTTACTCCAGTGTTTCTGTATGTGTCTGTCTCTCTGTTTGATTATTTGTATGTTATTTGTGTTACTCCAGTGTTTCTGTATGTGTCTGTCTCTCTGTTTATTTGTATGTTATTTGTGTTACTCCAGTGTTTCTGTATGTGTCTGTCTCTCTGTTTGATTATTTGTATGTTATTTGTGTTACTCCAGTGTTTCTGTATGTGTCTGTCTCTCTGTTTATTTGTATGTTATTCTTGTTACTCCAGTGTTTCTGCATGTGTCTGTCTCTCTGTTTATTTGTATGTTATTCTGTGTTACTCCAGTGTTTCTGCATGTGTCTGTCTCTCTGTTTATTTGTATGTTATTTGTGTTACTCCAGTGCTTCTGTATGTGTCTGTCTCTCTGTTTATTTGTATGTTATTCTTGTTACTCCAGTGTTTCTGTATGTGTCTGTCTCTCTGTTTGATTATTTGTATGTTATTTGTGTTACTCCAGTGTTTCTGTATGTGTCTGTCTCTCTGTTTGATTTGTTATGTGATGAAAAACAGATGTGTCTGTGACTGAAAACAAAAATCCACATGAATAACCAGCAAGCTTTATTTCAGTCCGAAGCTCTGGCCGCACTTCTCATCCCACGGGTCTGTTTTAAACGGTCTTGGCCATCGTGGCAGGCTGTCATTCATTTACTCTAAAGACATAAAAAGTGATGTATTAATGTCAGTTTTGACAGCTAACTGTAATTGTTGTGGTCTGCCTCCTTCTCCACTAGCAATCCTAAGAATTAAGGTGCAAGGAAACGAAACCTTTTTATAATCTATTTGCATCTGTCACATTTATTTAAGGGAATGCATTGAAGGCCCAGTGTGTGACTGTCAGTCTTGTTTCAGAGCGCCCCCAGTTCTGCTGTGTATGAATTCCCAATTACAGACTGCCAAGTTCAATCATCTGGATGTTACCGATTCCTATGCGTTTCATTCTCTAGAGATCAGTATCATTAGCAGTGTATTTGTGCTGCCTTTCTGCATGTGATCTATTATAGTCCTGGACACTGTATATCTGTGCATTGCAGCTCCCCATTCTATAACCCGTTTAGCCCACAACAATTAAGCAATACCAAGTCCCTGGGGTTCATGTATTTAGGCACTGAAAATGTACTTGCAAAACTGAGTATGGTTGTAAAACAAACATATGTAATTATTGTTGCAGTTTAAACTATCATCTTTTGTCACGTTTGAAGAGGTAATAAAAAGAAAAGACGGTCGGTTTCTTTGATGGTTGTATTTACTATATGCAACATGCATCCAAAACCAGGCAGTGCCAGTAATCCCTCTAACTGCCACTAGAGGGCGAAGTGCATCGAATCCTCCATAGGCTTGACTGGTACCACCGCTTATTTTACCTTTGGAAAAGACAGTTTCTTACAGTGATTCCGTTTTCAGTTGTGTAAAAAGAAGGCCACAGAGATAAACACCCATGTTGAAATGAATGTGGACAGTTTCAGACAGTGTCTAAACATCCCCAGCGTGCATTGTAGGGTTTGTAAGAAGACAGTCATGACTCTAGGGATGACAGGGGACGTCATTGTCTCTTCAGACCAAGCGTTTTATTCACTAGATCTGCCTGAAGCTAAGGAGGTCTTTAACTTCCCAAGTCATTCATTTTATTAACAGATGATTTCTTCTCATACCTCACAGCTATACTACATCCTATTGCCATTTTCTTTTCTATCAACACAATAGATTTTCACAGCAAACATAATAATACATGATACTATATGCTATTTCACTTACGCATGGTAAAGTAGGTGTACGGAAGAAAAGATTTAGTGTACCATGACTGTAGTTATACCTATGGTACACGTCGTTAACTAGTTTTAATAGTCATTCTGCAGATATACTCTCATTACAATGAGCGTTAATCCAGGGCGGCAGCCATTCCCAGTTCAACTCCCAGATAGGTCTGCAAAATCACTATCAACTGCCTTCTACCACAGGCAGTTTCTGAGGCCCCTCAGTTTGAAAACGCCCGGAAAGTGTCGTCTTTTGTAGTATTATTGTTATTGTATTGCTCTGTTACCGTTTCACTGTTACTGTTTTGCTTGGTTTTTTAAAATGGGTTTTAAACACCAACCCCATTGGCCCTGCAGAAGATCCAGCTCATCACCAGTCAGCAGCTACTGACAGCAGACCCCTTGAAGAATGCACCTCATGCCAGGGCTTGGTGTGCTGCTCCACCCTGGGACTCTGTCACTAGGATGTGGTGCATTATTATTATTATTATTATTATTATTATTATTATTATTATTATTATTATTATTATTATTATTATTATTATTATTATTATTCAATAAGATGCTAACGTTCTACAGATCTGGCATCAGCATTGCTCCACTGTACTGTGGCAAAAAAAGTTTAATTTAAATATAGAAGCCAAAAAAAAAGAAAAAGACATTGAATTTAAAACTGCATCTTTAAACTCTCCCACATAAAGCTTTCAAAAGGATTAATTCCGTTTTCCGAAAACAGGCTTTGAGGAATTAGTTTCATAATTTCCTCTTCATGTATACCCACATAAAATGCATGTGTATGAGTCATATGCTTTGGGTGACTTTATTAGAGTAGGCAGAGCTAACTAAATTATAAAAGGAAATAAGAAAGCGGTTGTTTGCCAACTGTTCTGTTTTCCTTTTTTGCTTTATTTTCGAGACAGTTAGATGGAGGGACATGCCTGTCACTGAAACACGGACACTGTTTACATCACAGGAGCTTTGATTTCATCAAACCGCTGTTATCCGTGTCCCACAACCCTTTGGGGGGAAATGCTGTGTTTACTTCTGATCACTAAGTAAAGCAACCCTCTTGACTGAAATGGAGAAATGTTTCTTATTTAGACCAGAATCTGTAATGATATAACAGGGATCCCCCCGTCTTCTAAATAAAACAACCTGTACAGGTCAGTCATACATGATGCATCATGCTTTATTTTACTGCCTGCCGTCTTTAAACAAATGCAATATCTCTTCAGGAATCGGGTGCCCTAAATTAGTCATTTTCACGTGCTGTAAACAGTGTGATGTAAATGTTTCAATAGCAGTGTCTGAAGGGACACATGGATCTGATCATGGTCCAGAACTCGATGATATCACTGAAACATGACCTGCAAGTAACTGACGGGCTGCAGGCGCTGAGTCCCTGCTTGAAATTCTGCGTGTCTTTTCTAAATGTTTTGCTTAACTTAGCGTTCTCGGCAGAAACATATGGGTACTATTTGCAAACTCCTCTACCATTTATTTTTGTTTAAGACAATTACATTCTTGAGCTAAATAAGACCAGCTATTGTCCTGTCCAAATAGCTGCAGAATGAATCAAACTGATTCTAATGGGAGTCTCATGGATGCTGCTAAACTTTTCAAAATAGATGCCCCCATGCCAGAGTTGTTAAGAGGGGTTCCAGGGTTCATGGGACCATGGAAGATCCTGGTCTATAGCATGCATGTGAACCTAGGGAAGGTTCTATATATGGTTGCATAAACAATATGGCGTCTTGTTTATATGTGCTGTCCTATACGCTGTTTGATGTTTGCTTTCTAACACAATCCTCTGTGTTCCTCAGAAACAGACAGGCACTGATCAGAAGCAGACGTACCAGGATAGAGAAACACACAGCACTACATAAGAGGCACTGCTTGGTATAAGAACACGGGGACACAGGATAACTTATATCGAAACATGGCAGGTTTATATACTACATGTATACACCTACTGTGCAGACCTCTTTCCAGTGTCTTTATTAGGGGGCAGCAACATACCACTGATAGAAAACCTCTGCTATAAAACAATAGAGCTGGTATGAAGCATGCGCTGTGCAGATCTTTAAAATAGCTCCTTTCACCAATGCTGCACCCGTGTGATGAAACCATGTAACAGCTAAGCGTATTAATCACACAACACTACTGTGAACTGTGGTGAATAGCAAAGGGCTGGACTTTATTAAGATATTGTGAGGGCTGGTATATCTAGGAGCCCAAATGATTTCTCTGCGTGTTATTAGCATGTAATAAAACAACATGTGGTAACACTGTATGGTGCTTTTCTATGTAGTCTCGCTCATGCAGCTATGGTACAGGTGTCCATAATAACAATTGACAATAGTGTGAGACCATATCGTGCAGTTTCTTGGGTTCGCTACTGAAGGACTGCCCCTCATCTACTTCTAACCAATCAGAAAACAGAAAAAAAGCAAGTCACGCGTAACTTTATTACAATATTCTCACCCAGTAACAAAACCATGCAAATACAGCAGTTTAACACGGCACGTTTCATTTGAGAGAAAACGTTGTGTTGTTTTTCTTTCTTGTTGAGAGACAGCACTTGTTTGTTTTGCCTAGTCGGACATGTAACACACATTGTGTATTATTTATTTATTTTGTGTTGTTATTTAAACATTTTGTTTCATTTTTACCCGTGCGTTTTTAAGTGCAGAAACGATTTTGAATTACCGACACAATGTATCAAGAGAAGGTGCTACGTTGTATGCGCTTAAGATCGAAGGCGTGTGCTCCCGTTGATTTATTTTGTTACATTAGGAATCTCTTTACAATTAATCCATCGCTATAGCCACACTATAGGCTGTATTTCAGTACAGGACCGATATTTAAATCGAGTGCATTCAGGAAGCGTGCTTCTCACAAAATCTTATCTAGGGCTGCAAGAATTATTATTATTATTATTATTATTATTATTATTATTATTATTATTATTATTATTATTATTATTCAAAATAGAATATTTTGGCTGCTGCATTCAACAGCAAAAGTGGGAGTTTGTGCTCGTTTCTGACACTGTTCAACATTTGAAACTCACCTAAAAATGATTTAGTTGGATTACATTACCTTATCGGAGTGTGAGTTTGAAATATGACTGCGTCTTTATGCGTGCTTTTTAGAAAGATTCTTAAATACATTGGGGATGCTTTGAAGCTCGTTAAATATCTTGGGGCTGTGTATCTAAGCTTTCGCAACTGTAACCATGGTAAAGTGATCTCGTTCATTAAAGACGACCTCCCTTGGATATGTTTGGCAGACAGTTAAAAGACGCAAGCGATACAAAGGCAGATCTTCGGACAGGGTTTAAAAAGTTTTACTGATGAAACTGACTACAGTGTTTTGTAAAGGGATACGGTACATTTAAGGTAGATCGTGTCTAAACAAAAATGCACACAGCCCCCCCAGGTAAACAATAAAAACGTTATTAAATATTTAAAAACATTGGTTTGAAATAGCAAATTATGATTTAAATAGTGCACCGCTATTATGCTTTAGTATAATTATTTATCAGAATACAAACCCAAAACATGAAATGTATCGGCAGTTATCAATCACAATAACGTTAAAAAAAGAAAATCCATTCTCGCTGGAAATAGACATTCAAGCTGTGAGATATTTGTTGAAAAATATCATGGCGTCACAGATTTAATATCTTTCTACCCGCAGCTGAACTGATACTGTACAACCCTCCTTAACAGCGGAATGGCATCTGTGATCTGGGAGTGGCGAGTGAATGAAGGGGCAGGAAGATCAGTGGGTGGGGATAACCCTTTTGAAAAAAAAAATCACGTGTTTGGAGATCAAAGGAGATCCGCTTTGTAGCGCTGGAAAGAGAGAAAGAGAGAGAGAGAGGGAGCGAGAGAGGAGAGCGCAGAGCAGAGCCCAGAGCTTTGTAATTGACAAGGCTGCAATGGTGAAATAAACACGTTTAGTCTACGGTGATGAGCTCTCTCGCTGCACAATCAACATACTAACAAGATTTGTAAACAGCCAATCAACTTTATTTGAGGGGGATTTTCTTTGTAAAATCAAACAAGAGCTTTATCTCCCCTAAAAACAACAACTTGAAATTATGTTCCAATCGGCGCGGATCCAGCCGGCAAGATGATTTTACCGAGGAGTGGGGTAGACTGCGTAACGGATTCGGTGGTGGTGGTGGTATTTCTCGTGGCTACTTCTTTGGGGACTGTCTTGGCCAAGGATACTGCTTTTGTGGAAGTGGTGCTGTTCGAGTCCAGTCCCAATGGAGATTATACGACTTACACGACTGGTTTGCAAGGACGATTCGCAAAGGCTGGAGCCATTATCAGCGCAGAAGGCGAGATTGTGCAGGTAAGGGTTTGGGGAGGATTATAAAGTTTGTGTAACTGAGGATTCTTTCTGTACCTGGTCTGTTTCCGTTGATCGTGCCCTGCATGAACTTTGCTGGGTCGGAGTTGCAGAAGTTGTGAAGAGAGGATGGTTTATGTGATCACAAGATGGCTCCTATGTAGAAGTCTAGTAGTGGGGAGTTGAGTGGACTTCAATTCACAAGAAAATATGCACGTTGAAACTTTCTATTTGTTTGTATTGCAAGTAGGCGAGTTGGCTGCAGCTTGGTTTGTTTTGTTGAGGTTTGCCATGAATCCAAAGAGATGTCTTGAGTCAACTCCAGGGAGGCCAAATGTGTGAATGGAACAGTGTACCAGGAGCGGGAGTCTTCCTTTAACTTCAAAACGTGTATTGTTATTGTCCATAGTAAGTTGGAAGACTGGTTTTAATTTCATTTGAAGTTGATCGCAGCAAGAAGGTTGTCCAGTTTACCGAGAACTCCGTTACATACCGCAGGGTAGAACTGCATTTTGTGGTGCGGAAAGTTAAAACAAAAAAAAAGATCAATGTATTTCACAATATAGCTATTTTTTCTTCTTTTAAAGTTTTTAGAGCTCGCTTTTCTTTTGGTTTTATCAAGACGCATCGTTTATTTACCCGTTGTTTATTTACAAGAAAACGTGTTTCATAGTTGACACTTAGACAAGATGTGTGTTAATAGTAAAAATCCGTGTTAGCTGTCATGTGGCATGCTTGTTTAGAAACGTCTAAAATACTTTGACAGACACACTGACAGACACATTCTCAACCTGTTGTAAAATCAACGGTTACTATCTGCACTACATATGTCATATTCTCATGTAAAGTTCCACATGCAATTTGTTTTAAGTGGCAATTACTTTTCAAATGTATATCGCCTATAATCAGATTACATTTTCTAAGCACTTTATTTGTCTTTTGAAAATTGCCATCAGATAAAGATTACTCCCCCCGCCCCCCCCCCCCCCCCGTGGGCTACAGCTTCTTAGTGCATTTAAAACAGCCTTCTTGTTGTGCCTTCAAAGAGTTTAAATAAATCCGGTTTGTCTAGACGAGTTACAGAGTAATCCTAATTCAAACATCAAAGCGAAAGAGTTTTTCTTTTAAAAAAGCTTTTCTTTTAACTCGGTCGCTTTGCGTTACTATTGTACCGGGTGTGACATGCACTTTAGTTTATAGCACCCCCTCACCCCCGCCCCTGAGAAATGCACGTTGTGATAACATAGGCAACGCTACAATATTGCGCTTGTATCAGGGGAAAGAGGGAATGTAATGGAGGGAGGGAGGGGGGACTGTGCGTCTGGCATCATTAAAAGGAGGAGAATTCGTTCACAAAAGCATTTGCCTCCAAGATAAAAGTTGAATTGTTAACTAGCAAACGTGTGCTGCATGAAGCGGGAGAGCTTAGTTAGGGGTTGAGGATTTTCAAGGTCAGCTTGTTATTTTAACACCAGAAAGCCTGTTTTATATGTGATCTGTTAAAATAATCCATTCGGTTTGTCTCTGATCAGGAGTTCGTGTCTGAAGTTAGCATTCAGGGATGGTCATCCTCGGCTCACACAGCCACTTTCTAACGCTTGGTTCTGACGGCCCTGCACGCACTTGTTAATTCTGCCTTTTTGTTTGTCGGCTTCCTTAATCAGCGACACAGGGATTTTTCTTTTAAAAGAAAACAAAAAGTCTGAGGGGTGCTCACAACATTTGGTTTTCTCTGCTTTTTCTGCATGTCATGTGAACCCATTCTTGTGAAAATGACCTAAAATGACACTGCAAATTAGGAGACAACAGGCAAAAACTAAAATATATCTTAATAATATATCTTTATGGGTTGGGTTTCTTTATTTCTTAGTTCACAGCAATCCATTTACCAGATGAACCACAATAACACAATGCTGAAAAATAGGGACTTTCTCAATTTTAACACTCAGCCCTAGCTATCATGTTGTCAGTAAAAGTTATAAATAGTCAAAAGTCCCTGTTTATAAATGCTCTTATTTTTTTGACTGAGCAGTTATATGTCAGAAAAAGAGAGTTCAGGGTGTTCCTTATGGGACTATATTGTTCCTTTTGGGCTTTCTCTGGACCCACATACCTTCTCTTTCTTATAAAAGGTTTCTGGAAATGATGAAGGAAGCATGTGGTTCAATGCCCAGGAACCATTGTTTATAATGTATTCACAGATAACTGCTGTGGTAAACCATGCATATAGTTGATGTATATGGCTTTGGGTAAAAACAAACCAAAGTTCTGGAGAACACTTGCAGCACACTGAACACCTGGTTTATTCCTTTCCTTCTCGGAGTGTGTACACAGCCTAGCATGAAATCCTGCTAACTTGAAATCAATCAGTGGATTTCTTTGTATTCTTTAACCTGTATCCAGACAGCTTTCATAGAATCTGGTACAGAGCCTCGTGCAGTTCCCTGGAAAAGGGAAGAATGGACTTTAATTTGACCACCCCCCCCCTTTCCCCTTTTGCACACGTGTGAAAACTGAAGAGGAAAGCGGAGCCAAAATAAATAAATTAACTTCATTTTCAACTCCCTTTACATTACATGAAAGCGCAATGACTTATTTTGGCAAGTACACAAGTCTTTTTTTGGCAAATCCTCTAATTGATTCTAACTGTGCTTCATAAATGACTGGGGATATCTATTTTCTTTTAACATCACTGATGTACTTCTCTGCTGTTTGCTTCAGATGCACGTCTCATTTGGTGAGTTGTGTGAAATGTTATCCTGACCCAACTCTCCATTACACTGGTGCCATGTGGCACGGCGGGTCTGTCCCCCGAGAGCTCCTTGGTGCGTCCTTGCAGCTTCTTTTCTGTTCTGCAGTATTCATGTGGGTGAGGAGATCAGTGGCTACTTCTCTGCTCATTCACACATTTCAAAACAAAGTTTCCATCTTGAAAGTCCTGTTTCATTGGTGGACTTCAGAGAGTATTGGAGCAGCTGTGTGAAATCCCCCCATGAGCTTTCGGGACTTTCCTGATTGCTTTAGGTATCATTTTATTTAAAAGCTGTCGCTTAGCCCCTGGTAATAAAATCTTATATTAAACACCAGCGAAGTGCTGAACTAGTTAGTGTTCTTAAACAGCTGTTTGGAGTCTTTAGGGCATAATTCTATACTACTGCAGTGTCTGCTGCCCAAACTACCCATATCCCAGCAGCACTTGCATTAACATTAATTTTCTCTTCAGCGAATTGCATTTGGTGATTGCTAAGCCAATGATCTAACTGATGCTCCCCTTTTGAAATGCAAATGACTGTAGATTACAAGAAATTGATTAGCAGCACCATGTGAACATATGAATAGTAAATTGGTACGCTAATCCCTGCGTTGCTGTCCCCGTACCGTAGCCTAGAAAACTGGGGATACTGCTAATCCATTTGATATGAGGGATCCGTTCATTTACATTTGAATGATTGTGCAAGAACTCTGTTTCTTAATCAAGTCCCTGAGATGCACTTTATAATGTTTCATTTGCAATGGGATTTTCCACCATAGCACAATGAAACGCAGAACAGTTTTAAAAGTTGTTTTCACAGGTGGTGGAGCCAGTAGAGTGGAAGTTGTAGTATTACCTGGCTTCTCAAGAAGACGACCCAGTGTGCTTCAAGTCAAGCTTGTTACAAACAGGGCTTGTGCTGCGATGATGAACACTGTGAGTGAAAGTGTGAGAATCAGTACTTTTCTAGGTGTTGCCTCAGTCATTAGCGATTAGGAAGAGTGGGGACAGCGGTGTGTTAATCACCTGCCAGCTGCTCGTTTTAACAGGAAAGCTGTCAAAGTGGGAAAGTGACAGCAAGAGGCAGCCTGGTGGTGAGGTTCAGAAAACTGGGGAAAGCATTCTGTTACAAGACAATGTATTTCTTACAATTGAGTAAGACCAAGACAATGATTGAAACCCTGAATGTTTTTCCTTTTTCGTTTCTCATTAAAGTAACCATGAGTTCCTAAAAAATACTTTTTACTGTAGCTTATGCCTCTTGCCAAGCATTTACCTGTAAATTTAGCCGCAAACATGACCCCTTTTAACAGAAGAACTCTTTATAATAGCTCTTATTAAAAAGGAGCACGATCGATGGCTTCTCTCTTCGCTTGTTCCTGGAAGAGCCGCATGTTGGTGCTGGAAGCGCTAGAGGCTACTTTTAGAATATGTGACAGCGTTTTTAATTTAACAGGACCAGCTTTGATGTTTATAGGCAGTGACGGCTCCCTCCACTCCTTTTATTCATATATATATATATATATATATATATATATATATATATATATATATATATATATATATATATATATATACACTGTGTATATATATCTATATCTATATCTATATATCTATATATAAATATATCTCTATCTAGCTGGAGTAAAGCGTCTCTCCTCATGCAAATGTGAACCCAGAGCAGCTCCCCTTCTCCTTGGACTTGTATTGATTTATTGTCAAGTCAGATTCAAATACTATGTGCTCATCCTGTGGGCTGAAAATGCTTCCTACAGGTCACAGCCACAGTGTTTGTCAAGGTAGGAGTCATGCTGGGTGAATTGATTTCAGGAGACCTTCGCTACACCTTGATGGATCACATTTCCTTTCAATTGAAAATACTCAAGAGTGGCTGAGCCATTATCAAGCCGTGTCCGCTCATGTAAACCAAACACAAACAAGTTTTAAATACAAGTTTAACGAGCTGCAGTCCAGTATGGAAGGGATGCAACAGCCATGTCGGTGTGTAGTGATGGGCTATTTAAAGAAACTGTTACATTGCTTTAATCCATAATGTTCACTTGCACTTGTGTTCTTATGGTAAAGCAGAACACATGTTGCAGGTCTGTTTATATACTGTATATATATATGCATGCTAATGTAATTCAATGTTAACACTACTATCTGCTAACATGCTGTTCTAGCTGATAACCTGAGCTGGTACTATGCGGTCTATCCTGTCTCCTCCTGATTCAAATCAGACACAGCTCCAGAGGAAACTTGTTTTTAAACTGCCCAGTGTGCACTTTGTCTTCCTTGAACGGACGGCAGGCATTCTGAGTGTTAAAAACAAGGTGCAAACCTCATTGATTGTGTTTGTGCAATTCATTTAAACTTTGAAGCAAAGTTAGAAGTAAATGACTAAAAAGCCTACCTTGCATTTCTTTTCATCCTTTCTCTCTTTTTTTTGTTTAACTTTTAGTGCCGTGGCTTGAAATCGGCGTGTGTACCTAATATTGAAGAACAAACTGTATTGTTGTTTTGGGTGAGGTGCTGCATCGTGGTGCACTTTGAGTGGATCAGGCTGCTGTATTTCAGGGTCTGCTGTGCTTTTTGCAGTGCAATACGTTAATGGTAGAATTCCTCCAGTAAAAGGAGTTACTCACATACTTCATTGGTGATTCTCTTTATAGTAATGGACAATACATACACCTAGTCTGATACACTGCACCAAAAAAGACAAGAAAAAAGACTACTTGAGCTGCAGGTAATGAAAATGCGTTTCCTTCAATGAACCCCAGTGCTGTTTGTTTTTAAAGGCCCTATTCTGTCTCTGTAAAAGAAAACGGTGAGCATGTTATCTCTAGCAGAGCTCTGTGGAAGGGGCGAAGTCTACTTTAAAGGCAGCTGGCCAGTTTACTCCTCTTCTTTACACCCATCACCATGCTTTACAAAAATCCTCCTCTTTTGAAGTGTTCAGCAGCACTGCGGCTGGAGCCAAAACACGGACAGCTGCTGATTCCGGACTGGATCAACATCGACAGGATTCCAGACTAAACACACAGCATTGTGGAGCTGGTCCTTTCTGGTGATTCATACACTGGCTGTGCGGTGTGGCTCCTCCGCTTTGGGAAATGAAAGAAACAGCTGTTTTATGTTATTTTTTAATCAAAGTGCATTGAGGTCAAGCTTTTAATGACTTGAATAGAAGAGAGAAATGCTGTAGCGGTTACCTGAAGCTACCTTATTATTATTATTATTATTATTATTATTATTATTATTATTATTATTAATAATAATATTTCTTATTTATTTCTTAGCAGACACACTTATCCAGGGTGATTTGCAATTGTTACAGAGTATCACAGATAAAAGCAGTTAGAAAGTACAGTAAAATCAGTAGAAAAGAAAAAAATAATGAAAATAACATATGTATCGACAATATACGTTGAACAGAGTATCAAGTCTTCTGTCTTCTGAGATCAATCCGCTACTAAGAAGTGGATGAGCTTAGCTGGGCCGAATGGTAAATGTTGTTTTTATGTCTTTGGAGAGACTGCTGTTCTTATTGTTATTATTGAAGTGGTTTATGAGCAGCATTGAGGGAGGGGACTGTGTTGCTTGCAGAACAGTTCCACACAGCTCACAGAGCCACTATTATGTTCCGCATTGATTCATTCCTTCATCGCGGTTAATTAAAGCCCCCCCCCAAATAAAAAACTGTTCTAAAGAAAGTTCTGGCATAACTGTGCCTTCCAGTAGCAGTGTCAGGGGACGCATTGGTGTCAGTCTGGAATGTGCTGAATAGCAGCACATGCTGTCCAAAATGCTGGCTTGTTGTTGCTGTGATGAGCAGAATGGGGCTGAAACTAGGTGAGGCCCAGCCAGTGAGGGGGCTCTGGATAACACAAGCTGGACTGGAGCCTGCAGGGTTACCTGACTATCCAGTTAGGAAGCGCTGGAAGTTGACATGTGTGCATTTTATGTGCAGTGTACATCCACAGCCATCAGAAAGGATGAGATATTATTTCAAGCACCGGGTCAGGGGCCAGCTGACTGAGGCTTTTATTACCTGTCCATTTCCAAATCTTTGAGAGCTTCTTCCTAATGCTTCCTAAAGGAGGCTGCAGGTTATCGCAAAGCTGCAGGATGATAAATCGCTGTATCCTTCTTTGCGCTTAATTCTCTCGTGATGACATAGAAATGAATAGCAGCTTCCAACACATTCATATGCATCAGTCAACAGTTAGGAAAATGAGATCCTTTTCCTTCAGGCACTATAGTCTCCTCCTCTGTATTACCAATGAAGCAATCTCTCAATAGGTGGCATGCATTAATCAGGAGGTGCCAATCAGTGTTTCTGAGCGTAGTGTAAGCTCTGTGCTTTACACAAACCTATCAGTGTTTCTGAGCGTAGTGTAAGCTCTGTGCTTTACACAAACCTATCCGTGCTTCTGAGCATAGTGTAAGCTCTGTGCTTTACACAAACCTTGCTGCGGTAAAGATTAACAATATATTGAGTGGTATTTCTCATCGGCTTAATTTTCAGTGCAATTTCTCAGTCAAGGAAGCGTAATAATTATGCACTTTGATAATCCACACCGTGTTGATTTAATTCAGATGCGACCGATGTACTTTTCCATGAGACAAGGAATTGTTGTGATCTTTGCAGTAGCATCCAGATTTACAGGTTCAGGAGCTCTGGACCTGCAGTATTTAATACTGAGTGGATCATTGCTTTGGGTGGTGTTACAAAAATAATAATAATACATTCAGTATAAAAGTGTGCGTTATTAATACTGTATCATCAGTGTAGGAAACAGTAATGCCAATGATTTATTACAATGCAACATGTCAGTAAGTGGGTTAGACTCTAACCAAACTGCAGTAAATTCATTTTGAAGAAGTAAGTGGGTTAGGACTCTAACCAAACTGCAGTAAATTCATTTTGAAGAAGTAAGTGGGACTCTAACCAAACTGCAGTAAATTCATTTTGAAGAAGTAAGTGGGTTAGGACTCTAACCAAACTGCAGTAAATTCATTTTTTTCTGCCTATAGACAAGTGCAGCCAGTCAGTAGAACACATTGCTAACACTTTTTAATGTTGAGATATTTCAAGTTAATGCCTGGGAGTTCTTCATGGTGTGTTCTCTGTACCCCACAGTGCTAAAGCTGCAGCTGAGTGAGTGAGAGGATTTGAACTGGATTCTAAAAGTGATGCTTCTTACAATCCCATTATTAGATTTGTTTTGGTTTATTTGAGTCGATCACAAATTGATTATAGTTAGCCATCTTGTCTATCTAATGCTTCATTTATATAGAATAATAGTCTATATGAAAATCCAGATCAAGCGTCCCCCTTCTCCTTTAATCCCGAGCCGCAGAATTCTTCCCGTTTTAAACGCTCTGGCAGGGATGGACCAGGCATGAATGGGTGCAGGAATCCTGCCGCAGGGCACCACCCCAATGTGCACAATCAGTAGATATTATCACCTGGCCCTGAGGCTCCACAATGCACAGATCAAAGGAAAAGCACAGCCAGCGAGGCTCTTCAAAGTAACATTTGAGCACTGCATGATTGATGCAGAATGCTCCAAACTGCTGGTGATGTAATCATATCCTTTAAGAAAAACACAGCTTAGACAAAGGCTGCTGGTGTGCATTGAGTAAGTGGAGAAAGCCTTTTTAAACTATGGATTATTTTTCTCTTTCGCAGCGCGTTTACAAATTGTTCCTCTTTTTTTGTATGGGGGGATGGGGGGGTGGGGGCTGCTTTTACAGATCGGGTAATAACAGTGGGCGTTGCCAAACTATACAGCAGGTGAAGAAAGTTGACTGCATCCTGTATAAAGTTTATAGAGGCTTCTTGTTTGCACTGTAGCTGTACTGAATGCACTGCAGATACAGGACTCGGATAAGCACTGCTCTGTACCAGCGCTTTTGTTGTTGCAATGTACCCAATGTGTATTGGTGTGTCTACACACTTAGCAATACAAGAACTAAACGAAATGCACCGTTTCTGTAAATGCCTGAACTGCCGACCTACTCTAAAGCATAGGAACCCCGAAGGCCTGCTTCGGTAAGAGGGAGGGGGTGGGGGATAGGGGGATAGGGAGGGAGGGGGATAGGGGAGGGGGATAGGGGAGGGAGGGAGGGAGGAGGGAGGAGGGAGGGAGGGAGGAGGAGGGGGAGGAGGGGGGGGGGGAGGAGAGGGAGGAGGGAGGGAGGGAGGGAGGAGGGAGGAGGAGGAGGAGGGAGGGAGGGAGGGAGGGAGGGAGGGGTCACACACAATGGCAACAAAGAAGCAATACACATTGTGAGAGTCATCTGCAAAAGCCAGTAAAGATTTGTGTTAAAATCGAATGCCTTCCTGTATGATGACAGATTGAATTAACGAGCCTAACATTTTACAGAAGCACTGCATAGTGTTTGGTGCTGATATTTAAGTCTTGATATTTTCAGGTTCATTTTAAATATATGCTTTTTGAAGCATTTGATAGTCTGACCTTTAAGTTCAGTGCCAGAAGTTTAGCTGTGAGAATTCAGAAGGATGGATTACTGTTGTGTATGCCAGGTCGAGTAAGGCACAGTGAGTCAGGGATTACTCTTTACAGAATGAGGAATCTGGCTTGCCTCTGTGTGGTATGACTGTAAATGTGACATGAGGATAGTTGTGACATTCTGTTACCTGGATGCCTTCTTCTCATCCCAGAGATGAGATCTGAGCCATTGCTGGCGTAAATGCCAGTGCCATTCACATGCTTGGAGGGGCTCCACCCTCCTTTCTTCCTTGACAAAACTGTTATTGAGGCCATTTGGAATAGCTATACACTATTGTGCAAAACGAAAAGGCGATACGCAGAATTGTAAAGTCTGGCAGTGTTTGTGGAAAGCGGCAGTATAATACTGTAATCAGTGTGGTGTGGACTGAATTCCAAGTTGTGCCCTCCAGTCTTCCAGATGTAGCTCACACAGTTTTGAATCTACATTTAAGGACAATGCTTTGGAGGTGTCCTCTGATCCAGGAGTTAAAATTTGTGCTTGTTTGTTTTCTGGAACCTTGCACAAAACTGTGAGGGATGAATCCTCCCGGTGTGTGCAACACATCAGGAGTAATCCTTGATAGGTCTCGCTTCTTAACAGCCAGCATGCAGATGTAACAGCAAGCAGAGAGACTTCTGCTCAGCTCAGTGGCTGCTAGTATTATTATACTTGATTTGAAGGAACAATCAGACAAGTCAAATCCCTGCAGAGTTCTGTTATCCCTGGGAATGAGCTTCGGATTACAAAGGAAGGTGTGAAATTGGGTGATCCGGTGGCCTGATCCGACTTGAATGAAATTGTCATCCTGTATGTAGCTATAGCCTAATAATGTGATTGTGTTTGTTAGAAATTGAACATCTTTGTAAGCTGGTGGAAATGAGTTGGCTGTTCATGTTCTTGCTCAAGTTATAAAGTACATCCGTGAGGATCAGTGGCTTGCTTGCAGTGGTTTTGCTGCTTTAGTGTCTGTCTTTCTGCAGTTTAAAGGCAGACACGGCACTGCTGTACATACTGTCTTACTGCCAGTGCTTGTTTGTGTACAGCATGTTTTACAATATGTGCTGGTGCCAAAGCTCAGCAAAAAGATGGGGGGGAAAAAGTCCCTTTTGGAGGATGTAAAATTTGCTTTAGGTATGGTTTTGCCTTGAAGAAAGCTGCAGTCTACCAAGTTTTGCATAAGGGCCAATCCACAGCTGATTGGAGGTCAGTTTGAGTTGATGCTCTGCAGTATAATGGCTCCTCATGCTCAGCTGCTGGCAGTGCTGCTTGAGGCATGTTCTGTGTCCAAATTCTACTTCACCCAGAAGGGACACGTCTGCCGGCCAGGTAACAGAGAGCCTGCTTCATAGTGCTAGCTGTGGATACAGTCATGAATTCACTCATCAGGACCCCAAAAACAGTGCAATCTGATCTGTGTGCCTCCGGAAAGTTTAAACTGGGGCGCTCAGCACCACAGGGAGACACTTTGCGAATATAATGTGAGCGCGTATACTTTAGAAGCATCATTGTCATCACTGCGAAGTGCTTCTTCAGGGTGAGGTTTTTTGTTTTATTATTTTATTTTATTTGCAATGGTTTTGTGCCACTTAAGCTCTCCATGTAAATTAAAAATGGTATCGCTGAATGTTTCACTGTATGATGTATGTAATACAATCAGTATAGAAATAATATCAGAAACAGTGAAATGGTCACGCAAGTAAAGGCTTTCCCCTGTAGTTCTGAAGAGGAAGGCGGGTGATAGCAATGTTTGAGGAGCTGAAGCTCTGTGTTTAATTGTAGCTGGAGGAGGATGATTGAGTTCACATGGTTTACCAGCTCATTTCCTTTACAAAATTGCAGAAGGCTGGCTTTTTGGTTAACCCTTTTTATGTTTACAAAATAGTTACATGATGACATAATGAGGCAATCTTGTTTTATTCTACGAAGAGATGCCGCTATTTCCTGCAGAGCTGCGTTTAGTGACAAACTATACCGTCTTTCCTTGTTTCTTTTTTTTGTTGTTTGTTTTAAATATTTATGCTTTAAAAATATGTCCAGCAGATAAGCATGCTATACATGTCCATATCTTTAAGGATGGACTAAGTTGATCATTATGGATATATAACACTGCATCATTATAATTATGGATAGATAACACTGCATCATTATAATTATGGATAGATAACACTGCATCATTATAATTATGGATATATAACACTGCATCATTATAATTATGGATATATAACACTGCATCATTATAATTATGGATAGATAACACTGCATCATTATAATTATGGATAGATAACACTGCATCATTATAATTATGGATATATAACACTGCATCATTATAATTATGGATATATAACACTACATCATTATAATTATGGATATATAACACTACATCATTATAATTATGGGTATATAACACTGCATCATTTGGTTGCAATGCGTACGTATAGATAAGGCTGCAGTTACAAACTTACACAAAATGGCGTGTCAATCTTGAAAACCATGCAGTTATCAGTTGCGAAGAGCTTTTATTGTAGTGATAAGCACCTGTGGCATATAGTTCAGTCTATCATATAAATGCTGACTCGTTTTTTTTATATGCTTTTCTCTTCCAGTCTGCTGGTTCGCATCGTTTTGCTTCTCAGCTCAAACCTTTTAAGCTTGATCGCTTGGAGGGAGCAAACCCCTTGTCTCCTCCAGAGCTGCAGCATTAAGAGTTGCTGTCTGGCAAGCTGTGTTCCTCATCACAGTTTGTATTTGCTCTTATCTGCATTCCCTTTATGGGAGTCCTGCACACATGCCCTGAGCCCTGAGACTGATGCTATCACGGGCAGGGTATTTGCAGCAGAGCACGCAGTCTTTGGCACATCAAAGGGTCCCGTCCTCGCCCAGCAAAGCAAAGGAAAGAGGGGCGCCAACTGCAGCCCAGTGTGCTGCCTGTCTTCTGCATGATCGGAGGCAACGGACTCGGGCTTGGCTTGTGTGGGAGGAAAAACAAAGGCTGCCCCCCCTCCCCCCCGCATATTTATAAAAAGTGAAGGGAATAGACAGGGGGTGCAGTGAAGTAAAGATGTGAGATAAGCAGAGACAGGGAATGAATACAAAAGCCAGAATGAGATCTCCTGCACAGATCTGATTGGAGGGATGCTTTGGATAGCTTGGTGTACACTCTCCTCTTTGTCCTGGGCAGTCTGAACTGAAGGTCCAGTTTGATGAGGGGGGGTGGTGGGAGTAGAGTTGACTGGGACTGCCTTGAAATGTATTTAGAAATAGCAGGGAGCTGTTGGGGTGGTTTGTGGGGATTCCTCTACATGGAGTTGTTGGGATCCCTGCCAGTCGAGTGCTTTTTGTAAGGAATGCTTCTTTTAATGTAGCAAGGCAATGAAAAGTTAGCCTTTTGTCCCCCAGAGCTAGCATTACATACACTATGCACAGACTGTTGGGTGGAGTGTATGTGTGGAAGCAGGACATATTTTCTGCTATACCTCACATGCTTTAAATATTTAAACCTTTTCTTTTGCTTATATTCTAGGGGCTGTTGAGCTACATAAAAACCCTTTCTAGAATTCAATGTGTTTGCATGGAACATGTTTTCTTACTCTGAATTTTGGGTCGTCTTTCTTCTTCCTAACGCACAATGCTGATTAATATAGAGACCTGTCCTGCAGATTAAAATGTGCACTGGTCCTTTTTATTTTTTTCTCTCCATGACTGAAAATGAAGTGGTGCTGCTAATATTCAACATTCTTGCAGGGTTTTCTCGGCCAGCTTGTTAAAACGTTAAGCACCTGTTAATTACAAAAGCATCTCTAGGTTCTGAGCTACAGGTTAATGAAAGCTTTTAGGTTGCTTGCCAAAATGTGTGTGTTTTTTTTTTTTTTCCTCCTCATTACATGCAAATGGTTTGTGCAAGTGTTTTGAAGTTCATTTTGTCTGGTTGAAATGCAAATGACTATGCAAATGCAGGCATTTCTTTTCTTGTTATGTCGAGCTAATTGATTTGAAGTCAATATTCATTTTAACGTGTGTTTTAATAACTGTCCCTGGTTTTTGTTTGGTTTGTTGCAGGGTGACAGCAGTAAGCGAGCCCTGATTTAAACAGAAATATTTCCTTTAGTTCTGCAGGTGGTGAAACGTTTCTCTGGCAGCACGTCGAGTGGTTATCTGTGGATTCTTCAGATCGTCTATCTGGGGTGTAACCCTTAGTGGTTGAGTCACTCTAGGTTTTAATGCTGGCTCAATAAGACACATGTGGGATTGTAAACCATGAAGGGTGTCTAATTGAGTATATGGAAAAAACCTGGAAGGTCTCAAACTTCTCTGTGTTTTTGTATGTCTGTTTTGTGCCAGAGCCTAGAATGTTTACAAACTGGCCATTGACTCTCATCTTATCAACAGTCCTTTCTTAATTTCACTTCTTACGATTCACTTCGTAGTCAAGTACCTAATACTGTGCTTTGTAAAGTTATTCACTTCCTGAAGGCCTACACGTTGTCAGCAGCACAGAACCCTTCTTGTTACACCAGCTCTCAAGCTAGTGGGTAGTGGGCTTCTATCGAAAGAACAAATCTGTCTTTTATAGCATACTATACAAGGTAATGGAATTATTTCCACACCAATTAAAATTTCTGTCTGTGCTACCATTCATCCATTGGTTTTGTTTGCTTAGGAACTCTAGGGTGCCATGAGCGTATTTAATAATTAGTCTTGTGTCACATTTCATAGCAAATATACTGAATTCTGAAAGATTTTATTAGTGGTCGTGGAAATTTAGAAGTGTGTGTTTTGTAAAAGGGTTCTGTCAACTCCAGAAATGCTGTAGTTGTGTAGGTCACTACATTGACTAAAGGTTTGTGGTGTGGAGTGCTGAGTGCTGTCCACATGTTGCTGCAGTCCCACCTACAAGAAGTAACACAAGATAATAAAGCTGTATCGAACCCAAGCTTTTAGTCCTGTTCTGCAGACTTGTCCTTGAAATATGCTTGAGCTTGTACTGACAGCAATAGATAGTGAATTAAACCCCACATTCAAGGAAGTGAAGTACAGTAAACAAGAACCCTAAAGCTTCGGACAGTCACAATTTAAAATCGCCTTGTTTGATTTGAAAAGTCGGTTTTGATGTTCAGTGCTTTCCAGAGCCCAGCAGCTTTTATTTTGTCATTGTTGTACTCAGTTATTTCTTTGGCCTTCATTTGGTAGCACGTTTTGGGATTCATCATAACTGCCTGACAAACAAGCTTGATTCCTCAGTGCTGCGACTGGGCTAGGTCACTGACGAAGCCTCACATTAAAATAACCCTTTTTCATGCAGTTCAGCTAAGCTGACCCAACACAGTGGGAGGGCGTTCTCTGCTAGAGCTGATTTATGGATGTTGCTAACTAAACAACAGAGATGGAGCCTTTGATTTTTTTTTTTTTTTTCTCTGACTCTAATTCAGATGTATGACAACCAAAAGAGGCCTGGGAGATGGAAGCTGATTTAATAAATTGACTGGAATCCATTCCAATCGTGTCATAAAACCTGCCTGCCTGCCTGCCTGCCTGCCTGCCTTATACTGTAGAGAGTGCTGGGCCCGAGGCTGGCCACATGTAACATGCATCTCAAACGACCCATTAAAGAACTTCTAGAGGCTCGAAGCAGCAGGGCGAGACCCTCTGGGCAGGGTTTCTTTTCGAAGTCTGATTTATTTGACACTGTTGAAAATGTTTTGATTCGCTTTTGTTTGTTTTTTTGGCTGTTGTGAAGTGTTTATTTGACATCTTATTTTACTGTATTTAATTGTTATTTGAATGTTTTTGCTGTATCACTGCCATATTTAAGATTAAGGGGACAATTGCTTCAAGCAGCACTCGTACCTCAGCCCTGTCCCCCTGTACCCCAGGCCAGCACCTTTCTCACTTTTATCTTCCCGTTGACAGAGCGTGGATGAATCCGGAATTGTTTCCCTCTGGTGTGCTTTGCGGTTGAACAGTAGCTGCAGTCGGCTGTGTCCCGGGAACAGTGTTTCTTGATTTCTTTCTTTTTGGTTGGGGCTTAAGGTTGTGCTACATTGAGGGAAGAGGGGGAAGGGGGGTTGGTCGCCTGTCTTCCTTCCTGCTTTTATCTCACAATTCAAAGACTTCACGTTCTACTGGCCAGCTGCCTGCCAGCTCCTTTCATTGTCCACTTTATGACCCCAGGCGCAATGAAACTGCACCTCCACTGGGCTCTGCCAGCGGCCAGCCGCTTGATGTGGACATTGTTGCTGCCCTGGCTCTCCCTCACCCCGGCAACCAGGCCCTTTTGTCCAGTAGCCATGGCTGTCTGCCTGCAGTCTCTTTCTCTCCCCGCGTTATGGATGAGTCGAGTGTTTGCCGGTTGCTGGCAGGCCCGGAATGGAGTTCCCAGCTTCTTACTGAGCCCAGCTCCTCATCTCGTGTTTGATCACTACAGGGAGATGCATTGCGGACTGGGCTTTGATTCGCTCTCTTCCCAGCTGTTGCACTTGGACACAGCTGTGGGCTCTTTAGGAAAAGGTCATGCATTCATTAAATGTGTGTGGCTTTTTTAAATTTATTATTATTTAAGTAGAGAGAACATTTGGGATTGTAACACAACAGTGTTTTACCTTAAACACTTACAACTAGTAAGCAAAGTTTCACATTTTGGAATATAAATGAGGAAACCAATTGGTATACACCAGTGTGCAGAGACGGGCCTCGTCAAAATAAACGAAGTCTCCTTTCATAACAAAAGCTTTTAGTTTTACTGAATATGCGATGCTGTGACACATACACTTTATTCTCTTATTCTCAATTCTCTTATTTCTTTGGTGCAAGTTCAGTTTTGTACATTTATTATTTCATCTATTTTTAGAAGGTTTATAAAAATGAATCGGAGATGTCTCCATGAAGAAGGGAGAAGCATGGCTTGACTTGAATGCAGTTTCTGAACATTATTCTGTGTTATAGCAATATAAAGTCCTTGTATATCATTTGTGATGTTAATACCTGCGACATGCCATCTCAGATAAGAGCACATACGCCTTGGAATAATAACAGAACAGCAGAGACAATGCATAATCCTTATATATATATATATATATATATATATATATATATATATATATATATATATATATATATATATATATATATATATATATATATATATATACATATAGCACATACATATATACAGACAGCATCATGTCCCTAAACAATAACAGTAATAATATGAATGCATTTCTGTATGCCATTTTGGGTAATACTTTCTATTTCTAACTTGGTTGGTTCACGGGACGTCCAGTCAAGAAAGAGGCACAATTTCAGTTCCCACCATCTCAACGTTGTTGCTATTAAGGTTTCGAGCTGCATTGCATCCAGAAATGTTGCTTACAGATGCTGAACCATTTCCTCTGACCTGGGCTGCTTTGCTGTGCTCCGCTGCTCAGCTCTCTAATTAGCTGCTGGAATATAACCCTGCTCGGCAGTTTCCCTGAGCGCTGACGACAGTCCTGCCGGGAATAGCTGTGGTTTTACTCCTGACCTCTGGTTTGCTGGCTGTGGTTGGGAGAGTGCTGTAGGGTGCAGGGAGAAGGGAAGGGGTGAACAAGGTCAGCTGCAGATGGACCAAAGAATGTCAGCCGTACTAGTGTACAAAACCGTGAGCTTGTAGAAAGAATGCAGTGTTTTTTGTTTGTTTGCTTTGCCGTGTTCACCTCACTCTATTGTAATTGACTTTGTGGGTTGAGGCGAGACATGAGAGCTGGGAAATGGGGGGGTCAGCATTGAAAACCCAGAAAATAGCTGGAACAGTATTTGCTGATATTCACATCGAACTGACATTTCCTTTACATGATTACACGTTCATTATTTAGCACTTTTAGCAGTTGTGGGATTCCTGCCAGTACAGCGTGTCTCCTTGAAAGACTCCCTTTGTAACAGTAGCACATATTTTAGTCGGTTTGAACACCTGACCTGACGGCAGCATCGATGGTCATGATACCGACTGTGTTGAAATCAATATAATAATAATTTGCACGTTTTGTTCTGTGTTTGGGTGGAATCTGTTATTAGTGTTTCTACATATGCATTGTACAGCATTATAATGGGATTCAGTCTCCTGTATTTCCAGCAGTGCAAGCCCCAGTCCCTGCAGATAGGAGATTAATGGCCCACTCTATTGCTGGGCACAGCAAACTAAACTCCCAACCGGTGGGTAAACACTGATGAGTCATGCGCTTTGTGAGATGCTGATTGCTATTCTAATCCAGGTTTTGCCCTTTTAGGAAAGAGGGCTTACTTTTTGTCTCTGCAGGGAATCATGCCTCAGTAATTCCGACCTCCTGGGTACATTGTGGGGTGCAGGAGTGACCGCAGTTCAATGGCGTTTTCCATCAGGCTTGTCCTCGGTTAATGCAGTTTACTGAGAGTCGTGATAATCAGCAGTGCCGCAGGGTGGTTGACTGGTTCAAATCTCCGATTTTTAACCTGTTTTTAATTCCATGTCCTCTCTTTCTCTGTTCACAGTCATGCTAAATACAATCTTGATTAGGAGGACATGCACTCTATGCTAAATATTCACTAGGATTCACACAGGTCAGATCTTCTGGCTGCATTCAATACATCTGTTCAGGGTTTAAAAGAAATGAGCACGCATTTGAAATGCTTATGAAAAGCTATTTTCCATCCCTGATTTTAGGGGTACTGTTTTGTCTCCTGATTTTTAAGATTTATTGGAGGCTTAATGCATTAAACTGTAGCTGTTGTTACTTTTTAAGTAGCATTGTAATAATTTGTTCTGTAAAATGTGTTCTGAATGAATTAACACTGCGGGTCCCTTATCTTTAGCAACAAAGAATTTCTTAAGTAAACTATAAATTTGTTTTCATTCCAATCAGGATTAAGGCACGGTGTGCTGAAAGTGTATTCGTCAGGTGAAGTACTGAACAAAGTCATTGTAAGCTTTGACTTGTCCATACTGTACTGTAGTTGTTGCCAGTTCATTTTGTAATAATGTTTTCTGTCATTAGCTGGGATTGATTGAGTCCCATTGGAAGAATAGTGAGTTGACATCTGCTTGTTTTGTATCTGGTCATTTTAGATGGCCAAAGTGATTTGGCCACAAGCTATTATCTCCTCGAGAGTCTTTACTGCTACCTGTTTCTGTACGTACAGATCTGGAAGTTTGATTCATGAAAATGATCTTTTAATTTGTCTCAGTGGTTGCATAATAAATAAAGAATAATGTCAGGTTTGGCACACAAACGTCTTTCCCGTGAAGGGTTTGACATTAACCATGGCCGGTGGTCCGGGGCCACTAGAGATCGCAGTTTATTATAGTTATGAAGCACCACATGGCCCAGCTGGGCCAGTAACATTTTTTAACTGTATAATGTGTATATAGTATAGTGCACATGGCTTCAGGACCGAGTCAGTTTGTGTTCACAATGCAGTTTGCAAGTGCACTCGGCTCGTTCATATGGTGTGTGAACCAGATGTTTACAATATCCTGCAGGCATATTGAAAGATGGCAGCTATTGCTGTATTGCTCCAGTTTTTGCATGTTTTAGATTCTTGCATATTGCTGTAGAAGAAAGCACTGCTGGAGCCCTTCACTAATTTAATGAATACATTTCTTGAACGCCTACAGCAGGAGAATGCAGTTTACACAATTCTGCACGGTTCTTCTAATGTCGGCATTAAACAAAGTAATATGAGAAAAGATTGAATATATTTTATTATTTTGTGAGTTTTGCAAGATTTTGGTGTCTGACCAAAATTTCTACCAGAACTTCAGTTTCTCGCACTATCCATGTAGTTTAGGATCAACAGGTTTCCACAGTGGAAAAACAGCAAGGTGTTTTTTTTTTGCCAAAAATAACATTATATAAAATAACACATTTAACAGTTTAAAAATTAAACATTGAGTGAATTTATTGCAGATATATTGTCATCTAGTCAAAACATGTTAAATGTACAGAAAGCCAGATTTAAAAAATAGATCAGCTATTACCTTTTAAACATATGGTATACACGTAATCAGAATGGCTAAACAAATAATCCATAAGATTGTTTGTTTATTTTATTTTTGAATGGCACTAAAACACAACCTAATACATTACTCTGCTATTAGCTTACAGTTTTGTACTTAGTATTGGGCCGGTTAAAATTGTATCTGGGCCAGTAAAAACACTACCTCAGTGGCCCAAGGGGCCAGTAGTAAAAAATCTAAATGTAGAGCCATGCTGTGCCAAGCACAAAAGAAACATTTAACCCTGTAGATCCCTTGAAGTATCAGAGGCCTGCTTTAGAACAAGTGGCTGCTGGGTAAGATCGGGGCTGGCCAATCCGGGAGCAGAGGACAGACTCTGCTGGGCGCTGCAACTTAACCTGGTCGATAGGTTGAAGGTGGTCATGGCATTGGCTTAACTGCTTAGCTTTGAAGAAAAACTCTATTACCTGCTAATTCTGGGAGAAAGAAAGTTCAAATTGAAATCCCTGGCGAGGATTTTGCTAGTGCAGAATGTAGCATGGACACACAGCGTCGTCCAGTATATTGGCTCTTATTTCATTCATTGTTAAGGGTTGCTCTGTGTAGTCGCAGCAGTATTTTTATTTGATTGTTTTCCTCTGGATCTGAGTAACAGCACTTCCAGTTTTGAAGTACTTCCACACAGTTTCCGGAGTTCCTGGTCGTGTTGTCCAAGGTTCTCCCTGAAGGAATAGAACCTGTGCCCCTGATTTACTCTTCCCTGTTGCCTCCATCTGGAATTCCAGACAATCGTTTTGCTCTGTTTATTCCCATTCCCATTTCCTCTTCAAAATCCTTAGTGAAATTGGAGCCCCCTGTTTTCGTGATAATGCCGTCGAGGGTTTTGTCTTGGATGAGCTGTGGAAGGAGGTTTACCCGTGCAGTGTGTTGCAGCAGGCTCTGATTAGTCTGTGGATGAATTGGGACCCCTTGGACCACTATTGCTGAGAAGCAGTATTCTCCAGAAACACGACGGATACGAGTAACGCTGGAATAGCTCTATAGATGGGCCAGGCTCTCCTCATACTCCAATCGCTTCACGCTGTTCTGTATTTTTCACATTATTGTTTAATGCTATATTTTTTCTGTTGCTTTACAATTGCAATATTGCATCCTAGCAGAGCTTTGCTATTTTCAATAACTGCATTCTTCTGAGCGTGAAGTTTAATTTTCTGATTCAAAGCTTTGTGTAATGTATTTGCTTGTAAAACAGTGTTTTCAGTTGAATTTAGGGTGGATCAGTTTTAGTCTTGATTCTCCCAAGCTAGCTAACACTTTGTAAACAGCACGAGTCAAACTGGATTCCCTGCTGTAATCTTCCATTGCAAACCCTGCTTGACCTTCTAGGTTTTAACAAGGCAACGGGGACTCAGAAATGTAGTGCAGTCCCTACAGAGGATGATGCAGCTTCTACTGACATTCAGACTTCACATCTCGAAAGTGTTACTGTAGCATCCTCTCAAAGCTGCCACAAGGATCTAGGGACTGGAACCTCATTACACACACATTTTCTTCATATTGAGTTTCCCCTCCGGACTGCTTATATTTATATTGGCTTTGCATATAGTTTCATATTCTCTTAATCACACACTGTTGTATTTTATGGAATAAATGTGAATCCATTAGGAATACTTCATGCAGTTTACATAACACATGCGCATACGAACACATAGGGTCAAAATCGCAAAGCTTGTAGCTCTGTGTTAAAACCAAAACCAAACCTATAACTAGCAGGAAACATGAATACAGTGCATACTGTAGAAGAGCCTAGGTTATTGGTCTGAAGCTTGTTAGCTCTTTTTGGGAATAGTATGCAAATATGGCATTTCTGCTTTGTTGCAAGGATGGCGGTGTCTGAAATATGTGAGTTTTTTATTTAATAGAATAATAGACAAAGGTCAAGCTCAGTTTTAATAGTGCTGCAGGTGGGGTGAGCCGCTGTAGCGCTGGCTCGGAGTGATGTTTATACTCTGTCAGCTGGAGCTATGCTTGGATCAGCCTCGCTCTGTCACAGATACCATGTCAAAATGACAGGCAAGCAGGAGGGAGAGCAGCTGGAAGGAAGCTACACAGATGCATCTTTAGTAGTCAATGTGGAGCCAGTGCTGTAAAAACCATATGATATAAATTGCTGAAATGTGTCGTGTAGGTTAGCTGAAGACATGAGACCTTGTAACACTGGAAACCGTGACGATCGGCCTAGAAGGCATGATTTTTTATGTGATTTTATGTGATTTTTTTTTAAGCAGTTTAAAAAGAGGAAAATGGTCACCTGAAAGGGTTAAAGGAAAAACCGTCAATATTATTTTCCTGAAGAAAGAGGATTGTAAAATATGAAGCGCTGCGCTTTCCAGCAGACATTGTGTCCTGCCATTGCACCTCACCACTTCTTGAAGAAGTGCAGCGGTGTGACCTTAGTAGGGCAGACAGGAAGTGAGACAGGTGAATGTTTCTTCCTCTGCAACACCAGCACCAGTTAGTGTTTCCTAAAGAAAACAAGCGTGGGAGCCATGAAACCTGAGCTCTGCGGTAATCAGACTGCCAGCTCACATTCAGCTCCGGGCAGTTGGAGGCCAGCTTTCCTTAAAGACAAAAAGGGCTCGGGCCTTGTGTGCAAAGCCTGTATCTGTCCCAGTCTTGAATGATACAGTGAAGGTGTTGTATTGGTGTTTGAGTCGGAAATCAAACCTTTTTAAACGTGTCCTGTCAGGGTGTGTTGCTTCCCAATTTCTAACCTTAAAGCCTGGAAAGACAATGCTTGGCAAGGACTGCAAATAATAATAATAATAATAATAATAATAGTAATATCTTTATTTTTATATAGTGCCTTTCATAGTGAACCACCATCACAAAGCGCTTTACAGAGGCAGTGTGTGAACTGTGCGTTATATGCAGAGTCATTTACAATAGGACATTGATTTAACATCTCATCCGTAGGATGAAACACAAGGAGGTTAAGTGACTTACTCAAGGTCACACAGTGAGTCAGTCAGTGGCAGAGGTGGGATTTGAACCAGTGACCTTCTGGTTACAAGCCCTGGACTTTAACCACTGGAACACACTGCCTCAAACCTCAAACCCCTGCGTCTGTCAAAGGCCTCATTTTATCATTTGAGGAACATTTCCACATTGAGACCCGTTCCATCTGATAACGATGCTGGGATGTTGGTTTATGATTTTTTGTTAGTTGTCTGTTAGATCACTGCAATGCTTTGTTTGCAGAGCCATACCCAATTTTACGTCCTGATTTTGAACTGGTTCAAAATGTTGCAGCCAGAGTGCTGACTCCCACACGTCGTTCACAACACATTACTCCGGTTCTTAAATCACTGCGCTAGCCTCCTGTTTAAATCAGGATTCATTTTCATATTCTGCTTACTACTGTACTTCTAAGACCCTTCATGGTTTGAGGTCTTTATATTTACAGGAGATATTGGTACCGCGTGCTCCTCGTCACACCTCGAGATTAAGTGAACGCTGAAATTCTGATGGTTCCTAGAAGCCGTCTACAATCAGGAGGAGCGAGGGCCTTTAGCTGCTCTGCTCCCTGCCTGTGGAACTCCATCCCAGGTCATGTCAGGAATGCTGGCACTGTCAAATCTTTAGAATCAAATTTAAAAACAGATTTGTTTGGTTTAGCTTATTGGTGAGCTGGGTTGATTGGCCGATGGATTTAAAAAACAAAACAAAAAAAGGTTTGATTGTGAAGTGCCCTGGGATGCTCTGCATGAAGAGAGCTATATCAAAGCAAACTGTATTGTATTGTATTGTATTGTATTGTATTGTACTGTATTGTATTGTATTGTATTGTCTGACGGGTCTCAAGCCATCCTTTCTACTTCCACTGATATGTAACCTATGTGCTGAAATGTCTTCAGATTAGGCACGGGATGGGTCTCTGCTGCTGTGCAGTTACAGCTGTCACTGTGAGCTCTCTGAGGGGGGGGGATGTCCGAGTCTTCAGACACATATTTGTCTTGGGTGTGGTTTTTATTTAATAGGCAAAAGGGGGGGTTCAGAACCAGCTTAGTTCAAACAATCAGTACATTATTGATGTATAATTTATGGAAATATTGCAAAAGTCTTTCAGGAGGAAGGGTAAAGTTGTATCAATCATCATGGTCCTGTTTATTTTTAAATTTGTAAACTGAATTCAAATTCCAAGGCCATACGGCTTCTCGATTTCTCAGAACTGCAGCAATCCTCTAGGAAGTTTCAGAGGTGTAAACAAAGTCAAGTGGAGTGTAAATAGTTGTAGAGTGGATCAGGGCAGTATCCAGTAATCACTGGAAACACATCACTGAGTTTGAAGCTCTCTAGCGTGGGGAGTTTCACAATGAAAGCATAATGTAAACCAACTTCTGCATATGCTGACCGTTTGGAAGAGACCGTTTCGACATGTACTGCATGCAGCGATCTGTATAAAATCCAGTGCTGGCACATCAAAGCAAGACTGCAAAGCTCATGACAAACACCAAGGATTTGGAAGTGACTTTGAAGTGAGACAGTAAGCAATATCACTCTAGATTGGCAATAACAACTGCTTTGGATTGGTTGAATATACATTCTGGGAGAGGTTTGTTTGTGTTCAATGTTCAGCATTCACAGAAAGATTGGTCTGTGCATACCTTGCGACAGCCGCTTGAGAACTAAATGTCTGGTGTTATTTCTCAGGGTGAGACGCAGGGCAGAAGAAGGCTTTTGCCGTGGTCATTTGAAACCATTTGGAATTTGTGAGCTCCAGCGAGTCAGTAATGTCCCTTTCCTTTTCCTTTAATGCTGGTGCCCAGGCTTTTCATTCCTGGACCCAGAAGAACCCCCAGTGGGGTTGTGTTCTAATCGCATTCCGAAAGGCTAGGCAGCAGCTTGTGCCACATTCCACAATTCTGGGGGCTTTCCAAGCGACGAAGGGATGGATTTCTCCGAGCAGCAATGTTCAAAGGGAGGGAGACTTCAAAGGGGATTCAGAAGCGAGGTGTTGATGACTTCTGTCCTCCAGGGTACCGATTTAGCTCGTTCTGGACTTCAAGTCAGTTTGCAGATCTCTCCCAGCCTTTGCCTTCCTATGGCATTACTCACATCCTATTAATGCAGACATTAGCTTTGTTTTACACTGGCCGATTAGGCTTCTTTCTGTTTGTGCTAAAAAAGCAGAGCGGTGAAATTGCAAAGAAGCTCGATTTTGTATTTTATCAACAAGAAATGGTTTTGTAAAGCTTGACGATATCAAATGTGAGTAGGCTGCCATGAATACTGTATTAAGCCGACCGAAACTGTAGGAGCAGCTGCTATCCCTGCATCCCGTTGTCAGCCCCTCTCACTCTTTTTAGTGACACCTGCAGGCATTCTTTCTGTCATGCAGAGAGAAGGCAAGGTTTACAATTAGAATTAATTTATCAGAGTTCAGATAATAAAACGTGTGTGTTATTTTTAACTCTGTATAACAGATGACTTCCTTGTGTATGGAAATCACCAGCAGTGTGTTTGAATAAGGTAAATGGCATCCTGTCTGTGGAGGAAGGAAGTGGCTTAATTAGTTATTGTTAATTAAGTGCTTGTGGGAAACCTTTCATGGGTAATGAGGGTGTCTTATCAGAAAGGGTTGTTTATTTGTTAATTTGCACCACTTTGAGGAAAGGAGCAGATGGTCGGAAAAACACAAAAGGAATTTTGCAATTCCCATTTCTGCCAGACAGTCTTGTTGCTTAACAAGCCTGCTGAACTTTGGACAGTAAAGTTACCGTTGTGGTGCATAAAGCTCTGTGAAGCTGCTTTGTAGAGCAAACGCAAATCTTAAATATATATACATTTACAATAAGCACGGCCCAACCTAATGATCAACAACGGGAAGAACTGTTGTCAAATCCATTGTTTTGAGTGCCTGCAAGCTGTGGTGTGTCCACTCGGTTCAGTTGTGTGAGCCGTGTTTGAGTGCTTAATGATGTCCATGATTGTTGCGCTGCCATCCCAGCTGGGTGACTCTTTGCTCCAAACTGTTCAGTTCATCCCAGGTTCAAAAAGGCCAACCGAACTGCAGTGCAGATGTGGATCTTAGAATGAGCTACCAGGCTTTATGCACTATTTAAATAACAATCTAATAGTATTGAACAAGAATCACGCAGCAGCCATCTGTATGCGCCCTAATATTGTATTCTTAGCATTTTGTTTGGCATAACTAGTAGCATATGTCACTTTGGCAATATCTGCATGTTTATTGGTTGTGTACTCTAGGTTTTGAATAGAGTTCTAGATTTCTAATGATTTGCAACCTGTTAATAGTATTGGTCACCTATGATGAATACATATTAACAACTATTTTACACAGATTTTGTGGTATTCAAAGCCATGGGAAGTGTAATGCAAGCTAATAACGTATTATTGTTCTGTTTATTGTTGCTGTGGAGCCAGAAAGTACTGGATTTCAAACTAGCAAGCATCGCAAATGTTTCCTTGATGGATAAAACCGAGCGCTCTCTCTTTGAACTTGCTGTACACGATCCACACAGGATGTCCTGTACTTCTTTTTGAAGTGCAATATAAAACCTTGTTTAGTGTTTCCACAGCACCCTGCCAAAGTATACATGACGGCACCCCTAGACCTGCCTGAGCCTGGGCACTGGGCTCTCTTCTGATAACCCATTGCTTTGGAGAATTGTCTCCCCCCTGCATTTCTTTTCCATAAATCTTGCTTTTAGGAGTAGCTATGGGTTTCCTATTGGCAGCTATTCTCAGTCTAGCTGCTTTCATTGTCTGCATGTGTATTGTGATTTCATACAAGAAATAGCCTTCCATTGATGTAATACAATTCTTTTAAACACAGATTGACTTTTTAGAAGTTGTTTAATGTGCCCAATTAAAGCACAGAGTGGTCTATCATTTTCACACATGAGTGCCTATTGTTTCTGTATCACTGATTACTGAGCTCATGCAGGTAGGAAAGGATATAAATGATCATTCGTGAGGTGTTCTAGTAGATTTGCACACTGCTGTATGTTGTGTGTGACATGGGAATTCCTAAAATCCAATCGCAGCTTTCAAGAAGACCTGCGTGAGGCTCTGAAACTGTCGACTGCAAGCCCAGCAGTATATATTGACATATTTCAGGGATATTAAGTGTCCACTCGAAGTGTCTGCTTGCGGTATTGAAATCGCAGCAGTGTTTGTTTACATGGTTACCATGAGGACAGCGTCCAGTTGTAATTTCACTGAAGGCTGCGTCAGGGCAGCAAACCTCCAGATGACAGGTTACTTGTGAGATTATGTTAACAACACCGTGTTCCACATTTCTTGCGCTCATCTTTGATTCCTAAATATGTCTTAATGTACGCCTGACGTGGTGTAATTCATAATTTGTATGTTTGAAAAAAATATATAGTGGTGATTTAAAAGAATAATAATAATTTTTTTAAAAATAGCAGATCTAATGGGTGTTTTTCCAGGTAACGACTGCGATCTGATGAAGACAGGTAGTGATTTTTAGACAGCTAGAGAACATCCCTGTCGCTGCCAGTAGGGGGGGTAAGTGGAGTAAAGTCCCCCCTCTGTACAGTATATAAAACACAGTGGCTATTAAGTTTAGAAAAAAGCCCCAGTTCCTACGAGCAGAAATGCTGTGAATGCTTTTCACTTTTGTCACTGTGCCATCCTATCTGTTCTGTTGCGAGGACAAAAGAGAGGAAGTTTTCTTTTTTCTTTTTCTTTTGTTTTACTCAACAGAACCTTTCTGAGATAATATTACAGAGGGAATGCTGCTTCCACCTGTGCGGCTCTCCCAGCTGCGTTCTGTAACAGTAGCTGTGCCGTTCAAGGACACGCCGCCCTTTTCAACTTATTTCCAGCACTTGGGGACCAGGCAGAGAGATCCTGTAACTGGGAAAGTCCAGCTCCACCCTGCCTACATTTCCATTTGTGCAGTTCAAACACTACAGTGCTTCCCCATTATAAGGAGACCTTTTATACCACAGGACCAGTTATAAGGAAGCATGGTTTGGGCTCCCATTAGCCCCATAATTCCGTTTCATTCCCATTGTAAGGTGGAACACAAACAGCATGCTCTGGTAACTAGCGAAAGCAACTATAGTGTTTTTTTTTGTGTCCCAAGCTTGATCAAAGGTGGAGAGAGAGTGATCTTCCTTCTGTGCAATCGTCTCTCTTACGAATTTGGATTTTCGGTGAGCTCTTTTAACAAAGCAGCCACAATTTCAAAGAGCTCAACACGCTGTCAGCCCGGGAGCTTCAGAAAGACAGCTTGGGTTGGCTTGGCAGGGGACGCTTTTACTCTTTGCCTGAACATGTTCAAGCTGCTGGGCTCCCTGCTATCTGGGGGATGTGCTTCAAGCAGTAAGGGTGCACAGTTGTTCAAATAAAATATGTATGATCAATTTGACAGCGTGTCTGTTGTTAAGTTAATATAACACTAAATGTGTAATGAGCCATCCTAGAAACAGATATTGCTGTAGTGTGTTGTCGTCGTCTTTTACTTTGGAGAGAATATACTGCTGTCTCAAAACTGTAAAAAAACAAACAAAATACACAAACTGTGTAAAGCACTACAGCTATGACCAAAATCTTTGCATCACCCTATAGAATGAACAAATTGTGCTTCATAGTTGAATGAAACCTGTTGAATAATGTTACGTTAACATATATTGAGTTACTTATTGCCTTGTACTTTTCCATATACTTAACGAAAAACTGACAAATTAAAATATTTGACATTTCGAAATTTAACATAAAATACTGTACTACTTTTATGGCTTTCCGGTAGATTTCTGCAATATCATTTTGTAGTTTCTTTGATTACATGATGTTAAATAAAATATCTAAATTATGTTTTGTTTTTCTATATAATATCATTTTTTAAAATTTTATTTATTTGTTTATTTCATTCTGTATCAATCCTAAAATTCTAGGTGATGCAAAACGTTTGGTCATAGCTGTCTGTCCCGTTCAGTGACATGAGCACAGTTGTGAAGGGGATGTGATAGATTAAGCTGCTACAAGGCAAGTGGCATCCAGTACCACCCTCTCTGTAGCTCCACTCTCGGCTAGTGGCATCCAGTACCACCCTCTCTGTAGCTCCACTCTCCCAGTAAGTATCTTGTGGCAGTTCTTCTAGAACACAGACCCTGTTTTCCACGCAGTGCTGTGTTTGCTTGTGGTTTTCTATAGCTGCTCATATCAAATTATTTTTTATTTCCTGATAGCGCAACGGGAATGCAGATACGAGACATTTTGTTTCATATCATTTTCTAAGCTGCCATAATGGCTGGCAGTGTGTCCCAGGGGGACTGTTTGCTCTCAGCGCTGTGCTGTTTGTTCAGTGTGTTGTTATCATTTTTAAAAAAATTTTTTTTTTACACACAAGGAAGTGTTAAAATAGGTACGTTGCCTTTCAAGACTCTCAGATTCACAGCTGAACTATGTGCAGGCGTCTCAGGTTAACCTAAGCAGAGGACAGTAAATACTTACTTTAAAATACCTGGGCAAACAACGGCTGAGGGGCCAGTTTATAGTGACCAAACCTTCATGTGGGTAGGCCCTCCATGAGATTGGGAATTGGAGTTTTATTGCACCTGACCTGTTTGTAATTCGTTTAAGTTACAGGCCTTGAGTTTTTGGCCAAATCTCCAGCTGCATCAAATTCTAAGACAGTGTTGTGTAAAATGAAAATGTTTTGGGGCCATGACTTGACACCAGGATAACCCCTTGGTAACGATTTAATTCCAAAGTAATATTGTTTTAATATCAATGGGTTAGGAGTTACCTACTGTATCATTTCTCTCATCAAGCTGTGGTATAATCTCAACAGAATGTGCTGGAAACTAATCATGACAAGCTGAACTTATTTAGCTTTTCTCCTTTTTTTTTTTTTTTTTTTTAAAAAGACAAAAATGTGCTCAAATGCTGCAGTGTGTATTTCTGTATTATGATTAGCTCCCTCAAACAAGCAAAACCCAGCTTGTTAAGTCATAGAGGCACAAATAGAGTTTTGGCTGATGGCAATGTAGAGGAGTTTGAAAGAAAGAATATAAAGTGGTTGTGCAGAGAGCATCAGAGTGGCAGGGGATTGTGGACGTGACAAAGAATAAGGGACTGGGTGGGGTGGCTTGCATTCTGATTCACTCCCAGAGGAAAACTCCAAAGGATCTCTATAGGCATGTTCTGAATCCCTTAAGAAGGACAGTCAGGTTAATCCTATGGGATGATGTATTTGTTTTTATTTTTCTTGGTCCCAAAGGTTTGCCGCCTCCTATGTTAGAGTCCGTTTTATATTTTGTTTTACAGCTTTGATGTGACACATTAAGAACTGTTTTAATAGTTAAAACCTTGGATACACACAGAGTTCCTTTTAGCTTTCCCAGTGACCGACTGATCGGATGTTGTGTCCTGTTCTTTCGCTAGGCGTGTTCGTCTGTTAGAAATCCAATTGCAAGCCTCCTTTGGAACGAGTGCCAGCTCTGAGGCAGGGATACTGGGAGGAGGGAAGGTCTCCTCTAGAGTGTCAGGAATGGTCTCAAAACCATGGGACAGGCGAGGGAGACTGCTCCTCAGTGAGCAGCTTGTGGGGCTTTATTGGGAAGGGCGGCATTTATCAGAACAAAAGAGTAGAGAATGAACAGAAAGCAGCACCCGGGTCCAATGCATTCCCCCATCTACAGCAGGGGATGACGATGGGCTGCTCCCCCGAAACATAGAGCAGTGATCCAATGACCAGTGCAATAACCAGCTTCTAAAAAAAAAAAAAAAAAAAAAAAACGAATTCTATGTAAGTGAAGGCGAGCACAATGGGGCAGTGTGTGGAGACCAGGGTGACAGGCGGAGCTCTGACATTCTGTTAGACTCTAAGCCAGAGGTCACAGCACTATTTACTTCCTGTCCTTCTTTCCATTGGCCAACAGGCTTCTCAGTGTTTATTTGATCCCCCCCAACTCCCAGCCACCACCCTGCTTTTGATATTCAGAATGAAATGGGTTTAATCTTTGTCTGACTCGCCCTAGCTCTGTTCCAATACGCAATATATAATAGACTGTTCAACAGGTTCTAGAAACATTTGATTTTGTGAGTGCTGTGTAGCCTCGTGTTTTAAAAATGTTTTTTTTGTAAACGCATAGTCATCCTTTTTAGGACGGTAAGCGTAGGCGGGTAAGCAAATACATTTTAGCATAGTCTGCAGAGCCATGAGGTTTATAGCAGCATATCGCTGATGGCTGTTTCATTTACCAGCACAGGGATTCCACAAGATGGCAAGGATCCTGCATCTTCATCTAGGTTCTGGTCTATTAAAGTTAGAGACATTGCTGTAGAGATACTTTACTGCATGTTGGAGAAAGGGGAGGAGGGCTGTTGCTAATAGTGGAAGTCTCTCGTGCCTCTGCGTTTCAGCTCATATTGAAGGGGGTGATGTTCTGTTGGTACGTGTGCCTGTGCTTCACATTGCTTCTCCTCTATGAGGACGACTCGAATCCTTTGCTTGTGTCTCTGAGGGGATCGGTGCCTCCAGGTGTCTCTGCACTGTGGATTTATACAAGAGAGACTACACGGCAGAGAGCTGAAACTGTCCTGATGAAAGCTGTTGAGATATTCTCTCTGAAATATTTTCAATTCTATCAATCAACCCCCAAGCAACAATATTAAAATAGATTGCAGATGCTTTAAAAGATCACACTTTGGTACAGTAGGAGACATTGCACTTCTGATAAAAGGCAGTGGGTCAATCACTACAGTAAAGAGATGTTAAGATTGATATTAATGAACAAAATGTACTCTTTGCAGATATTAAGCCAGGCTGGCAGCTGGTGCACTTGCACAGAATTCATATCCAGAGTGTTCTGGTTAGAAGTCTGAGATACCAGGGAGTTTCCTACGACAATGCAGTGAATAGCCCTGCATGTTCATGGTTGCCATGTGTTATCACAGTTTAGTTTTTTTTAAAGTTTTTTTTGGCTCTCGTATGTTTTAATATTTAAAATGGCTAGACAGGAGTTCATGTGATAATAATGAGCTCTAGTGTAACAAACTCTCAGGCAGGCTGCACTTGTTCTAGTCGGGAATGCTTTTGACGGAAGATAATCGAATACCTGAACTTGCCTTTTGAATTGGGGATGTTATTTTGTTATCCTCTAGCTGGAGGTATGGTGTTTATTCCCCCTTTTTTATTGAAGCGAGCAGAAATGTCTGTCAATTCTACAAGCATGCACAGAGCTTGTTTTATTGGGTGGAGAATTTCTTGTACCACCCTTTGAGAAGTTTAAAAGTAAAAACCTCTTCTATAAAGAAACTTAAAGCTAAATAGCTTCATCACAGTGTTCTCTTCCCCAGTAAGGAAAATACACATTCCTGGGGCAATGCAAATGCTACACTGGTATGCACACCTGTTGCAGTACCATCAGTGGGTTCTTGCAAATCTTTAAAAGACTAAATTGTGGGAATCTCAAGACCGCACCATAAAGCCAAGGCGATCCAGGATGTAAGACAAACGCTCCAACACTATGCCATGGTCAAGGAGGTCATGCAGAATCACAACAAGAGAGAAAGAGTGCAGGGCTCAGAAAGAGAGAGGGCACCTGGGTCATCCCTGCCCTGAGGCTGCAGCCATGTGTTGGCGCCTGAGTTTCAAAGCTGGTTTATTGTAGGGGTTGGGGATTGTTTGGTCACTGGACTAATAGGATCAATTGGGCCAGGTCATCATCTTGGCAAGTTTCATGCAGATGTGCGGTAATGTTTTGTGGTCTTAAAACAGGGAGAAGGAAATCTGGGAACAGAAGGCAGCTTTAGTCATTAATCTGCTTTAGAATTAACAGAGTATTTAATCCAGTTTGTTTCATTAGTTGGAAAAATTATTTTTTTTGTACCAGCTGGTAATGAGAGAATGTGTTTATTTATATTGTTTATTTATTTATTGAGTATGGCAGATGTATACATTTTTCTTCTGTAAGATGATACAGTTTTCTTAATGTCTGTGTGTGTGTAGCTTCTAACAGCACCTGCAATGCATGTGTTAATAATGCACACAATGTGGTGCTCCCCAGTCTGTTTGCATCACACTGGATGCTGCCCTTGAGAATATGCTACAGCTCAGCCTTGCTTTAAATAATTTATACAAATCCTGTGTTCTTCAAAGCTAGGAGTTACTGAGGAGTATCAAAGGCAGGATCCCATTTGTTACATAGTGATGGTGTTTTTGTTTTACATTCACGACAGGGTACTGCAGTTGCCATCCTCCCTGTTCAGTGTCATTGTATTGGGTTGGTACAAGTTTGAGGTCTGGAGTAAAGTGCTGCTTCTGTAGATGGGAATGAAGTTAACGCGGTTCTTCCATCATCTCCATGTCCCTAAGATTCAGTTTACTACCCGTTTTTAACATCCTGCTAAATCTCCATTGTTTCAGCTTGGATCAATGTTTCCCATGCTTCAGAACAATTACTGAAAAAAACATCATCTTCTGACAGACTCTTCAAGCCTGATTGTGGGGGAGTGGCTTTGACAATGAACAATTGGAAGAGTCTCCTGTCCAAGAAACCACTCCCCTTCTTACTTAATGTACCATGCAACGAAATTACGAGGAACTATATATATACTGTATATATGTGTGTGTGTGTGTGTGTGTGTAATTTTATTTTTATATATAATTAAAGCTGTTCTCTAATTGTGTCTTTATTAAAATACGCTGCCCACCACGTGGTCATTCTTTAGGCACCATGTCATAAACAGCCCTGCTTTCAGAGCCCCGCATTGAGTTTGGAGGAGTGCATTGGATTGTACATTGTGTGTAAAGCCCTGGTTGCAGAGGAGGGAAAAACATTGTGTTTTTAGCAACCCTTCCACCCTACCCTTCCAAAAAGATTTGGGGAATAACAAATCAGTTGCATTAAACTGCATTGCAGGTATTTCTCTAACATTTCATGTATAAATGGAGAGGAAAACAAATATTATTATTATTATTATTATTATTATTATTATTATTATTATTATTATTATTATTATTATTATTTGGCGAAAGAGAAATCAAGCCGTCATCCTTTGTTGTGCCCAAAATCATTATTTTCCTTACGATTAAACCAATGTGGAAAATGACAGAGAAGGGCAGAACATGTTGATATAACTCTTCTGCTTTGCCATTTGGCAACGCTCCAAATAATCGCCACTCTACACTTTGGGAGAAGCGACTCGCTGTCATTTAATCATTTTAAGGTTGTATATTCAAAAGGATTTCAATCTATTGTAAAAGCATCTTGATTTCCTTGTTTTTTTGAAAGGGGGTTGTTTTAGATTGCATTCCCAGTCACTTTATTTATCACATCTGACAAGTTGGATTTGTATTTAATCAATCCAAGATAATCCTAATGATGATGATCCCATTATCTGCGCTTCTGCTATTAATGAAATGATGTTCAAAGTAGCGGTATTGCTGATGTTTTGTTTTCTAACCCTTTTGTAGAACATGTAGATTTGAGTGTGGTATGACACCCCCTCCAGGGTAGAAATAATATGTTCATTTGTGACAGCACTGTGACTGCGATGTTAACTCTGTGTGCTCTGCCTTGTTTCAGATGCACCCTCTGGGACTCTGTAACAACAATGATGAAGAGGATCTCTACGAATACGGCTGGGTGGGCGTGGTCAAGCTGGAGCAGCCCGAGCTGGACCCCAGCTGTCTCACGGTTCTGGGGAAGGTAAGAAGCTCTGGACACTGGGCTGGGGTTGGGCAGCAGCACACCATGGCGAGCTCAATTGAATCCCCCTGGCACAGCACACTGCTTCTCTTCGGAAGTCATGGGAGTGATCATTGCAGCCTCGGGTCTCTTGTAAACACGTATGCCTTCATTTTTTTTTTCCAAAACCTACATGGCATGCAGGACAGGAAAGATGTATGGAATCCTTCCATTAGCTTTAACACAGTTTAATGGAATAGTCACAAGAAATCATGGCTTAATGGAAGGGTTGTCCGGACACACAGATTGGTGTCTAAACTTGCTTGCAAGTCAGATGCTAAGAGTGAAGCTGAATATTTCCACAGCCACGCAAGGCATTTGTTTTAAGCTGTGCAGCAAAGGGACCCTGAAAAGCACAATTCCTGGAGTGCCTCAATGCACAGCTGGTATGTGCTTCATTAGTCAGTATAAATGAAAGAAGTGCCATTCAGTCTGAAAGAATGTGTCTGCGCAGGGTAACTGCAGGTGGGAAGGCAGGTGGGATTTGCTTGTGTGCTCCAGGAAGCCATTCATTCATTTCATTAATTGCCTCTTAATCTAATTGAAGTCTAGTTTCCTGGTAACAGATTGATGACCAAGACTTAAATGCAGGTTTTGAAGAATGATACCTTCTCAGTGTGTCGATCATATCTGTTGTGCTAGTATTATTTTTTTCACGTTGTCAGCAATTAAGAAATTCTATATATAACTCTATATAAAAAGATGTGAATGTATTTTGAGACGCGACTCTGTTTTAGGCTCCTCATTTTACAATATACACTGACATGGATCATACTGAATAAATATGAAGTGGATGGTTTGCAAACTGTGGTAAAATACGCAATCCCTGAATCAGGTATTTATCTCTCCCAAACAGTTTAATACGGTACCATTTGAAAGCAAAAAAGTCATTCTAATCCCTGACCTACTAAGCAGGGCCATCTTGCTGTTCCGGGGCTCTTCCACTGTGTAGCATCGGAATTCTGGTACAAATGAATAAAGCACACTCCCTCGCTTCCTCTTGTTCTCACTGATGTAAGGCATCTTTAGCGACCTGCTTTTAGATGCGTTTGAAAATGATCTTCATTACGCCACCAGCCTCATTAGAACAGACAAAACGGTTTCCTTTTTTTAGGACAGTGCTATGGAATGGAGTGGAATTCGCTGTCACATCTTGACAATCCCAGGCTGGGACCCACACAGCTGGGGGCTCTTTTCCCAGGCACATTTGCCAGATGCCCTAATCTGCCCCTGCCAGACTTGAATAAAGCTCCGCTACGCCAATCAAACTCGGGGGGGCTGCTGTAGCTAGTGCCCCTTTCCTGAACTTTCACCAGCGTTTTCAGGGGCAAACAGTGAAATAGCAGCGTGTTCTAAAAGTAGAACATGGATTTCAGTCATTTCAAGTGAGAAGTGCAATGAAGCAGCGAGCCAAAAGATGCTGTACTGTACAAAGCAGTGTTTCAGCTTTTGAATCATTGTCAGAATAACAGTACACCACTAGTCAATTAGCTTGCTGTGCCAAGATTGTTTTTCAGTAGCTTGCTTGTTGTCTTCTAGTCTTTTAGTCTTCTTACTGGCTTTTGCTTACATCCCAGTTTATGATCTGATGAGAAATATTAGCATATGCACAAAGTGATATGGATTAGAAAATGATCTACAGTTCCTGTTTTTTATTGACTTATCATAAGATAGGAGTCTAGCATCAATACACATGCTAAGAAAGAAGATTTTTGATTCCTGCTGAAAATCTAAAAAGGAATATAGCTGGGAGTTTACATTGTCTTTAGAACAGCAGTGATTGCCTATCTACGGTACCATGGTGTTAGATTGAGAGTTGACTGTTTAATTCTGTACACCTCCCTCCAGGCAAGGAGAACTAGGGAACACTGAATGAGAGATTTTTAAGCTCGGAATTGACGTATTGCAGCAAGATTTCAACCTCATATACGTTGTGCAGTGTAGACCCCCTGTGAGTGACCTTGTATGTACAGTAGTTATCTTACACAGAACAGCAATGGCAGTGACCCTGTTCTATGTCTACGTGAATGGGAATGGTAGTGCAGCTCTTCTGCTTTCTTCATTCATGCTGTCAGAGTGGTGTGGTTTCTTCCAATGGTTTCACTGTAGTGTAACTGGCACGCAAGACAGCAACCTCGATCTGGAATACTTTTCCTGAAATGTGTCCCGTACACTTCTAATTACACTTGCAACTCATGATGACAGGACATATGTGTCAGTATGTGGGGATGGGGTTGTTAGTGCTCATCAGTGTGAGCACAGCACAGCTGCACTGGGCCCTGGCCGGCACACTGTGGACGGTAGCATCCCCAGCAGCAGCAGCAGCAGCAGGGACTGGTGATCTCCGTTGTTCCCATGTGAATTTGCAGGGTTGCAGGCAGCTGTGTTAAGAATGCCTTTCAGGATGCCCTGAGGATTTCCATGCTCTCTGGCGGGGCCATCTGAGGCCATCAGAGCTCTTCATCAATCACTATTAATTATAGATCATGTACTTGCCTGCTTCTGAGGGTAAGCGCCTCTGTACAGTGTGATGCATGTCACGGTGAACTCGGCGTGTCTAATGAGGAGGAAAAGCAAACAGCTGCTCCTTTTCATAACCAAGTGGCTTTCAGATCGTGATCTCTTTTGGCACAAAAGAGCAGAGACAGCAGTACAATAAATAAATGCATACATACATATATACAGAACTAAAGGAGATGTCTAGTACAAGCTCCAAGGAATCTGGTTGGCCACATGTTGCATTTTACACAAAAAACTGCTTCACTTCTTTATTTCACATTGCTCTTTTGAACCAGAAGGCAGAAAACTCCACAGTGGACTTTCTACTTTATCTCCAAAGTGCGAACTTGAGAAGTGTGCTGGTTTTTAATTTTTAAATGTTTATTTAATAATGAATGCCAGATAGCTCTAGCATGTAATCATGCATTATTAGGGAGCTGTTTGGTGGACTACAGGTTGCTATGTAAGGTGTCCTCTATTCCGATCCTTCATCACAGTTTCATACTGTATATCATGTAAAGGAAGTATCCTGGTTCATGGGTACACGGTTGAGAAAGAACCAGTCCCTGTCTATAAGGGGTAGGAAGTTCACACCTAGAAGTGTATTTACAGTAATCAAGGCCCTCTTCATCCACTCTGTGTTTACATTTCTGCATGACACAAGTCTCATTCTGGTCTCTACCAACCCAAGCCCTTTTAAAGTTCTCTTTCAAAATGTTTGGCTCTCCAGAACTATAATTAACCAGAGTCTATTTTCCAAATTTAATCTCTCTGCCCCCCCCATCCCACTCCCATCTATAAAGCCTTCTAATCATCCATCATGACAACCGTGACTCTATAATGACTTGCTACGAAGGCCAAATGCCATCTTGTAAAAATAAAGAGATGCTTTTCTAATGGTGCAGACAAGAAGAGTGTGTTCTTAAAAGTTTGCTGAGGGAAGCTGCCGACCAATATACTCGCCCTATTTCTTGGATGTCTCCCAGTCTTCACTAACTGGGCCTGGTGGATTTATTGGGGGAACAAAACTAGTAGACTCTCAGCAATGGAGGGGAAACGCATGTCTGTAAATTTTACACAGCTTTGGGCTGGCAAGTCTGCATGTAAATGTATAGCAGTTTTCACTAGGACTAGAATTCTGCGAGATTTCCCATTTTTTATTCTACATGTATTTATATTTGTCAGTCTGTTATGTACTGCACAAGTTGAATGTTTAAGGGTTTATTTCATAAGCTATAATGAACCATTGAGCTACATGCTGTAAATAGTATTGATTTTTAAACTGCTCAAATGTATTTTAAGAAGAAACCGTTTGAACAAGCGCTCGATTCCTTGTGTACATGAAGGGGATATAAAACCTGCTGCAGCCTCTTTAGGCTTCCATGGGTCTGGGAACTCCTCCTGGGTTTCGATGGGACTTCAAAGCTGCCAGCATGTTATCATGGAAGATGGATTTATTAATATCTTTTATGTGATTCATTCCTTTGTAATGCTAATGGATGGTCTTAATGGTTGAGTCTGGAAATTTATTTCTTTAACCTTACTGGGTTCAATGTTGGTTAAGCGGAATAATGATGATGTTAAAGGTAGATTTTTATATTTTATATTTTTTGGTGGGAATAATCTGCTATTATTCAGGGACCTCAACATGGCATTTATTTACAATTTGATTTAAAATGTATTTACCATGAATGTCCCGAACAGAAACATCTGAGCCTCCCATTCTTTGTGGTGTGTAGTGATGTTAAACTAGTAATGCTCACGGTCGTGTACGTCCCAGTTTGGCCTCTTTTAAAAAGGCAGCTTGACCTCCAGATGTATTTATCTGATGAGCTTTTGAATAGGTCCGTGGTTATCCGGACAAAAGAAGAGGTAGAAATCTGAAAACCCCAAAGCAAAGGATCTAAGGAGGGAGCCGTGCCTCTTGGGCTTTCCTTTCACATTTGTGTGCGCCTGAACGCTGCGATATTATCTCGCCGGATTTTCCTAGCAGGGTGTCGTCCATTTTCTTGCCAGGCTGAGGCTCTCCCCATAGGCCGCGTTTTGTCCGTGCGGCCCTGTGTATGAAATCATGGGTTCCCAGGCTGGGAACCCACTGAGCCTGTTGCCATGGTCACTGGGAAGCTCCCAATGTCATGTGGCTCAAAGTGAGCCGCCCCCCTAGTAGAATTACTCCGCTTTCAATGGGAAGCACAATGGCCATTATTATACCTCACCACCCGGGCCTCCGTATAAAAAGAAACCATGGGGCTTAAAAAAATAAGAGGGGGTGAGAAAAGAATAAAAAACGAAAAAGCACAACATGCTGCTACTGAGGTAAACTTTTTAAAGATTAAAAAAAAAGTCTTCAAATGATTGCTGCACACAGATACTGTTTAGTTTATAGAGTGATCTGATATATTCACACACATCTTTGTCTCATTTATGGTCTTCTGAAGTGCAAAAGCAACAGGATTTTACTGGAAGATCTGCAGGAGGCCTCTATTAAAATATTTAACGTGCCTTCCTTTCTTCAAACTCTCTCTGAAGCACATTGGCTCAGAGATCTGGTAGCTGCCCTCAGAATGGACGCATACACACTTGGAAGATGTCTCGCTGAGAGCTCGTCTGACTGTAAATGATATCAGAGAGATCGAAAGAGCTTTGATGAAGCAGCGAGCGCACGGGTGGGGGAGTGAGATGGGGGGCAAGGCAATAAAGAGAGAAGTTTAATCAATCTTCAGTTCAGTCGCGGGAGATGCTTTCAGCACAGGCCGGAGCTTTGTCTTCCCCCCGGCTCCCTTGCTGTGAATCCCCGTCGCGTTGCCTCATTCATCCCAAGTCCTGGTCTGTGCAAACCTGCTTCACAGGGATGGATTCCCCAGGGGAAGGGGGCCTGTTTTTTAAGCCCCTCTTTGTAATGCAGAGGGGAGTGAGCAGGCCAGCTGTGACCTGGGAGCCTGAGCTCATGGAGGAGGAGAACAGTGAAGGATAAAGCGCAAGCACACCTGGCATAGTGGAGAAACTGGGCTTTCTTTATTTGGGGTCCCACGATGGAGGGAGGGGCCATGGTACAGCTCATCACCCTATTGTCTCTTTCGGGAATGAGCTTTTTACTTAGGAAAAGGAAGGGGCAGCATATTATAATATACTGGTGTCTGTTTCATTAGTGTAAGGATCTCCAAGCCTAAAACAGAACTTAAGACGGAACTAAAATTTCCTGCGCAGGTTCACAGGTCGAGGTTACAACGCCTCTGCCAGCCTTCACCCCATTGTTATTATTATTATTATTTTTTAACCACACTAGCCATTCCTCTGTAAACTGTGTAACACCACACCAGGGTTAAATGTTTTTTTGTTTTTGTTTTCCATACTCTGATCTGCTGCCTTTGAAGCTGTTTTCATATTCTGTGTGGATCCTGCTTGAGGTAGCAGTGCCTCAGGGGTATCTCCAGCAGTTCATTCCAATTGGAACCCACAGATTCCTCACGTAACTCTTTATTGTTGCTGTAATAAAGTGTTCTGATGCTGGGGAGACCATAAAACCTTTGTGCGCACTCCTAGATATAGGAACACCTGTGGTGATCTCCCAGATCACTTATCATCCTGCTGTTGAAAGGTCAGGCAGAGCTGAGATAACTACGGCAAGGCAACCTCTGTGGATTGCGGTAAACACGGTGTGTTTCGCTTACCTGAAGAATAAGTCTCCTTTGCCAAGCTTTTAATTAAGAAGGTAATGGATCTGTTTGGCCCTCATCCATCCTCACTTACATTAGCATGTAGAGATTTGCATCCTTGTTTTTAAATTAACCTGATTTAAAGCAATAAAATGTTGGCTCAACTCGTTTTTCCCATCTAGTTTTAAGAACAGTGATGCTCCACCTGTTTGATTTTCTTGTCTCCTTATTATTTCTGGTACTTTCAAATTAAAATGTTTACCCCACATTCTTTATCATTAGATCTCATCATCTCCTTTTTATATGAACTCATGCCAGCTGCAAAATAGACATGAAACAAGATGGCTCTCATAGATTGTTTGTTTTTTAAAGATCTATAGCGATCCATTGAAACTGCCTGGATTGTGGGGAAAAAAACCCACACACCTCCACCACCACATTGCCCCCTCCATTGAATTGCTCTGACTATGTCCATAGAGATACATTGTATACATATAATTTAGACTCCATTCTGTGCTAGATAAACAAACAGATGTTAAACCGATAATAGTTTGATGCATTTTTTACAGAAAAAAAGAATTACATTTGAGTGTTCAAGTTGTATAATTATAGCAGGCAATTTGGAGCCCCTAATTAAAGGGGGATGCAGCCTACCACCTTCTTCTCCTAATCTTCTCCCCTGAAGCAGTCCAGGGCGCTCTGTCTGTGCTTGCATGAAAGAGGCTCCATGTCCTTTGTAATGGAATCTGCTCCTGGGAGGGAGGGCTCTTCCTGGGCTCTCAGCAGCTGGCCAGGACGCTGCCTCTGGAAGTGCCCTCTTTCCTGGGAGCTGTTAACCCCTGAGGGGCTGCGTACATCTCAAAAAGGAACCCTGTCACTTTTACAGCAGTGTAGACAACAATCCTGTCTAAAAGGGTTTACTATCTGTCTTCATGGTGTTCATATACATTCGGACATGTGTAAGCCTCTCATAGAGACATTTGTATTAGTTTCATTCTGCATGTATTCAAGATTGCTGGGAGTCATCTGTAGTACCTGAAATTGTTCCCCTTGCATCTTTAAACACATATACAGGTCAGTCTACTGCCGCCACCGTTTCATATATTAAAATACACTTTGAGAGATGCTGCTTTGTCAAAGTTCCCCTTCTTTTAAATCATGGCTGTACTGTATGTCATCCTGTGGCCATTTTGGATAAACTGAATCTCTGTCTTTTTACATCATCTTAATGGTTCATTCTTTTTGCAATACTCTATCAGTTTTAAATACTGCATACCTGAGCTGTTTTGTAGATTTATAATGTTGTTTTATGATGACATTGCATTAGAATTAAACAGTATCCAAGTGTCAGATTAATAGGATTCACGGTGGTCGGGAGCGTTCATTAAAAGCAGTGAAACTATACTTTTAATGCAGCTGGAGTCCACTGGCACTGCTGTCAAGAGTTAAAGAAAAAACACAAACAAGTGCAGTCTTTGATGTGATTTAAGATCTGTATTAAAGAGCCTCTCTGTTATGTTATACGTTGCCTGCTGAAGGTAACTCTTGCCAGCTGTGAATTGCAGGTGCTCGGGGATTTTCTTTCTGTTGCTGGGTTTATGAATTGGAAATGGGATTGTAATCTCAGCCTGGATCGATGTTGGCACAGTAGCTTCTGAACTGTACATTAACAGGTGAAACTCTCTGATCTGTTAATAAGTCACTTCTCCAGTTAATGCAGGAGCATTGGAGACAACACACACCTTTACAAAGTTGGCCTTTTTAATTTGTATTTATTTTTCAAATGAAAGTTGACATGATCTCCCCCAGTTTCTGTGCACGGTTGTTTTTAGCAGTCCAGGACTAAATATCTGTTTTTCAAAAGAGATTTTTTTCTAATAACAGGAATGATTAAAAAGCATTCTTACTTGGTTGTGGCTCTGCTGGTGTAATGTTAATTGCAGTGCAAGCAATGTTCTTCTTTTTGAACAGAAAAGGGTTTTGAAAACGCTGCTATCAAGCACATTCCAGTAGATTATGTGCTTATTTGATGTGCACATTTAATCGCATCACAGGGTTTGCCCAAAAGGCATCTCTCGCAGTTCAAAGTATCGTTGCTGGCTGAATTGCATGAAGAGGTTATTCATTCCTGTAAGGTGATCTTTTGGTTGTATGGGGAAGACTAGTCTTGCTTAACAATTTATTGAGGTCATCGTTTTACTGGGAATTCATTCCAGTCTGCTGTAGGCAAATGATTTTATACTGATGAGGAAATGTATTGTTCTTGAGTTTTCTTATTAAAGAAAAGGGATAAGAGCATTATTTTTATTGTTTATTGTTTTTTTCCCCAGTTATCAATGTGTTTTAAAATCATTCCTAAACCCTTCGTTTATAGTTAGAGTATGAGTAATCTGTTTAAGGTGGAGCAGGTCTGTCCATTATCATAAAGAAACAAACAGGAAGAGCTTGTTTGGTCCTTGAACACGGGGTGCTGGGGGGGGGGGGCCTCCAGAAACACAAGAGGAAATTTAATTAGCAGTTGTCCATTACCGGCTGTCTAGTTTCCATCAGGCCTCATCAATTACAAGCTTAAGGTCTCTGCCGAGCCTGATTAGCAATTGTTTTGGAATCTCGGATTGGGATAGAGGAGGGTGAGGGGGTGCTGGGGCTTATTTTTATATTCTTCTTATATCCAGTTTGACCAGAGGAGGACAAAACAAGACTCCTTTACTCACTCACACACACACACACACACACACACACTCCATAAACACACTGGAACTGCCCTCTCGTATGTAAATTATTTAAGAAACTGTTTACTTCTCTTGTGCTCAGTCATGCATAAGAAAACGGGTTGAACTTTTAACACAGCCCACAGAGTGCACGGTGGGTGACGGCTCCGAGAGGCATTTTTTTGGCTCCAGTGTGAATCCCCCTCCCATGAAAACACATTCCAGCACCTTAATTAATGTAGTGCTGCCTGAGCCACAGGGCTTCATCGAGCGAGAGAATGGCAGGTTTTATTTGGTTGTACAAAAAAACAACCACACGTAAACGGCTTATTTAAAGCGAATCTCTCAGAAATCCCTGTTTTTAAATGGCCTTGTGCTGTCAATTGATTTTTAGCTGTTCTGCAAGCTTGCCTAATACAGGTGGCATCTACATATTGAGTGTAATCGTTCGTTCCTTCTTTTCCCTCAATCATGAATTTATTATTTCCTTTGTAATCAATGTTCTGCACCTTATTTCTCAGTGTGGAATTCAAGCGAGTGCCATTTTCATAGAGGTGGGAGGTGGGGAGGGTAAAATCTAAAATGAACGAGATGCTAGTCTTGCTCTTACACTGAAAAGATGATTAATAATAAGTTAAATCGTACATGTGTTGTCTCTTATGGTGCAAGGTCGCCTTATTACAACAAAGACTGAACCGGGCACATTGCCATCCACTTATATAAACAAGAAGAAACGTGGTCCGCATGCAGCTTCTCTCCAGTAGGAGGGTATTCTTACTGTAAAGACTTCAGAAACGTGGTCCGCGTGCAGCTTCTCTCCAGTAGGAGGGTATTCTCAATGTAAAGACTTCAGAAACGTGGTCAGCGTGTAGCTTCTCTCCAGTAGGAGGGTATTCTCACTGTAAAGACTTCAGAAACGTGGTCCGCGTGCAGCTTCTCTCCAGTAGGAGTGTATTCTCAATGTAAAGACTTCAGAAACGTGGTCAGCATGTAGCTTCTCTCCAGTAGGAGGGTATTCTTACTGTAAAGACTTCAGAAACGTGGTCCGCGTGCAGCTTCTCTCCAGTAGGAGTGTATTTTTACTGTAAAGACTTCAGAAACGTGGTCCGCGTGGGACGTACTCTGTTACTGTGTCATACCCATGCCATGTGTCTGAGAAATCTGGTAACTAGAGTTCTAAAGGCTGTTGGATCCGTTCCTGGGTCCACTTTTTTTAATGACTCTTTGCTTGCCAATGGCCCTCGCTGATGCCCCTACCGCACATGCAGGGTGAAATTCAATGGTATGATTGTTGATTATGCAACTGCAGTTGAATAGCAACATTACATGATGTGCTTGGGCCATGGCAGGGAGATGAGCCATGCCACTATTGAAGGCTGCATCAGAGCCCTCCTGCGGTCAGCCATGTGTCCACAGCAGCCCAGGCTGTGCCCTGGGAAATGTAGGGCAAGTCGCTGGGCAGTTATAAATAATTACTCCAGCATTCCTCAGATTCTTTTTCGTCCAATCTTTTTTTTAAATAAAAAAAAAAACACAATAATTTGTTTTGTGAAGCTTTCTGATTTAACAAGCCAATGCAGAACTACAGGACGGGTTTTAAAGCCCTGAATCAGGTGTGACCGTGTCCTAGCACGTGAGGAACAAACTGGTAAACATTTAGTACTGCTGATAAGAAAAGTGTCGTTTTCTTTCTTTTTTCTTTTGTTTAATTTCTTTAAAACAATCGTTATCTGTCACTTGGTTCAATTTTTGACGGAAGACAAATCCACTGCCCTCCTCCCCACTTGTAAATGCATTAACACATCTCCAATAAAAGAAAAAGAAAAGAAAAAACCCTTTTTGGCTAAATGAGTGTCCCCCGTCCCCCCTGCAGGACTTTCCAAGCTTGTCATATCCTCCTGTCAGAGTGGAAATGTGACACTTCTAAAAGCTCCTGATATGATGAACAGCCGGTCCCTCCCCTCGGAATGCATTCATCTCTCTCCCTGTGGAGGGGGGAAAGCTGGAAGAGTCTTTCATTAATAAATTCCTCGTGCTTTTGATGGCGAGCAGCATTTCCCTTCAAGCTCTTTGTTGTATTCACAACACGTACAGTATCCCTCTCAATGCCAGGGCTTTGTGACAGCTTTTTATTTAATAATGTAAATCTTCAAGGGTCTGTTTAGCCATGACGGCTGGTAGCCCACACTGGCATTAGGACTTGCTCCACAGCTCTCTGGTTAAAGTCTTGGTGCTTGGCCAGTAATGATTGTTCATTATTTCTGCACTACTTCTCAAGGCTTCAGCGTGATTGGCACCTCATTTGGATGTGTCAACAAGTGTAACAGGCCAGCGGGATGAGCAAGATTAGAAATAACTTTTGTAAATGTAATACGATGCCTCAAAGAACTACTTCAGCAGTCCTGGCAAAATGCATGAGGACGTGTTGCCATGTTTTGTCATTTGTTTTTGTTAACATATTTCCCATTTAATATATTTTTTAAAGAAAATAAATAGGATGAGCTTCATTGTTTTGTTTGTTTGTTTGTTTGTTTGTTTGTTTGTTTGTTTGTTTGTTTTACCTGCATCCTCTTTTCTTCACCTCTGTGGGGGAAAAGGCTAAAAAAGACCCTCCTGTCAAGTTTTGTAAGCGATGTCACCCCACTGTATCCATTGATAGTGACATGACTGCCCAGATAGTGTTCCATTCTGCTGTGTTACAGCTTTTTAAAGAGCCAGCAGGGCCTTTTTTGGGGGGTGGGGTGGGGTGGCCTTTTTTTTTCGGGGGTGGGGGGGTGATGATGATGCAGCACAATGAAAGTTGCATTACTGTGAATCCACAAATCAAGGGCTGGATCTTTTGCATTTAGGAGCCATGTGGGGAATGACTGTGATTGTGCTGCAGGTGCAGAGAGCATGTGGGGAATGACTGTGATTGTGCTGCAGGTGCAGAGAGCATGTGGGGAATGACTGTGATTGTGCTGCAGGTGCAGAGAGCATGTGTAACCGATTGAGCATCGCAGTCATGTCATTCTGATCACATTGGGTCGGCTGATGGCTGTCAGATATTTATAATTTTTTTTTTTCTCTGAGCATCATTGTTATTGTGCCTTTTCATCACGGCACACCGATCTGCTTTATAAGCTTCGTTCCAATCAGCAGTCATATTCTAAGGTGATTTGAGTAGGTGTTCCCTGTAGAAATCATCAGTTACTTTGGCAGCTCAAAGTTCAGAGTTCTGGTGTTCCTGGCTGTGGCCCTACAGATCAGGTGTCCACCAACACAAACTCCTATCACTTTTGGCACAAATCAACTTGCTTGTTTGACCAGGGCTGGATGAGCATGGAGACTGACCAAGTCCAGAGTCTGTACAGAGCCTGATGTTTAAAGAGCCACTGCTGGAGAAATGACAATGCTTTGAACCCCTTCTGATTTCCACAGTGCATACTGAACCTCATGCTTCTCTTCCAGAGCACGGGTCCCATAAGAAACCATGGAATAGCCGCTATTCTGTACAGCGCTTGCTGTGTTATGCAGACGCACAGGCCTTTGCAGAGATTGGATGGTTACAGCTCCGTTCTGCACAGATGGTTGTGTCACAAGTGGTTGTAGATTTAGAGGTTAATGGGAGCTTAGACCCTCTGTAAAGCAATTGAACATCTTAAATATTTTTGCCACGGGGCCATTAAATCTGACTTGTAAACATTTAACACGCCACACCATGGAGCACTACCAAACAGTCAAAGGGACCAGCCCCTCTTTATATTATTAGCTTAATCTTGCTGAAACCAAGGCCACTCAAAGTCCAGGTGGTTGTACTTGCTATTGCATCAGAGAGTAAACTCATTCTGTTCTCAATACTTTATTATAAACCAAACTGAAATGAAACAAATAATAGCAATGTAGCTTTCATAAAATATAGCTCCCTGCTCATAAAGGGATTTGAGGTCTTTCTCTCTCTCAGCATTATGCTTTGCAAAACTATTAGAGTTCAATAAATAGTTTGAGTGTCTTTTATGGAAATGTTAAGGCAGACCTGGGACTGGGACCAGTTGACATGCCCGCTGTGTTGAGCGGAGTTATTTTTAAACTGTATTCCTTTACAAACGTCTCTCTGCTGTTTCCCTGGGTGCAAGAAGCTGGAGGATTGAGAAGCCTTGTTAGCAAGGTTCTAAATGGAATATTTAAGTTAAATGGCTGTATCTACTCTGACAGTTCTGCGCAACCTTTTAAGTGGTATATAAAATCTGTTTGTATTTGCAACACAGGTGTACATCTGTAATGCCCAAAACTTTATAAAGTGGTTACAATGACACTAAAAAGCAAATGTCTCAAAATCATCTTGCTCTATTTATTCTTAAACTTTAACATCATTAAAAATTGAGCGATTTTGAAAAAATGTGGTCAGCAGCCAGAAGGTTTTTGTTTTTCTAACTAAAATTGTAAAAGTTTTGTGTGTCAAAAGTAAGTCTGGTTGGGCTGCTTGTCCCCACACCTAAGTCTAATTAAAGTCGAGTCATACAAGGGTAACAAGTTTCATCCTGTGTCTGAGAAAAACCTTTTTATTACGAAAAAAACTAAACATGAGAGAAAAGGGTTAATTACAACGCTGTAAGCATTGTTTATTCATAGCGGGAGAATGGAAATAATCCCCTGGCCCCTATATGTGTATATTTACAGTATAATATATCAAACCCTCATAGATAAGACGCGACTTATACAAGTTCACCTTCATCTTTTAATACACAGAACAGCCAGGAGGCAATATATAATCACAGCTTAATGCCTCCATTATACCAGCGGATAGAGAGTGAGAGAGAGCTGGATTTTAAAAGCATGCTGAGTGAGGGTGGGGGGGGGGAGTGGTGGAACAGCCCATTATTGTGGTGTGAAAGGAATGTGCCGTATGGCACAGTCTAGCAGACTCCCCCTCCTCCTCCTCCCCCTTTCTGCAGGTGTGTTTATACGCTGCTAGTTTTCGGTGTGTGAGATTAAAAAGCACTTCAAGTGCCCAGGCTGTGGCCTGCTCGGTTTTCTGAAAGAAGGGGTGTGTGTTTTTAAAAAGTGTGTGTGCGCGTGTGCGTGTGCAGAGGGGGAGGGGAGTTGACTGCATTCTGTAGTGAGTGAGTGAGTTTGCAGCTTAACTGCTTTGATCTCCTGCCAAGAAAACCTGGAAGGTCAGCCCAGGAGAGAGAGAGAGAGAGAGAGAGAGAGAGAGAGAGAGAGAGAGAGAGAGAGAGAGAGAGAGAGAGAGAGAGAGAGAGAGAGAGAGAGAGAGAGAGAGAGAGAGAGAGAGAGAGAGAGAGAGAGAGAGAGAGAGAGAGAGAGAGAGAGAGAGAGAGAGAGAGAGAGAGAGAGAGAGAGAGAGAGAGAGAGAGAGAGCCTCTTTGGATTCATGTCATTCTGAGCTGGGTGAGAGAGAAAACGTTGGAGCTCATATGTGCTGAAGACAGTGTCATATACAGGATCCCTCAACTTCATGGTACTGGATATGAGCTGTGGTGTAGTGTTACCACTGCAAACTTTACAACACCCCCCAGAGCCCCCACCTACACATGCATGTACATACATTATTATTAGTGTCAGTGGCAGTTATTATTTTAAGTAGTCATTTTCTATACAAAAGTGCATGGTTACACCTGTGTTGCAAATACAAAGAGTAGTGCAGAATCCTAAATGAATGAAACAATGCACAGGTTAAAGTATTTTAACTTCTCATCAGATCGTCCATTTGCCTTGTTCAGGGCAGCTTGGACTTGGAACTCTGACTAACTCTTTCCACTCTGCCAAAAAATATTGATTTGCTTACAAAATGGTACCCGTCCCTGAACCCTCGTCCCCAAGCACATCTCCACACAATCCCTCCATTGGAAAGGTGTTGGTGAAGGAACACAAAGATCCTGAAAAAAGCAATGGGTAGCCTGGTAGGTGCCGTAAGGGAAATTGTTGCTGTCATTCAGCAAGTCCCTGCATCAAGGGGCTGCCTGAAAGTGAATTTTCTGTAAGCTCTTACCAAGAACTATTCATTATTAACCAAGAGAGCAGACATGCAAGGGAAGTGGACAGGCAGTGCTCGCTGGCCTCCAGCAGGGTAAAAGAGACATACTGTAGAGAGGCTCTCTCCCTGCTTATTATTCATCATTACGTGTATCAAATACAAATAAGAAGAAGACTGGAGCAAACATTCATTCTTTATGATGACAGTTTATTCACTATAACCGTTTGCCTAACTTTGAACCACTAGCGTCAGTGCTGTGGTTTTTCAGAGCCGACCTTTTTAAAATGTAATCTCTTACTGATGTATTTCTATTGCCGTCTCCTCATGTCCTCATTGTTGGGAGGATGGAAGTCACAAAGCCTCCCCAGTACAGTTGCACTCCCTGTAGCTCCACCCCCTCTCCTTCACTTCGGATGTCTAATCCTTTTGGGATTATTGACATATCTGAGGTCTCTGTGGTTATTATTAAGATGAAGACTATAAGCAGATATTACTAATTTTTTATTTTTTATCGTTCTACCAGCTAGATGCTGTCTGCTCAGCCAGAGAGCGTCAGTATCTCTGCATTATGACATTTTAAAGGAATTATTCATGAAAAGCTGCACTGCACATTACAGCATATTTCCATACTGCCTGACATTTCAGAAGCTGGGCTAAAGAACCAAACCACATGGGATGGGGAACCACAGTCTCAAATACTAAGAGCAAAACCCTATTGAACAGGCACAAAAATACACTCAATTAGCATCTTAACAGTGCTGGAATGTTACGGCTGCAATTCCTTATTCAAGCAGCAAATGAAACGGCAGTCCTGAAAATCTGCACTACGTATTGCTTGCTAATTTCGAAGGCATGCTGTAACAAATCCATTATAAAATCTGCCTCCTGACAGACACAACTCCTCATCCGAGTGATAAGAGAATGAAGGCACGTCCCTCGGAGGCTCTTTGAACTGGAAACCTACAGTGTATAGGTCTGCTAGGTCTGAGCAATGAAAAGAAGCTATGCTTTAATAGTTTTTATTATGTTGTGTTCCTCTTAGCACTCTCTTTATTACACTTTTTTTTTTTGCGAAGAGTAAAAGTAGAATTTAATGACCGAGTCTGGATGGAGTGACTTAGTTTGAAAAAAGCAAAGAGTGGCCCCTAGTGGATAGGATTGGGATGTGTTTACCTCAAAAACTTTGGGTCAAAGCTTGCAGACAGTAACACTGCTTTACTTTTTCTGCAGTCCATAATTACAAATGGCATACAGATCATACTTCCTGACCTGATGCTTTGAGACCAGTACCTTCTTACCCGTCGCCTTGACTTCATTTGAATATTGCAAAGCAGCGCAGTTCTCACATAGCATGGTATGCAGCAATGTGTCTGCATGGCTTTGAAGTGCCAGCCTGAATGTATCATAGAGAATGCTGACTCTGAGTCTGAATAAGTAACCTGGAGAGAGCAGGAACGTTTCATGTTTTAGTCTTGTTGTGCTGAACTGGACTGTGCTGTTACTGAACTATGGGATTTCCACTGTGTACTGCAACCTTCACTATTACTATTGCACCACCACATTTTTACTTTATTTTCTGCAGGCAAAAAGAGCAGTCCAAAGAGGAGCCACTGCAGTCATCTTCGATGTCTCTGAAAACCCTGATGCGATTGATCAGGTGAGTTTCTGCACCGCCTGTGCGTGCGTGCCTGCCTGAGTGCGTGCGTGCGTGTCAGTCTAGTAAATTCAGCATGCCTGGTCTGACCTGTTGTTCATTAGGGTGGTTTAGTTATGCAAGCATGATGCTTGTCTCTTGGGGCGCCCTGGTACAATAGGAGCACAGTGTCTGGAGGCGGGTTTAACACAGCACTATATGGATCTGCATCATTCACAAGGGGATATCCAGGGACGCTCAAGTAGTTTCCTTTCGTGTTTTGTGATTCCTTACATACAACAGAAGCACTGTTTTTCCTCTTGATTGGGTTTTCAAACGATCCCTCTGACAGCCGCATATTGATAATTCTTATGTTCTGTGTACTACAGAATGTGAATACGCTTCATGGATTAAAATACACACGCAGTACACGCTAACCCCATGCAGTATGTAATTACATGTGGAGACACGCCATTGCTTGAGAAAATATCAGTCCAATAAGGAAAATCTATCTGTCCTTTTTGCAGATTTGGTTCTGTTAATCCATCATGGCTGAAGCTCAGCTGTGGGAAGGCGTAACAAATCTAGAAATGAAATGCCCTGCAGTACGATGACTAAATGCCCTTGACAAGTTAGTGCTGCAGCAGCTGTGTGATGATAACCTACAGCGATACCCCAGAGCCAGAAAGAGCTTGGCTCCTCTGATAAAGTAATATGCATAGAGGGGAGGAATGTTTTAAAACAGTTTACATTTTCAAAGGCAGCATATGTTTACATATATTAAAAATATGACAAGCTTTTTCTTTCTAGTCAAAATGTTATGTAAAGAAACAAGCAATATTAACTGGTGGCTGTAATTTATTTTATTTTTTTTTGAAGGAAGATGAATTTGAATGAAGAGTTTTTGCTCAGATCGTATATTCAATCCTGACTACCTCTGCTATTCAGTTCTTGGCCTTTGCCATTGCTTCTCTTTTGAATTGTATTGTGGTATTGCAATGTGGAATATGGAACCATGTGAAAGCATCTTGCCAGGTTCGATTGTGTCTTCCAGCCCCCTTTCCAGTCCAGTTTCAAATGAACATATAAAGCCTTGTAATCAAATCGTTGAACTGTGTCTGAATCTTTTTTTCAACTCTACTTTTGTTTTTCTTTATTAACTTAAACTTTAGTTGCTGTTAATTTTAGTGGGCCAGGCAAGGGAAATGTTGGGACCGGTACTAATTAAACACCCAGAATCATTCCTCCAGCCCTCTCCAAACACTGGTACAGCTGAAAACACACAGAGCAGACTGTCATTAGCTGTGTGAGGCTTGCCTTCACAGCTCTTCCGGGAGTGGCCCTTTTATTTCCAGAGAGGCAAACTCACTTAAACCCACTAAACAGGTACAGCATGAACAAAGCAAGTGAGCGAGCGCAGGAGAGAGAGAAAGTGAGAGAATTACAACAATGTGTTTAAATAGAAACCCAGCCATTGAAAAGCCTGCGTTTCCTTGGCATTTTCCCTGGGATTGTTTAATTACAGACCTTGCTGCAAGACTCGGCAGAAGCTTCTGTTTCTCATTGCAGAAAATGTGCTTGTGTGCAGACTCTGTGTCCGCGTTGTGTCTGTCAGAGAATCCATCCCCTTTATTCTGTTTCTGTTTATCAGAGCTTGTTTATTACAGTGTTGTAATCAAGGAAGCAGCATGGCTCTGCTAGTTCAGTCTGTACCGTGATAATGTCTTGAGGTGGTACGAGCTTAAATTATTCATTTATAAAAATGTTACAACTTTATGGAAAGTAAGTGAATGTCCATGTGTCTCTCTGTCAGTAGAAGGAATAACTCAGTTGAAGCTGTAAAGCAATACCGAGTGCTTCTTTCCTTTGATAAGTGTGGACACTGCTTCACAATGCGGAGCCGCACCAGTTACTGGTGCACAGTCCAGTTCAGCTTGCTCTGCTCACACAGCTGTTTATTTTGATGCTCCTTCTAACAGCCTGCCCTTTGCTCTGCAGTTGAACCAAGGCTCAGAGGATCCACTCAAGAGGCCTGTGGTGTATGTGAAAGGAGTGGACGCCGTGAAGCTCATGAACATTGTGAACAAGCAGAAAGTGGCGAGAGCGAGGATCCAGCACCGGCCGCCTCAGGTAAGAACTGGACTGTGCAGAGAGATCACAAGTGATCCGGTACCAGCAACTGCTCATCTATAGAGATCTGCACATTGCATAAAAACTGGACTGTGCACAATGATCACAAGCGATCCAGTACCAGCAACTACTCGTATATTGAGATCTGCACACTGCATTGCTTCAAACATCCAGGAATAAAGGAAAGATTAGGGTTCCTGTTCAGAAGTTTTGAACCTTAAAGTGCTTTTATTAGCTTCCTTTTTTAATACTGTGCTCCTTCAATTATTTCATGATTCGCTAGATCATGAATTCACGGTTAGTCCATATTAACAATAACTTGTACAAGCACTCATGCATATAGTTAGTTGAAATCTGACAGGTAGACTGGCATCTGCAGGCTGTTTGTTTCTTGTTTTGCTCATTTAAAGAGAGTCGGCTCCCTGGGAATCATGGGAAAGGGTGCCCTGTGGGGAGGTGTTGCCGGGGGCGACGTTCAGCTTGCAAAACAAATGGAACGAACAAACAAACACACACAGGCTCTTTGATGCTGCTGGAAGGCCGCATGCTAGTCTCTCAGGGTACGCGGTCTAGAAGGGGTCAGCAGTGTTTGTAAAACCAGGGAATGTGGAAAGAAAAGAAGGCAACGGGGAGAAGGAAATTGTAGAAGAACCCCAAAACTTTGAGACCAATATTTGCCCCCTGTTGTCACAGCAAGGTTAGAATAAAATAAACATAGGTAACAGTTAAAGCATGCTAAAACATCTTCTTTTTAATGGTCTAGCTTCAGATAAAAATGTCTGAATGTTAATTCTGGTGTTGTTTTCCCCCTGTATTTTATTTTTTATTTTTCAGTGATCTAGCTCCTTTTTTTTGTGGTTTCATTTCTGCAGACCCTTTTTCGTACAGACCGGATTAATCCTTTGTTTCCTGGCCAGGCTATAGAAGTTGTGAAAGTGTGTTCTTCTTTTTTGTTCCTTTTTTATTATTAAATCCAGTCGTGTCTGGATAGCTGTGGTTTTCTTTTTGCCATGGGCTCTGTTGCCCCCTCTGTTTGATTTGATAAGAAGGATTGAAGATGAAAAGAATCCTTTTCAAGGTAGTGGTTTGGAACAGACATGAATTGCCTGTGCAAGCTTTGCAGTGCGCTCAGAGAGAGAACCTTGACACTCTGAAATGGGAGGGGCCCCCAGCGCCTCCTTTGACCTGGTCTGAAACAAGCAGGAATTGGAATGCTCACAGGCGTTTGGGGGCATCCGATTGGAGAGGATCATGAGACACACATATGGGCTCTTTACTAAATTGTGAGACAATCAGGCCAATTTGGAATCGCGCTTTTAATCGATTTTAAAGGGATTTCTCATCCCGGATTCCTCTAACATGATTTTTTCTCTCCTTAAAACTGTATGTTATGTAAGTATTGTTTCCATACATGTAGGTGTAAGAATGTACACGACATTTGTTGCTGTTGATCGGTTGTAAAACATCCAGTTTATTGACCACAGACCCAGAGTAAAGCCCTTCTCTATATAGACAGTGCAGAGCTCTGAAAGGAACAGTAAAAATAGGCAGAGCTTGTGAGCTCCAGTAATGCTGATCCGACAATCCTATTTCTCAGCTTGCAGTTGTTTCATCTCCCATGGGGTGCAAACAAGATTGCAGCGTGCAAGTTCTGGATGTATAGGGTTCTACTATTTCATGGTGCTCCGGTATATTGGAGAGTGTGTCTTTGATGGGGGATATGTGATAATGCATAAACCCAATAGCCACAGCCAAGTACACACAGTAAATAAAATAGAGAAAACACAAGCCTTCATAGGGAGATGCAGATTAGTCTCGTCTGGCGTTGCTGACGGATTTCTGCACTATCGTGGGCTGACCCCTAGCTATCTAAAATCATATTTACAACAGCATCACTCATGTAGTATAAAATCTATAGCATACAGGTTATTACATTACCCTGCAGTTAGACAGAGACAGATATACATTATCGGGAGGGTCTGGCAGCTACGTCTCACTTGTTGTTTCAGACAGTGTGAAAAGTTCACATACACTGACAGTAGATTTATATGGAAATTTGGTTTCCCACCTGGAACGCAGAAATAAACGGCTGTGGCAACAAGTGAAGCGTGGTGATGACAGCGTGATTGTGATCTTATGCAGGGGTCCGGTGTGGCTACAAACTGTATTTAAAAGCCTCTCTTTATTACTTGTACATCATTCCTGAGCCAGCGTTACAGTGTTCTAGCAAGTAAAAGCATTGCTGTCCCCACTGTTGTTGTTCAGTTCATTTTTTTTAAGGAGGCTCACAGGGAGCACATTAACTGGATTAGCTTGACAAATCCGATTTTTAAGAAACTTTTTTATTTCTAAGCTACTTGCTGGCCACTGTTAATATAGAATTTGTTATTAAGCCTCTAAGTCCAACAGCTTTGAATTGAACACACACACATGACTCCAGAATGAATGTGACTTCTCTCCACTGTGGTTGCAGCGCACGCACTCCAACAGGCACGAGGGACTGAGTGTTAATAATAAAACCGTATTAATAAATCCTGCAATCTTTACTCCTCCTCCAGTGATCTGGCTGCTTGTTTGGTGATGAGTGGATTAATGCACTTGCCTTTACCTGTGGGTTAAAATCCTGCAAATTGCAGGTCACACCAATCAGCACTACACAAGCCCTTCCAAAGCACCACACCGTTCAACCCACTTTGCTACTCTTTATCGGTAGACAGACCAACAGACTGGCCACTAGACTGACCAGTAGTGAAGTTCCTCAGGCCTGGATTGTGCTGCAGTGGCATCAGTTTTGTGAGTGCTGCATTACTCCCCCCCCACTGTTCTTCTCTGATCTTGACCCCTTGTATTTTGTGAGCTCTGAATTCATAAACACCTGACGTGAAAGACCAGAGCAGCAAATGAAGCAGTCCCCTGTTCTCTTCACCAGCAACCCACGGAGTATTTCGACATGGGGATCTTCCTGGCCTTCTTCGTGGTGGTGTCCCTGGTCTGCCTCATTCTCCTCATCAAGATCAAGATCAAGCAGCGTCGGAGTCAGGTAAGGCTTCTGAAGACCATCAAAAACATGAATGTGTATATTACTGTCAAGAGGTGGCTTGGGTACAAATGTAGCCCGCTCTTTGAGTTTAATTGTATAAAGGAACCGTAGTGTCGGCTTTGAAGAACGTTGATAATCCTGATGCTCATCCACACACCATCTCTGCTGATTTTGCTCCTGTAGTTTCACATATTTCTGCACAGGAGTGTGGAACACAAACAGTATTTACGACAAACCTTGAAAGGATGCTTAGCTTATAATAACTATGAAATAATATTGTAAGTTGGAGGGGTTTTTTTGAACCAGTGTTTGAATGGTTGTTTTGTTTTGTGATGCAGAGTTCCATGAACAGAATGGCTATCCAGGCACTGGAAAAGATGGAAACAAGAAAGTTCAAGTCAAAGAGCAAAGTTCATCGAGAGGGTAGCTGCAGCGCCTCGGACACACTGAGCAGCAGCTCCACTGCCGACTGTGCCATCTGCCTGGAGAAATACATTGACGGAGAGGTAGGGAGGACATGTACTATTCTACAAGACATTGAGAACATGAACCCTTCACCCGTCCATTTGAATTCTGAGCAGCAAGGCCCAGAGCTTGTGATTTAATAACAGAAAACAAGCGCAGGTTGATCATTACATCCCTCTCTTTTAGAGAAAGCAGAGCAGCAAAGACACAGTAGAAGGATTACGTTGTATTTGCAGATCCTTTGAGTTGGCTGTTTAACACTGCATCTTACTCTGGGGGTGTGATAAGTATATAGCAGTCTAGCTCTGTAAGTGCGGTGTGTGTGTGTGTGTGTGTGTGTGTGTGTGTGTGTGTGTGTGTGTGTGTGTGTGTGTGTGTGTGTGTGTGTGTGTGTGTGTGTGTGTGTGTGTGTGTGTGTGTGTGTGTGTGTGTGTGTGTGTGTGTGTGTGTGTGTGTGTGTGTGTGTGTGTGACATAGAGACACAGTTCATTGTCTAGATGGCTTGTGTGTTGACATTACGTTTTTTCTAAATGTTCCCAGCAATCATCTTTGAAATACAACAGTTAAAGTGATAATAACTGGTAAAAACAGTGTATGTATGATGACGTTGGTCCATGCATTGGTGATGTTGTCTGTGCTTTTTCTTCCGTGGACCGGTTTGATGGCCAGACAGCCATGGTTCATAGAACTCATTTTCTTTTTGTGGTCTGGTGTTGTCTTGGTCAAAATTTTAAAAAGCAACAACAAAGAAAAGGAAAGTAACAGCAGAGAGGAAACATAAAAGGAACGAATAGCATCAAAGAGCTAAAAAAAAATAACAACAAAATTACAACAGGAAGATGCGATGAGTCATTCAGTGGGTCTCTGAGCCTCTAGAAACCACGCTGGCAAGCGCTGAAGTTGGCTCCGTGTTTTCAGAGGAGAACTACTTTCGGCTGGGCTCAATCTGTTTTCCCTTGAAAGCAGAGGAAAGGTCACGTTCAGATGTCAAGTCTTTCACATTATTTGAGGGGCATGTTACACTGTCACATGCTAGTAAATAGACATTATCTCCATCTCCCCTCCCCTTTCACATCTGCACACCCTTCGTTGAGACAGTGTTACAGTGTAATACTGAATAACTCTTCATACCATTAGAGGTAATCTACTTACTATTGCTTAGGCATCCTCAAGCTGTGAAAGAAACACACTGAAAATCTAAGTAAAGAGTTGCAGTCAGTTTTTCTAGCCTTCTGAAGTGAGGAAGAATACCACTTACTTGACAGCATTGTTTCCCTAAATACATACTAAAAACTGTATTCTACTTTTTAACTTGTTTCTTTCGTTATCCAGACTCTAAACCAGTTTCCATGGAAACCTGACTAAATCCAAGTAGATAAATGAAATCAACCCCCCCCCCCCCCACACATTCACAATGAAACGATTCTAGCAGCATTCGAGGGATTCAATTCACTTGTTTTTGTTAATTCACATTCAGTCTTTGGATCTTGTGAAGCACAAAGAAAAAGAGCACAATGTTGAAGCTTGCGTGAGGAAATCTGGGTTTAAACTTCTAGAAGTCAGGAGAGACTCCGACCGATCGGATTCCTGTAAATAACAAAGAGATGGACACAAACACCTCAAGGGACCAAGGAGCCATGTTCTTACCTTACTTATTTGCACTAGCAATATTCATCTTAAAAGTTTTCACATGCATTTCTATCCAGTGCCTCCTGTAAAATCCTGTTATTACACCATATTTGAAGTGGCATGGCTCATGGATAAACATCTATTAGTTGTTATATGGTTGAATCGCAGTACAGACCATTCTGTGATGGTTACATCTCAAAGTGCATTTCCCAAGAGAGAGACCTGAGCTCCAGAGTTTGTTGTTTATTTTATGAAGTGTCCTCATGCTGTGATCACTAGCCTGCAGCTTTAGAAGTAATGAATACATGAGATATAAATATGATTGAACAAAGGAAATATGAAAATAGAATGGGTGTGGATGAAACAGCGTGCTTCAGAACGTCTGTGTGGGCTTTTGAACTTAAAAGTCAAATTTGGAAACACTAGCTTTTAATTCATTCTGAGCCACAGAAACATTGTAAATACTTTCTTTATTTGTATTGTGGAGTGACATTTAAAACAAAAAGCAAGAACCAGGATGAAAGGGAGAGAAAGTGGCTGTGGTGGGCTTGCGGGCTTGTCCCTTGAACCTCGAGCCAAACACTGTCTCTACCAGGGCAGTGTCTACAGGCGGCAGTTTGACTGGTCTGTGAACCAGAATGCTAGCACTAGAAAAGCACATCTTTGAGCTTTCTCTTTCTGTATTATTATGGATGACAGAGCCTATTGCCACTTTCAAATGAACTGAAGCCATCTGAGTGAGTAATACAAAGAAACAAAGTGTTTTTAAGAACATTTCAATTAAACAGAAAGAATGCCAGCATGGGTTTTTTCATTCAATTCAACACTTAGAAATCCAAATAAAAAAAAATAAAAAACATTCATTATTTCTTAAACCCCTTTTCCTCAGTACATCAAATCAGACCCAAGGAACGAAAAACTTTTACAAGGCAAGCCCTGCGCTCACACTGCTAGATCATTTGCTACATGTTTAGAATGCTGCTTGATTCTCTGACTTTTACAAGACAAGCTCTGCGCTCACACTGCTACATGTTTAGAATGCCATTCAGCACTAGCATTTTGGGAAGTGTCCTGTGTGCAATACGAGGGCTCGGCTGTCAAGTACCAAGTTCACATAGTTATTTTTTCTGACTGGAATTGATCCACTCTGCTCCAGAAGCAATCCATAGAGGAGCACTTGGCACACAAGTGTAAAAGATCTTGTGTCATTCCCAGGAAATTCGCTAATTTAGGAAACGGCAGATGGCTTGAGAGCCTGTTGTAACCATGCTAAGCCAGAAGCATGCTAAGAAATGAGACAGGAGTTCTGCAGAGGGTTCCCGGGATGAGAAAGAGGAAAGATAGGACTGCCCTGTTTCTCATCTCGTTGCTGTTGTGTTTGACAGGAGCTCCGAGTCATCCCCTGCGCTCACAGGTTTCATAAGAAGTGTGTGGATCCATGGCTGGTGCAGCATCACACCTGCCCGCACTGCAGACACAATATCATTGGTGAGTCCACTTAGTTACACGCGCGGCATTTACTGAAGAGCTGCACACATTGGCTTGGTTTGCTTGTTTTCTGGGAATCGTGTTGTTTAGGTGATTTAATTAGCTAAAGTTAAACTTCAATGTTCGATAAATCAGCTTCCCAAGATACGACGTATGCATTCTTCTATTTTATTGAATTGAGCCCTATTAATAATATGCAGGTGTGTTGCAGTGGCATTATTAAATCTTTACGTCTGTTCACAGATCAGAAGAAGGGAAACCCTGGACCCATCTGCGTGGAGCCTGGCAATCCTCCCCACAGCCGGCAGCAGAGGGTGGTTCTTCCAGTACATTACCCCGGGCGAGTGCACAGGACCGGCCCGATCGCCTACCCAACCCGGACCAGCATGGATCCCCACGGCAACCCCATCACTGTCCTGACAGTGGACCAGCACGGGGAGCAGAACCTGTACCCGGCGCAGTCCTCCGGCTTCATCCAGAGCTACCCACCCATCCATCTGGACCGCTCTCTGAACCCCCACCACTGCAGCGGGGAGCACCGACCCGCCTACTCCCAGCCCCACACCTTCAAGAGGCGCAACTTCTCTCGGCCTGCCTGCTTCTCGCAGTACGAGACCATGTACCAGCACTACTTCTTCCAGGGCCTAAGCTACCCGCAGACTGAGGGCCAACCAGGAACCGGACCACACAAGGGCCCCGCCCAGGCTTTCCAGCAGGGCATGCTGTTCCCCACGGTGGTCCACATGGCCCCCGCCACGTCTTCCCACCTCGGGGAGAGAGGCAGCACCTCAAGCTTCAGCTGCTACCACGGGCACCGCTCGGTGTGCAGTGGCTACCTGGCGGACTGCCCCGGCAGTGACAGCAGCAGCAGCAGCTCAGGGCAGTGCCACTGCTCCTCCAGCGACTCCATGCTGGACTGCACCGAGGTGAGCAACCAGGGGGTCTATGGGAGCTGCTCCACCTTCCGCAGCTCGCTGAGCAGCGATTACGACCCCTACGTGTACCGGAGCAGGAGCCCCTGCCGGGGGGTGGCTAGCGAGGCCGGGACTGGCTGCCCACCTGCTCCCCAGGACGATCCTTCTGCCTCTTCCAGCCACGACTTCCTCCGGCCCCCACCCCGGGCTGCATTTTTCTCAGGGGACCAGCTGTCCGGCTGTAGCCTGGAGCCCAACTATAGCAGCCACTCTTCTCTGGAACCCAGGGAAACCAATACCACTACCTCAAACGGTGCCCTTGAGGGCGTTGAGCCAGAGCTCCGAGGCTGGAAGAAAGGGGCTGAGGAAGGGCAGCAGGGGCCAACCTGTAGCTGCTGTTTCGAGATCCCGCCCACCTCTGCTGCTGCCGCCGCCTCAGAGAGCAAAGGGATGGAGGTGGGCAGGGCCTTGTTTGTAGACGGGGCTCGTTGCAGCCGGGGGGCGGAGCCCAGGACCCATTTAGGTTCCGCCCCTCAGAACTTGTACAGCGTTAACATGGACCACTTGTGCCGGGCAGAGCTGGGGAGTTCTGAAGGGCTGCCTTGCTGTTTCTATGAGGAGACAAGCGTTCACCAGAACAATGGGGGCTGTTACGCAGAGGACTTTGCCATGAGTGTCCAGTACCCACGGACTGACGTGGAGCCCGCCTCCTCACAGAGCCAGCGCATACCCGTCATCCCAGAGGACACGGACTGTGAACTGGGTCAGGGGCCTGCTCAGGCAGGAGAGGGCAGAACAGGGGCCCGAGGCGAGCCCAGCGAACTTTACTTCACCTCTGAGACATTCGGCAGCCGGATGTGCCCCCTTGAGGAAGAGGAGAGGACTCTTTTTCACAACAACCGTCCCAGTTTCCATGAAGCACAGGGGAATGCTGCAGGTGAGAGCTGAGCCCCATGGGGACTCTGAATCGGGGGAGCTGCGCAGATTACAGTAACCACGAGGGTCTCCTGACCTTTATGGAGGTCACACTTAAAAACCATGTTTCAGCTTTTCCGCAAGCTAACTCCCATCCACATGATAGTCAATCACCTTTAACACAATGAATGCACTTAGCTATTGCCATGCTGTAGGGGAAATAGCAGGGACAACCAGTGCACTTGAAACAAAACTTTCATTAAGCAGTCAATGTGTTCGTCTATTCAACAGGTCCAAGGTCAGTTCACTCCAGCGCACCCACAGTAACCATTTAGCCATTAGGCTGGGAGTTTGCTGCTGCATTGATCCTTTTCTCCTATACTATACATGCTGCTAATCTGACAAGTGATGCTTTAACAGATATGCTTTGACAGATACCAGATATATATTGTGCAGCAGTTTACTGATTGTCTGGTCCTTCCTAATTAATCATGGTCTCATTTGAGAGGGTGGGTGCTGGGTAACTGTGCTTTGTAACTTTCCTTGGGTTGATTGCTTTAACATTGTTTGACCACAAGGCGGCACACATGCTATGCTAAAAACCTTTTTAAAGAAACTGCAGTTCTTAGATACTGCCACAAGGTGGTGCCTAAGAGTCCATGGAGTTTCCTTCCACTTTTTTTTTTTTTTTTTTTACCAGACTGAACACATTTTTGAATTTTGAAAATGCAGCTTTAAAGCAGTGATACCCATACTACGTAAACTGAGCGTGTTTAGCTACAGACAAGGATCAAGTTATGTGTTCTGTGTTGCTGGATCCCAGTCCATGGAATAATCCACTCCTGTGCATTCTGCAGGGGGTCGCAGCCTATCAAAGTAACTGAAAAGCGAGACCGCACAAGAAAGGTTTGAGAAGGACTGGTCTGGGAGGTGCTTTCTTCTATTGACCTCCCTTTTCCTTTGCTTTCAGAGTCATCACACCCATTGGAGGAAGAGTGCCCAGCAGCTCCCACCCTGTGACAGTGCAAGTTCACTCATACAAGATGCTTTCAATTTTTTATTAAGACTCCAGCTCTTAGGGTTTATATTTTTGTTTTTGTTTTTTGTTTTGTTTTTTAGCTTTGAAAAAAAACAAAAAAAAAGTGGTAATATGGAGAATTTCCAAAATCCAACACATCTTCCTTCAGCCCGAAACTGTGCTCCCATCTGTCCTCGTTTCTGTTCTCCATCCCGAAACTGTGCTCCCATCTGTCCTCGTTTCTGTTCTCCATCCCGAAACTGTGCTCCCATCTGTCCTCGTTTCTGTTCTCCATCCCGAAACTGTGCTCCCATCTGTCCTCGTTTCTGTTCTCCATCCCGAAACTGTGCTCCCATCTGTCCTTGTTTCTGTTCTCCATCCCGAAACTGTGCTCCCATCTGTCCTCGTTTCTGTTCTCCATCCCGAAACTGTGCTCCCATCTGTCCTCGTTTCTGTTCTCCATCCCGAAACTGTGCTCCCATCTGTCCTCGTTTCTGTTCTCCATCCCGAAACTGTGCTCCAATCTGTCCTCGTTTCTGTTCTCCGTCCCGAAACTGTGCTCCAATCTGTCCTCGTTTCTGTTCTCCGTCCCGAAACTGTGCTCCCATCTGTCCTCGTTTCTGTCTTCCTTGGCTTCTAGGAGACCAAGTTGTACCGATGTGCTCTCCTCATTTCAGAGGGAAACTGAGCTGCGAGATGAAAAAAAGGACCAGGCCAGGACTTCAAACTTCAGGCTTTCTTCAGAGAGTCTGGGCCTTCCCATGTACACTCAGGGCTACAGTGGCCTTAGTAGCTAACCAGCAATTCATATTGTACACAGAGATGTGGAATAGACTAGTTCTGTTAGTGTCCTGTCCATATGAACGGAACAAGCTCTCTGAGCTAGGTGCTTTCACTGGTCTGATTGGGGATGGTCAATCATAATAATAATAGTAGTAATAATAATAATAATAATAATAATAATAATAATAATAATAATAATAATAGACTATATATTTTTTTTGTAAGTGTGATCGCAGAATAACATCTTTCTGATATTTTCTAAACCAATGGAGCCTGCTGCCCCCAATCTCCCTCCTTCTTTATGTATGTTTTGTGCTGTTGTAATAAATAGGAAGGGATCTGTGTGTGTTTGGAAAAAGGGCCACAGTTAAAGAAATTATGTAAACGGCAAGAAAGATGAGAACGAACGCTGGCTTGATCAAGAAAGAGAACGAACGCTGGCTTGATCAAGAAAGAGAACGAACGCTGGCTTGATCTAGAAAGATGAGAACGAACGCTGGCTTGAGCAAGAAAGATGAGAACGAACGCTGGCTTGAGCAAGAAAGATGAGAACGAACGCTGGCTTGATCAAGAAAGATGAGAACAAACGCTGGCTTGATCTAGAAAGATGAGAATGAACACTGGCTTGATCAAGAAAGAGAACGAATGCTGGCTTGATCTAGAAAGATGAGAACGAACACTGGCATGATCTAGAAAGATGAAAACGAACGCTGGCTTGAGCAAGAAAGATGAGAACGAACGCTGGCTTGATCAAGAAAGATGAGAACAAACGCTGGCTTGATCTAGAAAGATGAGAATGAACGCTGGCTTGATCAAGAAAGAGAACGAATGCTGGCTTGATCTAGAAAGATGAGAACGAACACTGGCATGATCTAGAAAGATGAAAACGAACGCTGGCTTGATCTAGAAAGATGAGAACGAACGCTGGCTTGATCTAGAAAGATGAGAACGAACGCTGGCTTGATCAAGAAAGATGAGAACGAACGCTGGCTTGATCAAGAAAGATGAGAACGAACGCTGGCTTGATCAAGAAAGATGAGAACGAACGCTGGCTTGATCAAGAAAGATGAGAACGAACGCTGGCTTGATCAAGAAAGATGAGAACGAACGCTGGCTTGAGCAAGAAAGAGAACGAACGCTGGCTTGATCAAGAAAGAGAACGAACGCTGGCTTGATCAAGAAAGAGAACGAACGCTGGCTTGAGCAAGAAAGATGAGAATGAACGCTGGCTTGAGCCCCAAAGGTGGATTTAGAAAACAGTGTCTCTCTGAAATGCTTGTCAGTGTTAATACTGTTGTCTGCTTATGCCTTTCTTGTTTGTTCTGCGGACTTGCATACTGTTTCTATGAAATATATCCAAGCTGCAAAGAGATGAAATCCCCCTATTTAAGTGACCTGGAATTCACTAGTATATAGTTTTCTCCCTGGCTAAACCTGATCTCACCTGTTGCTTATCCTTCCTGCTAGATAATATACAGTTCTGTTGGGTACTTGAGGCACCATTTCATTTTTATTTCTTTTCTTTATTTTTATTTGTAGCACTTAAAGGATTGTATAAAAAAATGGTGTACAAAAAAGTTATTTTATTTTCTCCTTCATTACCATTTTTTGTGTTTTCTGAAAGGCTAGAACATCAATGTGTGTATATTTGTGTATATGTATAACAGCACATGTCATTTCTGGAAATATGTTCTCGGAATATTTATTTACTAATATATTTATCTTTAAGCCATGTCTTATGTTGAGAGTCTATGAGCGTTATTGAAATCGTTTTGTTTTTTTAATGAGAAATCACTATCATGAGACTTTGTAAATACATAATAATTGCACACAAAGATTAAATATTCTCTGACCAAAAAACTGATTTTTAAATTTTAGTACTATACAGTTTTGTAACAAAGTGTACAAAGGTCTGTAAAAATACAGTTTTATTCAAGTAAAACCAAGTGTGGACTCTTTCCTTTTATCTTTCCTTGTACTAGAGTGCAGGTTACATTCTGAAGCAAAAGTTTGCCCAGTTTATCACTGAAAAACATTCTTTTAAAACTAGAAAGAAAACAACGTGGCTTCTTCTTACTCTCAGGTTGTGTTTTCACATATCCAAGCCCATTTGGGCTCAGATTCCGATCTCATGCTGTTTGAATCCGGGGTCATTAAACCTCAATACTTTTGGTCACCATAAATATTTTGCAATCGCCCTGTAAAAGGGTTTACAACTAAAGCAATAAGCTCTGTTTAAGGAACGCTTTTGTCAATATTGTACTATTACGTGTGAACCACAAGGTGTCAGTGTTTGCACATTTGTATCGGTCAATTGAAGCATTACCCACGTTCCTTCCTTGCATTTGTTCACGTGATAAAATAATAACCAAAAACAAATTATCACAAATACAGAGCATGCCTGACTTGATGGAGCCTGCCTGAGTTTAGACTTTTTTTTAGGCAGCTATCTGACACAGTGAACATTCCCATGGATATTATACAATGAAATGAGACTTTAAATAAATAAAGTTAAAGCATTGTGACAGTAATTCACACTGTCGTGTCATTACTGCAAGACGATTGGATTAATATGATTTTATTTATTTTTTTGGTTGAAAGCCAAACTGTTGGCACCCCTGACCTCTAACGTGGGTGTGTGCTGTACTGCAGTTCAGTCTACGGACAGTAATGGCAATGTTTAAACATAAAGCTTACTCTCTGGGTGCTTTGCATGTCATGACAGATGCCTTTGAACCCACGCCTGGCCGTACAGCTAGGGGACGAATATGATAGCTCATCTTGATTTGATTTCAATGTGTTCTAGCTTGCGATGCTCCTGCAGGCTCGCTGTCATGAGAAGGACTTGATCCAAACCAGCCTGCTCTGACAGAGACCCCATCGGCTTGCCGTGCACAAGGTAGGTTTCTGGTTCGCCTCTACATTCAAGCTAACAGCTGGCCCTGATGATGCTAACAGGTAAATATGTGCCTGGCTTTGACCTGGACAATGTATTTGTGGGAGTTGTGTTATTGCTTTAGCACTGTTACCCACTATATTCAATGTGTGCTTGATGGCAAGGTGTGGCACCTACACATTAACAGACAGTTTTAACAGTGTGGGTTACAAATGCCCCTCCACAATCAACTGCATTTACCCTTTATATTGTTATTAAGTTCTGCTCATTCATGTTTGAATTGTGCTTTTTTGTGTGCATTTTAAGCCAATACTGTTTGACTTTATAAAATACTCCCTGTCAACATCTACTTTGTGCTCACACTTTGCATGAGGACTTTTCTTTTTGGTGTTTTGTGCATGATTTGTTGCTCATTAAGAAGTCATTTGTAAGATTTACTTGTTTGTCTTGGTGGTCAATTATATTTGGACATTGTTACCACAAAGAAAATAAATGATCCCTCATGATTAATTGCTGACAGAATACATACCTTGAAATGCTATGCCTCACTGAGCTGGCATTGTATTTAAGGTAATCAAACGGATATTGTTAATGTTCGTGCAACTCCTGCAAAGCCAAGACATTGAGGCTCTTGTGCTGCTTTGCTCCCCAGCGCCCGAGTGCTTGCTGGCAGTGCTGAGGCAGGCTGACCCTGAACAGCAGCGCTAGCTTTACCTATTGAGGAAGGCTTGGTGCTCCCGTTGGTTCATCAGTAATAATGAATTAGTGGAGACAGTACAGTGCTGGAGGGGGGATGAAAGTTTACATCAGAATAGAAACTTTGCACAAAGTCAACCTGCTGGAAGTGGAATCATTCTGCTGCACAGCTTCAGATTCCACAGCTTGACACAATATAAAAAACAAGGTGGGGGTGTTGCTGCCCGAGATAAGAGGAAGGTGGCAAACTGTATGTTTCTTCCACTTGCAATTCTCTTTTTAAAAGAATTGTTTCCCTCTTCCCTCAGGCAGCAACACGTTGACCTTCCACTCTCCTCCCTGCCAGGGTGGTTTCGGTTCGTTTGTGACTTGAACTGGATTCAAAGCAAAACTTATACGTCTATAAGGTACATGAAACAAAATGTTTGAAAATGAGACCAAGCTGTCTAACTCCCTTGTAAAATGCCAACCAGTACTTGAATTAATTCTTTGTACCATATGTAGGGGCAGATTGAGACTGGATAGTAGTTTTAACACACACGCCAGGGCCTGAACCACAACTCTGGTGTTTATTTATCAATTTCTTGCTTTTGTTTGTATCTCTTAAAAAGAGAAAATCAGTTGTGTTGAGCCTTTGTGGTGTTCTGGTTGCATGTATTTGTTCCGATTCCTTCCTGGCTATTTGCTTCCAGCACTTGACACATTTCAGTGCAGAAGAAGTTCTGTTACTGTCCACTAGGTGTTGCTCATTCACAGATTTATATTCCCAAAAAACGTGAGTACAGCTCTTCTAAACTGCAAACCCAAGAGGTAACACAGTACTTTAACTTAGAGTTGTGCTCTTGATGAAGCAAAATGCACTTGAGGCAAAGCAAGCTGTCTGCTCTTTCATTTGGGCACATGGTATGCAATTTCTTGCTTTCCCACAACACTTTGGCAATGTGGCAGATGTTTACCTTGTATAACCCCAGCCACATCCAAAAGTTATTAGAAAAAACAAACCAAGCATTATTATAAACAGCATTTTCAGTACATTCCTGCATAGAACCCATTTCTCCACTAGGGTGTACATCCTGCCAATATTGTGTGAAAGCCTTCCCCTCCGAGGTACACTTTCTACAACAAAATTCAAAGAACAATAGGACACTATCCTGTGGCTTTAGAATACTTTGAAACATTAGGGAACCCTTGAATTCCTAAAACAGACTTCCTGCTTTGGACTTCAATCCACAAAGCTCACTGAATTAGCTATATTGTTGCAACTGCAGAGCCTTTGTCAGGTACACTGTCCTTGAGGCGCAATGCTTAGTTGATACTACAGAGCTCCAATTAGGTTCCATTTCCAAGCACAGAAAAGAGGTCTGACAGTGTGAGCTGAAGTCCTCATCGCCTCCGCATGATCTGGTAGTCTTTGTTCCCCACTGTGATGTGATTGGCTGCCCTCAAACTCCCCTGTTGACACCAGAAACCAGGTGTATTGTGGAGTTAATCATGTTGCGTTTTATTCCGGCACAGAGAGCTGTGCTCAGAGCCTTGAGAATCTTGGGTTTCTCTGTGGAGGACAGAAGGATGATTGATCATTGCTGTCCCTGGGGAGTTTATTGTACCTGCTGCCCTTGGTTGGGGAAGCAAATGTCCCACAGTTCTCAGAGTTCCAGGTATTCATGATTGTAGGCCGAAGGGCTCGGGTTACAAGCTTGGTGCTGGCTGCTTTCGCCTCTATTGCAGGCAATATCACCTTTGGACATAGTGTGGGAATTAGAGAGCAGGGCTTGTGCTCATTCCTCTGAGGGTCTGATTGTTCAGAATTGAAGGGGTTCTTGATAAGATGCAGCAGATTCTACAGTATAGAATGACAGATAGGATTCCGGTTCTGAGGGTCTTTTTTTTTTTTTTTTTTTTTTTCAGGCTATAACATCAAAGTCAGGTTTCAGCAGTCCACGTCTCTTTCATCTTATCAAAGGTAGCCAGGCTTACTGAAAACCAATTTAAACCCATGTAATCTAAAGCTGGTTGATATAGGGAAGCAGGTGAGGCTACCTGCTCAATTTAACTATCAGGATAAGGTGATTTGTGTGCTTTCTTGACTCAAATATAGATTGGGTTTTAATGATTTTCAGTGTTAGTTATTTAATTGTGTTGAATGAGATCTTAAAGTGGAAGCCAGATTCAGCCCCCCCCCCTCCCCCCCCACGGCATGTATTCTCATTCCCACCTGCGTATCTGCACAGGTAGAGACAGGTAAAGAGGTGGGGCACCAGCACTTAGCCCTCCACCCCCCCAGCAGGTGCTGAGGTGCTGAGGTGTGGCACAGCGAGGATCTCTGGATTAACAGGGCCCTGCAGGGGATATTATTCACCCATCTCCCACTACCTAGAAACGTAATCAGATTCAAAATAATACAAAAATAACCACTAGTTAAAAGCCTGCAAGCCATTCTTGCAAACTTGCAACTCAGAGGAGTTGCATCTGTTTCTATGGCGGGGGCAGCTGGAGCAAGGTGTTCAAACTCAGAAATGTGTTAATGAGATTCACATGCCGTTAAGAAGCAGACAGGGATCCATACACGAGATGAACCATGAGGGTTTAATAAAATAGGCAAAACACAGAGAAAAATGCAATCATTATAAAACATGCATATTTATTTTACAGTCACATTAAATAAATCTACATTTTAACTTAACTCTTATATAATGTCCCATTCACATCCAAAATAACTGAATAATTTACTGTATAAATTAAAATTCTCACTAATTCTATATATACAATTCGGTCAAAAAATAATAATGATAATAATAATAACAATAATAATACAAGCTTTATGAACTCAAATTTCTACATTTGTTGCTCGAAAAAAATCTGAATATCTAATCACACCTGCAATCAGTATGAAAGAGCATGACTACTGTTTAACCAGGATCAAAAGCACAGGGGGCCTCTGTTGAAGTGTAACCCTATCTGAACTGAGGAGGGCTTGGATTGTAGTCAGTGTGCAAGCTAAACACCCTGACCTAATCAGGACCACACTGCTTTCTATGCATACATAACAGTCCACATGAAGAACTGGCTGACAAACAGTCAAAATGCAACCACATGCCTCCACACAGTGATACGCTTGCTGTACTGCAATATTGCTCGACTCACTGAAGAAGACAGTATGACATCACAGACAGAATGGACAGGTGTAGTGAGGTCACAAGGACAGCAGTGTATGGATCCGTGCAGTACGCAAAAAGAAGTTTGAAATCACTCTATTTAAAAATAACAATCTGCTCCCTCTTATATGTCATTGTGCAAAACCTGTATTTTAAAAACACACTCTTCAAAAGACTAAGGTCTAATTTGATATGCAAGCACTGTGCTGAACTTCTGGACAGTGCTAATAGTGACTAGTAAGTGCATTTGTATTACTATATTCATGTTTTATATGTACAGTATCAGTATAAGTACCACAATGGGGGCAAGGTTTCCACAGTCACCATGCTGTGGGCAGAATGTTTTCACACTGGTCACTGAGCCTTTTTGTTTTTAAAACTTTCATTTATGGAGGAACGTGCTGTTACTGACTTGGAATGATGCTCAATTTAATGTCCAAAGAGATTTGAATGAACACGATAACTGGCTACATCAAACTGAAAAGACAATACCTATGGTGTTTATAGAAGTCCTCTAGAGATGATGAAGCTAGTCAGAAAGTGTCCTCTCTCTAAAGTGATTAAGCCCCAGGATTTGGGGAATGCTCTGCCTTTTGTATTTACAGCATATACAAATGGTTTCAAGAAGTCAGCAGACTAATCCGGCACTACATGCTCATGGAAGCGGTTGCATATTTCAAAAATCTGAATATCCTTGAAAGTGTGTCCTGTTGAGAATCCCTCTGTAGTAAATCTTTATTTTATTGCTGCAATAGCTGTTGGAAATTCACATGCATGGCGAGCACAGGGTCACATGCATGTCTTCTCTTACCCTCCGTTTTGAGGGTTCATTGAACTAGTAATGCCCTCTGTTGCACCCGCTCTACAAGCTGCTTGATGTGACTCTCAAAAGCTGGTTATACAAAACCCAAGAAGCATTTTCCAAAGCATTCCTGTCTCGTCATGTTGGGTATTACTCCCTGGAAATACCGTGGCGTTTACCTTCACACCAGTGACTGCAGTGAAGTAGCAGTGCACCAGACAGCGTGAATATAAAACCAGCACGACACCACGAGGAGGAGCAGTTCACTTACTGTTCTTGCTTGCTTTATACCGTTCAAATTATTATTTTCTCTTTCCGAAAATGTACTGTTTCTTGAAAATAGGACCCACTGGTGTTTCTTTGCTTGAAAACAGGTCTTGATTACTGCAGGTTTTATCAGCCTTTAAAGCTTAGCATGGGTTTGTGAGCTTTTACAGAGGTAATCTGAGTCTGAAATTCTCCTCTTTTCATAGCTTGTGGCTGGATCTCATTAGTGATGGTATCAGTGAGATCTACATGGTTTCAGCATGTCGTAAACACTGCACTTTTCTGCTCTGCAGAATTCTGAAATTGTGCACCATCTACATTTCTGCAACATTTCCAACATTGCATTGAATGATGCTAACTGCTGTGCATGTAGCGTTTTCTCTTGATAGTATTTGTGTTTCACCAATAATCTACAAAGTGTTATGAACAAGCAGGTTGTTACACCCATATCCCTACAGCACTCTGATCTCCAAGAAGCTCATTCAGTTTGGCAGGGTGAACTGTTTCACTAGTTTAGCAATCATTTCAACTGAAAGCCTCCTGGTTTCTACCAGGAATAAGAAATTGTTCATCCTAAATGCGATCCTTTCCTTGTTGTTTTACCCTTTCCAGGGCAGTAATGTTACCCTTGGGAACAATGACATATTATACTGTCCTGTTTTGTTTGTCAATGCAATTCAGCACCTTGTTGACTTTCTCCAGCTATTTACAAAAAAAAAAATATATCAACAATTTTGTATTGCAAAATAAAACTGCAGACTATTGGACTGTGTTTAAAATGCAGTCCTTGTGATGTCACAGTGCAGACACAATATAATTCAAGTGCTGTAAGAGAAACGTGTTGCTGTGTGTGAATCAACTATCAGAGTGATTTTAACTACAGTGTTCGCCTTGTTTAGATTCACTGTTTGTATAATTTTCAGTCATCACATCCCCTGTAGTTTCAACATACCTCTCAGAATCAAGTCTAACCTCCAAGAAGGCCTGGAGTGTGACCTTTAACCCCCTGTGACCCTCTAGTGGATGTAAGAGGTACTTCACAAGCCTTGTATTTTTCTTACATCCACTAGAGTCTTTCTCTTAACTTAAATGCATTTTGCAGATCAACTGCATTTGATTTTTCACGGATGTGATGACCAAGTTTTGCAGTCCTTGGCTTTTGCGACACAAATTAAAGGGCAGCTCCCTAAAACCCCACTGTGTATTATTGTCTCTGGTACTGTCTGTTTTATTATTATCCTCAAGGCACTTGAAGGAGTTTAAGCAAAATGCTTACACTTCCCAGCAGTTGCAAGAAAGCATGCAATGTGTCTAGATAAGATCTAAGGTTGTTCTAAACGTCAGTCGCATGGTCACGCACATTGTCTGTAGTTCCAGAGAGGGGAAAAGCTTGTCATTTGTTGAGAATTCTCTAATTGTATCCATTTGGCACTACAGTCTGTGCCCAGCTGAGATGATAGGCATTTGCTGCTGCTAAACTACTGGCCCTATAACGAATAAGAACAAACCAAACACAGGACCATCTGACAACTGGCAAATCCCTACTGGGGTTTTGGGTAACAACAATGGCAATGACCCTTGTGTTCTCCTCTGATCCCAGCTTGCTGTTGTTAAGTATGCTGTTTTAATGGATCCCAGCTCTTTCTGTTTTCTTGTTTCCTGGAGTGCTGTGTGCGATCGGCTGTATGATGCACTGTGAGAAGTTCTGTCGCTATGGGAAGAGTTCTCTCTTAACTGCTCTGTTCAAACCCATCAGCCTCTGGGGTATTGGGTAAGTGCTCTGTTTGACCCTGGGAAACCATGCATGTCCCTCAAGAGTTTAAGGCACAGAAGTTCAAAGGCCACTGTAATAAAGGAAGCATGAAGTCTAGCAGTGATACCACCACTGTAACAACTGCCTGTGTTCCAGAAAACATTATTGAGCACCGATTCCCACATGTTTTTTGGACCAAAGATTGTTCAGTCATTCAGTTGATTGGGTGTACGGTTGATGCTGATGGCTACAAGTCTGGTAGATCTGTCCTTGATTCTCTCAAAAGTCTTAACATGGTGGGCCTGTGCTGTCTCTTTCCTTGTGGAGAGCATTTCTCCAGGTTTCTCCAGCGCTTAGTTGTCGACGAGGGGACTGAGATCTCCATGATGGTTCTTTAGCTTTTTCTTGAAGAAGGAGATGGTGGAGGGTCTGTAAAAGATGATCCAGGGTTCGGATGATGTATTTTGGTTGCAGTCTTCGGAGCTGGTGACTGGTGGTGATCTGAATCACAGAAGCCCAATGGTTAAATAATAGTGGCAAGGAACAGTTTAACACAGATTTGTACATTATAAACGATGAATTGAATCAATTAAACATGAACATGCAGACCAGATGGTACAGCTAATGGATAGAATTTATGAGGGACCAGCTGCCTAAAAAATTCTCATTACTGTTGGGTTGAAACAGAAACACAATTTCTTGCCTTCTCTCATATGGGGATAGGTTACTTCTTTATAATAAAACAAAAGTCTGTATGTAATATTCTGTACACCATTTTTCAGCCAAGCAGCTGAACACCCTACACTTAAAAAACCTAAAGACTTCTCACTCGTAGAAATGTGTGTTTAGTTGCCATAGCTATCCACTTGGAAACGTATCTGACAGTGTCAATACTTACTTAACAGTTACATGTAGAAGCATCTTTGCAACCATCGCTATGACAGTCAGGATTAGAAGTGTAGCCAAGGTATAGATAGTCCACACTGCAGCAACAATAAAAAAATATATATAACCCATAATACGTAATATATCAGCAAACAATGTCATGACAAAGAGATGCTAAAAGATCTTGCACCTGTCTTATCTGATTTACTTTATGCTTCCCTTTAAGGATTGCAGCAAATACCCAGCAAGTACGGAGCAAGTTATTGCTGCCCAGCGTGGCCAGGAACCGTTATGTTTAACCCTGTATAAAACATACTGTCTGTCATACAAACCCCCTGTGAGCACAGCTTACAGGAGCAGCAACTAACCTGGCATGGGGTGATCCTGTTTGCTGGGGCTGGAAGTAATGACATAAAAGATCTGTGAGGATCTTCCAGAATTCAAACTCAGATTGGCGCCCTCGGTTATCACTTCTGACTTGGGTTCAGTGTGATTGATCTTCTCCTCTATCACGTTCGGTGCCTGAGCCTTGATAGCTGTCAACACAAGACAAGGTTTGAAATAAAATACAAACTCTAATCTGGGCTCTGTCTGTGACAGTATGGTTAACAGAGAGTACAACTGTCCATCACTTTCATTGACTACCCCTTATCAACTCTTGATTGTACAGCTCCTTAAACTAAAATGTTGAATAAGAAACCCTATTTTCAACCATAACCCAAGGACATTTGTGAAAGGGAAGCTATGAATTCAGCTGAAGAGTGATGATTTAGAAGACTGAACCAACTGAATCTCAAACCTACACAAGGACAACTTAAAACATCAGCTACCACTGGTGTGGACGACAACTCCTCAGATCCGACTATGCCACCCACATGCAAGGATACATCCTACCAGTGCTTTCCTCCATCGGTTCATTGTAGTCCACAATTCTTTTTAGATTTCATAAGAAGTATGCTCAAGCAAACCTTTTTTTGAGAATGAGTCTTTACTTCACAGAGTTGAAACGAATCTGAAAATAATTTGATATAATGGTTGATTGCATTCCCATGGTTCTCCACCATCTGTATGCACTGCCCTGTAACACACAAACATGTGCGTTCTCAAAATCCTAATTAGAGGGGTGCAATTAGGGTAATTGAAGTGCAAGTTCTGGCATTCCCATAAAAGAAGTAAAAGCATGTTAAATATTTAGCTTAATGACACAGATACACTGACTTGTTTTTATCAGTGATCACTGCTGGCGGGCATATGCCCGGTCTTTAAAGTTGGTATTTATACTTTTTCAAACATTTATTTGTACTAGGAATTCTATCCACAGCACTTTAACTAGAAAGAACCTAGACAATTTAGAAACCAAAATGTCTAATGAGATTATAAATGACTGATTTCTATCCAAATCATATTATTCCCTAAAAGCCTGATAAATCTTTAAGTGGGTTCATTTCTTTATGCTTCAGTGAATGGGCTTACCATTATCCTTTACATTGACAAGAATGATCCTCAGTGACGTAAACAGTCCCACATTCATAATTAACAATACTCTGCTAATCCATACTAATTCTTGTATACATTAGAGAGTTTTTATTCACTGTTTCGACCGCGGGGGAGGTACTGTAGCACAGCTGTGGCCAAAGGTTTTGCATCACCTAGAATTTTAGGATTGAAACCTAGTGGTCTTGTTGTTGTACAGTATTTAACACTATCATAACTACAACATATTAGACATTTTGACAAACCGCCTGTACTCAAGAGATGGTGCGATTTTCCTATAGACTATTGGATTGATCTATACTAAAGTGGCTCATAACCTTAGTACACAAATATCTAAACAGTGATGACATCTTGCAGATCCCAGAGACTGCTATTCAATCAAACAAGGCTTACCTTGGTACAACATTGCAAATCCCTGGGCATGGTTGATCCGATCAGAGTAAAAGTACAAGATGACGAAGTCGGATGAAACGTTGACGGCGCGCTGGGGGGGGTTGCTGCTGTCGAACCGAGCCTCCACCTGATTGGTGTACCCATCCAGCAGCTCCACCATGTCCGAGGGGTCCCTGACATCGAAGAAGGTGAAGTTGAAGAGGATCAGCGATGAACCTGGAACCTGGATGGTCCAGTAGCACACCCGACTGCTCCCGTAGTTATCCGGGAAATCCGGGGAGTAAATCACTCCTGTCTGGCTGGTATAGTTTCCTCCACAAGCTCCTACCAGTGCTGAGAAACAAGCAGACCGAGACAAATACGACTGTTTTTTAAAACACTGACTACCAGTGAACATTTCACACTTGAGAAGGGCAACCGAAGTCACGTTTTTCTGGCGTTTTTTACAACAGATCAACTAACAAGGCAACAATGCCTGAACTTTTTTTTTTTTTTTTTTATTAAAGTACAGCTCGTCCGGTTTGTAAAATGTATGTCAGCACGTCTATGGGAATGTATACTCCTGCCCCGAGCACTGCTCAAATGTTTTCTGACCCACGGCAGTGAATGAGGAGTCGAGGGGTGTCGGTGTTCAAGACTCACTGTCGAAGATGATGACTCTCCCATCTCCTCCGCAGGGCTGGGTATGATCCCCGAAGCACACGTGATTGCATTCCGTGCTGGCAGCCTCCCCTTGTCGCTGGTAGTCTGGATTGTTCCCACAGAAACAGGCATAGCCGGACTCCATCCCTGCAAGCTGCAGCAAGTCACATTCACATCACCACCACCAGGAGGAAACACACCATGAAAGCTAGCACAGTAAGTCATTGTTCTATAAAATAAGCTATATTAACACAATGCTGTGATTTGTACCATTACTGAGGCGCTAAGTAGATATAAATATTATTTGTTTAGAACAGCCGGACACTTGCATTCTTCTAGGTGTCTGTTGAGGTTCAGGGACATTTTAGTGACTGAAGTCTACACACATAGAGAGTATTGTGCAGTTCATTCCACTCAGCTTAACCACTAGGTTACAGTGAATGTCTGGATACCATATGCTTGTTTTTTTACCACATAAAAGCCTGCAAATTCATAAATTCTAGTTACCTTGTATCTTTTGCTTCTGCAGAAACTGATGCAGTTCTGAATGGTGAGTTTGTTTGAAGTCTCGCTGCTGCCTGTCAGTGCAGGAGGGTCCCCACTGTCCTTGAAGCAGCCCAGGTTTCCTGGCACTAAGAAAAGAAGTGGAAAGGAAGGAGTTAGTATTATTGTTGTTGTTGTTGTTGTTGTTGTTGTTGTTGCATGATATATTTTTGTAATGCTAATACAGGGCCAGTCTAGTGTGCTGTAAGTCTGTTGTTTTATTAGTACTAGTCATATTAGTTGTATTGTTAGTATTAGTCATATTTAAATATCTGTATTAGGGACTACTCCAACTGTCAAGTGACCCTCTGCCTCCTTGTTATATTTTTAAGGGGGCTGCATTATCTGCAGCCAAATGTGCCCACCTTTTTGGGGGCTGTGTAGATTTTTTAATAATAAACACAAAACAAATCAGTCAGACAGCCCTTTTGTACGGCAAAAATCACCAGCGCAGGACTATACACAAAACAAGACAAACCACCTGCACTGCAAACATCACCAGCGCAGGACTACACACAAAACAAGACAAACCACCTGCACTGCAAACATCACCAGCGCAGGACTACACACAAAACAAGACAAACCACCTGCACTGCAAACATCACCAGCGCAGGACTACACACAAAACAAGACAAACCACCTGCACTGCAAACATCACCAGCGCAGGACTACACACAAAACAAGACAAACCACCTGCACTGCAAACATCACCAGCGCAGGACTACACACAAAACAAGACAAACCACCTGCACTGCAAACATCACCAGCGCAGGACTACACACAAAACAAGACAAACCACCTGCACTGCAAACATCACCAGCGCAGGACTACACACAAAACAAGACAAACCACCTGCACTGCAAACATCACCAGCGCAGGACTACACACAAAACAAGACAAACCACCTGCACTGCAAACATCACCAGCGCAGGACTACACACAAAACAAGACAAACCACCTGCACTGCAAACATCACCAGCGCAGGACTACACACAAAACAAGACAAACCACCTGCACTGCAAACATCACCAGCGCAGGACTACACACAAAACAAGACAAACCACCTGCACTGCAAACATCACCAGCGCAGGACTACACACAAAACAAGACAAACCACCTGCACGGCAAACATCACCAGCGCAGGACTACACACAAAACAAGACAAACCACCTGCACGGCAAAAATCACCAGCGCAGGACTACACACAAAACAATACAAACCACCTGCACTGCAAACATCACCAGCGCAGGACTACACACAAAACAAGACAAACCACCTGCACTGCAAAAATCACCAGCGCAGGACTACACACAAAACAAGACAGACCACCTGCACTGCAAAAATCACCAGCGCAGGACTACACACAAAAGAAGACAAACCACCTGCACTGCAAAAATCACTAGAGAAAGAAAACAAAGATTCTTTATTTATTTTTCTCTTTAAACAATGGACATGATAAAAGGCAGAGAGAAAAAAAACAACAGTGAAATTCAAACTAAAAATAAAAAGGGCAGAACAACAAAGAGAGCGTGCGCTCTCACTCCTCAAACGGCACGAAAGCTCACAGCCTGTTTTAATTGCCTGCCCCTCCCCCGCTCTGCACAAGGTTTCAACTAATTTGATTTTTCAAAGCAAAAGGAAGGAAAACTAAATGCAAATGCCTTTAAAGTCAGAATAAATTGTAATGAAATAAAGTGCGTTTAAAAAGAGAAACAAATAAACTAAACACAGAGAACACAGAAATGTCTCTCCTGCACTTGCAAACAAGCAGGGAGAGAACAAAAGAAAAAGACAAAAACTAACTAAATCAAGGTGCACTGCTACTTAAGGTGCACTGCTACTTTAGAAAACAAAATATACCAAAAGATTTTAAAAATAAAAATAAAAGTTTAAAAATGACTGCTTTTCTTTGGCTGAGGAGCGCCAAAAACATTTGACCTCCCAGTAGTATTATTTGATCGTTTTGAAGAAAGCACATGGATTAAAGAATATGGCTTTTGAACCAGACTTCTATGCTGACAAAGGAAAGCTCAAGTCTTTCCCTTGTATATGCAGTCAGATGGACACAAGAAGCCACCAGATGGACGCTGCAGACAGAACGCATGGACCGCCAAACAGCACCCCAGCCATGGCTTTGCTGCCTAAAGCAAGAGCAATATTGATGAGCTTTGAGTGATGCTGAGCGCAGCTCTGCTGGCTGGCTCCTCTAAAGGAAAGACGTGTGAAGCACAGAGAAGCCCAGTGCTCATACCAGATGGGGGATCACTAACTAACACAGAGAAATACTCACAAAACAATGCACAAAAGAACACACAGTAACTGCTTGAGACTTCGAGGCTTGGTAAAGCACAACCTCACGTCATAGTGACATTGAGAAAAGAACAAAAAAGCCAGAGTCTACGTGGGGACCAGCAAGCCACATTCAGCCGCACTTCATGCATGTTTGGCTAGAGAAAAAGGAAATGGGTGAATCCACAATCTTTATCAAGTCACACCTTCGATTTTATGAGCAAACAAACCAGCGTTTTGACCTTTGAGTTAAGTGTGATTGCAAAATAGCAGTGATTGTATCTGGATGTAAAAACACTTCCAGGTAGAAACCACGGACAAAGAACATGCTGTTTATTGTAATGGTGTTATTTACACTCTCAGAATATGCAAACCCAGTATTGGGTGTGTAAATGCCAGCTGGCACCGCAGTGCGGGATTGGGTTCTATCAATCACCCTCCACTGCATGTGAAACATATTAGTTGTTTCTTTTAGAGTGTTTATACAGCTTCCTATAAAGGCTAATTGCCTCTTTGCCAATGTAAACTATTGGCTTATACAATGCATTCTTTAAGTAAATAATACAGACTGCAGTCCATTCAGTTGTGTAAGAGGAATGGTCAGAGGAGTGTACAGTTGGAAGCAGACTGGATGTGGATTGCTTACCTGCTTTATGAGAGAGCCAGTCTAAGACAGCTGCTTTCAGAGAATCACAACCTTATTAATATGCATCTATTGAACTCTTTAACTATGAACCTTCAGGCATTGGCAAGACTATAGACAAGTGCGGCATGGTTAGCAAGCCAAACCCAGAGAAATGATTCGCTACCAGAATAGAATGGTATCACACAAGGAGACCGAACACCAGGAAAATAAGGACCAGCGCCAAGACTAGGCCTATGACATTCTTAAAAACCAAAAACACACAAAGAAAGCACAAGCCGGAAAACAAACACGACGACATCAGAAAGGGCCGGCTTGGCAAGTATGGCGGTGCTTTTGGCAGCATTACTGGCCTAACATGTCTGCAGTCAGCCTCCTCTGTATTATTAAAAAAAAAAAAAGGTAATTACAGACTGAAATTCTGATGACATCTGGAGAGAGTTCTGTGGAAGGCTGTGGGCGTTTCTCTTTTAAAATACATTTCACTAAGCAGACGGCTTCTCAAGAGTCACACCCAGGCTGGGCTGGCAGGGCTCAACACATTTTTAGTAAAGAAAAAAAAAAGGAAGAGGAAGAAGAAAAGAAAAGAAAAAAAAAACTTGTTTTCTGTATTTTCTCCCATCTCGGCAAAATATCAGCAGTGAATTTGTATGCTGGTCTGTACTGTAAATGTGCAGTTTGTCTACTGCACTGTATGCTCATCTCTTTGTTATATTTACTGCCAATGCTATGTCCGAACTTGACCAGCTTTGAAGAGCTTTGGTCAGGTGGTTAGTGCAGAGGTTCAGAGCCAGTCTGAATAACATAACAAATAATGCATGAGAGTCAAAACTTTATAGATAATCTAGTTGAGGATTTTTCTGGGTTTTTTTTACGTTGCGCAAATTTCAGTCTGTAACAATGATACTAATCTTGTCTCAAATAAGACAAAAGAAACATAAAGGATTGCTGGGTTGGGTGTGGCAGTCGCCTCACTCTCCTTATTGTTTCTGTATATGACAGTAGCTGGGATGTAATAAGTGCTGTGAAACAACGTGCATGTCGAGGGTGGCAAACAGACAGATCCACATTTTAAATGGATTCATCATATTCATATTGTCCTAACAGCATTAATAAACTCTGCAGAGGTACCTAGCTGCCATTGCAGTCAATGATCTATCCAGAATACCTTCCCATTGTATCAGAGAGACCAGTATCCTGCTTAATTCACTTCCTAAACACTGACTCATTGTTGTGATGTATTCAATTCACATAATGCAGGGTAACATGGTGAAGAATGCTCTTATTTTATATAACTCTGCTCAATCAGGTCATGTTGTCAGATTATTTTCCTTGCTTCGGGGGATTCTGTGAATGACTAAGTGTTTAATTTGAAGATGAATTATTAGACAAAGCGACAGAGCAAGGGAGTAAAGAAAGAAAGAAAAAAAGAAAGTGCATTTTCAGTTTGAATTTCGAAACTGTGGTCTCCCGATTTGTGTCAGAGGAATTTAAGTCTGGTCTGCTAAGGATCAACTGCTCCTTTTTTAATTCCGGTCTCAACAAAAGGGATTTACTCTCTGTTTCATAATGACTTTTCAATCCCTTCCACCTGCTTTGATGAACTGTCACAACGTGATGTATTTAAGATCTCTGCTGCAGGATAGACAGACCCCTCCGAGGTACCAACACATTGTTTTAAAGAGGGTCTGTGTCAGAGAAGGGGCTGCCAGGAAGACAAAACAGTCACCTTTATATAGAAAAACCACCCACCAGTTCAGCTTTTACTTATTTATTTATTTATTTTTATTTCAGCTTTTGACATCATATGATATTAAACTCAGCACAGTTGCACTTTGTAAATTCAGACAAGTGCAGTAAGTGCTAAAATGTGGGGCTGTTTTCACATTGTGGTGCAGCAGATGTTCAAAGGGACTGCATCAAATGAACCCAGTTCAACAAGCACTACACACACTCTAACCCTAATCTCAGTCTACCACATCCATCTCTGCACTGGAGAAAAAAATCTACACAAACGTCTGTAGAGAGCATCCAGTTTGGCTAAAGCAGTCTCAACCTGCAGCTTTCTAGTTACTTAGTTATCCCATTGTCGTGGCTAATCTGTATACAAACAGCTCTTCACATTACAACACACAGCCCTTTCAAGTGTTTTAACCACAAGATTTACTTTAATGCCACATCTACCCAATTTCTGTGACCTTTGTTAACGTCTCTGCCTACATTATATCCTGCCCTTCCCCATAGGCGCCGAAATAACAAAGGAGGCACAAAAAATAAACATCACAGCACAACAGACTAACGAGCGTTGGGTCGTTTCTCCTTTCAACAACGAGTCTCTTTGATCAGGGAGACGTGTGGCATGCCTGTGCACTTACTGGTGTCACGTCTTCATAGACGAGCCTTGACTCAACCTGCCCATTGTCTTCTTGGGAATACTTAACCACACAAATGGGATCAGCCCTTAATGCAATGAACCCTTCACTGCTCTGCATTGCGTTTCCATGCAACCCTTCCATGTATCTGTGTTTCTTATTTCTGAATGCCCCTTTGTGCAGATCCTGTGGGTGTCTGAAGACACTCTCAAAAACCCCAAGGAGGACACAAATCGGACCCAATATGGAGCTCCCTCTAGGGCAGGCTTGAGTCACGATCACGGGGCTCTGAGGTAAGCTCAAATGTAAAAGTGAATCATGCCAGCAAAAACAGCAAACAAAAAATAAACCAAAAGGGTATTCGCGGATCCCTACCTACTAGGATCATTTTAAGACCAAATCATTTTCTTTACTGCTTCATATGAGTGTTACTAAACATGTTACAGCTAAGTGCCCCCCCCCCCAGTCCCCCGTCCCCCGTCCTTTCCTTCACAAAATAAGCCTTCCTTTGTATCGGTATGTAAACAGTCAGAAATTTTTGTGCTAGCTCTGTAGTTTTAGGTTATGAAGTTCTGTTTGAAACTGGCCAATCCCTACATGCACCACCACCTAGTTGCTTATCCAATCCCCAGCCTCCATGCAAATGTCCTCAACATCCCAGAAGGGTGTAGATGGATGTGTACTTACTTCTGAGCTAGCAAGGAGGACCCTTGTGAATACGGTACATTCCGAAAATGATCTATTCAGAAAAAAAGCGATACACAGTAGCTCCACTACACTGTATCTCGCGTTACAATGCATTAGTATAAATACTTTGAATGTATAACATGCATGTTAGAATACCGAATACCAAAACAAAAAGGTGGAAGACGCTGAAGGTTAAAGTAGTTTGTGTAATGGAGAATTGTTTGACTTCAGGGCAGAGAATTTTCAACAGTGTGGGGAAAAAAAACATTTAAACAGCAACTCAGTGATGACTTCAGAACTGTCTTTTACATGTATTTATAGACACACACACACATACAGGGTGATTAGAAAGTAAGTAAGCATGGTGCTGTGATGTTGTAAACTTTCTAATCGCCCTGTATATATAGTTTACATTGCAAGACATTACAGAAACAGTATTATATTTAATCCTAAAGATTTAAGAAGCATTTGGAAATATTGTTATTACTTTTTTTATTTCTATTTTTTATGTCTATAATTTCTTATTACTGAAGTGTATATGAATATAAATATAAGTTTGAAGACACCCAAATACAACTTCTGCCTTTTCCAGTCTAGTCTATACAGTAATGCGGCAAAGACAGAAAGAAAAGGCTTCTTAGTCAACATTGGGACTTGTTTTGTTCAAAGTAAGGGGTGAAACCGGATTTCTTTCTATTTTTGTTCTGCACAGATTTCACCTCCTTGTGTTTTACAGCCAGTATAAAAACCCGAAGGGTCCATTCATTGCATTCCTGGTTTTCGTTCTTTCTTTTCTTGTCGGTCCTGTTGTCTCTTGTTGTTGTTTCATTAGTCTGCTCATACTTGCAGATTCTTCCAATACCTGAGGCAAGGAACCTGATCTCACACGACCTGTTCACTGCCAGTGACACAGTGCTAGGTAATGATTCCTTTAAAGAAGAGGCAGAGAATGTATTCAATAAGGCTGGCTTTTTTATGAATGAAGATTCATGAAAGTAAGTGAGGAGCTAAAGAGTGCAGACTGGTAGGTAGGTTTTAAAACACCAAAAGCCAGAAAACCCATTACATACACTAAGAATGAAGAGGGTTTAACTGTTAGATCACAATGGTATACCAAACAAGACAGGAGAAGCTGTGACTCAAAAGGCGAAGGACAGTCCAAGCTGCGGAACAGATTCAATTCATAAGCAGCCACAGTTCCAATGGACCTCTAATTAGAGAAGCTGTCTTATAGATTGAAGGGAATCGTACAGTAGTATATTAGGGAATGAAACCTGCAGATGGATTGTAACTGACAGTCCAGGCTGTCAGAAAAGAGTCATGGGATGGCTGCAGCTCAGGACAATAGGAGCACTTGAGTTTGTTAAGAGGATAATAAAAAGTAAACGAGAGACCATAAAAACAGACGACCGTGGCAGAACATACAGGGGTGTATCATTTCTAACAGTGGCCTTCACTTGACGACACAAGTCTTGTATTACAAAGACAGTTTATGATACCCATGACGTACAATAGAAGGTTGGTGTAGCCACAGAAGAGTCTCTGGTGGGGCTGTGGCATGAGAAGAAACCACAATTGGAGAGGAACACTGAAGGAACCAGGGATAGCCTCCTTCACTACAAACTCTGGTCCAGACACAAGGATGTAAGAGATACCTCCAGAGCAGAACAGGGGAATACCAGAGGAAGCATGGCAGTGCAGCCAGTGTGCTGTGAATCTGAGGACAGACCACAGACAATGGGATTGGTTTCTACTAAAACACGCGACAGCAGCAGAAATATCACCCTGCTATATCTCCTGCATGGGGCTAATCTCACAGTTTCAACAAACATGGGGATCTGATAACCAAAAATGAAAAAGGGCACTTGCGTGTGCGAAGTAGGTCAATTGTAACAGTAATTAAAAATGAAAAATTGGCCCCAATACATTTGAAATCCTCATTAATGATTGCGCGGCTGCACAGATGCCAGCTGGTGCAGTGCTGATAACAATAGCAATGAGATCGCTGTCCAGTTCAGATCACTGAGTCTGCCACAATGCCTTCCTTAGCAAAGGGCTGGCACAGATTCCTCTTGGAATGAGAAGAGCGCAATGCTGACAGCAGACAAAGAGTAGGACCCCCAGCTTTACAAACCCACAACAACCGGGACCCTTTTCGAAGTGTGATGTGGCCGTCCAGGGATAATGCTGTATTTTCCACTAAGGGTGGGTGGGTGATTGGGACACTAGTTTGAAGTTAATTGGTTTTGCGAACTTGAAGTAAGGATTCAAGTTCACACACAGCATTCAATGCGGGCTAGGCTACAAGGTATCACTGCCCAAACAGTAGTTTATTTTATTGGGGTTACAGCTAATGCTTCAAACTTCATGATATAACAGTTTGAGAGGATAAGTGCGCACATTTTGTTGAACTGAAAACAGCTCCACTGAGCACTGTCCTCCTTGAAAATCATCACGCAGGGGTTGAAATAAAGGGATGTTCTGGTTGACACTTACTCTGGCATGTGGGAATGTCACAGTACTTCCAGTAAACACTGTCCTCGTGATCGGCGATGTAACACCAGGGCCTGACATCACCGTCTGGGTTTCTGGGAATGGAGAAATTAAAAAAAGTTAACAAAAAGAAAATTCTTTATCTATCGGAATAGTTTTTTGTTTTGGTTTTTGTTTCATTTTCTCCTGGACGGTCCTCTTCTCTTCCTCTTTTAAACCCTCTCCTCCCGGCTCTTGGGTGCCCAGTCATCCGTGTCCACCTCAGAAAGGACAGCCCAGAGAAAAGGCCCCCACAGCCAGCTGGGAGTGTCTTTGTCAGCAGCATCAGGGGAGGCGAGGATTACAATCGGAGCGTCAAAGGGGCCTTTGAGTTTTCTAGTATCCTTAACTCTTCTGTTCATTGCTAATCATGAACCCTTCTCTGCTCAGTCCTAGTTTCAGGTCCGGACTATTCATGACCTATAGTCTGCAGCTTGGGGGTCATCTTTGATCAGCAAATCCTTCACTTTTGTCCTGAGCTACTGAAGCCAAGGCTGCAAGGTGAAAGGCTACGACTTGAATGTGCTGCTTTACAGCGGGGATCTTTTATACTGCAAGCATGAGCAGGGAGACAGTAGATTAGGAAAGCTGTTCATGACCCTGGGCTGAGAGAAGCATTATGAATGATAGTAGGGCAAAGCTCGGGTAAGCTCCTCTGATTCAGTTAGTGCATGAATATAAAACGCTGCTGTCATCTACTTTAATCCCTCAGGGCAGCAGTGTGGAGTAGTGGTTAGGGATCTGGACTCTTGACCAGAGGGTCGTGGGTTCAATCCCAGGTGGGGTCGCTGCTGCTGCACCCTTGAGCAAGGTACTTTACCTAGATTGCTCCAGTAAAACCCAACTGTATAAATGGGTAATTGTATGTAAAAATAATGTGATATCTTGTAACAATTGTAAGTCGCACTGGATAAGGGCGTCTGCTAAGAAATAAATCATAATAATAATAATAATAATAAAGGAAGAGTACCAGGTTCTAGGTTGAGTTTCAGTGGAGGGATTATGTAGTCACTGGAGGTATATTTAAAGAAGGAGGTAATGGATCTGGACAGAAAGCTTGCCAGGTCTTTACCGGGAAGCTTGTTCATCAGTCAGTCAAAAACACAATCGGTGTTCCAGCTGCTTTGCCAAGTGGATCAAAACTTGCTTTAAATCCTGGAGAACCAGAAACCAGCTGCTTTTGTATCAATTTCTCAACAGCAATTTCCATATAGATGTATTTGTTTTATTTTGCGGTTATCCCCACTTTTTGTTCCCTTGAATGCTGTAGCATTTACAGACTTTTCATTTTCAAAATGTAATTGAATATGTAACAGTTCTATTGTTAATAATGTCTCAGGTTTGGCCACACATAGCTGACCTGAAATGTCTCTAAAGGTTCAGCACACATTCCTCCTTGGAGTCATTGCTCCTTGAATAATCAGCCCACCAAAGTTATTTTTATGTATTTATTTATTTTGCTAGTGGTATTTTGGGAATTTAAAATAAAAACCAATGCTTTTTTTTGTATAACGCAGATGTCATGCACACGGTATGGGAATGACACAAAATGACGGTGGACACATTTAGGCACGCCCCACGCTAATATACTGGGATTCATCTGTTCTTTTCTCAGTCCAATTTCTCAGAGCTTTTTTGGCTTTATGTATTTTATGACATGCAATAAAAATAAACAATGAAGGCTATTACTGTTTTTCTTTCAAGTCAAACAGCTTGAGGCAAGCCAACAATAGCACTGTGATCTCAATGCTCCCCCAGGAGATTTTCAGTCGTATTCTTGCAATAAACACCAAGGCTAGCTCCTGCCTCTGCAGATTTACACCTGTGAAGGGATCTTGGGTTTTGTGCTGCCTTTAATCAAACAGAATTGTTGGGAGTTCATTCGGGGCTAAACAGCTGTACTCCCATTCTTACAGAATATATTATTTAAAGGAACTTTAAAAACTATGTTATATTGCTATATTTGCTATACGCACAATACAGAAAGTGTTGAATCATGTGCTGAGATCTATTACATGATTCATTGTATTGTTTTTCTGTATAAACTTGTATCAATACGCTGCCCAGTGGCTCCTCTCCCAGGAGAGTATTATTAATATCCCCCTTTTTAAAGGGAGGATGCACAGTGGGAACGCTCTCCCTTTTTCAGCTGTGGTTTGATACAGGGCTGTGATGCAGATCGAGGGTCTCAGCTCATGACCTCATGTTGTCCTGTGCTGAGCCCCACACCGACTCATCTCATTGTCTGTCCACCATTCGGACTCTTTCATTTCCATCATATTTATTCTGCTCTATTTTCTCTAAAGCCTGTGAAAACACCAGGGTGCCGCACTCCCATTTTAACGTTATGGAAATAACAAGTGCCAAATGATTAAAAAAAAACAAATAAAAAAAAAAACAGCTCTCCATCTGGGCCCCAGCTTCACATTCATCAGACGACTATGCAGTTTTTTTTTTTTTTTGGATTACATGGTCACCAGTCAGAAACTGAAAAGATGTATTGCTAAAAGAAATCCTCTAGCAGTCGCCTGCTGTGCTGAATATTGCTTCCTGTTGGGAGGGGCTTGTTTTAATGTTCATTGTTTTGCAGCAGGTATAAATCAATAAGAAAAAGACTTGCTGACAAGCAGGGCAATGGTTAACGGTGTTGGAATTAAACGGCCTCTTTTAAACTGAGCTTGAATACAGATTCACACAAAATATCATTTCCTATAGAAATGTTACCGTTCGGAATCTTAATTGACCAGAATCGGGACAGTTTTTATTTCAATGCCTTTTACAGCATCGTGAGCTGCTGTAGGTTTGAGTACTCTCTCATATAAATAACTTGGCAGCCTCTCCAGATAAGTGTCTGCAAACAATGTTTAGAACTTTTAAACAGAGCAGATACAAATCAAATTTCTCTCCAATATTACCCACTGAAGTTCACTAAATCAGCTGATCTGCGAGCCCTTCAGGTCTGGAAGCCCACCTGGATTACACAGGTTATAAACTTACATACCTGGCTGAAAAAGCTTTGGGCTGAACCGAGTTCTGCTTAACTTTGACAGTTCTGGTCATCAGTCAAGAGGCCTGTTCTTGTATTTTTTTGCTCAAGCAAATCTCTTCTATTTCCAATGAAAGTAGATACAGCAGGGAGCATAACTATAAATCCACCTGCCTATGTGTACATTGTGAACAAAGACGTGCTGTTGACTATTCCAGTAATTTGTTTAGATGCAATTATTTATCACATTTGTATTAACAGCCAATTATTAAGTAATAAAAGTAACTAAAGCTTTTCATCATGATGAGTTTAAACTTGCGGCGAGTCCTCGGAATAAAGTAGCTAGTTTCAATGCCTGTGGGTCTGTTTAAATGAGCTCCAGCATTTCACACCTTGCTGGATATTCTGAATTTGCATTCTGCACTCTTCAGAACACCATATGGACGATCTGAAGGGAACACATGGGTAATCCAAAACCACTGGGCTCAGCTTCCTCCTGTGTATGCAGTTTACTGAAATCCTGTTATGTACTGAATAGAGCCAGGATCAAATGACCAGAAAAAAAGCAAATATTTACAAAACAGGAAGACATATTTACTATCTAATTCACTCATATTCGCAAGCCCTGAAACATGACACACTGCTCCTCTGGACTGGCTTTCTGTGCAAAAACAATGAACCCTTTCCAGGCAATGAAACGTGTGGTACCGTATACAGTAAAGACTGCTTATTCATATGAATTCCCTTTCGTGAGGCATGGAACGGGTCTGAATTGCACTGAATTACCTGCAGTAGTTGTGTTTCCCTAGCCCCCCCTCTCCGTTGGGGTATTTCATTGTGTTGTAGGGATGTTGGAAGGTCTCGTTCCAGTACAGACAGGGCTTCCCTCCGTGAAGACAGGTCTGGTTCTGCTTGCCTCTGTAATCTTCTCCATTCGCTGTGTAACACTCTGCAGAACAAGGTGCATGCAGCACAGGTCATTACCCTGCCATGCAATGTGTGGAAAGGTGTGGGTCGGGGATCACTTAAAGAAAACCAAGGAAACACTGGGGTTGCAAAACCAAAAGAGAAGCACACATTATCAGACCTTTGCACATGTCTGTACTGTAGCAATACATATACAAGTTCATAGATTATACTGTAGAATACCAAATACATTTATTTAAATAGTTTTTTTTTAAATGTAGATATGCGTTCATATATGGCTGATTATATATTTATCTTTTCACCAACCACGCATCATACAGACATTCAACTCCCCCACATTAGTTTCCACCATAACCGAGCTAAAAATAAAAAAAAAACATCAAAAATGAAAGCAGCATGTAATGCAAGACTGAACTCTTCAATAGAATGGAACTACAAACATATGGGAACTTGATAGCGCTTCAATCCATTCCACCCAATACCTGGTTTAAAATGAGATCCACTGCAAAGCAAGAAGCCAGTCAAGCTCATAAAATATACACATCTCAGCACAACAAAATGCTAATTACACACAAACAGTGTTTGAAGACAATTCACTGCGCTTGGTGCTTTTAAAGAACTGCGTAGGAGTTTGTTACAGACCAAGGCATGAGAAATCTCTTGTGCTGTAACAGACGCACTGTGGCAGAAAACAACAGAAGTTTCTTCTTATGTCACAAAGTCTGACTTAGATCTTTGAAAATCAGATCAGATTGTTGAGAAAACGATATCTCCAAGCTGCTTAGCTGCATTTCCTTTGAAGGCTGAGGAAGTTAATCAGTAAAAGACAGGCTTCAGGGTTTTTTGGCTATGCGATTATTTTACAGATTGCAAAGCAACATATTTTCTACTAAATCAAAAACAGTTTGCCTGCCTGCTCAGTCCAATAATCTGCTCATGGTATGACTCAGAATTCCACAAGCATGTGCTCTACCACACAAACAAATTGCTTACTATCATATGAAGTTTACATTTCTATAGTTCAAGAGCTTGTTTGCAAATGTATTTTTTTTTTTTTTGAGTGCCACTTTAGAGAGAGTGAGATGGCATGATTACTAAAACCTAAGCACTGTCTTTATTTGGGTGCTCAATAATCTCGGTTCCAACGAAGTCTTGCTGCTTAATAACAGTCTAACAGCTGAAAGAACCGTGATCAGCACAAAGCAAGGAGACGAACCAGGACAGGACCGTGATCAGCACAAAGCAAGGAGACAAACCAGAACAGGACCGTGATCAGCACAAAGCAAGTGGAGGAACCAGGACAGGACCATGATCAGCACAAAGCAAGTGGAGGAACCAGGACAGGACTGTGATCAGCACAAAGCAAGTGGAGGAACCAGGACAGGACCGTGATCAGCACAAAGCAAGGAGACGAACCAGGACAGGACCGTGATCAGCACAAAGCAAGGAGACAAACCAGGACAGGACCGTGATCAGCACAAAGCAAGTGGAGGAACCAGGTCAGGACCATGATCAGCACAAAGCAAGGAGACGAACCAGGACAGGACCGTGATCAGCACAAAGCAAGTGGAGGAACCAGGACAGGACCGTGATCAGCACAAAGCAAGGAGACGAACCAGGTCTCAGACCTAAGTACTACCGGCTCAGTGATCATTTAAGATGATTTTATACCAAAACTAACACTGCACTTGCACTAGAAAAACATGACCTCCATGAGGATTCCGGTAGCATGACTCACAAATCCTTCAAGAAGCCACAGGTTCAGGACTCGTACCTAGAGGGTATTTACAGCTTTCCTGAAGAGTTCAGAATCGAGATGGTCTGGCAGCCAACACACATCAATCCTCTGTCATTCTTCGAGCCAAAGCCTTTTTTATTCCTTGAGCCAAGCTTTGCTTTCTGTCTGCAGGCTGCCTGGGGAAGCACTTGTTAGTTGCCTTGCCACCCCCTCTTAAAGAGCAAGCAGGACTGCTTGTTTGAAGTCCTATCACAGGTTAACCCTTTGAGCCTGATAATGATTTAAACATGGGTCTCTATCTCCAAGCCAGAGTTAGAGAAGTGAGGAATACGATCAAAGGGTCTGAGGTCATTACCCAGTTCATCTTCATTATAGAATTCTTGAGAAGGCTCCATCCGAGTTGGGTGCGTTATTTAAAGGACAATAGCTCTTTCTGCAGCGCATGGGCTCCTAATTACATTCAAGGGGAATGAGAATACGTGATGGCTCTTCTACAAAGTCTATAATCACAGCCACCAATTCATACGAGTTCAAATGAATTACTAGAAGGATGTTTGCATAGCATGTAAAATCAAGCCAATGTATATATAAGAATATATAAACAATGCCAATAAATGCATAAGAAATTCAACGTGAATAGCAATGTGTTGATTTCATTATGCAAAAAAAGAAATAATAAAGTTAAGAACTTATATAAAAAAGTGGAACTGTTATATACATTTAGATGACATAAACTATAACCATTTAATATGAACACATAATGCCACTGATGTATGATGTCACTCTTCTTGAGACGCCATGCAGAGTGCTGCCTACGGAACCTTTGACATCTTATCGTTGGAAGAGCTGAGAGCCCTAATTAAAGTACCAGAGATTCAGCCTCTTCACAGTCATGACACTCAACTCCTGACAGGTACTTCTCTGCAATCCATCACCAATGCACAGATATTAAGTTTCAATAATTGCAGTCTGCTAACATCAAACAAACCGTCACCCTCCCCTGACAATTTACAGTCTCCTCTAAAAACAATAGCTTATGTTGCCTGACGTGTTTTATTAGGGCTTCAAGCCTGCATCTGCTCCCCCTCCCAACTGTCTATTCAAAGTGTTTATTATTTACTCGTTCCCTCGTTCCCTGTCTATGACTTCAGAAGACTTGTGCATGGAGTTTAAAGCTGGAATTCAACCCTCATCTTCAGAAGACTTGTACATGGAGTTGAAGCTGGAATTCAACCCTCATCTTCAGAAGACTTGCACATGGAGCTGAAGCTGGAATTCAACCCTCATCTTCAGAAGACTTGCACATGGAGCTGAAGCTGGAATTCAACCCTCATCTTCAGAAGACTTGTACATGGAGCTGAAGCTAGAATTCAACCCTCATCTTCAGAAGACTTGTACATGGAGCTGAAGCTGGAATTCAACCCTCATCTGTCCTCTCTTGTCAGAATGTGCACAGTACTGCCATAGTGAACCATTACTTTATGCATTATTATACAAATGAACGATGACCATTACATCTTCTGCATGGTAAGAGGCGGCCGATATTAATGTTACCAATGCTGAGCATGCTGAGTGTTAATGGTCTGGATCTAATGGTGCCAATCCAAAGCTCACTTGCTTGCTGCAGCAGGGGTTTACTCAGTACATGCCGTGACTTGCCTTGATTTAGGGACAGTGCAAGCCAATGTGGTTACATGAAGCCATTTCATTGTGGTGAAGGAGAATCAGCAAAAAAAAAAACAACAATGTGTGCATCTTAAGTTTGCAATAGCCTAGTCTTCAAAACAGCATCCGCTTGGAATAAGTATTTAGCCTCCCAATCCCCACACATGAGGTGTTTTTCTTCGGGCTCTGTTTGCAATAGCTCTGCCTCTGATTATTCCCTTCTATCATAATGTGATGGCTTTATTGTGGTTTGATCAGAGGCCTTGATTGAAAACAGAACCACCACCGCATGAAGGGCAAAATCCCTCTGAAGCATTTAAAACTACAAGTAGCAAAGATCAAAGATGAAGCACCAGATATCTACCACCAAACCGATCAAATGAAGTGGATTCTTCCTTTGCATCTAATCGCCTGTAATTATTTTCTTGGGATTACAGCTAATTATTGCCATATTATAGTGTTGCTTTTAAATTGGTTTCTTGAGTGAAGTATGGGGGGGGTAGTTGCTGTCCTTGTCAGGTTTCTGCAAGATGAAACAAGCTAACTAAATAAAAGCTCTTGCCTGCAGCTAAATGAAGAATACTGTATGCTTCCCCATGCTAAATAACTGCCATACGAAATAACTCACAAACAAAGGAACCAGAGGCCTCCCCTCAGTCTTCAGCAGGATGCCAATTGAAAGAATGCCAGTAGTCCCAATTTGCCAGTCAATGAGTTACTGAATTCACTCACTGGCAAGCATTGCTGGTACTGCGTAAGGAATATGAAAATGTTTTGTTGTCAAACACAATTAAATTCTTAGAACAAACTGGTGATGAGCACCAGTTTGTTCTAAGAATTTAGAATTTAGAACACTGCCCCCCGGCCAGACCACCAAACTGCAGTTTGAGAAGGATGTGCAATGAACATCACCCACTTATATCCAACTGCAGCAAAAAACAAGAACATCAAGTAAACTGTTTTTTTTTTTTTTTTTAATAAACTTAAATAAACATCCCTGATCAGAGGTGCTTGCCAACGATGGAACATTTTAATTTCCATTTCTTTTTGTAAAGGAGAAAACAAATCAAAATAAATAACATTCTGTGAAAGCTGATAAAAAGGAACTTCAAATAAGTATGAGAGGTGAGCGTGACGCGTGACTTCAGTTTTTTAAACCCCATTTGGGAAAGCCTTTGTAGTAAAGCTCTTAGAAAGCACTTTTAAAATGGGGCTGGTGGCTGTAGCAGCAGTCAAGTTATTACAGCGGTTATTGGGCATATGGGTGCTGTGGTAAAAGATATGGGTGTAATGTGGCTAATGGGTACTAATGCAGTGGATGTGGGTGCTGCAATGGGGGCCCTGCAGTGATTAAGCAAATGGTCTGTGAGACAAAAAATATAGATGGCAGCGAAATTGAAATTCTCCGGCTAGACCCCTGTCATTTATATATTGATGTCTATAGTATCCATTTATATTACATTATTACGTTTCACTACACTTAATAACATACCGTTTTATCCTTGGTGTGCATTGTTCCGGACCTTTATAACAAGTTGGACTGCATATGTTCTCCCTGAAGCTGAGCTGTTTGTCAGCTCAAGAGGCAGTTCACATCCATTTTTCATGTGTTTCTTTGTTTTAAGAGAAGTCATGTTCTTGACCTTTGCACTGTATGTAGCATCTCCCTGCAGCACATTCAAAAAGCCTGGTATGGAGGAAGAGAAACCATGCCTGGTTTCATAACAAATGCATTGCATGACAGAGGCTTGCTTTGTACAAACTCCGTGACAGTTTTGGTTTAGTGTCAGCAATTCAAATACAATTATGTATGAACTAACACGTCTCCTATTCGTAAATTCCGGGTAAGTTCAATTGGTGATATTTTAAAACGCATGCTTATCAGTCATGAATTAATGTTAGCATTAGAGTTCTGTATGAATTGTGGTTTGCTTCATTTGAATCCAATAGTAAAAACTATGCTGAGACCTCATTGTGTGGTAACTACACAACCCTATTCACCTGAAGCAAGAATGCAATATCCAGGGCATTCTGCTCACACCTGGTTTCAATATTTTCAACAGTATTTTGGCGTGATAGGAATTCTACCTGACCATGGCTTCAGGCTACTCAGGAGGCAATGTTTTAGTAACTGACAAGCCCTCTAATTGTAAGAAAGGAGGGCCCTCCAGTTAAGGGAGATAATTTTTAGGTGCAGTGTGATCTGTGGACAAACAGATGGCTTGAGTCAATAGGGCTGTCATCCTATTACCTTTCATGAGGACTGCACCAATTAGAAAGATGCAATGAATAGAAATGTATTCTGTTACACGCAGTCATGGGCATCTTCCCATCCTCATTCGGTAGCAGTTCAAAGCATGACCAGTTTGCACAGCATATTCTCCACAAATGACAGTGAGATCTTGATCTAAGCAGATCCACTGGAGAAACGGTACCCTGAAAATGATATGCTGTGTGGGTATGAGTGTGGTCAGGTCAGATAATTAGGAAGCACTGTGCTTGCTGTTGATACAGCCAGTATAAATCCCTCTGCATTGCCCTGCTTAATACAGTGTGCTCACTACATGCATTCCAGCTTTTTAAAGACATGCAAATTCATCATTATTCACCAGTGTCTTATCAGTTCACAGTGAAACACCTACAAATCAAGTCCTTTCCCAACAAATGAGCTCCTCCTGTTTGTTTTGTCTATCTCTATAAACTACCCGTAAAGATAGCTATCACTGGACTGATCAATCTACAAACCATCAGAATTCCTCGCTGCCATCAGATTGCACCCAGCTATCATCTTAAAAAGCATTTTCTTCATATCGAAAAAAAGAGTGTTTATCTCATGTGATGTGTAGCATTATTGTGACAGTCCCGAAGGCTGACTGCAGGGCAGTGTATTGAAGGAAACTGCACTGATATGCTGAAGGCTGACTGCAGGGCAGCGTATTGAAGGAAACTGCACTGATATGCTGAAGGCTGACTGCAGGGCAGCGTATTGAAGGAAACTGCACTGATATGCTGAAGGCTGACTGCAGGGCAGCGTATTGAAGGAAAGTGCACTGATATGCTGAAGGCTGATTGCAGGGCAGTGTATTGAAGGAAACTGCACTGATATGCTGAAGGCTGACTGCAGGGCAGCGTATTGAAGGAAACTGCACTGATATGCTGAAGGCTGACTGCAGGGCAGTGTATTGAAGGAAACTGCACTGATATGCTGAAGGCTGACTGCAGGGCAGCATATTGAAGGAAACTGCACTGATATGCTGAAGGCTGATTGCAGGGCAGCGTATTGAAGGAAACTGCACTGATATGCTGAAGGCTGACCCCTGTGACACTAACCAACAGTACCGCCTTGTTTGAACTGAGAATCCATACCTATTCTCCTCAGGCAGCACAGGGGTAAGTACTGGAGCTGCTCTTGTCAATATATCTGCATGTCTTGTGTTTTTCTTTTTTGATAACTCGATTACTTGAGAAGGACTGACAATAATAACAGGCTCAAATAATAATAAAAAAAGATGTATGATAAAGAAATGAGAAGCCAGAGGATACCCAAAGGATCCCCCCCCCCACTAACCTCAGGGTCCCTTAGTTCAGATCTGCTGCCACGGACTTCTTACGACAGCAGCAGTGGATGTTTGATTCTTTTTTATCACTCTGAAAAGGGAAGGCGACAATTTGCTTCTGAAACCACAAAGTGGTTCTGTAGTCTTATCAAGGATGAAACATTGTAGCAAAGTGGCTTTTTTATGTTTTGAGGCCACCTCAACAGCATAACATAGTGACTTTATGAACTCAGCAACTTTTGTACATCTATTCAGAAACAAAAATGCACTCATTGTAGCTTTGTTATTTATCTACAAGTTTTAGGTTAATAGGGAACTAATACTAAATGGAAAGTTTAACCCTGCCAGACCAGACCTGTCACTTGCTATATTATAACGCATCCTGAAACTACATAATCTTATATACACTAGGATGTACGTTTAGTACATTCTGAATGATGTAACCATGAATTAAAACCAGACTGTTCCATCCAGGAGGCTAATTCTGTCCCATAAATACTGAGATAATTACATTTGGGAAGCAGGGTAAGGAGATTGTCAGTTCCCATGTACTAAACACATGATGATGACTTCTTTAATGATAGTCTCATGTAAACTGTCATACCTTCTAGAGTAAACCAAGAACCATGTTTGTTTTGTAGACACTAACATACGCTGGCATGCATTAAACATTCATGCTCGTCTCATATGCAGCACAGCAGATAAGCGGTTAGGCTTGCCAGCCAGCTCGGCTTTGACAGCAGGTGGGGGAAACTCTATCTGTTGAAACTGGGGGACATAAAAGTGATGAAAACCAATCACTCTACCCCAACAGGGGTGTAGTGTTTGATCTCACAGTCATGGGATTCTTATTCGCAGTACTCCAGTATTACCAAGCCCAGAGGTCTAGCTGGCAAGGTGGAACAGTTAGGTCTCAAGTGAATTGAGGGGGGTGATCCCGATTTGGCCCCCAGTAGTTAGTCCATAATATAAAACCATCTGAACAGGGAAACTGGACTGACAAGAGGGTGGATAATACACAGATCACTGCTTGCATCTAAACTGCACATATCGCTATGGGATATATACATTCATTTAGACTTTCCTAACATGAAATTTCTTACCTGCGTAACTTCATAACTTTAACAACATCTGTTTACTATCTATTCCGGATACAAATTGCTCCTGAAAAGTCTTTTGAAGGCTTATTTGCTGGAGTGAGGTAGGCAGGTACTGCAGGCAGCCTGTGCAGCACTGATCTGCCTCCCCAACCGAAAACATAGCATTGAGGAGTCTTTTCAGAAGCAGGCTTTGCCAGGTATGATCACAGCAGAAACAGCAGGAGAGAATCGTAGGGAACACTGGATTTCAAACATGAAACTCAACATCAGGAAAGTGCATCTGTAAAGGATCAGGTTTCTGAGACAATTTTGGGGAAAGATGGTTCCTCACAATGAATAACAGAGAGCACTTCTGCTCCCAGTGCTGCTAATCCAGAACCTTTTTAACTGAGAATTCAAATCCATCTCTGAAATCTAAATGTGACAGCCCTGACACAGACGTGACTCCAGAAACCCCAGCACAAGGTTCGTATGAGAGAGAAGACGGGCACACATGAGCAAGCAGACCCTCTCGTTCCTCTGAGATCTCTGCCCTGTCTCCACTGGAAGCAGTCCTTCCTAGTCCTGAACCTTTGCTCTACAGTCTGCGCACACATTAATGTGAAATGGCCTGTGATTATCTTCCAGAGATCTGTCATCTCCGAAACAAAGATGCCTCTGTTTCCATTACCCAGAATCGGCAGGAGGACATCCGTAAATAAAACAGGCTTGTAATTTAAAACAGAGAGATCTATAACCAAAGACAGATTCGGTGGATTAAACGCAGAGCAGCATATCAAGCTAAACAGCCAATGGTCCTGAGACTAAATTGTGTTGGGTCAATGCACTTATTGTATGGTGTGTACAAGGTGGCCTCCTTCATGGGTGCATGTACTGTAAGGGTGTTTCTGTGAAGATACTGGAAACTGTCACGACTTAGCTCTCCGATCCCTGATTAGCAAGCAGGATTTTGCAGTTTCCTTAGCACAATAGAATAGGAAATAACGTGGGTCATAAGTGTTGTATATTGAGACTGAATCCATCGCCTCCAGGCACACAACCTGCTGCTTACCTCCCTAGATGAAGACGGAAATCTCAGTTTCTTCAAATTAATCCTACCTGAACCTCAGTCCAATAGACTTAACAAGACTGAAAAGGGGCTGCCAGATATACCGAGTAATATTAACCACAAACTCCCTTGCTACTGCTACAAATGCAGTCATCATGTTTCTCTGTCGGTTCAGGTTCTGTGGGAGCTGTACTTGATGACACGCTTCCCTCCTTCTGCTCTGGATGAGTTATGGTGAAACGGGAAAGGTTCAAAGACAATCCTGGTCTTTCAGATACTTTTAGCAGAGGAAAAGCACTCTGGAGGAAGAACACATGCTCCCGTCTGTGCTCCCCTGGAACCGGGAGTTTCAAAGCACTCTGGAGGAAGAACACATGCTCCCGTCTGAAACCCCCCCCGGACCGGGAGTTTCAAAGCACTCTGGAGGAAGAACACATGCTCCCGTCTGTGCTCCCCGGACCGGGAGTTTCAAAGTGACTTTCACTCGAGATTAGAGGAGAGACTATCTCATTAGAGAGCTGTCGTCTCACACGGAAAAAGCCTGACAATGTGTTGCACGTAATAAATCACAACGAGTTAGTGTAAGTGTTTGCTATGACTCTGTCTATAAGGCATAAGAATATATTAGCTGTCATACACAGGGTGGCACTGTCTGTAGATTGATGTGAGCAGGGTCACTTTTTAACGATGAAGCACTTATGAAAATAAAAAAAGCAAAGAAGGTACAATGGAAGTACAGTCCATGAGCATTGCTGCACTACATCCTAGAAAGGGCTTAACTCAGTGTGCATTAGAGACACATTCATTTAGATGAAGGGCTCTAGGGGTCCATTTCAATTAGATTTGTCGCTGCAGGGAAGCATCAAAGAAAATCATATGTTTAATAACGGAACAAATGTAAAAGTATACCTTTTAGGTTTCAATTAAGATGTGATGTTTAGCTCTGCATCACTGCATTTTTAAATCTCAACAGATTAGCGTATTTTTCATTAAGATTGCTGTAGATGGATTTAGTTATCTCTTGTGCTGTGGTAAGCTTGGTGATACTGGGGAGATGCAATTATAACAAACTTTTCTGCCATTAGATATAACTGACCAGACTTTAAAGAGCTGTTTGGAGGGTTGAACGTGGTCTATTCTTTATTATTATTATGTATTTCTATTCTTGTCAAACAAACAACATTTCTCTCCATATAATACTAAAAATTATCCACACACCTCCCATAAAATGGCACAAAGTTACCAGAAGCCAAAATACAATGTAACAATCTTTTTTCGTGTTGAGGTGACATTTTCTCCATTTGTATTGCAATGGTACCAGCACAGATTACATTGGCCCTGCAAGCGTGAAGCAATCACTGTGTCTCTAACGAGTCACATGACTGAAGCAAGTGGCAAGTTACACAGATTCACAGACAGAGCTGGGGATTTTTAAGGACTTTCTGCTGATTATAAACGATCACTTTGAAATGTTTCTGTTCTGATTAAAAAAATAGACAAACATGGTGAATGGAAATACATTCAATACAAGATCTGCAAAACTATTTTTTATTTTCATTTTAGTTCTGCAAATGAAAGCGTACAGTAAACCACAGCTTGTGCTTTTTGTTTAGTTTTTCCTGTCCAAAACGCTGCATTCCTCTTGAGACTTGGTCCACTGGTTAGATACAATGCTTTGTTTCTTGCGATTGTGTCTCTGGGCTTTAAGTAATTAAAATAACATCTGGAAGAGTGTTTACTAAAAAAAAAAAAAAAAAAGAAAACACATTTCCCCCCTTGAAACTAACATGATATATAAACCAACATAGATTTTTTTTTGTTGTTGTTTTTTTCTTATTTTTCAAATGAAAAGCGAGCATTCGAGGACACCTCTGTGAACAGGGGTTTTATAAGAATCGTTTGTGGGACTCTCTTCATGGAGAATTTACTGCAAAGCTGCTTTTGTCATAAATTACAGCCATTTCTAATGCGCTGAAAAAGGAAAGCCTCTTCTAAACTCACACGCTAGGTTTCCAGACAGTTTCAGTGTTTGTGTGTGTGTGTGTCTCTGTGTGTGTCTCTGTGTGTGTCTCAGTGTGTGTGTGTGTGCGCGCTTGCTCAAGTCTACAGTAATATTTTTCAGCACCACAGTTGTGTTTTGCTTTGTAATGATACGCTTCAGAACTCAATTAGAATCCGTCTGCACCAGATTGTCCTTCTGTAATTAACCGGTTGGTTGGTTGACCCATGTTAAAATTAAATTCATCTTTTCTTTCTGCTTCTTGTATTAACCCTTTCACCTAAGCAGTCTATCTCATTTACCAATGTATGTTCTACTTGTTATGAACCTCAAATAACTACAACACTTTGCATAACACGTCCAGTCAGACAGCAGCCTACAACAAACACGTTAACTCCGGGAAACACTGTGAATATGTAGGTGCAGATGGCAGCACTCACTGCCCAGATGGTGAAGTCTCTCATTTAAATCAAAGGCTATATAATTAAGTAACAAAAAGATTAAACAGCATAGCAAAGGGATTTGGGTTTTAAACATGAAACACGACGTAAACTACAGCAAGAGAACTTTGGTTAATGTGGGCTTTAATTTTTTCAGAGCATGTATTTATTTCTTTATATATATATATATATATATATATATTCAGTACCATGTGTGTAATTTGGAAAAGCTATCCGAGAGGTATGTTCATGCAGTATGACTGAACAAAAGATGAAAGATGATATCTGGACTGACGGATTGAATTAGCAAGGAGTAAACAGGGGCTGTACAGTATATGGGCATTACAGTTCTTAACAAACCATCAGTCCTGTTATTGATTGGTTTTGATAGCTGTGATCTTGTAATAGGCCTGGTTATTACTTGTGTTTGATGCAGAAGTAACAAACTTTGCTCATTGAAGCTATAAAACTGCATGAAGATTTAAAAAGAAAAAAAACGAACACTCAATCCATGCAGGCATTTTCTTCATTTGTAATCATGTCTCATTTCTAGCTGTAATTATGTGTATGAGGTGTGTATTTACTTCTCTTTAATGTATATAAATCTGATTTTTTTTTAATTGTGTTTCAACATAACATGGATAATCTTCAAACTTAATAAAAATACATGATTTACAGTATAAACTAAATGGAACAGTGTACAGTAAGTGCAGACATGTCAAATTACCGGGGATTCCACTGCGGTCTTGGCACATACAACATAAATGTATGTCAAATAGCAATGATCATATAATATAGCTTTATGATTTTGACTACTTTTGCTAATAACCTATTTCACATATTCGTCAATAATCACACACATTTAAACGGATATGCAAACTGCAGTTATGTTTCAATTGTGTAGCTTGCGTAGCCAACCAACATGCAGCGCTGCTGTCATAAAAAGTTGCAGTCTGGCCGTGTCTAGTTACTGTACTAAGCGTTGTGCAGAATAATAATGTACACGTTCGAATAGCCTCCGCTGAGTCCGGTCTGCAGAACATTCTATTGAAACCCGTTCATGTGAAATGGGTCAATGCTGTGACATGCGATGCACGTTTCTGTAAAAACCAGAAAGAAGTGTAGTAACTTACCAGTTTCAAACTGTGCAGAAGAGAGTGCGAGCATAAATCCGGCTAAAAGGAGGACGGAAACTGTGAAAGAATCCATCTCCAAGTTTCACAAACTGCAGACTTTGAAGACACCGACAGCTTGATCTTCTTAATGGTTTTTGAACAGGAGGAGTCGCAGGTGACTTGTTACAGACGCAGCACTGCCCTGATCTGAAAAGTCAAGTTGCGAGCGATTCAAGTTAAAGCTACCTCTAACCACATCTGGTCTCTTAACTTCACTGCTGATCGGAATCATAGAGACACGAGAGATAGTAGAAAAGCAAGGATCCTATTACCAACCATGTGACAGGAAATCGGGGCGAGAGCTTCAACCTGCAAGACTGGGCATGGAGCATGGAGCACACTCACAATGCCATCCGCTGCTGGTGCCGGCGTGCAGAGAGAGCTGGCAGCGTTCAGGTGGGAGTCGCTGTAGTGAACTACAGGAGGCTTCTTTGGTCAGCTCTGTAGACCTACATTGTTCAGCAATACCGTCTTTAAAAAAAATAAAATAATATAAAAACACGATTACGTTAACTACACAGCCTGACATTAAAAGTTTGATGGCTAGCTTGTTTATGTTTATTTTCTTTAAAAAATATATCCATTCATTTAAATAAACAGTTGACCAAAAGAAAATAAAAATGCCAACATTTATTGACACCTATATAAAAAAAAGGCTGTAAATGATGAATTGGCATTACAAATTATTATTATTATTATTATTATTATTATTATTAATAATAATAATAATAATAATAATAATAATAATAATAATAATAATAATACTGTGAATCTATTCCCGATGCAGAAACTGTTGACTGCTTTTTTGTTGATAACCTTTTTTTACTTTTTCGTTCCCAGTTTTTATGAGCACGTCTCAGGGGTAACTGTTCCATGTTGTAAGCGACTGAATGTCATTTTATATACCGGAATAGCTACATGGCATTCAGTAACATGTAAGGAACTGCAGACAATATCAAACTACCCGACTCCATTGCAAATGCTCAGGCTGCTCAGTACTTTTTGTTATTGTGTCGCTGTTTCCCTTTTAGACAAATACAAAAGTTCTGACCCTTACAATTCAATTCGTATAATTTCTATTTGATGCATAATGAAGTATGCCGACATCCCCTCCTAGGGAGCGAGTACATTGACTCTAAGCACCCGGGGGTAGGTGAGCGGCGGCGCAATTAGAGGAGAACTGCTTCTTAGAACCACTGCACTTCTCCGATTTCAAAGGGTTTACAATACAGGGTGCAATTATGTTTGGATCTGGAATGGGAAGAGTCGTCCAGCTGCAGAGGAGTTAATAAGTAAAAAAGATACAGTAAACCCGTCGCGTGTTTAAATAGAATAAGACACTGTATGACACAATAAGACATTGCTGTTGGGTCGGCTTTGCTAAAGTTTCACTTCAAGATAAAAGGCTATACATGAGTTAACGTTAACCAAACTAATAATAAACCATGCAAGCGTTTTCACCTTAACCTGCTGTGCTTGTTAACACCTTATGATTCTGAAGCATGTATAATGTTTCGTTTAGAGTAAATGAATCCGTTCACTAATGGAATACTACACTGTTCCGTAACCCGACAACAATCCCAGTCATATTCAAAGATTTGCGGAGCTGCGTGCGGTTTTAATGGAAGCTGCCAAACATTGTCCACTGTTTCAAGTCTCCTCTGGAAACAAAGGGTTACGTTTTTTAAATAAAGAGATCATTATAGTCAAAGTGTGTTTTCTCTTTTGTCAATTTGATCAATGTTAACCGGCTACTACACAAGAGGCACCATAGTTCACCTTGATTAGATAGTACATGAAGCACTTGCCTCTGTTTACTTCAGTCAATACTGCAGAATGTCACCCTCTAGTGTTCGTGTTAATGTTATCCAAAAGCCTGGGTGAAGAACTGCAGCATCGAATAAGTTTAAGTGCCCAAATGAACTATTGTAAGAATTAATGTTATTGTTAGCACCCAGCAGACAGTGGTAATAATCCCAGACACATAGAGTAAGGAAGTCTGGAAAACAAAAATGAAAAAGTATTTGTTTACAGCAAGACACAGCTGATATGAGACCTCCCTCCGCAGCTATGGGTTATTGAGTAACAAGGTGAAATATTTATAGCAAAGTGCAGTGAAAACCTGGTAAAGTTTAAGCAGGCATAGTATGTTCAGAGATACTGGAGAGAACTTCACAAAGAGGCTGGTGGCTGGACCTGAATTGACGCTGAATTATAACAGTTACATAAACAGTGTAAAAGGAAGAGAAGCTAGCACATTCAGGAGATATAAAATGCTTCGTTTTTTTTTGTCCACTAATTAATTACAGTATAATGGCTCAGAACTCGTATCCTGCATGAAAGGGCAGTCCAGCATTTTCCAGTGGAAACACAACATGCCCACTTCAGAACCACACTTTCTGCTCCATAATCAGGCTTCTCCTTCAGTGGTATCTCATTGCACCGCAAGCCACGTTGTTCCTTTGTGACCCACTTCCTTAATGTTGATTTTGAGTTCCTCAAACCATCTGTTCTGGTCTGCGCCCATTTACTCAAGGGCAAAATGTCACAAGAAATTACATAAGATGTCTGCTGGCAAAAGAGGTACAGGCAACGTGGCTTGGCAAAGGAGGAGGGCAGTAAGTAACTGTTTACAGAAAGTGTAAGGTGAGGTTTGCCAGCAGTGTCATTCACAATGACAACCAATTGTAACGTCCCTACTGCACCAAAAACTGCGCCTTTTTATAATGCGTTATAAAGAGTGCAGGTTCAGCTGCAGCAGCAGTGTTTGAATGGCACAATATTATGCATTGGTGCCATCTTCCCCCTTTCCTATTTACTCGCATGGAGCAGAGCACATCATACCTGTAACAGAAGAACATACTTCCCAGTATCAGCCAAAGGGGCTGCAGAATGTATCATTTATAGAAACTTGTTAAAAGGTAATTAAAAAGGCTGGCTGAGGCATGTTCAAAAGGAGTTTCTAAAGCCAAAGGGCTGGACTTTGTAACATTAAAAACATTTGGGGCTGTGCTTGCAGTAGTGTGTGTTCCTTGTGTCTGTGGACTCAGTTCTGAAAATTAAATATGCCCTTCGATTTATTGAAACATTTCCTCTCCGCTTTTCAAACGCAGCAGAATTAGGTGGCCTTGGCAACTCTGTGTGTTTTATATGACCTGTTCTCTGTAATAATAATAGACCAGCATGCCAAATTCAATTCATTTACACATCTTTCTTTGATGCAAGCACAAGCTCTTAAAGAGCTAGCAAGGTGGGTGCTACTTTTTAGCTGTCACTAGAGCACGTAAATACAGTCCTTTCGTTGCTGAAGACCTGTGTTTACTTGAACAGAAAGGCCTGCCTCCTGGGAGCATTGCTGTACTTGCACTTTACTAAATCAATTATAGCAGAGAAGGGTGTGGATCACTTCACTCGGGCTCTGGAAGCTGCTGGAGTGCTAAAGTTCTTAATGAATGTGTTTATTTGGCTGCATCACCTGCACATAAATCAAGATGAATGAAAGAGCTTGCAGTGGATAATGCCAGCGTTAGCTCATTCATGTAATTAGTTTCTATTTCGTTTTTCACCCAGGATATCAGGATGAAAGTATAAAATAGTAAAGGCTCTCTCTTTTCCATTTCTCTGGCTCAGCAGGTAAAGGAAGATCATGCTGTGGCAGCCCAGTCATCCATCACAGAGCGAAGCGCTCACATCATGCCATCCTGTTAGGCAAACCCTGGCAGCGTATTCATTATCATCTCTACTGAAATCCCCTGCTTTGGCAAAACTCACAGCATCATGTGCTAAGGGTGGCATCTTATATTTAAAAAGAGACCTTGAAGCAATAGATTGTGATTTACACTTAGAAGGATCAAAGATCCACAAGGTTGCAGAGGCAATTAAATGTTTTTTTTTTTTTTCTTTTAAAAATTAAAATCTATTGGGGGGGGGACACACTCCTACTCTAAGATATCATTGATGACCTTTAACCCCTTTAACACTAATCAGCAATTTACTGCGCCCAACTGTTTGATTATCATAATGTTTTATTTTCATACTATATTATGATCTTGATTCACAATTAAAGTGGTGGGTCGGACTGTTTTAAGGTCATCAACATTTCTGATCTCGCCAAATGTCAATGCGCATTTAAGCCCAGTTGCCCATCTTCTAATATGTCATATTTAATCATACGTTGCCCGCCCAGTAGGGTTCGCCGTAGCACCATGAGGAGAAGCAGTCCCTAATGGGAGCGCCAGAGCCAATGAGACGCTCCTTTTGGAATCCCCATTGAAGACCGATGACTTCACACAGCCAGGAACCTGTGCTCCTGACAGTCTGACTCACCCTGCGCCCCACGCGGCTGTGCACTTACCAGGGGAGCCACTCGGGGAACCCTCTTTTTATTTGATAATGGAATCTAACCTCTAGGTATGTTAATAGCTCTTTCAGTTCAGCTGGGTGAGGTTTTCCTACATTATTCCACAGAATTGTTAAGGACAAAACACTAAAGTGTCCGTGCATATGTTTTGCATTTACAGCTTCATGTGGCAATCCGTGCAGCACTTAATTATATCTTGTCTGGATTGTGTTTATTGCTTTTCTGAAGAGTCCATCATTGTGCTCTTTAATTTCATTTCCATAGACTTGGTTAGTTCCTGTGGAGAGTCCGGATGACATGGATTGAAATAGTCACACTGCTGCCTGAGCACAAGTGAACGTCTGTGCATGAGGGCTGTTCCAACGTGCTACTCTGCATGTTTATTAAGGCTGTGTGTTGTGGTGCTGGAATTCACTCACTTGGTTTAAAAGTAAATGTCACAAATACAGCTATTCTCATGTTTAAATTTGAAATGAAAAGCTTGAAATTATAATTTCAAAGCACACGGAACTCAGTGGTTACCATATTAAGAATATTTAGAATTAAGGATGTCCTCAGCGCAAACATTTGGTTTCCGAGCCACTTCTAAGATCACGGACCAGCACAGGAGCTTTAAAGGGATCTACAAGTATTTTCTATCGCAACTATATGCAGACACTTGAAACATCCTAATAAAACAACTTGTGGAAATGAACCTTCGATAGCTAATCTCAGTGTTCCAAACATCACTGTTATGAAAGAACATTTTAAAAAACTTCCCCGTTTCATGTGGAAATCCCCCCTGTGAAGACAGGTTGCTGCAGCAAGCTAAGCAGCTGAGCATTACCTGGAGGTAGAAGAGAAGCCCTGTAATTATAGAGCTGGAAGCTTAGCATGAAGTAAACACTGCAATGCGCTGCCAATACAATGTTCAGGTTGCGTTTCCAATACCAAACGCTTTGCTGTATGTCTTTCACTTTGGGAGGTCTGTGCAGGCAAGCCTCCAGTTGTACACGATACATACTCCTCCCCAGCAAGCACCGGGACACCAGGTAAAGCCTGAGGCTGGTTATTCTTGACAGCGGACTTTAGCAGCAGTAACGGCAATGCGATATAGTATAGTATGTACAGCGTACCGTTTTATATTTTTAAACAGGCTTGTACTTTAAAAGGAGAATCTCTCAGTGATGCATTTCAGAGCGAGACACAACCCCCAAAAAAAAAAACAAAACAAAAAAAACATTGGCTTTAGGTTTTGCTTCAGTGCAAATACCACAGTATTTAATTAAAAAATAAACTTAAAAGGCTGCTACATGCAGCTAGTCAAATAAAACATTCTTTTTTTTTGTGAGCAAGCTTTGCACTGAAGCCAGCACTTAGTGAATCTGTCTCTCTGTTCCATTAGGGGTTCATTTTCCACAGTCTTTTTTCTCATTCCAAAGCAATGTATAGTCATGCTCGTTCTCCCAAGACCATCAACCAATGTTGTGGTCCAGACAGACTGGTGTCCCATAGAATTTCCAGTTCTTGACCTCACAAAGAAAATGCATTCCAGGAAATGTTCTCTAAATGATGGCATTCCATCCCCATTGGATTCTTCTCCCACGCCCCTCCTTCTAGTTTCCATGACGCCTACACGTTATATTGCTACAGTAGTTATCGGAATAGCACAAACATGGATGGATATTAATGATATACTGCAAGTGTAGAAAAACAGCTTATTGTTTCCCTCTGTGGCAGATTGCAAAAGAACTGTGTAATGCATTACAGACATTGAGAAAGGATAAGGTAAATAAAAAGAAGGCATAGCGCCGTGCATTTATCCAGCTGCAGGGAGGGATAAGGCAATATCTGGGTTTATGTTCCAAACGCATGAAAAGAGAGAAAAAAAAACACAACTGTAGTTTTGTTCTGGTAGTGGACGGATGAATACCATACAAGTGTGACTTTGTTCTCCCAGTTACTGGAAACAACATTCTTAGCAAGGTATCATTTTAGAGAGAGCAGCTGGGAATGCGGGTTGCATTTATTTATTTGAATTTTATTGTTTTCTTTGAAATAGCGAGCAATTTGCAACTCGTGCTAAAATGTATCCAATTCCAAGACAAAAAAAAAAAAGAAATCTATCCCTATAGAATACTACCTTGCACCCTATTATAGTATATCCACATAGACTCACACTCTGTACACTCCTCTCATGACTGAAGGACTATATGCCTGGACAATTGTATGGCCGTTTTCAAAGCTTTTTAATAATAATAATAATAGTAATAATAATGCAACCTTTCAGTTACTTAAAACTGGAATTTCATAAAGCCATCAACACAGTATTAAACATCTCTGTAGGTTTTATTGATATTGTAAATACTGATCAGGATAGAAAACATTTTGCAAACACCATTCATTGACAGCTGCATTCAAACTTCTTCAGGTTTCAAAACTATTTGAATGAGCGTGTTTGAAATGAGAAGGGGCTGGACATGAATGACAGGTAAAGCCAGCTTCACATGGCAGCGTGTTCTGTACGTATCATGAATGACAGGTAAAGCCAGCTTCACATGGCAGCGTGTTCTGTACGTATCATGAATGACAGGTAAAGCCAGCTTCACATGGCAGTGTGTTCTGTATGTATCATGAATGACAGGTAAAGCCAGCTTCACATGGCAGCGTGTTCTGTACGTATCATGAATGACAGGTAAAGACAGCTTCACATGGCAGCGTGTTCTGTACGTATCATGAATGACAGGTAAAGCCAGCTTCACATGGCAGCGTGTTCTGTACGTATCATGAATGACAGGTAAAGCCAGCTTCACATGGCAGCGTGTTCTGTACGTATCATGAATGACAGGTAAAGACAGCTTCACATGGCAGTGTGTTCTGTATGTATCATGCTTGTTGCTTCTTATTAAGATATTTGCACACAATTCCTTATCCATGTGCATAAAAAAGTTTAAAAAGTTCACAAAAAAGTTAAAGGCGACAGTATTTATGAAAGCTGCTAGTTAGATCTTTTAAAAAGAATTTTTTTGTATGGCATCAAACAAAAGTGATTTCATTAGAAACAGCCTCATACTTCCACAATAAATCACCACTCATCACCCCATCTATTTATAAGAAACAATGGGTGACATGCAGTTAATGCCTCCCCTGTTCACACGACTTGATTGATTCCGAATCCTCCTTTCACTTGCAGGGATTGGAGCAAGGGCCGTCATCCAGGTGGGTGTTCTGCATAGAGCAACCTAAATACAGGTTGTGTTATTTTAACATACAATGAACCAAAACACAATTACGAGCAATTAACCCATTTTCTCCCAACAGCTTCCAAATGGAAACAGGAGATGTGTGCAGCTGTATAATAGCAACGATCCATCAAGAGCCATTCATATTGTACCAGCTGCTGTGCTGTACTTTAAATCAACATTGATGTACCGCTTGCACCCAGGCATCGTGATTAAGTTTCATTGACATGTGAGGTTTCACATGGGGTCATACAAGGACAATACCATTATTACAATTTCAGTCAAGTTCATAGTCTGGGCTGCAAATAATGTGACCATAATGTATTGCATAGGTCAACATGCCATTATTAGGCAAAGGCTACTACAGTAGTCTCCGCGTAAAGGAACACCTCCTAAGAGAACACTTTGCCTAAGGGAACACCCTTGTGGTGTAATGGATTTTTCCCATTGTAAATGCTCCGGCTAAAGGAACAGGAACTTCGCTTAAAAGAACACCTTCTTGGCACCGATAGCGATACGTTCACAACGGATACAGTACGGTTTTGTAAAAAAGCGACCTGTCATCGCGAGAGTGTCTTGAGAGACACTGACTGGTTTATTCAATCTTTCCAGAACCGCTGTCATATCATTGAATTGTTTTGTATTCTGATTTCCACGAGAGCACCTCATCGCTATAAAATGGCATGTAAACCAACGGCAAAATGCGCCGCTGTTTCTCTTGATACACAAAGTTGGAAATTTTTGGAGCTCTTGAAAAAAAACCTGAATCAGACACAAGTCGCCGAGCAAATTTGGTGTTTCCTATTCTGGAGAGTTGCTTCTCCATTCTGTTAAATAATGTGCATGTCTTGTATATTGCTGCTGCATTTTGTAATGTGTGTAGGGGGGCTGTGTTAATTTAGTGTGACAGTTTATTACACACACCCGGCAGCTAATTTCATAGTACATGGCGATTGAAGCTTTTTGACTGTGTTGTTTTGCTTTAGTTTTATTAATGTTAGCTTGTGTGTTACTTTATTATTATAGTTTATTAACATAAACTTGCCTATTTTGCTTTTACTTATTCAGTTCATTTCATATGTTGATGCACGTGCGTCATGACAAGTAATACATATGTATTTATTTATTGACTGATTCATATTGTGTCGGGTGCCTAACTCCGTCTTTGAGAAGAACACTTCGGCTAAGACAACACCCCTCGGGAAGCAAACGGAGACTGCTGTATATCATAGACAAAACCAAGTAATTGGGTTTTCTTTGTTTTTCATCAAGGTGGACCGCAGTCTTTCTTCGGACTGAAGATTTTCAGCTGCATGGCAGAAGGGATTTGATTTGATTCATTCAACTGACTTTGAAAGTAAGCTTCTGGGGTGTATAAACCACTCTCTCTGGGATTCCTAAAAGAAAAAAAACAAACAGAGAAATAAATACAAATTCCTCTAATCCCCTTTGCTGAAGAAACAGTATCCCTATCAATGGGAAACCGGCCCAGTCTTTCAGCTAGCAAGTTCTCTCTGTCTCCGGTGTTAAGACAGCAGACAGTTAAGGGGGGTGTTTTTATCTGCATGTGTTAATGTAGAATCTATAGCCTCAGTGTGCAGAGCAATTCAAGCCAGGCATGAATCTGCACGCATTCTGGAAAGTCCCTTAGAACCATTATTTTACTGTGCAGTTTGTAGTGTCATGAAAAAGAGACACATTTACTGCTCTTTAGAACAAAATGGCTCCCTTACCCATCAATATTGCCTTTACTAGGGTTTTTTTTTTTGCTTTTGTCAACCAAGAAATACAATTTTATATGTATCCCTGGGGAGAAAGGTTGATAAATATATCTCAAATGGATCTCAGGCATTCCAAAAGCAATGTAGTTTTAATACAATGATATACAGCAGCCAGACACTGCTCTCACATTCCTATTTTCTATGAAGGTGAGTAATAACAGAACAACAAATAAAGCATTGCTATATTAAAAAAAATAATAATCAAATTAAAAAGAAACTGTAATTAGGGGCCCTAGAATACAGATGTTTAATATATATCCATGCTTTTAAACTGGAGACAGACAGCGGCAATTAAAGGGAACATTTAAACACAGGGACGCTCAGCAACTGCATGTTATATTTCTATATTTTTATAGTATATTTCATGTCTATTTTAAGGAGTATAATTGCAGATCGCTTCTAGAGGCCTGTTTTACACGGCATATGAAAAGGACACACGTGCAGGATGACAGGATTGGGCAGTCTGGTCTCATGGTTAGAGAGCCTGCTTTCGAATGCACCTGCAATGCACAGTAATTCTATCTGGGTTTTGGTGGTACACAGTGATGGGCACGTCACACTTAAGGGTACGTTTGATTGTTTTTTTTCTTCAACCATGGATGCACCGCCAGTCAATCTGGTGTATCTGCACATACAATGCATGAGTCATTTCCACTATGCACTCAGGCATACATGCTGGTCCTATCTAGCATTGTTGCTACATAATACTAGATTGAAACAATACCATTTGTCAACTGCTGTAACCCATGAGGGCTCAGGTGAGTCTGGCTCCCTGTTTGATCTTCAGTGCGCTTCCCCAGAGAGACACAATAACACCACACACAGTATAAAGGTAATGCCTTGCTCCCCTGTGGCAGGCAGCAGCAGCAGTGTCTGCTTGTACAGGCAGGTACAGAAACCCAAGAGCTTCACAACACTGCTAGTATTAGGTGCCTGAGAGTGACATCATCAGCATACAAAGAGAAACCCAATTTCAACTGGGGGTCTGTTCACCTGATCTGAACACTGAGATGGGTTTAAATACCACCATGATAGACACAAATCAGTGACATGTGTTCCATATCGTTAGAGACAGAGACACACTAAAAAGGACCCATATGCAAACAGTCTACTGAGTGGAAATAAAACGTTTGAAATCAGGGACTGAAAATCCACTGCAATGGAGCACTGCATTGTTCACATCGTGAGACTAATACAGGTGCTGCTTCTCTTCAGTCAGGTTTTAACCCCAAAGGGAGCCCTCTGGTAAGGTTAGTTTAGTAAAGCAGGGCTGTGCTGGAAAGCCCTCAGTCTGCACTGTACTGGTGTTTCCCAAGCTACTGATCCACCTGCAGATTAACAGGATTTAGTCACTAGTTCTGTCAGTTCATCGCTATTGACAAGTGCTAAATACATGTCAAAACCAAAGATGAATACATCATAATGATGTGAATCTTTCAGTAGCAGAGTATTGTGCGATTACCCATAAACTGACTTCTACATTGTGCAGCCGCGGCTGCAGTGCTGCACCTGAAACACAGTAAGGGCACATGGTGCAATGACAAGCTGCAGTGCTGCACCTGAAACACAGTAAGGGCACATGGTGCAATGACAAGCTGCAGTGCTGCACCTGAAACACAGTAAGGGCACATGGTGCAATGACAAGCTGCAGTGCTGAACCTGAAACACAGTAAGGACACATGGTGCAATGACAAGCTGCAGTGCTGCACCTGAAACACAGTAAGGGCACATGGTGCAATGACAAGCTGCAGTGCTGCACCTGAAACACAGTAAGGGCACATGGTGCAATGACAAGCTGCAGTGCTGCACCTGAAACACAGTAAGGGCACATGGTGCAATGACAAGCTGCAGTGCGATCGCTGTTCACACTCACCTCTTATTGCTGTTTTCTGCTGTGCCGGTAAATCATGAATACCATGGTGATCAGTGCAAGGGTCCCGCCCACACTTCCCAACACGATCCCAAGGATGTTATCTAGGAAATGATTGCATGAGAAAGACAAGAGTAAGAAACAGCATTGTGGCTGCAATGTCTTCAGAAGGGATGTTCTACCAAAAAGTCAGCTAGTTTTTGAGAAAACAAACAAACGTCAGCCAAGCAGTAAACAGGTGCCCCTACAGTGTAGGGATGCAGTCCAGGCACAGCAGTAAAAGGAGACATCTGTCCATGTAACCAAACATGACTTGTCAAAGTTTACTCTGGCCTGCCATTGTAAAACAGTTCGGTGGACACATAGACGAGCATGGCGAGACTATGGGAAATCCATGCGAAAAATGTACTACTTTTATATGGGGTGTGCCAATAACATAGAACAAACCTGTATAACAATGCTTACTCTATAAAACAGCAGACAGTTAGAACATACACACACGCACACGCACGCACGCACGCACACTCACACACACTCACGCTTCTCTTCCGTCAGCATGCATTATCAACCATTGGCCCACATTCCAGTTTTTGCATTTCAGCAGGGCAGTGTTCCGCTGCTGCTTGAAGGGTTCATTGACCTCTTACTGACCCTTGTAAATGAAGTGCTTTCTCTTATTCCACACTGTGTTTGACACGCCCATGCTGCATTCCTCCTGCAAGCTTCGAATGCAATCCACAGCGTGACACTGCTACTAAACAGGTCCCTGCATCTCTCCACATTCAACTCAATGTCATCTCTGTCTGCTATGTTACATCAATACAATGTATTGTGTAAATCAATACCTAAAAGGACATATGTTTTTTATGTCATGAAAATCTGTTTCACCTGCATGTCTGTCTTGGTACCTGCACTTCCCTTGTCTCACACATGATGGCAGCACTGTGCATTACCTTAGACAATACTAGGAACCGTACAACTACTGACAGACCAAATGGCCTCTTTTTGTTTGTAAATCCTTCTCTCAAAGTCTAGGTTTCAAATCTTTCTGGACACTGCCTGCTCAACAAGGATCTCAAAGGGTTAAACTCTATTTAAAAGCATGCATTGTGGTTTGCATTCCTGTTTACAGGCTGCCTGGCAACGCTCTACGGTGCAGATAGGTCACAGGTCACAGACCTAGCTATGTGTGGAATGTCAAGAGATTAGTTGACCTAGACATCAAACAGCAGACCACATTATGAGATGATGATGATTATTATTATAAAAGTTTAAATGAGGTGTTTAAACCTCAAACACCTGACCGTCCAGGTGCTTTCTGATAATGTCATTAAAAGAAGAACATGTAAAATGTCAACCAAGACTCAAGCCACGGTTTCTTCTATACAATAGGTCACTCCCTCTGTTTTTTTGAGATAACGGGAGCTGCGATGCCACACAGAGCTCTCTCCTGCCTCGGTGTGCTGTCTGTCTGTGCAAGTCCTCTCAGGCTGACATATTCATATTTACAGTTGACTCTAAGCCTTGAATTCAGCATGTTTTCTGGGTCCACACTCGTCAGCAGGGTGTCGTGGTTTTCAGTGGCCATGCACTTTCTCTCTCTATAGGTCTATGGATTACATAGATCTTTGATGGCTGCAGTGACTATCAAACCTCAACTTGGGACGGGTTGCTCTCATTACAAAAGCCTGTTTTACTCAGAATTCCCAGGATACAGGAAGTTTCACAATCCCACAGGCCACAGGGATTTTCTACACAAAAGCATGACGCGAAGCTCAAAAGTATCACATAACCCTTTTAAATGCCTCGAACTTTTGATGGCGTTTTTGTTGTAACCTGTCTTAACCGCAGTCAGTTTGCTGCCTGTAATCCCCCAGGATATCACAAAGGCAACATGCTTTCCTCCTCAATAAGCTCTTATAGAACATTGTTATTGTTTTTTGGTGTAGACTCAGTCATACTTTTATGATTTCAGTGTTTGAAATCATAGCTGAAATGATGTAAAGGTTTGGGAGCACTCCTAGATGTTTTCTTGTACGGATGGAGATTTCTTTGGATGTTTGTTTCAATGTAAGCTTGAATTCGCCTTGGAGGAGTAACAGAATTTGCACTGCAGTAACAAACGGTGTATGAGAATTACCATTGCCAGAGCACATTGGTGTGATGAGCTGCGGCAGGCAAACACCCATTGGGCATTGCTGCAATCATCTTAATCACTGACCGAAGAAATTAAACTGGGTGTGACTGCTGATTATGAAGCTGTGATGCTATGAAACTAATATACAGGTTCTGATATATTCTCATGAATCTGAGCCAACCTCGCCTGCTCGTGAAACACATGTTCCTGCCTGAAAACATTCAAACTAATTAGACTGAATTAGCATTCACAGACACGCAGAAGAAACATATGCCAACAATAATAAAGGGAATAGTGATTATCCATCTTCCATTGTAGTCATGACAACAAATATGCAGTAAGAAGAAGATGGCTAAGGGTAAATTATATATGTGTCAAACTTTACTTTCCCCAGAATCCCTAATGTACTGCCAGTTCAGAATAGAGGACATTCACTTAGAAAAAACAAACAAACTACAAACAGGCAGCTGGAACTGTACTTGGCAGTGCTTGGTCTCTAAAAACAGCCCGGTGTCTTAGAAGCGAGTTGTTTCTACCCACATTACAAAGACCCTTAGAAGTCATTATTCCTACTAAAAAAAAAAGCATCTTTTTCAGGGTATCATGTGGAAAGATTTAACAAACCTTGCATAACTGCCACCACACTCCAGATTCACTTCCTGCGCAACAGGTATTAGAACCCCAAATGAAACACTGTGCAAAGTAGTTGGTATCAGGTGGGATCCCAATACCTGCTGCACCGGGAGTGAGTCTACACATATCTGCCACCGGATAAAACAGGCCTCCCACATTTCAATGGGAAAACGAAGTCAATCAAACTAAGCAACAAACAAACAATGTAATAGGGCCTAACAAGGAATGCCAATGAGAGGCAAGAAAGAAATGTACTTTAATGTAATCTGTGGAGACCTGAGCACACTTTCTGCAGGACCTGGTTTGCCTTGGATGCCACCCATCCAAATACGCTTCAGGTCCAACCTTAATCTTAATAGACTGCATGATCTCGCAAGAACAGGATCCAAGGTGGTATGACTCCCAGTACTTAAACAAAACAATGAACTCGCTGCGCACGCTATCAGTAAAGATAATAAATAGAACCAGCAACATGTCTCCAACAGAGCAAATCAATGCAATGAGAAGTATGAAATCAGAAATTCAATGCTTTGAGGACCAGCTCCTTCAGACATGGGAGGCTGAAGCTGGCACAGCAGACAGGCAAGCTCTCGGGACTGCACTCAAGCTCATGGAAACCACAGCACACAGCATGCTCTTATTCAGCCAGCTGGACTGCAGAACCCTTTGTGAGCGGATGGATGAGATCTGAATCAGATAAACCACAGCATGCTCTTATTCACCCAGCTGGATTGCAGAACCCTTTGTGAGCGGATGGATGAGATCTAAATCAGATAAACCACAGAACACAGCATGCTCTTATTCACCCAGCTGGATTGCAGAACCCTTTGTGAGCGGATGGATGAGATCTGAATCAGATAAACCACAGCATGCTCTTATTCACCCAGCTGGATCGCAGAACCCTTTGTGAGCGGATGGATGAGATCTAAATCAGATAAACCACAGAACACAGCATGCTCTTATTCACCCAGCTGGATTGCAGAACCCTTTGTGAGCAGATGGATGAGATCTGAATCAGATAAACCACAGAACACAGCATGCTCTTATTCACCCAGCTGGATTGCAGAACCCTTTGTGAGCGGATGGATGAGATCTAAATCAGATAAGGCCTGAAATGCATCCAGCAGATTGATATCAAAAGGAAGTTTCTGGCTGAAAAGTAATAGAATATGATTAAAATACGAGCACTCGTCTGCAGGGCAAAGCAGATGGGGACATGAGCTGCAATCTTGTGCAGTGCGGTGAGCAGCTGGTTGAAACAAGTACAGCTCTCCGTTTTCCACTAATTACACCGGATAGGTTCCCTGTGAAACAGCTCCATCTGCTGGCATAAGAGGTACAGCAGCTTGGCTTCAGTACATGCCATGAGCTACAAAGTCCCTCCACATGCTGAACTATACCCGAGACACAGTGGGGGGTGTCGCCCGACCACATGCCAGTGGACAGGCAGGTTCGCTCGGCAGACCCGGTGAGGACGTAGCCTTTGTTGCAGGTAAACTTCACGGTTGATCCAACCAGGTATGTCGTGCCCTCCTTCTTCCCCTTCGTAGGAGGAGCAAGCCAGCCACAGGACAACACTAAAGAAACAGCAGACAGTGTAAAACTACAGAGCATGGCACACTTACATTTCTACATGCATCTTGAAGTTATTCGAAATTCTGTAAATCAGGCATTTTGATATTCTGAACCATGACACCTCATTTGAAATTATTTTGTAATTAATAACACTTATCTAATTTTAATTGCACTGTTCATTGCCCTTTCTTATCTGCAGCTGCCCAGCCTCCCACAGCGCAGTGTAATCCGCGCTCCTCTTTCTGAAAGGCCAGACATTCCAGCTGCTCCTCACCTGGTTCTAGATCCTTCACCAAGGACACGTGGCTCTCGAAGGAGATTTTGGTTGCGTTCCCCGTGGCGAGATTCTTCATGGTCATTGTATCAAACTTGCAGAATGGGTCCTGACCACAGAGTTTAGACATCTCCCCATACAAGGGGTCATCTGGGTTTTCAATCACAGAATAAACAGGAACAAAGGCAGGGTCGTGCTTTTCGGCATAGAAGTATGTATTCAGCAGGTCAGTGGTGTCGTAGGTGAAGAGGGATGTTTCATTAGAGATAGCCCCTAAACAAAAAAGCATAATTAAAACTACTCCGCAGTATACGGAGGTATACATTGCCCCACTATTCTTTCCAGATACTTACAGTCTGCCCCAAAAACAAACAGATCCTCCGGGCTGGAATCCCGGAACAGGACACTTCCGTTTTTGAACATGAAATCATCTTGGGGATCGTTGTTCATACAGCCGAGGAGGCCGGAGGTGTGATTCAGGAACTCCTCCGGGAGCAGAACGCTCACTGTCATCAGCCCTCCCCTCCCTCGCACTTCCACCCCCGCTCCTGACGGGAACATCACCGAGACGTTCCCCTGGACGGAGGAGTACAGGAACACTCCTGCAGAACCACAATCAGGAGTGAGGGGACTGCAGTTACACAATTAGAAAACCTCTCATCTTAAAATAGACACAGCCACATTTGCTGGAAAATCAAAAGCACAAGCTTCTGTCGACATTTGAGGCTGATCTCATCGAATCTTACCTGATCTTATCTTATCTCTACAGCTGAAATGACGTACCTTTCAGGTCCATCCAGCTCTGCTCAGAGAAGCTGAGAACTTGCTGGTTTCTCAACACCTCCAAATGGTCAGGGAGACGGGTTGTGCGCACCTCTATCACGTCAGAGCCGCTCTCTTGCATGGCCACTGCTGACAGCCTGGTGGCCTTGGCTAAACTCCCTGCAAGTTGAAAATATGAGCTTAACATTCCTGACAAGAATCCATTGCTGGGAATCAGAGTACCATTGGAAACATGTAGAGATGCTACTACAGTTCCATTTAGCAGGGATTCATTAGAGGGCACATCTAACAGTAAGCAGTTTCTTCACTCTGGGAATACAGTAAGCAGTTTCTTCACTCTGGGAATACAGTAAGCAGTTTCTTCACTCTGGGAATACAGTAAGCAGTTTCTTCACTCTGGGAATACAGTAAGCAGTTTCTTCACTCTGGGAATACAGCAAGCAGTTTCTTCACTCTGGGAATACAGTAAGCAGTTTCTTCACTCTGGGAATATATCTTCAAGGTAAATGACTGTGCAGTGATTTTTTTTTGTTTGTTTTAAATTAAATGTTGTTTTTTATTTTTTTTGGTGACGTTTTAATTTTTGTACTAAAGTTGACCGAAACCAAAAAGAAACTACTGACCTGTTTGGAGTTTCTTTGACTTCAGAGTAGAAAAGAACGCTGACCAACTTAGTGAACAAAGGTGAATTCAAACCAAAGACCCCCGAGAATAAAAGTGAATCAGTCTACAGTGGCTTCCCTATATAATAGATACTCACCATTCTCCAATGACACGGGCTCAGTCCTCACTTGAACAGTCAGGGCTTTGTAGGTTGTATTCAGGAGGTAGTACTCGCCTTTCCCATTGAAGGTATAAGTAGAGCCATCCAATGTTATGAAATGGGGGTCTCCGAATACCACGCCTGTCAATGGAAAAACACAATAGCACTGGAGATTCGGAAACAGATTCAAACAGGATTGTGCATTGCTGTGGATGTGCCGAGACCAGTAGGATTTCAATACCAGTCACTCATTATTCAATCATTCTTGCTGATCTCACACAACCCCTTACAGCGTCAGCTGACAAGCCCTGGATCCGTTATCTGTGTCAAGAGATGACGCCACTTAGATCTACCAGCTCACCGACTCTGGGGGGCCTGTAGGTCCTGCAGTCGCTGGACGGACGGTGGGTGAAGTAGTAGTGACAGTTGTCAGACCAGAGGCAGCAGTAGTAGAACGTGATGACGTCGTACAGCCAGTGGGACACCCCGGGAACTCGGGGGGGCTTTCTGTACGGAGGGGAACCCCAGTCGTGTCCTCTGTCTGGAGTGCTTCCTCCAATGGAGTCTGCTGTCAATACCTGGGCCCCTGTGTGGTCATAGCAACACTGCTGCCCTGCTCCATACTTAGGACTAGAAACCACAAAAGAAATGCAAAGATGACATTCCGTGTAGTGACACCAGCAATCAGTCTACTACAGGGGTACTGCTGCCCTTGGTCAGCCTCCGTTCCTGTGCCTCACCTGGCCTGGATTGCCCTCACGCAGTGCACAGATCCAGGATGGTAAGTACACACGCTTCCCTTCTCAATATCACACCCATAGTCCACCTGGAATGGAAAACAAGACTTACATTAACTCTACCCAGGTAAAAAGAAGAGCAGAACGCAGAGTACAAATAAAAGCAGAGCCATGTAACCCTATCAGGCTTGATGGGTGTCTCGCAGATGGCCTTACATGAAACCTGCCCGTGTCAGCTCTGGACTGGGCCAGGGTACATGGGCAGTCGGCTATCTCGGACAGGAAGTCCGGCAGCTTCTGCTCAGTTTCATGCCAGCTGATGCACTTGTCATACGCCCAGGCGGCTGAGTCTTTCCTGAACTTCTCCTCCAGGTGCCAGGCCAGCGCATGTACTCCAGTCCAGAGAGCTGCAACATCCCTGGGTAAAACAATCAAACAGTACAGAAAGCAGGTAGAAGCAGAAAGCAGTATTATGCAAAGGAGCTGAACCACATCACATGTCACAAGAAGCACAAGCGCAGCACCCAAGGCAGAGAGCACCTAGCTGTCTGTTAGCTGGTTGCTAAATAGTTAGAAGCAGAGGCTTAGTGTATCAGTTTAAAAGCAGGAGAACAGTGGTCGCCCAACTACCCTGAGCGTCTGCAACTGCAGCTGGGAAACCAAAGGACCCCAGTGTCAGGCTTCTTCAAGGAGTGTCAAACATTCAAGCACTGATCAGTACAGGTGCGTCTGGAAGGTTGCCAGCAACGCGCAAGAACAACCAGAACATTGCTTTGTATTGGTTTTCTGCTAGTGTAGACAAACACGACAGCACCCGCTAGTAAAACAGCACCGTCATGTTTTTACGTTGAAATCATGAAAATGACGGCTCTTGAAATGATCCCGAGGCTTACAGCAGGGTGAACATTGCTTACCGGGCCCCCTCGTCCTTCATACTGGGGCTAACTCTTAATGCTCCGATTTCCCAGTCTGAGAAGGGTTTCTTAGCACAGTGGGGGACGAAGGTAAAGGAGCCACTGTTGGGAACAGCTTTTCCCAGGGAGTATAAAAATCTCAGTTCTGGTTTCCAGGAGTCTGAATAGGCCTCACCTTAGGACAGAAGGAAGCACTCATGTTATTATGGTAACATTTTACTATGCTCCCTCGACGATTCAGGAATTCAGGAATTTAGTTAAATCTCGGATAGGCTAATGCTGATGGCTAATTCCACGCGCACTACACTTCACTGTGTAAGAACACTTTACAAACTCAATACTCAGTATTTCACAATTCGGTGTTAGGTAATAGCAGGAGGCAATGCAATTTGAGTGACATCAGAAGTCTGCACTGTTTGAAAGAAACTCTTGGAGGTTTGTTTGCTTCTCATTCTTGTAGATTCTCGCTCTCACTGTAAATATATGTTGCAGGCAGTAGTAATCGTTTCTAATGTACCTGTTTCTCTGTAACCCCACAGCTCAACATTGACAGCCGCAGCTGTCAGCAATGAGGCATTCCAGCTCATGGTCAGGGACCCTCCAGTACTGGGTGTCCCATAGTATTGCCACTTCGTTGCATTGTGAAGAGTGATTTTAAATTCGGCACTCACTTTGCTGTGATGGACTAATGAAAGAGAACAGAGTTAAGAAAAACAGACATGGCTATTGAGTTTATATAACAAAGGAGTACATGTGTGTATATTGACATGTGCCATTTCAATTAAACGATTCCTTCAGAAGCAATAATAAAAACAGTAAATAAAATAAATACATAAATCAATGAATACCTGCGAGCCACGTGCCATGCCGGTTAAATGTTGCTCCATTATCTGTTGACACTTCAAAGGGAATCCAACCACTTTCATACAGTAACGGTGAAGCACAATGACCTCTGTTTCCACTGTCAACATATCCCTGTGTGTTGATCTCAGAATTAAACCTGACAAAGCAAGTATGTCAGTGCATGTTATCGTATAGTTTCACATCTTTATCTCTGAAAAACAGCTTTAATATTGCAAATCTAGTTTCAAGTGGCAGAGTGTTATTACCGTATTTAAAAATACACAGCTCCACTGGTCCTAGCGTCTTACAGAGCAGCCAATAGTGTTTAAGTCATGTGACTTTCTAGAGTGAAGGTTTTTAACCCATTCAGTGCCATTGTCCTCATTTCAGGACAGGCTACTTTGTAATTGTTTGGAGCATTCTTAACTGGCATCTGCCGGTTATTTTATTTTTCTCTTTAACTATATTGTTGTGATAACTTACTTTAATTGTGTTAAGTCTAAATGTAAGGTAATATATCAAATTACATAAATGCAGTTTGTGCTGTAATTTTTTCAAAGAAAGAATAATTTGGTACTTAATGGGTTAAGTCAGCATAATAACATTTTAATAACATTGTCTCCTCATATCTCGGCACCGTCAGTCTGCTCTTTACTGTGCACTAACCTGCAGACAAGTTTCGAGGCAGGATCAAAGGTTGTGTTCAAGATGACAAAATGAGCCCCACCCAGGAGAGTTCCAGAGTGTGGGGAGATCTGCAGGCAGAACTGTCGATAATCTGCACAGCACTCCTTCAGAGACTCACAGGTAGCCTGGCAAGAGCAATCCCAGGAGCGCTGGCCACAGCGACTTTCACAAGAGCTCTGAGCAGCTGCAAAGGGGTTTCACAATGCATTGAAATCTTAACAGCTCCACTTTATACAAAGGGTTTCTACTTGTCATATTTGCTGCATGTTTTTTTAATATACAGAAAACATTTACAAGCCTACTTGTGTTTTTTTGTGTGTGTAGGTGTTGTATTCAAGTAAACGTGTGAGAGGTACAATTCATTTTCAATACAAAGAAAATATATACAGGCATATCTGTGTTTCTTTGTGTGTAGGGGGTTGTATCTAAATAAACATGTGACAGATGTTAAGTAAACTTACTGATATGTTATTCTGTTTTATTTCTCTACAGAACAGACTTTTACAATTCAAGGACATACTGTTGTTATCTTATGATAAGAAAAAAACAATAAATCTTCAGGGCTGAAGAACGAGATCCTGTGTCTGGAACACACAGGCCCTCAGTGTGGCTGGCAAACAAGCACCTGACCCTTAAAGCATCTGTACCCAAGATTCATCACTGCCTATCAGCAGCAGCAATGTGAGCATGGTCACCTCTTCCTTCTGTTAAAAGATGTGTTGGCTCTTTGCTTGTTTTTGCAATATGCAGATATTTCAATGACAACGCTACACTTAAACTCCTTTTAGAAAATACAAAAGCCTTCCGCTTTTATCATGAAACTCAAACAAACCGAAGCCTGGGAAGTCTTGGGAAGTCTTGGCATGGAAAGCCTCAACTTGCAGGTAGCCAGTGGTCTAGCCAGTCCAATGATAGTTCAACGTCACTCAGAATCCATTAATACAGACACCAAGCTTTCTCTTCAGCTCAGAGTGTGATGACCTCTTATACATTTCAAATGTGTAAAGTCAGCTTTGTCTTATGGTGTGTTATAATCAAACTGCCCTCATAAAACGCGATTGAACTGTAACACAGATTGATCCGATTATCATTGCAGTAAAGGAATGTATCCCGGAGCAAGTGCACACACATACAGAGATACTGCATGTAGTCTAAATATGTGTAAAATGTGTATTACATCAACATTATAATAATGCAACCTGCAGGCTCAGTGTGAGGCTAGGAGGCTAGGATTACTGTGTGAATATTTGAGGCTCTTATCATGTTCACAATGTGGCGTGCGACAGACCGAGCACAAGGTGGGTCCACAATGTCAACGAGTCCCACAGGTGCAATCAGTACAGGGGTGCTAGTGGCTCAGCCAGGGGGAGTCCACTGCTTGTTACACAGAAGGCAATCAGGAAACCTGATACCAACCATCCAACAGGACACACCCACTGCCCCTTACTAGCTCTGTGCATCAACTAGTGTACAAGGTAGATTATTTTGTCAACTTTAAAAGTTCTGCCTGGTAATATTTAAATGAAAGGTGCTTCAGTTTCTATGCATACCTGAATTGTGTTTGCTGAATTATGTGTGTGTGTGTGTGTGTGTGTGTGTGTGTGTGTGTGTGTGTGTGTGTACCTGGTAGTTTGGAGTACAACATAACACAGTTTGACACTTGAGCTTGAGCTGGTCTCGCAACGGTACAGTTCTGGCTGTATCTATAGCATGCACAAATTCACATACAGGTTACTGTCAATGGTTTACAATATACCACTCTAATAATTTATATTAAATAATCATACAGTAAAGCATAGTGACTTCTAATAAACAGACTGAATTACAAACGTACCTGATAGCTGGGAAAACCATACAATTAAGACGATAGTAACCATAGGTGGTGAGAACCTCTCCCAAACCGTCTTCCCGTTCATAGCTACAACGGCAGCAGACGCTTACCAACGTTTTACAGTATATAAAAAAAATTTAAAAAAACCCTCTAGCTGCAATTCAGGTAACTTTCTTATGTTGTATTAGTCGGGAGATCTTAAATCCATTGCTGTATGTAACTAACGTTTCCAATGTAAAGAACAGCCCGGCCCTGCGTCTGGGTTTATCAGCTGAGAATGGCTATAATGATGAAATATGAACTTGACCCTGCGAGGATGGTGTGTTGCAATTGCTAAGCTTTGTGGATACAATACTTTATGACATACATGTCATAAAATAAATACACTCTCATAACCTTAAACAACTTGCGTGGCTCGTACGTGCTGATGAAATAGATGCATATTATTCTGCAACAGCTGTCTCTTAGTTTGTATTCACGTTGTTTTTCTGGTCTCGCGTGCTCATCGTTGTACACACTCAGGTCAGATTTCTTTTTGCGCGTGCGTACTACTAGATTGAACTGTGACCTATAGACTTGTTGGTACTTGGTTAAAAAAAAAAAATACGTTATGCATTGCCGGTGGTGGTAGTTTCATGACACGTGCAAATCATACGGCTTGCACAATATAGCCTTCCCTTAGTATTGGTTTGAATTACTGTCGCCTGTGTTTAACAGCAGTATTGTGAAATGTATGTTCTGGGCACTGTGGTTGCATCCTTGGTTTGTTTTCTGCTTTTGAAATGGACAAAGAAGAGACGATTCTGCCTCGATACAAAAAGACTACATGGCAAGACAGTACTTATCACAGGTAGGCAACTGTTTTGTATTCAAATATATCGGGGGAAAACCGATTACTTTCAATTGCATGTTGGAAATAGGAGTTTAGGTACACGGGTACAGTGTAGGAGAATGACGTGTCACGTGACGACTGTAAATAAAGGTGTATATATTTATTACACAAATAAACGTTATTTCACTAAAGCGATTTAAGTAGTTTACAGGGATACTAAAAACAAATCACTATGACAACAAGGTTATGTCTATGAGATCTTGACACAACACGATCTGTAGCTACAATATAACAGGAGGCCTGCTGCCCTCCCAAATGCAGTGCTTCTGATTGCGTGCTGTGTGTTGCTCCTACAGCAGGCTTGTTTAAACTAGTTCATTGTATTTATCAGTCATGTGATGGAAAGCACAGTCGTTAGGGTTTAGCTTATGGCACCTGCAGTGAAAACAACATTAAATAAAAATAAAACAAAAACAAAACAAGGCACTAGGGTAATGAAGAACATTGTTTTTATAAAGTGATTAACACAGGCGTACATTCTTATTGTAGCATGTATTCGAATGGTTTAATTAGTTTTATCAGTTATTTATTTTATTATATCCCGGTTTTGAGCTATGGAAGTCTGGTCACCCTACCAGATTTACATAAATCAGTCACCCCGATCCCTATACAGCCAGTATCCTCAACAGCAGTGCACCACACAACACTGCCTCACATTTAAATCAGGTGTTTGTTTGTTTGTTTTTGTTTTTTTCTCTTCTCCACCCCCAGGAGGACATTGTGGGATTGGGAAGGAGACTGCGATCGGTCTGGCTGTGCGAGGAGCCCGGGTGATTATTGCCTGTCGAGACGCTGGGAAAGCCGAAGAGGCTGTGAGGGAGATTAGGAGAGCGAGCTGCAGCATGAACGTGCAGCACATGGAGCTGGACCTGGCGAACCTGCAGTCCATCCGAGACTTCAGTGAGGCACTGCTGAAGAGAGAGAAGCGGCTGGATGTGTTAATCAATAACGCTGGTGAGAGACTGGCGCTCAGTGTATTGAATTTCACATAGCCCATAGCTACCGTCATATAGAACGTAGTGTAAGTAAATGAAAGTACAATTAGGGCTCCTGCCAGCTAAGGGTGGCATGGCGTTCTGATGACTCTGGATTCCCATAGCTAACTTGGTGTTAAATTCGGAAAGATAGAAAAATGGAGAGAAAACAAAAGCAGCCTCCCTCTGTGAATTCTACATTGAATTAGTGTGTGTGTATGGAAACCTAACGAGTTGAGTTATAGCCTCAGTAAGTTAAAGCTTGATTGTGAGTGTTGCATTCTGAGTATATATTAGCAGTGACTGATCTGTTCAAACACATCACAGCCCATATTCACAAATCATTTGACCTCGGCCATGATTTCATTCCACCCCTGTCCTTTTCTCAAAAGAAACAAAGCGTTTATGTTACAAAGCTTCCAACAAATGTCTGGGTTAGTGAAACCAGGAGCTGCAGCATTCACTTGTGTTGCTTCTTGCTAGCTTTGTATCCGTTTGATTTCATTTTGCTTCACAGGTGCAAACTTGTTTTCTGAATATAGCCCATATGCTTTAGTGTAAGTATATTGATATACGCACTGTAGAGACATACTCTTCCGCCTGTCCCCTCGTCCAGGAATGCCGTGTGTCCTGGACTGGACAGACGATGGCTTCAGCATGTGTTTTGGCTTCAACCACCTGGGTCACTTTCTGCTCACCAATCTCCTGTTGGGCCGCTTGAAGGAGTCGGCCCCGAGTCGTGTCATCAGCCTCACCTCCTCTATGTACAAGTACCAGAAACTGGACTTCCAGGACCTGAACTACAACATCGTGCCTTTCTTCACCTACTGCCGCAGCAAGCTGGCCAACATCTACTTCACTCAGGAACTGGCCAGGATGATGGAAGGGAAAGGAGTAACTGCATATTCTGTACACCCAGGTTCGTTGTCCTTTCCATGACACCGTCATTGCAATGAAATGTATCATTTTAACAGATGATACTTCCCTCAAAACAATCTCTGTTAAAGAATTAACAAATCAGATTTACAAATGTGCAGCCCTTAGAATAAGAATCTTAAAATAGTAACATCCTCTGTGCTTAATGCCTGTTGATCAGAAAATATGCTTTTAATTGCAGCTCCTTCCTTTTGAATCGCAGGGTTTGTTCACAGTAACTGGACGTCCCACTTCTCCACAGTGTTCCGCATGATCCTCTGGTTGGTCATGGTCTTGTTTTCCGTGCCCTGTGAAGCTGCTGCTCAGACTGTCATTCATTGTGCTGTAGCAGATGAAGTCCTACAGCACAACGGAAAGTTTTTTTTCGACTGCCAGCCTGCCAAACTCCACCCCTTCGCGGAGGATGAGGGGGCTGCTAAAAAACTGTGGGAAGCAAGTGAGAGGATGGTAAACCTCACCTGACAGAACCGCGGTTTGATTTGGTGACGGTGATGATTAAAGATTGGAGTTCAAACCACTGAAGTCAATGAGACAGGGTCTTAAATGAATAACTACCTGCGTTTCATTGCCATCAGTGGTTTACACTCACGGGAAACGCACAGGTTGGAATGCTTCATTCTGTTAAACTGCAGTTTAAATTTACTTGAATGTTCCTGTGCTGACGCAGATCAAAGTAAAAATGAATGCACTGGGTTTGCTAAAGCCTGGATGAATGTAGAGGAGTCCCTCCCGGCTCGGAGTCTGCATTTCTTATTGATTCTCAGCATGGATGAATGTAGAGGAGGCCCTCCCGGCTCGGAGTCTGCATTTCTTATTGATTCTCAGCCTGGATGAATGTAGAGGAGTCCTGGCTCGGAGTCTGCATTTCTTATTGATTCTCAGCCTGGATGAATGTAGAGGAGTCCCGGCTCGGAGTCTGCATTTCTTATTGATTCTCAGCCTGGATGAATGTAGAGGAGTCCTGGCTCGGAGTCTGCATTTCTTATTGATTCTCAGCCTGGATGAATGTAGAGGAGTCCCTCCCGGCTCGGTGTCTGCATTTCTTATTGATTCTCAGCCTGGATGAATGTAGAGGAGTCCCTCCCGGCTCGGAGTCTGCATTTCTTATTGATTCTCAGCCTGGATGAATGTAGAGGAGTCCCGGCTCGGTGTCTGCATTTCTTATTGATTCTCAGCCTGGATGAATGTAGAGGAGTCCCTCCCGGCTCGGAGTCTGCATTTCTTATTGATTCTCGGGCTGTAAAGTTCCTGTTCTTTACACTATGGAACTATTCCAACCTGTAGCAATACTGTTTAATGTATTTCTGGACTGTTCCTGCTGTATAACAATAGCAGAGTGAGTTTTTGCCGTGGGTACAGTGTGATACATTACTGTAGGAAGGGGTCCTGCACCACAATAAGACATTCTCAGACTTCTTTCAGGTTATTTCCAACCCACCAGAGTGTACTGTAATTGAATCTATATTGCAGTATGACCTCTGTGCTCTTTATAATAGTGTCCGTGTCTGTTCTCCTATAGTATTCCTTACTTGAATGAGTGGCTCTTCTGCTACAGTATTCCTTGCTTGCAAATCCACAGTGTGTCAGATATAGCACCAACTTTGTATTTTGTTACAGATAAACTGCCAAAAAAGAAATTGCTAACTACAGCTGCAGTGGGATCCATATATAATATACATTCGAATGCATGTGAAGTGAAAATGTTTTAAAATGCCAGTATATGTTGTGAGTTATGCATTATTGTCTTTTTATTTTTGTTATTTTATATAATTCTATGTATAAGCGCACACAATATGACTTGTATGAAATAAAAAATATATTTCTCAGGTTTAAAACTGATATTGTGCGTGGTCTGCTGTATATACAAGTAGAATGTGGGGCTTTAACCAAGTATGAGCAGCAGTTGTTTGTCACATCTATTTATACATACATATCCTGTACACTATTAAGTATGTATCTATTAAATTGGGAATAGAGTATCAAACTTTAAGAGGAACTTTGTGTTGAGAGAGAGGATATTCTACCCACTCTACTTTGCTGCAACAGCAATCATTTGTTCATAAACAGCTCTGTCAAGTCAATCCCATGAGTTCTCCATCAGTGTAAATGCTGAGTGTTTTCATGTCTAGTGCCAGCAGTGTGTGTGACAGATGGTGGTGAGTTGCGTGTGAGTCTCCTCGTTCCAGGAGGCACCTGTGGATACCGTCTTGTCTGAATGTTTTCAGTAAACAGATCACGAGGATCACAGAGACGGACTATATGGCCTCAGCTTGTCGCTGAGCCGTAGAGAAAGTGATACCTGGGCGTGCCCATGCTGTATTGAAAAGGGCACTGGCAGCCCTCCAATGATTACTTGGCACAGACTCAGGGCTGTGTCATGTCATTTCACAACATGTTGTCTCGGAGCGTCTTTATCAAGCTTCTCAAGGTTTAAAGGGACTGGGTTTCTCTCCCCTTGTGAAACTGCTGTCTTGTGCTCTATGTAATTTAAAGCTGTGTTGTTGTCTTCAGCTGCTGAATTCCAGTGCTCTGCGTGGAGTGCTGCTTCCACAACAGTGTTACAAAGTAGCATACTGGGGTGTGTTTGAGTGATCTAAACAGCAGTGGGGTCTAAATTCAGCCACTCTTTAGCTGGTATGATTTATCAACCCACTTATGAACATCACTACTATAATAAAAATAGTAGGAAACGTGGTCCTTGGAAAATCAGGATTATAAATCCGAATAAGGACTTGCCACTGTTTAGATCATCACATGAGACTCCATGGACTTTGTACATGTGCTTGAGTCCTGCACAGCTTCCACTGTACACACTGCTTGAAGCTAGCTTTCAGTTGTAATTAATGCTTGCCTGAACTATTAAGACTGTGTACAGATTAAAGGTGTGCTTCGTAGCATCTAGCCTCACCTGTGACCTGTAACAGAAACGCATGTTACTTTTGGCTATTATTAAAAATATGTATTTGCACTTTGAGTCCACTTGGGGGCACTCAAGCACCATGTTGATGTGACTGGAGGATTGAAGCACCCCCAGGCTCTATTGTAATGATAGAATGTGCCGGTTGAGAAGTCAGTGATGTGCGACAGTGTTATCAGCCACAGTCTAGATCTCAGAGCAGCTGCAATTTTACAGGTCAAGGTTACACAAATGTGCTTAAGATCCAAATAATGCACATGAAAGGGCTGATAAAAAGAAGTCATTTAAAACAGTGTGCAGACAGCCCCCTCCCAGCGTCTCGGCTAAAGGGAGAAAGTGTTCCGTCAGGTCTGATACTGAGCCGGGTCCCAAGGCTATTGAAAGACAGATTGCAGATTCCGCTTGGCCTTGCAGTTTTAGTAAAACAGCGCTGGGTTCCAAGCCAAAGGATAATCGGAATAAACAGTGACTCCAGGCTCAGGCTCGTCCGAGTGTTTGCTTTTCAATGAGGTTCAGTTTAAACAAGTGACTTCAGCATCCCTACATCACAGTCGTTTGAGGATCCTGTTGATCTGCTCGGGACAGAAGAAGCCATGATGTGCGGAAAGTTTCTTAAGGACTTCTTAAAGTTTTTTTTGTACAACTTGAGTGTTATAAAAAAGGGTGCCAAGGCAAAAAGAAACCTAATATATCTTGTCCACACTTGAGAAATGACTCGGTGGCTAATCTTTAAAATGAACTTCAGATTGGTCACGTCTTTATACAGGTAACCTCCAAAGTCCAAGATTCAGTATTTTTTTTTTTTTTTTTGTTAGAAAGGGATTAGCATTCTGGCTTCAGCTAGTTTGAACGGCACTGAAATTAAAGACGTTGGTATGTGTGCAGTTCCGGTTGTGTTCTGATACAATGTAACTGCTACAGCTTATCTAGCGAAGCAGACTCTCTCTGCCTCGGCACCTCTCCATGGGAATACAGATTAGTATCCTTTTAATCAGACTCTATAAACCCAGAAGCTTCCTGGAGATGGATGTAAATCACTCCAAGCATTGTGTTTGATTTTCATCAAATATTTGAGTTGCATGATGGGTCTTTCATTCAGACATAGACCTGCCTGCCAGATAATAGACTAACAACTTCACCTCTCTGGAAATCAATTCTATTACACATCTACGGAGGAAACCAAATTGGATTTCAGTTTATGTTTGCATACTGAGACGCTGTCGCTGCAGCACCACAGGAAATGGTTTGCAATTAAAGCAAGGTCAGTCCTTCAAACTGGCAAACCCTCTGTAGTGAGATTGTCATGCTCTGAAATATATATAAGATTGCATGATAGCTATAAAAGGAAAATGCATTATAATTGTTAACAGGTCAGGTGCATTAAAACAGTTGCATATCAGCAGCTGTTGTCTGTGGGAGTCGCCAGCTTCTCTCCCAGGATGTAATAGCATCTACATACAGGGGCTGTGTCCAAGAAGAATCACCTCCAACACACAATGTCCTGCTTGCCTGCAGGTATTCAGCAAGCACAGTTTCTAAAACATGACAGATATAAAAGGGAATTGATTTGTTTATTCATTTTAATCACTTTATTTAAGAACATACTGTGATATTCCCAGCCTTTTAGAACTGCAGAAGACATTTAAGGCACTGTAAAGCTGACAGCCAGAGGTGTCATTTGTTTAACGTTACTTGGTACTGATACCTTACTAAAGGAAATCCATTTATTCTTCCATTTATCTCTAAACGTTCTTTTATATGATGTCCTGTCCTTGGAAATCAGTTGGATCTAATGAAAGCAGACAGGTAATACAAGAAATGTAATTTAGTGATAACAAACTAGTCTTGCTGCTGTCTCAAGACTCATCAGGGCCACTCATTGTATTCAACCTGCATTCCATGATGAGGTCATGCATTCCATGATGAGGTAATGCGTTCCATGATGAGGTAATGCATTCCATACACATTGTTTTTTGTTGTTGGTGCCGCTCATAGTTTGATGCCAAGTTGCCTGTTTAATAAGGAAATGGGTTTGGGTTTAGCCTGCATTAGAGAAGAAAACAAAATGGACAGTATGTATTAAAATTGGAGCCTGTTAGTGCAAAGAACTGGCTAAAGTAACACAAATAACATTGGAAGCAGAGCCTGTTGGGTCCCGTATCCTTGCAGGTGAATGCTCTCCTGTCTACCCATTGGAAGCAGAGCCTGTTGGGTTCTGTATCCTTGCAGATCACAGTGCAGGTGAGTGCTCTCTTGGCTACTCATAAGGGTCCTGCTTCTGTACATCAGCTGAAGGAAGCATGTTCAGCAATACCGAGCTTCATTTCTTTCAGACCAATGTGGTTTCTTTCATAGAAGCTCAGCTCCCCCGCAGCCTTGTCTGGTGACATACAGATTTGCGGCCTTGTATATGTGGCCCCATAACATTGTTCACCCGAGCCCAAACATTCATCTTCCTGAGGGAATGAAAACACATTTCTCTTCAGTGACCCTGAGAGTTGAGTCATGTTGTTGCTGAATTAGGAAAAGCAGCTCAGCTCCTTGGGGGAATGCTAGCTGTGGCTGCAGAAAGATGTTCTTTCATTGCAGAGTCTGTGCAAGGGAAAGAAATGATAGCAAGATGCGGATTGAAGGGGAGGCATAAGCAGCTTTGAAAAGACAGTAATTGTCTTGGTAATTGGTTCTTCCTGAGTGGTTTTCATGCCAACTGGGTGCATTCCTATAGCGAGTGTAGCTGTGAATCTCAAATTCTGGCTTTTCTAGCAGCTTGTTTGAAATCCACGCTGTTTCAGCATCCAGCATCATTATATATTACTCAAGGCCCAATCTACTGCAATTCAGAGCCTTGAAAAATGTCATGGAAATTGTGAAAACTGTTCCAAGCATGAAATATGATCCAATAATACCGTCAAGGGAGTCCTATGATAATAGTTTTCTTTAGAGACGCCTGGCTTTTATATTCAGTTGATTTCACGTGGGGGTTTTCAAACACATTCTTTTTCAACAAATGCTTGATTTTCACTGGGATTGTTGGAATGAGGATGCTGCAGCCCTTGCTGTGATAAAACAGCTGGAATTAGTGTGGATGCCACTTCTGAACACCAGAGGGCAGTATTGTACTTGATTCAATGTCAGAGCAAGTCATTTTTGTTAGCAATGAAAATATTGTATTTAAGATTACCTTATGTTCACCTATAATTCGTTTCTCCCTCCAAGCACAGTAAAATAATTAAAACATGTCACTGCTTATGCTTCTGCTCTTAGAAGTGACAGTTTTTTTCTTCTTCTCAAAAGCACATGTTATTACCCAGCATCCCTAGCCGCTTGCCTGCATTGGATGCTGTTGTGCTCTGAATGTCACATTGTTGCGTGACATTAATCAGGGAATAGAAAAAGTGGCAGGAAAATGGCATGTTAGAATGCAGCAAGCCCAAGTGTAGCAAACCAACATGGGTACTGTACTGTGGCACGATTATTCACCGAATGGAGACATCATAGGCTAGCGTAATAGCCAACAAACAGATAAGTATAAACCGAGCAGTCAAACACATGTCTGAAAACCTGGGGCTCGTTTCATAAAAGTCCTGCGATTGCGATGAGGTTGCGACGTCGCAGAGGTCTTCGCTGTGTGAGTTTCATAAAGCACTTCAGATCACTCTTGAGAGCCGCGATGAGTGAAGTCAATAACTCTGTAATCAATTTTAAGGTGCAGTGACCGATTAGGTAAATACACAATGGCAGGGTTGCAAACTAAAGCAATTTTTTAAAAAGAAAGTCAGGAAGAAAAAAAAGTTGCAGATGATCACTGATGCAGTAAACACTGTAGCAAAGAACAGCATCTGAAATAAGAAAGAAATGGATAGACTAGCGAGTAGAACGAAATGAAAATCTGAGGCTGTGTGGTCCAGTGGTTAAAGACTAGGAGCTTGTAACCAGGAGGTCCCCGGTTCAAATCCTAGCTCAACCACTGTGTGACCCTGAGCAAGTCACTTCACCTCCTTGTGCTCCGTCTTTCAGGTGAGATGTTGTTGTAAGTGACTCTGCAGCTGATGCATAGTTCACACACCCTAATCTCTGTAAGTCACCTTGGATAAAGGCATCTGCTAAATAAAAAATAAAATCTGTATTGTCATAGTCTCAGATAAGGCAATTTAAACACTGGGCCCTGATGCAGAAAGAAAACAGCCCTTTACATTTAAACAAGAATTTTTAATCCTTTGTCTGCATAATTCCTATTTGTATATTTTGAAGGTTAGCTTAGTGTAATTAAAGAAGTTACTGTGCATTCTCAGTACAACAGGAGATTCCTGTTTCTATCAGTGTTCATAAAAGACTATCAATCTCAAAGCAGGAATGAGCTGCACCCGAGGGAAACGGATTGAAATCTAAATACAAACTCCTTGCCCTTTTCAGATTGCAGTAACGTGAATGAATATTAATGAAATAATTTTGCCGCGCTGGAATGTGTGTTTTTTTCTTCTGATGGCTGTCCAAATAAAATGGGCTCATGAATGTTTGTTTATTTTAAACCAGCCTTTCAGCCTTTTTTTAAACATTAATACATTCATTTTGTTTCAAAACGCAGTAAACTGTGCTGAATTTCAATTTCAACAGAAGGTGTAACACACTTAGGGTCTGATGTAAGGATACGTGCAAAGGGATTTGCAGCTGCACAACACCCACACTGCTTCCAAAAACAGTGTGGAGCTAGAGGTCACTAAACACATGAAGTGCATTGTAATTATGTGTAAGTACACATGCACTTACTAAGTAAATACTATGCAAATGCACAGTCATTAGAGACACATAGAGGGTGGTTAACCTGTAATATCTGCTATCACACAGGGCAAGTGAAAGTTACAATCCAAGTACTCCATATGCAATGATTCAGATAAAGCTGAGACCTTGTGTTTTCTTTTGGAACTGCATTCATTATGAATTTTCAGCGTGTCATTTAATATTCCGAATGTTCCATTCTAATGGCATGTTAAAGATACTGTATTTCCTCAACGTCTTCCCAATATTTCATTTCTTCCCTGATTCTGAGTTTCTGAACTGAGGTGGTTCAAGAAATGATCATCAGAAGAGCTGTAATTTGTGTCTCCTTTACTGCAGAGCGTGTCCATTTAGGAGGCAGGAGCTGCTTCTACAGTTAGACCGCTCCGTCTCCTCATTGTTCTGCTACAAGTGCAGTCATCAGCACTCCTGGTGCTAATCAGACTCTGATGAGACCGCTGTCACAGCACAATGGCACAATCTACCCATACAATGTGTTTTTAATGGAATTCAGATTAACTACTGCTGCAATGGACATCTGAAACAAACCTTCTTCAAAACTTCAATTGAGAAATCAATTTTAGCTAAGAAACAAAATATATGAATAAATTCAATTAAGAAAAAAAAAAAACCTTTGAAGCCCTTTAATGATTTTCCTCCGCTAATCAATCAGGCAAGCAGGTTGTCTTTGTGGGTGACAAGCTGTAAAAAAATTACATCCGATGCAGCGAGTTTTGACAGTTTATACAACAAAGACGCGGGGCTGATGAAATGTACACACAGTGACAAGAAAGTAACCAACCCTGTCCAGTGATCTCAAGCTTGTTGTGCTGATATATACATCAGGAGCAGAAATGCTGTCTCAGCAGTTCAAAGTGAAAGTCTGTAAGGCTTTAAAAAGGTTGAAGTGTCTGTGCTCTGTGCTGGATGAAGAGCACAGATCAGAGGGACAAGGACACGCTCTTCATCCTGTCACAGTCATGCTCGTGTTTAGCAGGAAAAACATTCTTCCTTTTCTGACTTTAGACAGTATACATTTTAAAAGGGTTTTGCGTTTAGTTAATGGATCTTCAGGGACTCTTTCTTTTTTTGGATTCCATGTGTCAGACTATTCACGTCACATTTAATGACTGGGACCATCCTGTAAGAGACTTTTACTGTCACATCAAGTGCCCGTTCAGGTCATCAGCATCAGCATACATTATTTTGCCATTACGAATGACCTGTAAGGTGCTCTAGACTTCTGCTGCATCAAGCCTGAATGATGGGCGCTAATTCCATGCAGTGTTCATAGAAAAAGCTTTCATGCCTGATTCGGTATAGTTGGAAATTCAGGTTCAGGGTTCAGTTTCGTGCACAAGGTATATAGGAAGCACAGATGGCATTTTAGAAAGTACTACTTTAGAGCAAAAATGATATATTCCTTTAAAAGTGTAACTCACCCCTTTTGAACAGAGCTTTGTACATTAGTCACAGCTGTAGAACACAAAATGAGTCAGTAAAAGGGTAACATTCATATTTGTACTGGGAGTTCATTCCCGTGGAGTCTCTGTATTCATCACAGAAATATTATCATTTCGTTTATCCTTTGAGCAACAGATTATTACAACTGAGTGGCACTTATTTAATTAAACGTCCCAAAGCTTTGCTTACGGCTTCTTAATTTCCATTTTTGTTCTTGTAAGGTTATTAGAAAGTCTTCCTGTGTTGTTAGCGAATGCATTCTGATGCTGTAATGAAAAAGTTGGCCAGCCAAGTGAGCTTTGTGAGAAGAGTGTGTGTACAATCCAATCCTGGATGACACAATCCAATTGTGGAGGATACAATCCAATCCTGGATGACACAATCCAATCCTGGAGGACACAATCCAATCCTGGATGACACAATCCAATTGTGGAGGATACAATCCAATCCTGGAGGATACAATCTAATCCTGGAGGATACTTTATATACATTACATCCCAGTCCCCAGTCCCTGTTAGGTGTAAAAAAGACCAAACAAACATTCTAGCACTTTACATTAAGCCTCTCTAATTACTGTGTATTTACATAGTAATTACTTGGTAAATACTTGTGTACTGACACATCATTATGATGTTATTATGCAGAGTTACAATGTGCTTAATGTGTACATTTGGTTGCATGATATAACCCTAATCCTAACCCTAGCCCTTTTATTATACTGTGTACTTACATATATCGTGCGGAAATATTTACATGTTAAGTGCATTATTAACTATGCATAATAACATTGTAATTATGTGTAGTTACACATGCATTTACTAAGTAGCTACTATGTAAATACACAGTAATTAAAGACACAAACAGGATTGCATTTCAGAAGCAACCTCTAGAAACCACAACTCAGCCAGAGTGCATGAGAATTACATGAAGGGAAAAAGGAGTTCAATATTGAAAGATTGCTTTCAATTACTTTAAGATGAAGGGTTCAGTTTTTATGGTTGTTTCCAGACGACTGTAACAAATACTTGTAAATACATTCGATGCAATGGCCTGTAAGATATGACGTCAGCAATGGACTGATATTAAAGCAGTGATACATCTGAACACTTACAAAGCAAGGTGATCCTCAGACAAAAGCCAAAACACTTCATTGTACAGATAGAACATTGCTATGAAGACAGGTACTTTGATATTTAGAAGTTAACGTTAGATATTTGTGTCCTTGTAAATGAAGCACAGGACTTAATGTTCCCTAGGCAGTGCAGGGATTAAGAGAAATAGTTGTTAACCAAACTACATGAATGAAATGATATGTACTGTAACTAAGATTACATTGATGAATGCATTATACGGATGTTCTTGTGCCCATGAATAATGATGTACCCTACATGGTAATTACTAAATGTTAGTGATATTTCCACACGTGACAGGAATACATTTATCTTAATGGTAAGAGAGTTTCTTCCTTGCATTGCTCTACATGCTGTTGATAAATGTGGCTCTTTGTAAGCTAATTGAACTCGTTTTTAAAGACACTAATTGCTTACAGTTGCTGTAAGTTATAAACTTATACAGAGGCAGAAATCCAGTACAAGTCACTTAAACAAAGAGATGGCTTCTTTTAAAGGGGCGGCTTCGTACATCTTGCCTTAAATATTACTCCAAACAGTCAGCAGTGATGACCACTGCAGTGTAGAAAGCCTACAGGGAATATGAACAGCTAGCATGTGAGTTGTGTTGTAAATTGTACAATAGAGGCGTAAATGATTATAATAATACATAAGTACGCATCTGTAAAGAGAGATTCTAGTCTCATTTGCAAATGGAATTATGTATAACAGCGAGCAGACTTGCAAAGCCAGAGTCACATTATTTAAAACCCAAAACTGATGAGAAAGAAAATATGAACTGGAATATAATTACTTTGAAAATTGATGCTATGCAATTACAGATAATCTGATTAATAAAAGCACATCTGTGCATAAAAATGAGGCAAACCGAGTTGATTTACAGTTGATTTTGAAATGGACTTTGAACGTAAATAATTACATTGATAAATTAGCATAAACTGTATACAATGAGAATTGAACTGCTTGATAGCACTAACAACTGCGAATCCATAATTGAGTTAATCAAAATGCGTAAATGCAGCAGCTCATGAAGGTGATCAAAACCATTCATATCATTTGCATTTATAGAGGAGGTTAACAGAGGTCAAATAACTGCAGTCGTTGCAGATTAATGCACGCTATTATTTATTCATTAATATTTCATGTTCTGGTGTTTTACCACACAAGTCATTGTACAATCGTCTGAGGAGTAAATTATAGGGACACCACTTATTATAGTTTCAGGTCTCTGTGTCTGTTTATCAGCTGTGCACTGTTCAGTGTGTGTAAAAATCATTAGAGATATCAAAAAAAAAATATTTACAAGTCAGTCTTTCAAGGGACGGCTACATTATTATGATCATGAAATCTGTAATCATTTGGCAGGCTTCAGTAAGCATGGGGGTGATCAATTGGACTTCAGGATTGGGTTTTGATGTAGCAGATATAACATGTGAAGTTACAGTACATTAACGTTAGGGTATCAACAGATCATTCCATTAATGGATTTGGACAGAGGAGATAGAAGATGAGACGCGATGTCATTATAGGAATCTTAACATGAGCATTTCCAGAGTTTATAAGCAAACTACTTTCAGCTCTCTGTTGCATTTCACTATACACAGCATAAGCCACGTCTCCATTAGAGTGGATTAGTTGCAACTACACACACCAAGATTAATGTCTGGAAGCATTTTGCATATTAGACCTTCTATAGAGACGGCTTAAAGTATGCTAATTAGCTTTTTTAAAATTCAAAATCCGAAGAGAACTAATTAGATTTTGACTACATGGATCGAATAATGAAAACTGAAGTGTTTATATCATTTTGTCTACATACTGGAAGTCCAAAACCTTACAAACTGACCTCCATCTTTTTGAGCTTAACTTTGCTGGACTTGATTTTGATAGCAGAGGTTTAACTGTACGTTTATAAATGGCTGTTTTTCTTCCATTGGCTCTGTCTTGACAATAACATGTGAAGATTAGCTTTTGCTTATCTGTGCGTTATCCTTTTTAACTTTTTCTTAGAGTTTAAAACAATATTTGCCAGGCCTCGAAGGCAAGGTTAATGCAGTATTGATGTCTGGTGGAGATGGGTGATTTTCCATTGCGTTTCACCTCTGAAGAGTTGTAGTGTTCCCAGTGAGCTGAGGATCAGCATGTTCAATCTCTGGTAGGGCTGAAAGGATTTCTTATGTTTTTATATTTGCTTGTATTAATCTTTACAAAGCTGCGGCATGTTTGTCTTGCAGCACTTTTCATTGTGGTAAACAGCGTGGTCCAATATCAGCTGCCAAACACTTCGAGTGGTCTGGACTTAATCTAGTCAGAGCAGGCTGTGTGTTCTGCCTGGTAATGCTGCTTTAATAAAAGCTAGTACATAAAGTGAACGTTTCTAAATGATGTACGGCTGTTTGCATCCTGGTTAGCTTCCAAGGTAAGGTAAATCAGTGTCACTGAAGCATAATAAAATACGACTTCCAAAAAAAAACAAACATTTGATTTGAATGTGTACCATACAAATCATTTATTTTATCGTTAGAAAGTATTATTAAGCTCTTGTAAATGGATAAATTACAGCCCCAGGAAATGCACAGCATTAATTCAGCCGGCTTCGATTATACAGTTCTCTTCGGGATTAAAATTACGCATTGTAATGCTGGTGTACCTGCTTTCCTGAGTATAAATCTAGTGAGGATTAATTATCCTCTAATTCTCCCAGCAAGTGGTGATATACCCGCCAGACAACTGATAGTGTGAGTGAAGCTGCATTATTTATTCTCTCGCTCCCAAGAGAAAGATAGACATACAGAATTTATTTGATAAAACACAGATTTAATTAGATCTTCAAATTCTTTAGCCTGCAGTTTTATAGCTACACCTCCTGGCACACATTTCTCCTATTAATGCTGAAAGTAATATGCAGGACTATAAAATGTTTATTCCTCAATAGAGATGGGCGGATAGTAAAACACTCTAAATGCTACCCACTGGTATCTCAATAATACCCTGAAATTCCTTCAAACCATGTAGCACTACCCTTACTCTATTTTATCTACAAACTTAATGGGAAGATGCTAACTTTAGGTAATGAAGTTGATAGGCGAAGGGGTTTCATATGTAGTGTAATTAGTTTGTGTCTTACCCATATTTTATTTCAGCAGTCACGAATTCATGACATGCACTGCACTGTGTATGAAGCCATAAGCCTTATCCTTGTTCCAGACCGGATTCACTTGTCATGAATTTACTGTGTTTTGCTCTCTTTGATCCATAAACAAGTGTTCATGTCCTCAAATGCCTCTTCTGCATTAAACTCTGTGTTTATTAAACACCTTGACATTGTTGTTCTGTTACTTGGGGGAAGCTGGAACGCGGTCTTGTCTTTGGATCATTATCCCTTTCGACAGAGCGTGCCTTTCCCTTTCTGAGCTACCTGGTATTGCAGTGCTGCTTGCGGCCATGTGGAGCAAACATGGGATGCCCACCTAGAGAGAACGGAAGACCATTCGAGAGCAGGCTTGCTCAGACAATGATTGCCATGAGATACATCGATCGGTCAGCTGTCTGGGAGTTTTGAAGGCTGTAGTGAAATCTATACACTATAATGGGCTGCCGTCCCATTTAGGGATCCTGAAAGTGAATGGCAATCACTTAGTTTCAATGCTTGCTGATGGCGTAATGTTTAGGTAGTGTGAATAGGGTGTTAGGAAGGACTGATAAAGAGGTTCACAATGAAACTGTGCTGTATAAGGAACAGAGGAGCAACCTGGCAAGACTGCTGAGTGCTTTTGCATGTCTGAAGGCGAGATGCATGTTGGGACCCCTCTGATCTATTTAGCCGCTACAGGAATCAATCCAGGCTTTCACCTTCCTCCATTCCCCCCCCCCACCTCTGAATAATACACTGACAACACGTGCTGGGAATGTGATTGTTCAGAGAGACGAAGGATAAGGCAGTGTAAAAAGTTGGTTGCAAAAGAAAACACCAGGACAAATAGCACTCAAAGGTGTTATGGATTCTGTTGAAACCGAGGTCAACACTTTGTCGATATGTGTGGCTGACTGTTGACACACAAACTTTCCAAATCATTAAACCCTCAGTTTAAATGAGTTCGCTTTGTACACCAAGTCGAGTGGATTGATTTTTCAACCAGGAAAATCAATCTTGGCTCCTTTTCTTCATTAAGAATATTTGAGCATTACAGAACTTGCTTCATATGTATGTTGCCTCTCTACTTTACTAGCAATAGCTGCTCAGAAAATGTGTTTCTAACATCCAGGAAGGATCCTCTCAGGTATACGCAGTGCACACATGCAGGAAATTGTGTTTAGAGAAATTTGTGTGCAATTGCAGTGTACTGGCTGTGTGTTTAAAGACACTTGTGCTTCTGACATTCATGAGAGCAAGGTTGGTGTAGGTTTGCATGGGTCTCAATATAATATTCCATCCACACACATTGTTTCAGATGTCCCAGGCCTCTAGGTAATCTGACTTCTCGCTTACTGTTAGGGGCCATGCTCACTGAGCCGCACTGTCCCTCACCAGCACTCTAATTTAGACAGGCACATCTAGGAGGCTGTGTGGTCCAGTGGTTAAAGAAATGGGCTTGTAACCAGGAGGTCACCGGTTCAAATCCCACCTGACCCACTGACTCACTGTGTGACCCTGAGCAAGTCGCTTAACCTCCTTGTGCTCCGTCTTTCGGGTGAGATTGTATTTGTAAGTGACTCTGCAGCTGATACATAGTTCACACACCCTAGTCTGTGTAAGTCGCCTTGGATAAAGGCGTCTGCTAAATAAACACATAATAATAATAATAATTCCTCTATTTCAGGAGGGGAATAACGAATGTGGTACAGAGTGCTGATAGAAAAGAGCCCTTTCAGATAGCCAAGGATATAGAACACAGACAGTTTACTGTCCTGCACACGCGCACACACACACATGCACGCACGCACGCACGCACACGCGCACACACACACACGCACGCACGCACACACAGCTCTGGTCTAGTTGGCATGAAACCCAATTTCCCAGAATAATCCCTACAGTATATAGCATGATTTATTGTATCGATATCACAGCAGTGCCCTGACATCCCGAGCCTTGCATTGATTTCCCTTGTGACGTGCCTCAAGAGGATCTCAGGATGCCACCAGGAGTGCTTGTAAATATGCTGCTCAAGTGAGAACTTACTGAGGTATGAAGGTGATTGGCCTGTTCTCTTAGTTGATGGGAGCCTCCCATTCATCACAGTGATAGCTGACCTCGAGGAAGGTGGCTCACAGATTATTTGGAGCCAATAACTTGATGTGGGTGCGGAGCCGAGAAGGACCAATAAGAGGTGAGAGGAATCGCAATGACAGCACGGTAAAGTCCAGTGCAGTATCAGATTGAGTGTCTTCCATCATCTGTGATGCTTTGCCAGGACAGTCCAGCTTTTCCATTCCCATTTTTACTGTATTTGTAACAAATGCAGATTACTCAAACAATCTTGACACTTGTAAATATAAAAAAGATCAATGTGAAGGTAATTAAAACAGATCCATGTGAATTAATTAAAACAGATCCATGTGAAGGTAATTAAAACTGATCCATGTGAAGGTAATTAAAACAGATCCATGTGAATGAATTAAAACAGATCCATGTGAATTAATTAAAACAGATCCATGTGAAGGTAATTAAAACTGATCCATGTGAAGGTAATTAAAACAGATCCATGTGAATTAATTAAAACAGATCCATGTGAAGGTAATTAAAACTGATCCATGTGAAGGTAATTAAAACAGATCCATGTGAATGAATTAAAACAGATCCATGTGAATTAATTAAAACAGATCCATGTGAAGGTAATTAAAACTGATCCATGTGAAGGTAATTAAAACTGATCCATGTGAAGGTAATTAAAACAGATCCATGTGAAGCTAATTAAAAGCTCAGGTTCACTGGACCAAGAAATGGAATGCAAATTTTTCGGTTTCTGTGCGTTAGCCAGTTTGTTAGATCTCTTTATTTGGCAGGAGAGAAACTGATTTATTGCCGTGGTTAAAATGAAATTCATCATTTCTATTTTTTTATAGCATGTGTTCAATGACAGTCGGGATTTCTACTTGGTTAAACAAAAATGAAATAAAAAGCGGAATGCTTTTATTTCTTGTTCCAGTGTCACAGCTGGGTGGATATCAATTAGATCCTTACAACGGATTGTAATTAAACCAGTTTATCAGAAACAACGTGATACAAGATATCGAACCCCTCTGATTTATTGCAGCATAGCTAGAATACAAAGACAGGGCTCCCAGCAATGTGAATTAATGACAGGAACAGCGGTCTCTCTTATTACTGCCATAGCACCCATACCTGATCCAGGCTGGACTTCCTTCCACTGTGTGCTTCCACTGCGTGCTTGAAAGTGGTCCTTGAAAGCTTGAAAGCAGTTCTACAGAACAGCTGAACTCAATCCACTGAAGAAGGCATTGCAGCTGGAAGTCAGGATGTTCCAGAGACTGCGCGCTTCAATTCCCTTCCAGGACTGTAATGAACACATCTCGTTTACACAACCTGAACAGGGAGTAGAATGGCACTCCCTTAATATACAGAGGGGCACCATGTGTTCAAATTGCATGTCTTAGCAGAGAGCTGGTGTAGGGTTCTTCCATCATGCCTGGTGAGACTCAGTCACCGAGGCCTCAGGAAGGGCAGCCTGGCAGGTGAGGGGCTTGGAGCTCACATTGTGTGTAATGTCTGCTTTAAAGAAGAGGCTGTGATCTCTGTGCTCACTTAAACAGCTCCTGATCTCTTCACTCAGTGCTGTAATAACGGTACAGTCAGTTCAGTTTTACAGCACCCATAAAAAATAAAAAAAATCTCTACAGATAAGGTTATGTGACCTTCCACAATATTTAACTGGCCATTAAAGGTTATCCTTCAAGGGTTATTATAAAATAATAATTGAAAGCACATGGCGATGGCTACGGATGAGATTTAACTGTGGATACTGGATGAGGTTTTTTTTTTTCTTAAGAAGCGTTCTAGAGATTTTCTTTTTTTAACAAGCGAGAGTGATAAAATGTTTTTTTTTTTTTTTGAGTTGCTGTTTTTAGAAATATATCACTATGGTAAACTATGCTCATTTTATAAATTAGGTGGGCACCAAATGATGGGCAATGTAGCATGACTGCTGCCGTAGGTCATAGAGGGTCCAGAAGCTGGCATAGAGTTGTAATCAACTCAATATAGGTCACCAGAGAAAGCATACTTTTCATCAGGAAAGCATGCTTTTCTTACATGGAGGACGTCTGTCTTACTGGCTCGGTAAATCCCCGGGATTTCAGGGAATTCTGCAAGAATCCCATACTTTTTTTTTTTTGCAGAATCATTTTATGCCGACAGTACGGGGAAATGTTCCTCTTTTTAAAAATAATTTATTTCACCTTTGAAACAGTTTTAAAAGAGCTGAGATGATATGAGTTTAAAAAAAAAACTGTCACCTGTCAAAACTGTCAATTTGGGTACCCTGTCAGTTTGGAGTTCGTCAAACCTTCTGAGATTCTGGAGATCCATCAAGGTCCTGAGTTCTTTATGCAACACACAGCACATCAGCTGGCAGCTGAAGCGATTTCTTCGGGCTCCCTGTTGTACCTCATGTTCTCATGTTGTTCACATGATGTTCCCTAAAGTACGCTCCCCTCTCTTGAGCACATAGACAGCATTTCCACAAGGAAATAGCTCAGGCTCTCAGAATGTGCCTGAATGTGGGGTAGTTTTGTGATGTGGGTTCATATCTGCAGTATTCATCTCATTTTAACCAGGGCCACCAGGAGGGTCATGTAATCATTTGTTCTTGTGGACAAAATGGACTTGGAAAGATCCTTAAAACACACGTTTCATGTTTATCCTGTAAGAGAACATCTTCACATGAATATGTTTCTTCACTAACATGTGTATATATGTATATGTATATGTATGTGTTTATGTATGTATCGATATTTATATCCATAGATATGTATTCAGATGGGGAATACACCCAACCTTGTTCCTATATAAACCTTGTCTGTTTTAGATTTTCTTTATGATTTACTGTTGCTAGATTTAGAAAGGAGATTGCTAGTGTAACCCATGCAATATCAAGCTCATCATTAAATGTGGGTGGAGTCTGGAAAGGACAGTGAGCACGAGAGCATTGAAAGGTAATCCCTCGGACCTAAAAACAAACAAACACAAAGTGTCAAAAGAAATCAGGTCCAATCTGGCACCTTATTCATTTCTTAATGAAAGTGATTTCATGTCGGGAATGTTAAGATCATTGTTCAGTAAGATGCAAGGAGGCAATCTGGTAAGGGCTCAATTCATGTAATCCCTTCGCTAAGACAGGAATCTGTTTGCCCAATTGAAGTCACAGCGGCGCTGCAGATTAAATAATGCTCTCGTAAATGAAAAGTCAATAGCACTTACGTGTTCACTTCTAATACCCTATCTAATCGCTATAAGTGCCAATTACCTTTAATGAATGGACTGTGTTTACAAGCAGGGCTGTCAAGAAATATTGCATTTAAAATAACATTATATTTGTACCCAGTGATTTGCACATAGGCCTTGGTTGCTGTGTGTGACTAAACAGTATATTCAACACAAAGATAGTCATGTCTAATGTTCATGTTGCATGAGCTTCACAGGGATTGGATTGCAAACAGCAAGGTTATCAAAAAGTGCTTTTCAAGCCTATTTTTAATGTGTAACCTACACATCCTACATGAGGTGGTAGAATTCACAGAACACACATTAGGGTTCAATTTATCACATTAAGTTTATTTGTTACAGAAAATGTTTTGTGAATAGGGCCACTAAAGGAAACGTATGTAAATAAAGTTGTGTTCTTGTTTTCTACTGTGTTGAATACATTTTTAACGAGCAATAATCATGTTTCCGTGGGGCTGTGGGAATAATAATATTTGCTAACAATCCTACAGCTGTGAGCGAATTGAATCAATGGAACTTGTTTTGCAGTTATTCGTTTGCATATCTGTTGGAAGTGTTTCTCTGGGGAACAGGCAAGGGAGCAGATTCTGTGCCTCCAAATAAAATCACAACAGTATACGCTGTGAGGAAGGAGATGGGGGGCAGTTTAGATGTAGTAAAAACCTTTTTTTTCAGACTCGTTAGTGTACAATACCCAATACTTTTTTTTTTTTTTTGTTGGCCCAAGGGAAAAATGTATTGACATCTGTACGCATTTGTACAAAGTGATTACAAAAGAGGAGTCTGTTCAGTGCTTAAGTAATATCCTGATCCTCTGACACATATTTCAAAGAGTTTCTTGTCTGTCTTACTTGCCACTGCACTTTTGCCTTGCTTTTTTGTTTGGGCACATTTCTTTTTTCACTGCAGCATCCTGCCCTTGCCTGACTCAGGCGCCTTGAGTATTAAAAGCCTAATATTGGTCTCCCTTCCCTGCATCGTCCTGGTTTGGCTTGAGGTCCGTTTTACAGAAGCAGTTCTGGACTGTTTAATAGTGGAATGCTGGCAGTGTTCCAGGGTAATGTATTTAATGGCACAGAGTGCAGCACATTTTCCTTAGGAAAGTAACCCCTCCAATATGGCATTTGTAGAACGTGCTGGTGTCAGTCAAGGGAACACATCCCTTCTTGAATAGCTGTAAGGAACAGGTGCCAGAATATAAATTACACTCATGTTCCCCTCAGAATCTTTTAGTTGCACTTACAGTACGCTTATAAATCTTGTAGATGTGTCGCCTTTCCACAGAGACGTAAATTTCATTTGCAGCAAACTGAGTTAAAAAGGTGTTTTTATTGGCTTGTGAGATGTTCTTGGTTCTCTTTATGAGGCCCCCTCGCTGCCAGACGGATTCTGTATTGCTGTTGTGTATTTGTACAGAGCTGCCTCTTATCAATTGAAGGAGTGTCAAGCCTTCCACACATAAAACACACAAGACATACCTGACCATCTGTAAGAGGTGAGTCCTTCAGCGTGTCTAATGACACAGCAGTGAAACAGAATGGGGTAAAGCAAAGGGGCTTGGAAACAGAGCACATAATCCCAGCTAACTGAGTGCCGCAGCTTTGTGTTGCTGTGCATTGCAATGCAACACAAGCGGTGTAGAGACTGCCTATTAATACAGTGCCCTATACTGTACAGCTATACTCATCCCACTGTAACATGCCATTATCTGCTGAGTTCTGAGGTCTGGTCCTGACTGACTGGTTATGACTTGGATTTTATTAAAAACCGGGCCCTGTGTTTGGAAGTTGAAAATGAAGCATTTATCTATGTCAGTAATTTCATTTACAAAACCCCAGTGCTTGTGCTGGCCCGAAGCAGCTTTAGTGAAAGTGTATACAATGAGTGTTCTTGTTAATGCTGCAGGAGAGAGGCAATGCCACCTCACAGCCAGCCTGCAATACAGAAATACAATGGGGTTCATTTCTTACAGGATTAAGGTGAAGGCAGGAAATGCATTAGGAAATGTGAGTAAGAGGTATAATAACAGAAAAATAAGGGTTTGAAATTCAAAATGTACAGTCCATCTAAACTGATCTCAACACAGTCAAATCTAAATCCAGCTCCTGTTTAGGTCATCTAAATTGTGAGCCATCAGAAGAGCATGTCTTCCACTGCACTCCGGTGCACTGGTTTATTTTAAGAGTGTTAAGAGAAAGGAATGGCCTTTATTACTACAACAGTGGAGTTATTGAGACCTGTCGTGTCGTCAGATTCACTGAGCACAGCCCTCAGTGTTATTAATAGATATCTTTTTAATATTATTCCTTCAATTTATCAAACTGCTGTGTTAGCTGTAGAGGCCTGGAGTGAGATTGTTACAAAGACGCCAATCTGTGGAAACATATTATTTCCCCCTCAGAAACCAGTTTAAACCCTGTTTAGTTCCCTGTATTGCTTATGTACAGGAGAGTTATACAAACACAACAGCAGTCCATGTCTATGGTCTCCAGACAGCCCTTACACAGCGTGATACTGGTGATGTTATTAAATCATTTCACAGTACATTACTCAATGATACCTCCATCTCACACTTTCACACAGTTCTGAAAGCTTGCAACCTCTTTGTACTAAATAAATAACTCCTCATATTCTGCTTCAAAAAGCATATTTTATAGAAAAGCAATACTCTGCAGAGATTTGGGAATTTCAAAGCATCAGAGAACAAACATATTTCAAATTTTTATATATATATATATATATATATATATATATATATATATATATATATATATATATATATATATATATAATGTGTGTTTTTTTTCATTCATGACTTTGAAAGAATATTTGAAGTACTGGCATGTTTTCTTCCTTAAAGAGTAAGGGTTTAAAATATCATTGAAGTTGAACCTCAATGGCAGTGAAATCTCACTTGAAAGTAGTGCTATTTGACAGTCTTTCCCGTGCGTAGTTGATATTGACTCATGTAGCCTTATCGCCAAAAGGCAACGTTCCCTTCCATCGAGCTTGTAAGAATCAAACAAACACCAGACTGTGCATGCGTTGTATGAAACGCAGAAGAATGCTTTGACTTCATCTGTTTAGGATTTGATTTGGTATCTGCCACATTGCTGCTGCATTGAAAACATTATTTAAAAAAACTGTTTTTATTTTCACCAGCAGGTGGAGACTTCAACCCTTTCTAGATAAAAAAAAACAAACATGGAAAAATAAAACACAGTTTTATACTTTAATGGGAATCCTAACCCTAACGCTAACCCCCTAACCCCCTAACCCTAACTCTGAAACTAACCCTAACCATCTTCTGATACAACTGTGTACTTACATAAATCATGCAAAAATATTTACATGTTAGTACATTGTACCTATGCATAATGACATTGTAATGATGTGTAAGTGCACATGCATTCACTATGTAACTACACTGTAAATACACAGTAATTACAGACACAATGTAATGTGTTACCTTTAAACATGCAATAATAGATATAGGGTTAAGCTAATCACAACAGCATTTTTTTAAAGCGAATCTACAACATGTCAAATATTCTCAATTAAGAGGGCTGCCTGCAAAATGGCCTTGTTTCTGCATACTGATTTACAGTATAATTATTGAGAATTTATATTAATGAATGATAGGTGGGGACTAAGAAACTAAATTTATCAAATGATGTGTCTAATCTCTGCAAGCAATTATAAAATAAACAATGGGGAACTAACAAAAGCAATGTAAAACACTTTGCTCAGGGATTAGGATTTATTCTTCAGGGAAGTGCTGTCTGCAGTTCAGAAATCTCATTACTAAACCAGAGATGTTAAAATAAAGGTCTATTTGAAAATCGTAATCTTTTTGTTAAGTTCCCTTGGTACCACTGCAGCAATAGAGCTTGTCAGTCTAAATACAATCAAATCAAACATCTTTGCAGCAAATATTAGGTTGCAGCATCTTATAAAAGGGTTGGTTCTGTGGGGAAGAAAGCGTCGTCAAAAAACACAGCAGTTTCCATTTTCCATGATGCTATTTACACAGAAACTGCTTCCTTGTGTCTTTAAGTTTAATTTGAACATAAACAGGGGGAAAAGAAGGAAGAATCTATGGGCTTGTGTTTAGTGGAAAGAATACAACTTTCCTCTTAATGTAAAATAAATCTGTGGAAACTGGAGACCAAATACAAAGTAACTACTATGTAAAGACACAGTAATTAGAGACACTTCATGTAAAGTGGTACCATTAAATTAATCACTGTCACCAAATTATTGACAGAAGCTACTACAATACTGTCTTTGCAATGTCAGTGCTATAACTGACCTATGAAACAAAGTGTATTCAGACTTAAGCAAATACATGTTTGAAAGCACACACACACGCTATTGCTTGCTCGTTGGTAACACATTTGTCATTTACTGACATGTGTTGTTCTTGCGTTAGATGAAGGATGTTTTTCTCAAGGGAAATGTGTGTTCTGGCTGCTGAAAGAAGCTCTGCCTTCTGGCCATGTGAGAGTATGAGAGAGGGATTGAGCAAAATAACAAAGCTACTGCTTTCACTGGCAACATCAATCTTGTAAACTACCTGTCTGAACCACTGAGAAAACCACTGGCAAAGATAACTTTTGATTTCAGATATTCACATTATGGAACTATTGGAGAGATAAAGTATGTGCAGAAATGCATGTGAAAGGAAAACCTAGTAAACTATTAACCACGGTAACCTTGTAAGAGAGAGTGGTTTGTGGTTGGTTGCACCTGAGTGGAGTAACAGCTGAATACAGCAGACCCCCGTTAATCCATGCAGATCGGGACCAATTTGAGCCCGAATCAGTGAAAAACACGGATTATCCGAACTTGAGTTTACTGTTTGGGAAATCCCTGCGTTATTAATTGAAAAAATAAAATAAAATAAATATCCCATACAATATGATTTCCGCACTAATAAAGAGTGTGAATACCCGCTTCCTCATAGATCAGATGATTTCTGCACTAATACATTTTGATAATGTACTGTATTAAAACGCACGGGTTGTCGAAACACAAATTATTGAAACACAGATTAACGGGACTCTACTGTAACTCACTTCTATTGATAATTAGTAAGATAACAAAAGCCAACTGTAGTCACATATGTTCTGAACTTGCTATATTATAAATACCAGGCATGGAGGCGACACAGACAGAGAAACCTCTAATACCTCCAGGATCATCGTGGACCATCGGTGTATCAGTCTGAGGGCTCTCTCCAGGGATTCAGGTAATCTGATCAATTGCCTATCTCTGTTAATACTAGTGGCACGTATTGTATCTAAACAATAGCGTTCAATGTAGAATGTAATGTGGGTATTTGGAACCAATTAATGATTGAAATTTGAATCATGGTCTGGTCTCATCCTTATATCATAATAGAATAGTTAATTCTGTTTACCTCAATCCATACATCTGACAATGTAAATGCATCCCTTTGTGAATCATTGCAGACTCATTGCAGCCTATCAATCACATCCAGGCAGGATCCGAATACAGTAATTGAAAGACGTTCAGCATTTCCAGATGAACATTGATCTCCTTGAATACTCATTTCCGCAGACCACAGAAATGAGTTTATATTTCCATCAAACCCAATACTGAGAGTCTGAGGCTTGTTGCAAAGTGGCATTAAGTAAACAGGATTGTGTTTCACACTCTGTATCAGATTCATGAAACATTCCAATTGAGCTAAAGCACATACCGTTCGCTGGCATGGTAACCTTCCCAGGATGGGAAGACATGAGCCACAGCAATAGCTGAAGTATTCGTTTTCATTGTTGCTTTCACTAGTGTGGGCCACTATATTGTGGATTCAAATGGACCCTTTGGAGTTCTGCAAACAGCTGCTTCCTATTTATAATATAATATTCTGGCTGGAGTGCAGGATTGCTTTAAATACCACAGGATTGCTTTTATTCTTGTCATGTTGTAACCAGCAGTACACTGGAAATACTGCTACACAACATCCCTCGATGGTTACCAATGGAAACTCATTTTCCGAGCCCCTATATACAGTGCACAATGATTTCATTTTTCCAGTCTAATCAAAGGGTTGTTTTTGAAACACAAACAGGAAGCTGGGACTGTGCCACAGAAGTGATTGCAGTAAATCAATACAGAACCATGGGGCTTCATTAAATGTACACAGGGAATAATACTTAACAAGAAAAGAATCAATCAGTAAGCAGCTGTCATCTTTGACCCAGCTTCCAAATAGATGCAATCATTTTCTGTGCCCACTGCTTTCTGTTATGTGCCAACACCTTCCACAGAAAGGTTGTTTTTCATGTGTAGTTTCTGGGCTCTCAGTTAGCACTCACAGACAAAGATGCCTCTGGCTGCTGCTTCTGCTTTCTTTTATATTTTTCAGATGCACAAATATACAGGGTGCTGTAAACTCTTGCTATTCTGAACCTGCTGAGAGCTGGAAATGTTCCCAATATTGAATTGTTCAGAGTGCTGATCATAATCTCAACCATACTGGAAAAAAACACACAGTCTAGTCTATGTTTTATGTTTCTGACCCAATTAATAAACATTCATTAAAAAAAAAATCATTCATAAACCTCTGAGAGAAAAATACAGAAACAGATAAATGGTTTGTAACGTTAGATTTTTTAAGGCTTTAATAATCTTTTTAATATTCTTTTTAATCTCATTTTAAATATTATTTCTAATATTCTAATATCAGTCTAACACACAGAGGTCAGGGTAATACAACCGCATGGTTAATCTGATCCAGTTTAATACACAGAGGTCAGGGTAATACAACCGCATGGTTAATCTGATCCAGTTTAATACACAGAGGTCAGGGTAATACAACCGCATGGTTAATCTGATCCAGTTTAACACACAGAGGTCAGGGTAATACAACCACATGGTTAATCTGATCCAGTTTAACACACAGAGGTCCGGGTAATACAACATGGTTAATCTGGAAGTTTAAAAGCAGAGGCAATGCTTGTTTACCTCCTCATTGCCGTCTCAAACTTTCTGATTTTCTTCTGCATTCTTGGTATGGCGTGTCAAACTGAGCAGCACTGCTTGTCTAGTTAAAGTAAAAAAGCCCCTGGTCTGTCATGTAAAACTATTAATCTCATTCATCTTTCATAGACATTATAAAAGCTACTGTACTAGTGCTATGTTCAAGTGATACTTTTCCTTCTCTAGTCAGTCCCAGGAGGTAAAACATGCATCTGCAGGGGTCTCAAGAGGAGCATCCTCAGCTAGTTGAAGTAAGGGTTGGCACGCTCACAGCTAGTATACTAATTACCAGACTGATTGTGAAAAAAATCTTAAGTGCAGCAATTGTGGGAGCTGGAAAACAGAAGCCAACAGGGAGTGTAGCTCTCAGATTCTCTTCTCGTACAAAAGGGAGTTTGTTTTGACCTTCTATCTTTTGGTAAATGCTGCATCAGTCATCCAAACTCCTGTCTCCCTTTTCAGTCTTACATCATTTAGCTTGACATTAACTATATATATACATACACGCATTATGAAATATGCTGATGATTATTATGCGCAAGAAATAGAAGTTTATTACATTTAATGACAGATTTCTAATGTAAAGATTTGTCAGGGTATATTTTAATGACAGATTTCTAATGTAAAGATGTGTCGTGGTATATCATGTATAAGGTTTCTTATAAGTTATTATTAGTATCATTAATATGGTTCATAACACCCTTTATAACACAGATGCATCCTTAAAGTGTTGCTTGGTTTTTGGAGACTAGACCTGCACTCAACCTTGGCCCTAGAGGAGTTAATGTAGAGATTGGGATGCACGTTGCTGTAAACTATAGCTATAGATGGAGACACGAACCATGTCCTGGAAAAGTACAGCAGTATCAGCCAAGAATAAATATTTCATGGTTCATCTTTAAATATTAAAATATTGATTCCAGAATGTGTTGGAAAAGGTTCTATAGTCAGATGGCTTGGTTCAAGATGTTAGGCTGTCAAATTGCATAATGAATGTAAGGGTTACCCGCCAGTAAACGAATGCCATTTAAGATGTTTTTTTTTTTTTTAAAGGATTGTGATATAATGTTGGTGGTTGAATTTACAATAAATAAAGTGGACATAACAGCCATTACAAAACTAGTGAACTCGTGACAAATAGCCATTCCTCTTAATAAAAGACCAGTCTGCATGAGATTAATGAATGGAACAATTTCAAATGTTAAAGTTGAACATAATAATTAACCCAATAGCGGCTTTTGTTATTCAGCATTTAAGGAATCTGGTGCTGTTGTTCATTATTCATTCCTTACAGTTCCTTTCTCTCTGCTCTATTTGGTTGGATAAAAGGCTATTTAAATACAATTAAAGTACAGTTCTGTAAGTGTGTTATTAAAAGGAACTGACGTCTGTACAATTTAACCAAATGACACTCTCCATTCTACTCTGCAGCCCTTGCATTGCTTCTAAGGAAGCCTGTCTTTACTGTCCCTGATCCTGAGGAAACAGCACCTCTCAAATAGCACATTGAACAGCCTAATTATAATTCCTACATGCAACTTCAACACAGATCAATAGAAATCTGCTTTTAGAATCATGGAGATAAAGAGGCCTTTTTCTGTTAAAAAAAGAGAGGTTCAGAGGAACAATTGACTGAAAACTGAAACACAAATCCATAAATGTGTTATGCAATGTAATGGAAAGAAAACTCCAGACAACACTATGAAACCTACACACACTTCCCATGAGTGTAGTACAGCACATTGGACATGCAGTATCCAGGGAGAGAGAATGGATAGTTTCTGTGGGCATCAGAAATATCTGGGAAGCGTAGGCAGTAAATAAAAGGATCGTATTGTTCTTTTCTTTTAAAGCACTGCATTGTCATAGTGGAGAGTGTTTGCTCGTGTGTCTCTCGGTCGTCTTCAGTGTAACGCAGTGTATTCTGGGATGTCAGAGCAGGAACTGAAAAATGACAGCTTTCATGACATTGTCAAGTTAATCTGCCTAAGAGAATGTCTGACTTCAAGGCTGACAGTGATAAATAGCCAGATCAATTCAAGTGGATGAAATGAGTTGAGACAGTTAATATGGAAAGCTGGTGAGCAGATTTAGTTTATGTCTTTTGATGGGTTAAGATAACAAGTATTCTTCAATCAGCTATCTAAAAAATGAGTTGAGTTCAAGGTCCTTACAGGGAAATAAAAATAAAATAAAATAAAATAAAAACATGTGTAGGTACCCCTTTGTTTAAGCAGAGACTCATTTGAAAGATAATCATCTCTTCTGTTTCTGAGACTCACTAGAGCACGAAGGCTGACTTTTGGACAGTCTCGGACTCCAATTGCAATAATTATTGGGTAACACTTTACAGTGTCTCTAATTACTATGTATTTGCATAGTAGTTACTTAGTAAATACCTGTGTACTTACATGTAACTACAATGTTATTATGCACAGTTACAATGTATTTCATGTGTAAATCATTTTGCACAATCTAACCCTATCCCTTTTCTGATACAATTATATACTTACATACTGTATATCACGCAAATATATTTCCACATTAAGAGCCAGCATTGTAAATGTGTGTAAGTACACATGTAGTTACTAAGTAACTACTGTGTAAACACACAGTAATTAGAGACACTTGATGTTAAATGTTACCAATTATTGCAAGAGATGTTATGCATGTAAACACATTTCAGAATCCATATTCAAATTCCATTTTAGAATTCCCCTACCAAACAAACCCAAGCTATCTTTCAAGATTGGGTGGAGGGGAAGCGACTTCCATAGCTCTTCAAACTATCCCAAAGAACCCCCAAAGAATTGCTTCAGATTCATTCCATGCTTCCCAACTGATACCGGTGCCCCCGAACCCCGAAATTACTTTCATAAATCTTTTCCAATTAAAATTCATAAGCAAACCTTTCAGGGCGCAATTTATTTAGGCAACCAAACCGACGCTGATTCTGAAAAAGGGAATCATTTCACAAAGGGTTTATTTCTCTGGTTTCCTCAGCGATATCTTCTCAAGCAGCACATTGGAGGACAGCATTGTATCTTGTGCCAGCGCTGTGACATTATCAGAAACTAACAAGTGAAGTTTATATTTGAAAAGGCAATAACTGATTATGCTGTCTTGTCAGGTAGTAAAATGATAGCGCCAGTAAAATCAACAGCAAGTTGCGGCTTAAATCACTGAAATAAACCCCTTACAATGGCACCACCTGAGACTGAAATGAAGGTTGCAAATGACAGATATTGAGTGTGCATTCCCTATTGCTCAGAAGTATGGCTAGTTAGATCATGCAGATCTCTAATGGGAGAAAATAAAACAGAACCTGCTACTGGTCTATTCAGCCTTGCCCCAAACCTTACTTTACAAGGTGAAACAATCATTTAACATTGCAGCTGCAGTATGCAATGAATCTGACTGCTCCCTTAAGGAACCTAGTTGTTTGGAGTAATGGGCTACTTTTGAGTCACCCATTAATTGTCTGGTAAACAATTATGCATGTAAAATACGGGCAGTCTGTGCTACAAGTTAAGTAGAAACCAAAATCTTATTAATTTACTATCAATGCTGAATGATTGACAGGAACATCAGTCCTTGCTTTTACTTTCCACACTGCTGACTGCCAAGACTGGTGCAAAATGCATTAAGAAATTATTAATGAACTTGATTCTGATTGCAATTCACTGCAGTGTGCATCTCTGCCATTAGTCACTGTTTATAAGTTGAGACGTTTGCATGTATAATTTGACCATCTAATGCAAATCGTACGGTGCTACAAGGAATTGAAATTAAGTGTATTTGCATATTAGAGTGTCAGGAGGCTGAGGGAAATATAATTGCATTTGAAGAGCACTGATCATAGCTAACTGACATGCTTGCTGGAAAAGGGCATGCTTAGTTCTTTTAGCCCCAGTTAGTCTCTTTAAACTCTCTACTGCCTGATCAAGCCCTGGCAGCCTGGAAGTGCTCTGAATGGTGTCCCGAGACTGCTCTGCATTGCTTCTGCTAAGCGACCAACACTTATTTCACTGGGGCTAACTGTGTTGTTTGTTGGATGTGCATGTTAATATCAAGGTCCTATATTGTAATCATCTTAAGGATTTCGGTTCACGCAGCACAAGCCACCTGGATGGAAATCATTTAGAGAGAGCTGCAAAAGATAATCGAGATGTGCCGTTTGGCTGACAGAAGACTAAGGGTGAGTTTCAATTTTATAAAATAAGGTATAGTTCTATTCAATGAAACTTCAAGAGACTGGGAGGCAACTGGAAAAAAATAAAAGGCTTTAATCATTTAGGAATGGAATCATGTATAGTGCATGTGAGTGGGTGGACTGGTCACAATTGAGAGCCGTCCCTCATTCTGCATTTACAATATCTTAAAAGCCAAGTCGATTCCCTGGCGTGAAAGACATCTTTTAATTTGTGAGAGACCAGGGAGAGATTTCCAATTTCTGCGAAGGCAATACAAATTCCTTTTCCTAATCTATCGTCGATCTTGATAAAGGTATTATCTTCACTTTGTCTTTAAAGGCAAACAGCTTTATAAATCTTATTTTAGATTTCTTTCTGAATGAAGTGCACATACACATCAAGACACAGAGGTGTAGGATGACAAAGAGGCACGAAGCTATTATCCTGGGAAACAAACCTAGAATAGTTAGCTGCTGTTAGTTTTAAATGAGACAATTGAAACTGCCCAGATTTAAGGACTCCATCCCCAAGCCGCCATTAATCAAGTAGAGAGGAATTCACTTCAATTGACTTTTCCTACCCTGTGTAAAATGGGTGCCATTTTGAGAAATGGAGCTGCTCTGCAAACTGAAATTCAACATGTTCCTCCAGAAACAGATAGAGGACATTATGGGACATCTGGTCCCTGAAGACACTACAGGTGGATAGTCAAGAAGCACTTGGGAAAGAGAGATGCATATGGATCACAGAGAGTGAGGCTTGGATTTGTTTTTCATAGTTTAGTCTTCAAAAAGGAGCTACGCCAGTTTAAAGCTTAAGAGACTAACCGTACCATACCCTCAAATTCATGTGTATAACGCAGGCAGACATGATGCAGAACATGCCCTTTAATGTTCTTCAAGTGCTTTTCATTCATCTGTAATGCACTCTTTGATGCATTGCTCTGACAGTCCTTTCACAGTATTTTTGCTTTTTCTTTTTCCGGTGGTCTTCATTGCAGAATCATGTCATGATATTTCCTTTGCATGTTGCTAGTTTTGCAAGTAAAGAGAAGTGCAGCTGTTCTCTTCCAGACCCCAGATGGTCATCATATAAATAGAAGCAATGCAGAACAGAACAGTGTCACCTCAGTGCTCCTCACCTCTCCTCAACTCACCATGCTCATCAAACCGTCAAGAACTATCATGTTGAGGAATGCATTTGATTTTATTTCAACAAAATGTAATCTTCGCAAAACAATATTCAAATGAAATAACCTTCGACTTAAAATAAATTGCACAACTTCTTACTCTTTGAATAAAGACAACAGAATGAAAATGTATATTAATATCAACTATAAAACTTTTTTTTTTCTTACTATTGTTAGGTATCCTAAAGTGGCTTGAGCAAGTAGTGACTTTAATGTGGCTTTAGGATTGCTGGCTCAGTGGTACTGTATACAAACCTGGCTTGTTTCATTCCCCGTTACTGTTACAAAACAAGACCAAAAATCTTACAAAGGTCTCAAATGTGCAGCTTGTAAGAAACACACATTACAGCAAACCACATATCAGGTTTTAGAAATGAAAATACATGTGCATTAAAAACAGGGCTTTCTTTCCAAGACTGCACATTTGAGACCAAGGTCAATGGTCAAGGTCCACCACTGAAGACATTGGGACAGTTGAAAGGTTTGTTATTTCCACTATATGGCATCAATGTGTGATACATTTGATATTTACAGTACATTGAAAGGGAAGAACAAAATGAGCCTGCCCATAAAGCTTCCCTCCTGTGTTCCCAGCACCACTGTGATTATTGAACCAGTGTGTTAAAAAGCCCCACAGTGATACCTGGGAGCTTTCATCTCGTACAGCATTTATTAAACTGCCTCTGTTGTTTGCAGCAAGATCAATTGGGATGCCTATAGGTGTTTAGTACCATTAATCATTAACCATAATTAATGACAAATAATAATGACGGTCCATTGTCCTCTTTGTCTTTTATTAGTTTCTCTGATGTGATGATTTATTCCTATAGTTAGCACTTTCATTATTTTTCCTAATTACCTGCACCACTTCTCCCATCAAAGTACTGTCCACTTGTAACACATAATTGCTTCTGCCATGAATCAGGTTTTGTGAGTAATGCTCATGCCCTCTCAACAGTTTTCACTCCATTAATATAAACATCTTGTAATGCAGGGTGTTATGTTGCTGTTGATACATTTCCTCATTAATTCTGATTTCATAGCTGGCTTGTTTTTGTGATGTCTATGTCCCCAGTTATTACTCACAGTTTTTCGTAGTTAAACTGCAGTGGTTAACATTCTTTCTGTTTTTGTAGTCTTCTGTTAAAAGCTATCCCGTTGCTCTTGGTTTCCAGAGCCCACGGCTCAGTGTTTTAAAATGCAAGCTCTGATTTATGGTGGCAGCGTGCAGAGAAATCAAACATTGCATTCTGAAGTCCTGCAGAGAGGAACTCACAAAAGCTACAATTCAACAAGCGCAGACCAAGCTCAAAACCAGCCTGAGTTTCAAAATCTAAAAACTTCTTGTATGTGAGTTGCAGTGTGCAGTGTTCCTCTAATAGGTGCAGCAGATCCATTATGCATCGGTTCAGCTCTGCAGCACAATATCAAGGGATACACGTTCTGATGGTAAATATTACATACAGTGTGACCCCACAGGGAATTGAACCAAACCATTTTTATGTATTTATTTTTTTCACAGAAAAACACTTTTCTAGTTATGTGCATTGTAAGGTACAGTAAGCTGAAAGCAGGATTCTTCTATCATGTTTTTGATTAAATGTTTTTTGGATTTTAAATTGAAAAATCCCAAGCCTAAGTGGTCTCTGTAAATGGGGAGCAAAAACGAAATCAGACAAATGTTGCTTTCATGAAAAGTCGATTTATATTTTTGGATTTAAAATGGAAAACTCCTTGGTTTAAATGCTCAAAGTGATCACTCCGAATGGGGTGCAAAATACAATCCGACACGTTGCTTTGGGGAAGGGGGGTCTTCATGATGCTTCCTCAGAAGACATTGGCAGCCAAATTCCTACTACTGTATTACTAACACAGAGACATGCTCCGGAGACCACTGACACAAACACGCTGAAACATTGTAAACCAGCACATGGGTAATTATACCCCTACCAACAAAATAAAGTTGTTTCTTGACGTCAGGTCCAAGAACAATTAAAGAGGATGAGAAGTGATGTCAGAGGGGGGAGGGGTGTCTATGCATTGGAAACAAAGACATTTCATGAAGCCTTCTTGTGCCTTTCCATTTCAATATATTGAGCTCCGCTCTTTCCTACAACAGACCATTCCCATTGTGTGACTCTTGGTAACCTTTTGTCAAACTCAAAGAACCCCTGTTCATCAAGGAAGTGTGTTATTTGCACATTACCAGCCTAATAACCGTTTCTGATTCTGGATAGTGACAAGCTAGTGACAAGAATAATTGGAGGTCACAGGTGCTGCTGACTTGAGGTAATTTTGTATGTTAACAAGATCCTTTAACAAGGCTTTCAGGAAAGATGCATGCTGGGAAACAAAACAAACAAGTGAGTAAAACTAAATATGACGTTAGCTAAGGATGCTGAAATGTGCATTTGGTCATGGAAGTTTTTCAAAAACCACCACAATATTATTTTACAACAACAACATGTTTTTTATTATTTGTAATTGTCCATAACAGTAAACGCACAATCATGACATATTCAGAAGCTTTAAAAAGACAGTTCCAGTTTCTTTTTAGTACATCTGTTTTGTTTTCGTTGCTTTTGCATTGTGTCCTATGCTGTTTGCTGTGGTGTTGTGAGCCTCTTGCCAGGTCGTCATTGTAAATGAGAATTTGTTCTCAGTTGACAAATCTGAATAAATAAAGGTTTTAATTGATGGATAATACTCACACGCTTGACCTTTCTTATCAGCTCAACCTTAGAATATGAATTTACATTTGATATTCTAAGTGAATGGGCAAACCAATTCATTTTTTTTTTTATTGATCTCGCTGCCCTTGGACCTAGCGTTATTTTTCTTCTTTTTTTGCATCCAAGGTTAAGTTAACAGCTTGTGGGTGTAGAAACACATTGGGAAGTCTTCAGGCTAGAAGAAGGTGTGATAATCTAAACAAATCAGATCAGGAATCAGAGGACATTGTTTAATGAAGGGGTAAACTCAAATACCCAACAGGGGAGAGGGCAGTCCTTGCTCAGCCACTGGATAGCTAAGATTACCAAAACAATAATTGGAATTCTGGTAATCCAAATCAACTCCCTGGGTAACTTACTCGATCCTTTCCTGTAAAACTTTCAACATTTTAGAAGAAGACAGCATATGTTCTAACCAAGTAGTAATTATTCGTCATCATTCATGTAGGATTTGAGTATATTTGATCCTGCTCACATGGAATTGTATTTAAAGTTACAGGTTCATTGATCTTAATAGCATGTGTTATTTATATGTTTCCAATGACTTCCCTAATTGAGCCTGGATCCCCTGGTTTAGGATGTTATCAGAATGCCTTGAGTGTAATATGGCATTGCATTCAGTTTCATACAACCTCCCATCCTACCAGGAATCCTGTTAGAAGTCTGTCTCTGATAAGAAAGCTGTTTCCAATGTTATTCGAGTCTTATTCGGTAATTGAGGTTTTCTTCCGTTTCAAGCCATTAGCAATCCTCTGTGGCTCATCACCATCGATGTACATCAGAAAATAACAATTTGAGTGTAGATTATTATTATTATTATTATTATTATTATTATTATTATTATTATTATTATTATTATTATTATTATTATTATTATTACATGTACTATTATGTACTATCTCTGCATGTAAGTATTTCTTATTAGTTTTTCTTATATTTCACATGTTATTTGCACTTCTACAATGAATGCATGATCCAGGTAGTGCACACCATTTTCCAGTATTGTACTGTATATCAATGTATTCCATGTAAGGGCTGCGAGAAAATGGCCATCAGTCTACAAACCAAACCATACATCACACGACAACCTCCAGCAAACCTAACTAGACGCAGCTGACCGGCAGCCCATGCAATGCGTGTTACCCCTGTCTGCTTAATGAGCATGCGCGCCTGCTGCATTGTGTGGATTGGGTCAGCCTACTGTACCCATTGAGTGTTCAGTACCAGGGAGAAAAGGCGCAGTTATAATGAAGCCCATGCAACTTAGCGGATAGCAAGTTCAATCATTGTGTCTGCTCGTTGTGCTGTGTACAAAATAAGAATTGTATTATTATTATTATTATTATTATTATTATTATTATTATTATTATTATTAGTGAGCGGACATTTAGCAGTAGGTGTACAGTATGTAGTTGTAGTTGTATATCTCCGTTCGGATGTTTTCCTATTTAGAATCCCTACGAACACGGTAAATCGGTAAATGGACTCAGAAAAAAAAAGGTCCTTGAATATTTATGAATGTGCTTCTGTAAACGTCACTGTGCAGCAGTGCATTGGGAGAGAGAGAGAGAGAGAGAGAGAGAGAGAGAGAGAGAGAGAGAGAGAGAGAGAGAGAGAGAAGCAGTGGTTGAAGCGTCATGCAGAAAACAGTCAGCAGCAGCACCAACACATCGCATCATCCAAACACAGACCTGCTTCAAGTTTCTGCAGCCAAAAATGAACACACCAACTGCTTCTGTTGTCGCCCAATTGCACACCCTGTGTGCTAGGAGTTAGAGACAAAAAAAAAAATACAAAGCAAAAAAAAGGGATCATGTTGAAATCGTAAGCAGTTTGCAAAGGATCGTGTGATTAAAACGCCTCTCTGAGCCATAGGACTGACAGTCTTTGATTCCAATGCAACTGATGTTTTTTTTTTTTAACACTGGATATGAAAACAATCGTGCAATATTTTTTGCTCCGTGGGTCCAACTGTTCTCTCTGAGATTTGTTCATTTCAATACGGAGAGCGGCACCCTTTGTCACAGTGCAAAAACCATACCGTGTGCAGGCGAGGGTGTGTTGGCGGTACGGAATTTGACATGGTGGGAAAGAAAAGTGTTTCAATAAGCAACCTCATTCACCTTGAAGTTGTGCTTAATTAGACAACACGCTGTTTTGCTACAGTCGGAGAAATACGATATTTTGATGACACCGTTTTCACAACCTTTAGCCTTTAAGCGTGCAGCGTGGAACCTCCGGAACGGCGTGGTGCTGAAAGGATAGCGCACGCTGTGTGCAGACAACCGGACTGGCTGCTGTTGTTGCTTCTCATGCCTTACCTGGCATAGCAGCTGTACATTAGCTATACATTATTCATCTGAATTGATCGGATTCATCCTCGTTAGTTTGTTTGCGTGTTTGTTCTCTTCCTTCAGCTTCTTAGGCTGTGTACGCCCTTTGGTTGAATGTTTGCCGGATTTCATGGCTGTGGCACGGAAGATCAAAACTTTGCTGACTGTTAACATTTTGGTTTTCGTGGGGATTATATTGTTTTCGGTGTACTGCAGGATCCAGGACCGCTCAGAGGAGGTCGTTCAGGTCGGAAGGAGCTCCGATCAACGGATCCGAAGCAGGAACGCCAAGGTCGGCAACTTAGTGGACAAACAGTCCATCCTTCAAAGACTGGAGCACCTGGAGGACGTGGTCTACAACCAATTAAATGGTACGCGATTCAAGATTATTATAATGAAATAGTATCATTTAAATATCGAGGTTAGTTATAACAACGTTAATTATAACAAGCTACTGTACTGTCCTAGGCACTTGTACACCTTTTGTTTTCTCCAGGTTACAGATTCTGTGGTACTTTGAGGAGACTGGTGTATAAAAAAAATAGTAATAAATAAATAAATACAAAAAATCTAAATAATTTAAAGAAATTTAGAAATCTGTAGACTGACACATGTTTCCCGTCAGTGATATTAGTATGTGCATACCAAATCCATGCTTTTAAAATTTTCACAGGTGTAGTTTGACACATAAATACATGAAATAACTACAATAATAGTATTTCTTTGTTACTAAAGTTTTGTATTAGAGCTCTGATAGATTGTGTAATGTATAGTGCCACACTGTTTAATAAGTATGTTTATCTAACTGCAGTTACAGTCAAATATTAAGTATAACATATAGAAAATGAAATATAATTAAGTGCCATAGGATCATGAATGTCTCCAGAATAGAGAGGACCTTGGTTTAACATGCCTGCAACTGAGTACCTCTTCTATACCACCACACCCCACTCACCGTGTACTGTCCAAGTTTGGTTGGGGTAACATTGACGTTTCATCCTTAGAGGATGACATTGTAATCAGTCTTGTGTTGGGATGCAGCCAGTCATCATAATGCTTTGCCATTCTATAAAATACATTTACTGGAAAGCTATAAAACTGCTCAAGATCTAGTGATTGAATGAATGTGAACATTACAGATACACTAGGGGAACGATGTGATGATGTGCGCATCCAATCAAATGAGCCTGCGGCTTATCACTGCTGCTCCCATTTAACTGACCCTGTGCTTAATGTAAAATCTTGCGTGCTCTCTCTCTCTCTCTCTCTCTCTCTCTCTCTCTCTCTCTCTCTCTCTCTCTCTCTCTCTCTCTCCCTCCACCACTACCCCTGTATATAGAAACAGTGCATTTATGAGTCTAGTCAGCACCATTGTCACATGACCATCTGGTATGGTTAATCAATTACCTAATTCATGAACTCATTCCTGAAGATGTTTGCACTGCTGGTCTCTGTTCAGAAATAGATTTTTCAAAGCTGATCTGGCATGAAACCCTCTTCCTTGTGTGTAACAGAGAATCAAAGTATCTGTATATCAGACTGTGCGTAATGTATTGACTCATAATACTGATGCAGGTTAAAGAAGATGCTTTATGTTCAGTCCTTGACATCCTATGCTTGGCTGGTCCATTCATTTCCTCTCTTTGTCTTCCATATAAATTCACTTAACTGTTTTCTCTGTCAACGCAGATGGATTCATTTTATCTCTCCTCATAAATTCTTCACTGTATAATGCTAGCTAGATGACCATTGTTACAGCTAGAGTAAATCAGAATTTATGACATTACAATTATGACCAAGTAATGAAACGAACCACTTATGATACAAGCTTGAGTGTCAACTTACATATATTACCCAATGCCAGTCAAAGTGTGTGTCAACTCACATATATTACCCAATGCCAGTCAAAGTGTGTGTCAACTCACATATATTACCCAGTGCCAGTCAAAGTGTGTGTCAACTCACATATATTACCCAGTGCCAGTCAAAGTGTGTGTCAACTCACATATATTACCCAGTGCCAGTCAAAGTGTGTGTCAACTCACATATATTACCCAGTGCCAGTCAAAGTGTGTGTCAACTCACATATATTACCCAGTGCAAAGTTCATTGCTCTTTGATTCCATGTTGTTACTGACATCCTTGCATATTGTACACGACACAAAGGGGTAGATGTACTAAGATGGGAAAATAGGCATTTGGGTGTTCACCTCAGAAATGCATTCAGCACCAATGGCAACCCACGAGAAAAAGCAGACTGGGAAATGCAGTAACAATTGTGACTGTTTAAAACATGCTTTCAAAAGTTCTTAACAAATTGATGCAATTGTAAGTGTTGCAGTTGCCGGCAGCTTTAGTACATCTCATTACAATATTTGAGAACCCTCATTTGCACTATCCCCACCCCTTTTTTTTGTGAATTTATGCAAGAATGCCCATAATCACATATTCATCTAAGGCTGAACAGCAAAGACAAACTGCTGCCGCAAAGCATTCCCTAAAAAGTTGCTAACAGCATTAAGCTTGTTTAGTACATTTCACCCTAGACTTCCGACTCCCTTGCAACTGGTTTGCGACTCTAGCAACAGCCGCAACACTTTAGTACATCTACCCCAGAATCCTCTCTGTTATTCCATTCCATTTGAATTCCAAATTATGCTATCCTGCAATAACAGGACACAGTGCAGTTTGGATAGGCACATGTCACAAAAGCTTCCATTGATTCACAGCACAGCCTGCTGTCAAACAGCTGATTCAGTTGAAGACACATAAAGTCTGTAACCCATGTACTTGGTGACCACCCTTATATTCTTCTTGACAAGGGAAGCATTCAGGGTATGGGTGAGTGGGACTGGAGGATGCTGTCTTATAAACAGGTTTCAACAGGGTGGTACGCCCGGATCTCCGCTTTCTAAATCGGGACTGCAGACAAAGAAACGCTAGAGACGTTCATTATTAACAGGTGGCTATAAACCTGAATTGAACTGCAGGTGGGGAATCGTTAGCCTGGTGACCTGTTCTCATGGGTTATTGCTCTGCTGAGCAATAAAACAATTCTTTATTAAGCCATTTTACTGCCATGAATGCTATATGGATTGGTCACATTTTAGCCACTAAAGAATTCTTAAGGGAGTCATAATTTACCGTTCTTAAACAACAAGATCGCCTTGAGCGCATCCGTTTCATAAATATTTATCATCTCAGAGAGTCAGGTTTGCATGCACAGATTTATTTTAGCATTGAACAGCGAGGTATATTCTACAGGGCTCATCTAGAGTACAGCGTGTCCTACAAATAGCGAATGCATCCCTCATTGTGCCCCCGCGGGGGAAGCTAGTCTTTTTTAATATTGCCAACACCTTGATAGTTGGTACAGAATATGAATGAATGCACAAAGCAGAGCAGAGCAAAAGCAAAGGCACATCAAGCTCTGGTGTTCTGTTGCTTCTCTACTTTTATACTGTAAAATTATTGGATCTAATTTGCCATTGACTGTGCACTTGCTTCAAAAATATGTCTAGGATTATTAAACCTGCTTAGTAATTCTAATTGTTACTGGGTTAAGGGTGGGTGGATAAACTACGACCCAGAGCTCTGAACTCCAATCTCAGCTCTGACCAATAAAACTCTGATTAACTGATTCAATCAGAGCCAGGCAGTGGGCGCATTGAAAGCAGCAATAAATCCTGTTATCTAATTTGAAGCACCAGACATGATCACATCATTGCAAGCCTGCACCCTGCGCCTCATCTTATGTATGATTAAATTCAACGTTTTGTTCTAACCTGAAACACCACATTAGAGAGCATGCAACGCCAATGCATTTGAAATAATGACCCGTATGTTTCACATAAAGAAGTACTTACTGTAAAGTGGCAGCAGTCTTTCAAATCCCAACCTGTGTCTTTGTTTCCCCCCTTGATTGTGACTGAGTGTGTTAAACACCCTAAAGAACAGAAGAATGATCTCTATCGCTCAGTTTATTGAAGCTTCAGGAAGTTTTACTGTACATGTTTTAATATCTTTCCCAAATCAATCGTAGTTTGCAAAGTATAATCGTGAGCAGAAGCTCTGTAGAGCAGTGAGCTACGCTAGCATGCCCTTCAGTCTGTGGAAAGCCTGCAAGCCTGCAGAGCCACCTACTGAGGCAGTAACTTTGCAGAACTCAATCATGCACAGTGAGAGGGTCACTCTTCTTGATACAAACTGTGGTGTATGCCTTCAAGGATCTGGGAGCAATGTATTTGGTATCTATTTTTCACTGTCAGCTGTATGTCTTAGGCCTTACTACTGACTAGGCAATTGAAAGGCAAGGGCAGAGGTATAAATGCCCTTTTCATAGCTGAGATAGCCCTTCGAGCAGTTACCCCTTGATTGTGAGCTGGAGATCTACCAAAGCTTGGTCAGGGGAAAGAATTTACATTATGGGCAATTGTCAGTCAGTGATTGCCATACTTCATTTGCCATAAAAAAATGATGACAAACAACGTGTGTTCTTGTATTCCTTATTGTAAACTTAGTTAACTGACTGACTTGCCAATAACACCAGTTCTGTCCTCTCTAATTAGTGCAGAGCTGTGTTAAAACTAAGTGAACCTCCTGAGGGTAAATTATAGGCAGTACATTGCAAAGAACTGAATTGTCTTTAACCATGCCAAAAAGACCAAAGATTGACATTGACTGAAGACTAAAGCTCAATTCTGGAACTATTTTATATATAAAAAAGCACTATACCTGTATGTTAATTGCAGTACACAACCATACATCTTTATGATTTTTTTTGACTGTAGCAATTCCTACAAATGTAATGATCAACGCATTCCATTGCCATTGACATTGTCTGTGGAACGCTTTGACATTCAACTTGTGTGCTCTAACACCACTGTGTTCATTGAAGCGGAGATGCTCTGCTGGGATACAGCACTGCAGCGAGTCATTGATTTACAGTGTCATGAAGCATCATGGGAGACACGTGGTGCCGTGGTAACAGACCGTGCTGTGGGATTCTGAACCCTGCAGGTCAGATGAGGTAATAAGCTCTATAGCTTTACAGTGGTTAAGACGCTTTTCAAGCAGGTGGGATCCATGTGACAGATCAAAGTGTACAAGAACAGGGAGTCAGATCAATTAATTGTTGGACGAAGTCTCTCTGGTTTGTTTGTTTTTTGTGCACCATGTTCGTAAACATTGCACCTCAAAGGCTGTCTAAACTCTTACCTTCTAAAGCAAACATCACTCAATCAAACTGTCGCGCTCAGCTGAGGAGAGCTCTTGTTGTCAAGAGGCAGTTGGTCAGGATAGGGACCGAGTCAAACAACAGCACTTTACTGGGACGGATGTGCGGTCAAAACCAAGTACTACAGAGCAGAACCCCCTCTGGGGCCAGGCCAGTGTGCAGGAGTGAGCAGCAGCACTCTGTGATGACACAGATTAATAAATAGCTGCTGCACTAATGACCTGATTAACAATGAATTGGAGAGTTTGGAAACACCCTTCATATCCAGGAGTTGTTACGGCTATTGTCTGCTATTGTCTTTTATTAACGGCATTTTTGAAGAGTACAAACTACTAATTTTTATATATATATAAAAATTATAATAATGTCCGTTGGGTCATTTATAAAGACATGCTCTTGATACAGTGTACAACTCACTCTCTAATACCTTATTAATAAATATATTGGGATCTGAATGAAATCAAAGTTTCTGGGAATATCATAGATTTACCTACCGCAGTATCTGATTTAGTATCACATCTAGAATCAAAGGTAGCAGTGATTAGTTGATCTCATCTGTTTAGGGATTCATTAATCATGTTTATTTGACCTCCAACTCATTGGATAAATATCAACAGCAATGCTTCCTGTAGTACCCGGTGAAGATATTTCATATTTAAAGCTTGTTTGTGATGTTGAATAGCTGGCTTGTGATTTTGAGTGAAGCGTTCCAGTTGCATACAGATTGTACTCATTGGGCCCTATTCACAGAACTATAATGACTCTTTTAAGGAATGTCTCATTCTGATAGTCCAATCAAGCTTGCAGATCATGAAACTCTTTCATAAAGTGTTTATTAGTTTATTCTTATTTTTCAAAGCTTTAAAACAGTCCTTCGTGTGTTGTGTATATGGCCTATTATTTCACTGTATTCATTTAAATAACCCTACTAAAGGTACTTATTTCATGAGTGTTTGATAAGCGAGACTAAAGTAACAGCTCACAATGCATTCAGTCAATAGAAACCTGTCCGCCTCTAACAATCTTGGTTTAGTTCGTATAGTTATTCATGCTTTTTAATATATTTAATATCATTGCAATTTGAAAAACAAAGATGAGGAAGCTACTTTGATGAATACCTAATGGAATTGAACCTCAGATATAAAGACACTGATGTCAGTAAGTTACTTATTGTGATTGATTTGTTAAAGTGAAATTCAGTTCATACATTATACATTCATATATTACTCATCCCATGTGATTTGTAAAGCATTGTATGTCTTATTGTGGGTATTGGCGGTAATTGTATTCAGGTTGTGTTCAGCTATTGCCAAGAATAATAATTGCAACAGACTTCTGCTATGTTGGCAGGACCCATCTTGAAGACCCAATGTGGGAGTCTCAATCTGCTTAAGTCAAGCTCTAATTAGGACATATCCTTAAAACATCCTCCATTTTAAATTCTCAAAGAATAGAAACACATGAAAGAACACTGTCACTGGAAAGAAGACCCACATGGCAAGATCCACTCTGACCCAAATATTACATCATTTGTAGATTTCTATAAACAAGTTCAATCCTGGCTTAGCAATCATATACCATGGTGAACTATTTCCAGACCATACTTGCATAGTGTGGCAGAACAGGCAAGCCTTGATCAAAATGCATTTTCATTACAGACCATGGAGTTTCAGAACATGGTCGTACAGTACAGTACAGACAATCACAACCAATGACTGCCAACAATGGTGCCATGGTTAACGCTGGGTAACGTAAGGCAGAGAATGCACTCTGGCTTCAGGTAGATTTCACGATGCATCTTTTCTCTCCTAAAGGTCTTGCCAAACCAATGGGATTAGTGGAAGGACCTGGTGGTTTGGGGCAAGGAGGAGTCGCTGCCACCCTGAGGGATGACAGCCATGAATCAGAGAGCAAGTATGAAGAATACGGCTACAACGCCCAACTGAGCGACAGGATATCTCTGGACAGATCCATTCCGGACTACAGACCAAAGAAGCAAGTCAATCAATCAGTCATAGGCACACTATTGCTTATCCAAATGCTAATACACTTTTTGACCTTTTTAGGTATTTGTCTAACTTAAGCTTGGCATTTGGTTAATGGCAGATGACATCACCAGTGCTATAAATACTGTGCTCCGCTCACGATCAGATTCTGTTGTCAAATACTGCCTGGGGGAGGAGGGGTATTTAACAACCGGAGACTGATAATATGCAAAGTAACCTATTCTTAGACATGTGCATTTTTAAACTGTGTTTTAGAGACAGTTTTGTTACTATTTCATTATTGTTATACTGTGTATATATATATATATATATATATATATATATATATATATATATATATATATATATATATATATATATACACAGTATATATATCGATGTAGACAACACTGAGCAGAACACATATAAGCTGATTTTCATTCATTTCAGTTTGTGAAACCGATAGCTAGTTACAGATCTTGCACGCTGGTGCTTAATTAGAAGTTAATTGCACAGGAGCTATCAAGCGGTGCTCTTCGATGACTAGGGTGTTTAATAGATGCTCTCCACATGTTGCCCATCAGATATGATATTGATTTCTCTTTTGTACAGATGCTGGGGGCCTTTCCTAACTAGCTATGCACTTGAATTAAAGTCTCTATCAGCTGATGGCATGGCTGGCTGGTGCAGGAGCTCCTACACTGGAGCGCAGAGGCATCCAAACCATGTATCATGTCATTACCAAAAGCCATCCAGCGTGGATACATGTTGTATCTAAGAAGACGACATAACATAATAAGAATAATTACACAGCAATACGCTTTTTATAGATGTTATTCAAGGAGCAGATTGTATTATCCAATCTATAACAATCTAATATCCAACTTGGGGTCCAAGCTTGCGTTTGTGTGTAGAATGTGGTTTACAGTCTGAAGCGCAGAATCCCCACAGTATTTTTATATTGTTTTCTGAATGGATGGCACTCAACACTTTTGATTATGTTATTTTTTATAATACACAATAGCAATACGGAAAAATAGTATCTCAGTATCTCATACAGAAAAATAGTATCTCAGTATCTCACATCTACTGAGAGTCTGGTGAGACCCTATAATAGGAGTTCCATTCCAAATATTAATGTTACATCTCCAGTGTTGACAGGACCAGATGAAAATGAGTCTTTAAACACAGCTTTCACATCTCATGCAATTCAGCTTAAGAGTTTCCGATTCAGCTTGCGTCTGTCACCGTGACAGTGAGTAACAGCAGAGTGTTTTCTCTGTATTTGTAAGCAATATATTTTAAGATTCATTTTTCTTACAGGTACAGCATTACACAGAATAATAGAGAACCACCTCTCACCTAGAAATGAAAAAGGAAATGAACCAATAGTTCAACACTTTACAAAAAAATAACATCACATAGATGAACTACAATTTGTAGTTTTAGAAGAAATTAAATTAGATCAATTACAATTGAAATAAATGGATAAATAGACTCAATACCATGATGCCTGAAGGTTTAAATAGAAAGGAATAGTAGATCATTACATCATTAACTGTGTAATAAATTACATCACAAACAAATCAATAGATTTAAATAGAAACAAGTGCGTGTAGTTACCATGGCATCAAAAGCCCACAAGCACCTCCACTGTTTGTTTTCAAACACACTTTCCCTTGACAAAGGTATGTTAAACATACTGAAACATTGGGAAATTGTCTCTTTTGAGCAAAAAGTATGTATATAAAAAAAGGATAGCATCAGAATGATATTTGACAATATGTCTTCTTGGCAATGTGGTCTTGACTTGGAACAGTTTTCAAAACATCAGCAAATCAAAATAACATCCAGTTTTCAAATTATTGATTTATGAAGAGGTGTAATTAAATATATATACACACAAGTGCCTGCCCAGGATATGTGAGTGGAGTGTACAGCATATCATGCTGCATGACAGGTAGTGTTCAGAATGTAAGTTGCCCTGTTGCTCTGCCTACAGCCCTCCCTGCTGAGCGAGTCTGGTGGGAATTTGATTATGATTGCTTGTTGCTGCACAGATTCAGTTCCATCATCACAGAGACGAGCCACTCTCTAGTTCTCTTTACATTCTTTAAATGCACAAACCCTAAAACCCCTCCAGGACTGGTATGATTTGTTTTTTAAAGTCTGCTCAATGTGGTTAACCGTGTTTATTTGCAAGATGAAGGGATGCATGCTCTTTAGTTAACGTTGTGCAGGTTTGGCTTCTGCTATGTGACTCATCAAGCTTCTGAATATCTTAACTGGTTTCCTGGATTCAGCACCCACATTTGCCTGAGGGCAGTTTCATATTGTAATGCTAACTGCATACTGTGAATGCAAATACAATGTGATGCACACAGGGGGTCCATTTTAATGATCTTATTATTGAAATGTCTCTGTGTTTGTATTGTATAATGTTAATTAGTGGGTCAATAGATCACCTTATATGAAATCCCCAGCAGTATTGAGAACCACCACGGCATAGATATTAAAATAGACCTCCTCATGTAATAAAATAAAAAAATATTAAAAAACATTCCAGCTGCTTGACATGGCAAGGTGAGAGGTAACGCACAGAAACTGCAGAGGAGTGAGTGAATGTAACTTTATATAACAGAGGACAATATTCATAGGGACTATGAGAATACAGTATTGCAATGGCACAGTGGTGTAATCCTAAACTATTGATTTTATCAAACAAGAATTATTATACGAATTCCCATTTTATTGGTATACTGAAACACATATAATAGGCAATGCATTGATCTAATTTCTACAAGCATTTCCACAAAGCGTCTTTCTTCATCTTTGTCAGCATGCTTTATTTTACGTGTGTGTGTGTGTGTGTCAGTGGCTTCACGTGTGTTTGTGTTGTGTATAGAAGAAGCTGTATATTGACTGAATCAGACAGCCATGCAGGAGATGCGACTTCGCCTACATCACCGCTGCCTATAGAATATATAGTACCAGAACAAAGAACAAAAACTCTAAAGCCCAACCCCAACCCCAACCCCAACCCTAACCCTAACCCTAACCCTAACCCTAACCCCAACCCCAACCCTAAACCCAACCACAATTTGAGAACCTCTTCAAACACTGAAACGTGATGATCCTACCCGGGTCTCGTGTGGTTCTGGCTCATATTTTGACAGGGTGTGTCCGCTGAATATTGTGGTAGATCTGCGTTATTGTCATGAACTGTGTGTATGTTAAAGATGAACACATCTGACACATGACAGGTGTTGTATTGCAGTGCAATCCTCACACAACACAAGCAAAGCGATAAGCGATTAGGATATACCTAATGAAGGCACTTCCGATTATAATTACAGTACAATCACAGTGCTGTATTGTAAACACCAGAAATAGAAAGAATGCAGAGAAGAAATGCACACAGACTGCCGGGGGCTGATCAAACAACAGCAGTGTTCATCAAATGGAAGCTTGAACTATGAAGGTTTCACTCTAATATGGATTTTTAGCAGCCATGTCAATATGCATTGTGTAACCCAGTCTAGTCAGCCACACAAATGTGTTGTAAGTTTTATTTTGTTTAAAATCATGTCCAATTTGTCCTTTCTTTACTCCGAGGGCATATCCAGTTTAAACGCAGCCATCATAGCAGGCTGCTGCAAGGTCAAATCCTAACAGGCTGTTTTTGCTTGCTGTAAATTACTTCTAAAAGCAATTACTTAGACTAGCAACAAAGGCACCCTACAGTGTGAAATATGAATAGACCTGACATATATCAACGGTTCAGCATTAATATGCCTTATCACTTAAGCACCAGCGGAGTCATGCATTGGCTCAGAAAGGACTAGTGAGAAAACAAGGTGGCGTTTTCCCATTCTGTGAACAAGCTGTTGATAAATGGTTAGCCCACTGAAAAGTAAGGAGCTGTTGTTAGTAGAAAAACATTTTTTTTTTAAAATCTTAAATCTTATTTCAGTATCAAGGATATTCGGTAGACAGCAATTCGAATGAACGAGTGCCACTTGTTTCACGTTATATTGCTCATACAACAAGAATTTCAGAAGCAAACAAAAATGTGAGAGTGCAATTTTATTTCTTCAGCGCTTAGCAGCATAGCATCAGCATCATCTAACATGCACTGGAAGAGGACCTTGGAGAGGATTGATTTACTTTCTCTAAAGCTTTTAGAGAAGGAATGCAACCATTTCTCATAATGCCTTTAAACAATGGCTGAGACCACTGGACCGCTGTGCAATCTCTAATGGGAACAATTTGAGACAAAGTATAGATGGCAGTGGTGGGGACAGTAGTCACAATATAGTCTAATTGGTTCACACCGCTAAGCTGAGGGCTACAGTAATGCTTTCCTTTTTGGCACCAAGTGAAATATTGTATAGACTGCTTGAATATTGTATTATTTGCTTTTGTATTGCATTGTAGATGTGCTGTTCACATCTATTTCACACAGATATACTCAGCTGGGCTGAAATAAGCTGCCCAAATGTTGGCAAAGTAACTGAACATGCAGCCGTGTCTTTTGTTAGCACTGAGTGTTTCTGTTCACACAATCCAAAGAGGTGTGCAATTATACTGAGAGCTGTGCAAAGAACATGTGTTTGCAAGTCCTCTTTCAATATTACCGACTGTTTCGATCTTTATTTTTTTCTGTGTATTCTTTTAGGGGAACATGTTTCCATTCCTCATACTGCAGCGCACACATCCTGTTCTACTTGACACAGCCACATTGATTGAGCTAAACACACAAAAACACAACTCACACTGCAATGCATCCCAACAACATAGCAACCATCTTTATTGGGGTAGGCAGCTTGTGTCCAGCATTAACATCAGCAATTGAGCTACAAATCTTAAAGGAAGCACGCCCTACGTTTTCATTCATACCTCCCACTCTCCCCTCTCCACATACAGTTTACTTAAAATCTCTAGTTAGTTAGTTAGTTAGTTAGTTAGTTAGTTAGTTACAGACTTTATCGGTTATTGCAGATCATATAGTAAATTACTAAAAATCTAAAAATATTAAATGTGTTTTCTTGTTGGTAGAACACACACACACACACACACAAACACACACACACAGCCTAACTGTATTGAAACCCATTCTGAATCAATACAGGGTAAATGTTGCTTGTAGGTAAAGTGTTTTTCAATAACCGAATGATGTAACCTCATTATCAAGTTCAGTAGAAAGCTGCAAAAAAAAAATCTCTCGGTGGTCTTGTTTTTGTGTGCTACTCCAAGGACAACATAATTACCAAGTGAAATAAATTGGCTATGTGGCCTCTAAAAAGGAGCACTCTTTGGTTTGTAACGGACTGACCCTGTGCCTTGTGTTTTTACATGGATCAAAAACAACAATCAAGCAGGATTGATTTCTCTGCAAAGATTTTTTACTTGCAAGTTTCCATTTGTGACCTCATTAGCAGTTTCCATTTTCTTATTACAGGTAATCAGACAAAAACAGCCCACAAAGCTTTCAGCCACTACAGTATATGGATCATGACTACAACCAATCCCGTGTTAACATATTTAACAGCCACAGTGACTGAAGCTGGGCTGCTTATATAACCCAACAGCTGGTCAGGGTTGCTATTTCAGTGGAACAGCATGGAAGCAGACCCAGTCAGGAAGCCCACTACATAGTGTGATCTTCCTTTGCATGGTGTGTGCACCTGGACCTGACCAATTAGCAAGTGTGGGTTTTGCTCCCATTTTACCCTTGACCCAGTGGAGGGACTCAGAGTTTGCTCTGCATTTCTTTCACATCAATGCGGCACACCCACGCATCTACTGCATGCAAAGCTTATATTATTCCATTTAAAAGTGATTGAGGTTCTTGGAATCCACTGTGTGTTCGTCAAATGGAATTCATTCATCCGTTTATTAGTTTAATCGTTTGTCGAGGTATTTATGTATGTATTTCATTGGTTAGTTATTTGTGTTCTTCTGTCCTCACAGGTGCAAGCAGATGACCTACCCAAGTGCTCTCCCTCAGATGGCTGTGGTCTTCATCTTTGTGAACGAGGCTCTGTCAGTGATCCTGCGCTCTGTGCACAGCGTTGTCAACCACACTCCACCACAGCTCCTCAAGGAGATCATTCTGGTGGATGACAACAGTGACAGCGGTAAGACCAGCTCACCATTGGGTCAAACCCCAATTCATCCCCAGCTCTTCAGTCAGCACTGGCATTGGTATTGGTCAATCCTAGCACCCTTAGAGTTTGATATTCCTTGATTTAGTCTTTTCGTCATCTGCGTCCAGCAGTGACAAGCGTCCTTATTGATATCTGTTAGGTTTGAAATCGGTGGTGAATCATTCCTCAGGTTCATCAAATTCTTTCCTCCAAAGTGCAGTACACATTTCTGAAAGCAGACCTAAGCAGCTTTGATAGAGTGGGGAGTGCTACTAATGTGATCATTATAATCAAACTGGCAACAGGATCTGAACATAACTGAGCCCACGAGGGCTGCACTTAGACATGCTTTAGGGCTTATAAAAAAATGATGGCTGAAGTGTGCCGATGAAGCTCTTCTGAGTCAAAGTGTTACAAACTGTTTTTTTTTTCCTTCAGTCTCAGGCAGAACCCAAAGGAGCTGGCATAGTAAACGCAGTCCCTAACTCCCCGAGACTGCTCTGATTTTATAACTGGGAAGCGATGAGGGGAGGCTTGGCAATCAATTAGTTAGAATATACTATTTGTGGTAAGCCAGGCTTGCTGGAAGGCATTATTATAAATAATGTGTTAAAAGAGGGAATATGCTGAGTCTGTGTTGGTTCATTAAAGCGTTCCCAATACAGGAGCTGTTGTAAATGAGTTGCCTTTCGTCTTATTAAATATTGATTAAATACAGAAGTACTAGTTGCCAGCTTTTACTTTAAACTCATGGAGTTTTTTCAAGGTGTATTTATTTATTTTTTGGTAAGATTTAAAATGGTCTCTATCTACATTGCAATTACGGTATGAATTACACATCAGTTATATAATAATTGCATTGTAATAAACAAAAGACATTTGCCAACATTTGTCATTTAGTTGTTTCATAATTACACAATTACAAGAATTAAAGACACTTAATTTAAAATAAAATGTGTCCTTTTTTTAAACAAACCAGGGGAAATCTTCCTGTACTCAAGTCTTTGCATGTATTTAATTAAACTGTAATAATTAAAGTCAAGATTTTTGGCAGACTGCCAAGATAAATTCCTATTGAACTTCTGAATTAGTATTATTATTATGTTATTATTATTTTTCTGTGTTCTGTTGTTCCAGTATTTATTATTATTATGCAATATTTGTTCCTCTGTTTGTCTTTTCCTAAATGTAAACCTAATAATGAACTCATTTTACCTTTGACACTGCTGCCCTCTGACCTCCCCTACACATGTTTATACAGAGAGAAGCACCCTTTGTGATGACAGGCATGTAACTGTCTGGAAGTCTCTTTGGGTTATTTAGTCTCTTTAAATAAACTCTTGTGTGCCATTAGTAAAGTGCCTGGGTTGTTCATATTTTTATTGAACAGCCATTTCACCAGCGTTTCAACAGACTCACCCCCCTCATCTTGAAACATAATGCCACACATTAATAAATGATTGTAGACTTTGAAACTGGCAGCTACACTATATGGCAGGGAAGCAAAGTGACAGAAACTCACTTCCCTACCTTGGATTATATTACTGAGCTGAACGGAGACGATTTCAGGGACCTGCTGGGAATATTTCTAGCATTGATCAGTGTTTTACCTCCATGCAGTTTGTTCCAAGCAGGTAACAGCTGTATAAGTTAATTCTCCTACTACTTAGAGACTACCTTTACAAATAAGAAAGATAGACAATGTATACAGCCAGTTAACATTATTATGATGTAGTGCAGGCGTCCAAATGTATTGGTTTGTCAGCGATACAGTTTGTTGGAAACTGCTCATCCAACTGTGATCATACAGCAGCGTCATTTTTTTATGTGATTATAACGAAAAAAATGTAAACTGAATTCAATAATCCAAGGCTTATTAAAGCACAGTGAAAAATGCAGTATGGCACTTAATAGTTGAGAGTTGTAGCATTGAATAACCTTGCATCTTAACTGATATAAGGTAGCAAATTGGTCCCACAAGGGTTGTGTGATAATATTGGAACAATCTTTACAGTGTAACTGATAAAGCTTTTAATCAGCCTGACAAGCTTAAGTCACAAACAGTTGGCCACATGATTGATTTTGAACGTGTTTCTCACAGAAAGTCAAGTCGCCAGGATGATTCGTTTTACATCTGCAGTTTCTTTGTCACTGTCTCTGCTGCAGTGGAGCTGAAATTCAACCTGGACCAGTATGTGAACAAGAGGTACCCGGGGCTCGTGAAAATCGTGCGCAACAGCAAGAGGGAAGGACTGATCCGAGCCAGGATCCACGGGTGGAAGGCAGCCACGGCTCCTGTCGTGGGCTTCTTTGATGCCCACGTGGAGTTCAACATCGGCTGGTAAGTCAAGCTTTCTTAATGTGGTGCAAATCTACTGTGGGTCTATGAAAGGCGGGCAGTGTATAAAAGGTGGCCCGCATTGGGGTCTTACAGTTAAAAATAAAGGTCTGTTTGGCAGTAAAAAAGAAGAAGAAAATAAGGTTATGGGGGGTTGTAACAGGTAATGTTATGGAATGCAAAAGAAAGAAAGAAAGAAAGAAAGAAAGAAAGAAAGAAAGAAAGAAAGAGCTCAGCTGTCAAGGGCACTGCTTGGTTTTGTGTACCTCTGGGGCCCAGCATAAGGAGCTTAATGAAATAACTTCGGCGGGTCTCAACCCAATTTCCAGTTGACATCCACGCTTATCACAAAACAAGCAACACAACTGGCCTTAATTGGCACCTAGTTTGAGACTGTCAGCTCAGAGAGCCCTGAAGACAGTGTGTGGTTGAGGCTGGACAGTGAAGAAATCCAGCATTTAACCTACACGAGATGCTATGCCTGACCTTGAGGGAAGTTCATTTTCGTACTGCCAGTACTGACACATTTAAAGAGCCCTAAAATGCCTTTCTGTGTGAACAATGCAGGAAAAAACAAAGACACTTATTGTGCTAGCATAGAATTAGCACCATAGTCATGCCCTTGCCTGGTTCCCCATCTATCCTATAAGAATCCATGCAATACCAAGGAAATACCAATATACATTCCAATCATCATTAAATACCATACATTCTAATCATCATTCATGTGTTGTTTCAGCAGATCGTGAAACAGTGCTCATGCCAGAGCTCCCTGGAACGAGCTATCTTATATTGCATTTATTGTTTTGCATTTCTATTTACTAACATGTGTGATGCAGGCAGAGAGCAAACCAAAGAAGTCAGCAGCAATAATGAATGCCTCATATCCTAACAGATGTATTAGAGCATAAGAAAGTTTACAAACGAGAGGAGGCCATTCGGCCCATCTTGCTCGTTTGGTTGTTAGTAGCTTATTGATCCCAGAATCTCATCAAGCAGCTTCTTGAAGGACCCCATGGTGTCAGCTTCAACAACATTACTGGGGAGTTGGTTCCAGATTTCCACAATTCTCTGTGTAAAAAAGTGCCTCCTATTTTCTGTTCTGAAGGCCCCTTTATCTAATCTCCATTTGTGACCCCTGGTCCTTGTTTCTTTTTTCAGGTCGAAAAAGTCCCCTGGGTTGACACTGTCAATACCTTGTAGAATTTTTAATACATGAATTAGATCGCCGCGTGGTCTTCTTTGTTCAACACTGAATAGATTCAGTTCTTTTAGCCTGTCTGCATATGACATGCCTTTTAAACCCAGAATAATTCTGGTCGCTCTTCTTTGCACGCTTTCTTCTTTGCATTCATTTCATCTTGAATTAAAACAAAGGGACTTGCATGACTCAGTAATCAATCGCACTCAGGAAGACAAAGAGAAGATTTGTCTCTTTAGGCTAGTGTTTAAATAAGTGATGTCTTGGGGTTGGTCAGCATTTTCGTTTCCCAAGCTCTTTATTGCCGTGGCTTCTCCTTGAACTCTTTGCCTTTATATGTGATGTTCCCCCAGCCGCCTTCTTTTAAAGACACCCCTGGTTCATATATTGTGTGGTTTTGCGTCAGTGTGTGTGTCTGTCTGTTAGATCCAAACTGTTTTTGGAATATATCAATATAGCTGTGCAATGATCAGCTTCTCCATCTTGATCTGGAACTGCACATGGTCCCTCTCTGCACTGAGGTGAATACGGCTGCCTTCCGGGGGAAGCTCATGGCTTCCTAAATTCTTGATGTGCTCGGCTGGAGCAGGACTTGGGTTGCTTTGAAGGGACGAGACATTTCAGGCATCAGCTCTTCTCCTTATGTGATTCCCTCAGCAACATGTGATGCTGTGGCTATGCTCTGTTTGAAAACCCAACCCTTATCACTCAGGCTTCAAAATATTTCATTTGAATTTATCAGCAGCTGTCAGGTAGGCGACTGTGTGTGTGTGTGTGTGTGTGTGTGTGTGTGTGTGTGTGTGTGTGTGTGTGTGTGTGTGTGTGTGTGTGTGTGTGTGTGTGTGTGTGTGTGTGTGTGTGAATGCATTTAATGCATTTTAAAGTCCCTACTGGGGAAGATGTGTGTGTTTCTGCATTACCCAGTTCAGTGATTTTGATTAGAAGGTTTTAACTCTTGCAAAGCTAAGTGTTATTTTTGAGTCTCAGTTTATTGTAATGCAATTCAAAAATAACATAATAGAATGTGACAAAACATGGTTTTCAATCCATTTCTGGACACTGAAATGCTTCACCACAATTGACCTTCAGGAGTCTTTTTTTAAGGTTATTTTTTGCTGGGATTGTTGGTTAGTAAGCAAAGAACTGGACTCTAATCGTAGAGTGCTCTTGAAAATCTCTCAGCTAAATAGACTATATATCAATATGTGTTATAAAAAAAGCCTTTACATTTCAATCCCATCTGAACTATAACCCTGCAGGACTCCAGTGTGCATGGTCGAAACACATGCTTTTGGATTGTGCTCAGGTTATTTACATTCAATAACATGCGTTACACAATGTTCACTTTCCAAAGAGGGGATTACTGTCCTTGCAGATGCTGTAAAGTGTTCTCCAAACTCACAGGTTCACTAGGGAACTCGCATCACATTGACATGGCTTTCCTTTGTGAGTGATTCCATTCTGTAATTGGATAGATATGACTTGTTAAGGTGCAACTCGTATTTCTTGTTTAATAAAAGGTGGTGCTGGCTTTCTCATATTCTTTAATTTCCCGAATGCATTGTGCTGAGCTCCATTGGCAGGTGTCTGTTTCTTTCCGAGGCTCTGGCAATTTGTTGAGAGACCTACAGTACTGCATCGTTTCTCTGGATAAACTGAGCTTCCACTGGCATGTCAGGTGCAGTTGAGCAGCACAAGCAAATAAAACCCTTCCTGACGCCCTGCAGTCCTTGCTGGGAGTGAGCGTTTCATATTGCGACATGTGTCAGGCTAATGGGAGCAAATTGTGCCTTAAAGCATGAGAGAGGCAAGCAGAAATACACTCCCAGCTGGATTACAGCTGTCAGGATGTCTGGGGGGTTTGCTGTTGTAGAAGGTGGGCTTAGTCAGCACAATTGCTACATAAAAGGCTCTGCGTAATATAACCCTAAACCTAACTTTAACCCTAACCCTAACCCTTTTACATTGTAACTATGCATAATAACATTGCAAGTATGTGTAAGTACACATGTATTTACTAAGTAACTACTATGTAAATACTCAGTAATTAGAGACACAGTGTAAAGTGTTACAAAATTTGAATTCACGGGCCACCCAACCATCTTTGATACAGTAGGATATTTTCATTTTTACTTGCTTCTTACTTCTAAAGCCCTTCATGAATCTGGTCCTGGGATTCGGCTGATCAGTGATCTAGATTCTCAAAGTTTGTTACCAAACCATTGGTTTGAATTTTAAAACAGGACTTTTCACAAAACCCCCTTTGTATTTAGATACCTGACTGTTGGTTGAATAAACACAACTATGGGATGTATGCTCAACGCTCTTTACTCCAAATCGTCAGGACACATGCAACCCCCCCAAAAAATTATCTAACCCGAAAAAAACTAAGCCAAAAAATGGAGCCATTTGATTTAGGGGAGCAATGCAAACAGTGTTGAACAATGTGCTCTTCGGCTTAGAATTTTAATTGGTGTTTGGAGTAAAACGCAGGCCCTACACTGCACGTTGACCTACTGAACAATGACTAGCATTCAATAGGGTCTGTACACAAGCTCCCAAGGACATTGTAGGAGAGATGGAGGATTACATTAAACAAGTTGATTTGAAGGAGACTGCAATCCAGCGTCCGCTCCCAGCCTGGGCACTGCTCATGATAGATCTGCATCCTTCCCCATAGGGTAGTTCTATTGAGCAGCTTTGTTCTGTGCATACTGATTCGTCGTTTCAGCTGCACTCACAGATGTGTATTGAATGTGTCGTATAGGTTATTGCTTTCACTGGGACTGGCAATGTGAGTTCACCTGTCTCCTTCCTTAAGATTGATGTCACTGAAATCATCTCCTGAAATCATGGGAAGAGCTGCAACAGCAAGCAGCAGAATGACATTGGCAGCGATTAATAGGAAATAAACACAGTGTATTATTATTATTATTATTATTATTATTATTATTATTATTATTATTATTATTATTGAATTGCTACCACAGTCTTTATAGTTTGTTTCAGTCACAGAATAAAATGTCAACATTATTAATGGTACCAGTCATTGGGTCTGTAAAGCCAAGTTAAAAAGGAAATCCTAGACCTGCTCTGGAGCTTCGGCTGCATCCTCACGCCCTAAACCTGATTTTCAGACTCTTGGGTTCCACTGAAACAGCATCTCTGTTACTTTACTGAGACCAGCAGTATACAGTAAGAATTCAAGCATGATGAATCTCCCAATGGCAAAAATGGTTTTTGGCTGTGAAGTAAACTGCTCTGACTCCCGTATGATTTTTCTTATTCCCTTCAAGCACTACAGCGTTGCACCTTGTTTCCATAGAAACTAGCTGACAGGGAAGATAATGGTGCATCCCAAATGTAAATATGCCATAATATTCATAGAATTCCCTCAATTTAAATGTTTCAGGATAGACTTTTAATATGACTTTGAGGGCCTGAGTGAGACCCCCAAAATGCTAAGGAGCTTAATAAGGAGCTTAATGTATTCCCTGTTAGTAATGGCATGATGCAGTCATACTGGGGACTGAAGTCAGAAACCTGTACAGTACAGTACAGCTGGGTGAGTGATATACAGAAAACAACCAAGAAAGTAGCAAACATGGACAACTGTCTTTTATATCAATGTCATTGTATTCAGCATCAATTCAACATGTCTGTGCTGCATGGCTAATGCAGTACGGTGTTTCAAAGGTAGCGGTGCCGCTGATGAAGCATGGTAATAATGAGATGGAAACGAGGCATGCGTTTAGCCTACCTGGCAATCAGCAGCAGTGTTCTGTGAGATCAGAGCCTGCAAACCCCTGAGAAATCTCCCTGACAACTTTAATACTGGATTGCAGGATGTTCCACAGTGCAGTGCAGTCTATCTAGAGAAAGGTGATGTCTGTTCACGAATCACTGCGTTGACATGCTGCTATTTTTGCGCTGCAGGGGTTTTGCTAATAAAGTCAATCTTGCATCCCACATGTAATGAGGGAGAAGGTGTTAAGATTACAGAACCAGTGTTGCAGATCCATTATTGATCCACCGCCTGTGGTTTTTTGACCAGCCTTTTGGATTTTTTTTTTTATTATTTTCGTCACCATCAATATTGTCACTGCCTTGAGGCACAGCATTGGCCTTTACAGTCATTAGGATTCAGCGGAAAGACAGCGCTGTGGATAATTCCAACATCCTCTGAATTTTAAAATGCAGACAGTTTCTTTAAGGTTAAGTTGATTGTGGGTAAGTACACATGTAATCACTCAGTAACTGTCATGTAAATACACAGTAATACAAGACGCTTAATGTAAAGCGTTACCATTTTCTGAAACGATTGCAGTTACATACTTGCAATAACAACCAATGCGAGCCTGGCTGACAGTAAACTACACTGTGCAGAGCTCCACATGGACTCTTCTGTCAGCAGTTCCGCTCCCCTCCCCTCCTCCTCTGTCCTGTACACGTCTGTAATGCTACGCTCGGTTTTTAAGAGCCGAGACCATTGGGCCCAATAGTGGCAGTGGGGAAAAATAAAACGTTGAGAGCACGCCAGAGACAGTTATTCTTCATGCTGTCTCTCGGGAGCTGCCTTTGCTGAGGTCGTAAGTTGAATTTGTATACCTCCAGATCCTCTCGGGCCACATTTGTAATGGCCTGGTGACTAGTGTTTAATCCCTTTTCCTGCAGATTACTAGGATGCTCTATAGAGGGATGCTCTGGTGATGATTGGTGATGTCACACCTGAGAGGTTGACTCTGTGTGCAATCCTCTTGTTTATACTTTTAATCACAGGCACAAAGACACTCCAAGCCAGTCTTTGTTTTAAGTAAAAAGCACACATTATGCATTGACTTGTGAAATGGTAGCACTTCAGGTAGGATATACCCGAGTGGCACATTCCCTCAATGCAGCTCGAAATCTCCAGCATGACTGCACAGTAATAGGTTGATACTAAATGGAAATCAGTTCTGGTTTCTCTGTCTCACAGTCTCGTTTACACAGCATTATCTAGCTTGATCAAAGTTAGATGTGACAGCAGGGATGTGTTCTGAAATCAGTGCAACAGTGCCAGTAATTATATTAGCAACTGGCTTGGGTATCTGTAGGATTCATGTAGCATCCTCATTAATCGTAAAACCATAAATGGGTTTTGAATGTTAATTCAGAGGGTAACTGCACAGTTCTCTTAATTCTATTGACACAGCTGGTAAACTATTGTCTAGAGATCTTTCTACTATGTGTTTGCATTAATAGTCCTGTTCATTCTGAAATCGATATACTGTGCCCTAATTTTATGAGGAAGCAGCAAACATAACCTTCACACATCGTACTTTTAATTTCACATGAGAAAAAATGAACCAATACCATTCAATATAACCCTATATAGCATTACAAGAAGCAGCATTGTGTTATTGAGCTACAGCAATGTGTACTCTATCACCACCTGTCCTTGTGATGAGCCTCACTGAATAAAAACACATTTGTGCATGAAGCAGGGATTGCAAGGAGTGTTGCCTCCCCTCTTGACAAGCTGCAATGTTCTTTGTCTTTTCTTTCCAGGGCTGAACCGATTCTCAGCAGAGTTAGGGAGGACCGCACCCGCATCCTCCTCCCGGCCATCGACAACATCAAGTACAACACGTTCGAGGTGCAGCAGTACGCCAATGCAGCCCACGGCTATAACTGGGGGCTGTGGTGCATGTACATCATCCCGCCCCAGGACTGGCTGGACAAGGGAGACGAGACAGCTCCCATTAGGTAGGGAGAATGAGCAAGCCTGAGGCTGAGTCCCTTTATAAAAACATACCGCTCCTAAAAACAATGAGCTTGCTAAAGCTTTGCAAGCAAAGGCTGATTAAAAACCATTACAGTATATCATGTGAATTATTATTATTATTATTATTATTATTATTATTATTATTATTATTATTATTATTATTATTATTATTATTATTATTAATAATAATAATAATAATAATAATAATCTCAAAATATCCAACATCCCAATCTTTATAACCGTGGGGTATATAAAGGGATTTACATCAGCAGTCTGGTTGTGCTCTCCATCCAGGTCTAGTCTGCTGGCTCTCAAGCCATAATAGATGGGTTCGAAGTGGCTCTTCCACAGTCCACAGCACTGCTCTCCAACGCAAAGCTACCACATGCTTATGCAAAGGAGAAGGTGCTTCAAACCAGGCCTTGTTTGAATCGCCATGGCAACTGAACAGTTCTCTTACAGTCAGACAGTCCTTCATACTGGTCAAGGTTGCAGTGCAGGAAGCCATCAATTCTGCCCGTTTGCGACTTCATGTCTAATTGGATTGACTGAGAGTTCTGCAAGTTAATAAATGATATCACATCTCAGGGGTTACCCTAAGTGTAACATGGCAGAGAAGGCAGAGGGTTAAAGCGGAGTGGACCATGGATTTGCTTCACCTCCTGTTCCTGTAACCCTGTGTTGATCTGCTAGTGATATGCCAGCGCTAGGTCGTGTGCATTTCTGATTGAACTGGTTAATCACAAAACAGGTGCACCGTGTTCAAATTCACAGGGGTTTCGAGCCTCCCCCTAAAAAACTATAGAAAAACTCCAGAGTATAGAGTTTATCAAAAAACACTGTGTCTCTAATTACTATATATATATATATATATATATATATATATATATATATATATATATATAGTGTAAGAAGATTTGCACATGAAGTACATTGTAACTATGCATAATACATTGTCATTGTGTGTAAGTACACATGTATTTACTAGGTAACTACTATGTAAAATCATAGCAACTAGAAATACAATGTAAAGTGTTAAAACAACATTTATTGACATTATACTGTTCCCTCGTTACAGTATTTTAATGACTTTTTTTACACAAAATATTTATGGCGATGCATTATTGAGTGGTCCTTACACAGTAAAAGTTTACTAATTACTGCAAACTGTTGCACATTTGCAAATGATTGAATCATAATAGGGGGGCATGTAGAATAATAGATCCATTAATAAATAATATTAAACTGCAATACCAGTAAAGTGGACACAGAGTACCCACGTACTAAGCTGTGTGACTGAATTGTTCTGCATTAAGCAATGGGAAGCATTCTTTCAGGAACAAGCATCTCAGACCTGGTTTTTAGGTATCTACAAGCTGCTTAAAAACATTTTCCAAATTTGCTGTTCATGTAAACGTGAAATGTCCTCGAAATAGCTTCACCTGCAGTTTATTCCAGCTTTTCCCGGATTCAAATGATCAACCATTTTCACAAACAAGAATCATGGCAATTCACAGCGACCCCCAGAATGCACCACACTCAATCTCCATAATGAGTTTGCGTTGATTTTTTCTTTTTCCATTAATCTTGCGATGCAGATCCTGCGCATTGTCATTCCGGTGGATGTATTGCCTAGGGGGTCCTAGTCTCGTGCCAGTCAGATCTGTTTTTGAAATGTATTATTTTATTTAATGGGATAGTGCATTTCAGCAGCGCATATGTTTTGTCAATTGCCTAATGCAGTTGTGATTGCTACTAGAGGCATGCTGTCAGTGTAAATAAATGAGATTCGTGCAATTAGTGTGCTGTCAAAGCACCATCCTTTCAAGCTCAGAGTACTTTGTGGTCCGAGATTGGGTTCAACAAGCACCATGGAATCAGCTTATGATTCCCTTCATGTTTTCTGCCGTGGGCTTTAAAAGGCATCTTTCGCAATGCAGTTGATATTTTCAAGTTCTGCTTGAGTAGTCGCATTAATATGGATTTTTAATTAAATCAATGTTTTCCACAGCTGCAGCTTGTCTCCCATCAGAAGCCATTAAACAATAACAGTTGCTTCCGTGCTATTGAGCAAGAATTGCACGTTGTTTTGAGCTTCAGTGACTGTGAAGAGTTATTGACTTCACAGTGCAAAGAGCAGAACTGCTTTCAGGGTGCATGTGGGCTGGAGGGGTTTGTCTAGAAAACGAAAACCGTAACAGCAGGAAAATATGGCAGTCAGATTTTACAAATACGTTTTTGTCTGTTTTTTCCCCCCTCGGCTCTGTTAAAGTTATTTGTCAGCCTGTCAAATAAAAGTCCCAGTTGTTATAAACAGCACTTTAGATCACAAATGGAGACTTGAGAATTCAGCTTTCCAATTTCTTACACCTATCTTATGCACTATATAGCTGAGAGTAACTGTCCCAAAAGTATTATGAATTCACAAAGGAAAGTCAATGGTGTAAGCGATTTCTTTAAAGAGTAATTCGATTGAAAGAGAGTTTCCAAAGCAAGAGCCCCTAGTCTTCATACGTGGCATCCATTTGAATTGTGTGTTCGTCAGCGACAGAACTGGTTCATTTTCTTTTGCAGTTTGTTATTCTAGTGGCAGTGACTGGTTTATGATGGGGGCTGGCCCTGTATATTGATTAAAAAGTTTAAATCCCTCATTGGACAACGCTTAAGTGTATTGCCAATTGTGATACGGCATTGAGTAATGATGTAACACACTCAACTCCAGAGAGTCATAGAATAGAATTTATAATGCAAAATGAGCTAGCTGCTGTATATATCTTTTTTGCTATTTTGTTAATACAGTATTAATGTACTGCAAAAACCTTGAAATGAAGCTGTTATAAAAATGCTTTGGCTTCAACCATTTCACATTTTGAAAGATCAATTTTTGATCCAATTCCATTAATAATAATAATAAAAATAATAATAATAATAATATCTTTATATAGCGCCTTTCATAGTGGACTACCACCAGAAAGCGCTTTACAGAGGCAGGCTGTGAACTGTGCATTATATGCAGAGTCACTTACAATAGGACATTGATTTAACATCTCATCCGCAGGATGGAGCACAAGGAGGTTAAGTGACTTGCTCAGGGTCACACACAGTGAGTCAGTCAGTTGTAGAGGTGGGATTTGAACCGGTGATCGGCTGGTTGCGAGCCCTGGACTTTAACCAGTGGACCACACAGCCTCCTTAAGCCAATGGGATTCCCTTATTCTGGAGATACAGTGGCCAACTTTGAATTGAACCTCCTCAGATATTATACTCATTATACAGCCCGGAACCCCACAGGAATAATTACAACACAACCCGGTACATCTGAAATATATACTGTGCCTAACTTTAAACTCAAAACAATCAGTCAGTAACACTTTACATGAAGTGTCTCTAATTACTGTGTATTTACATAGTAGTTACTTAGTAAATGCATGTGCACTTACATATCATAACAATGTTATTGTGCATAGTTACAATGTACAAATTAATTAACAGTGTGCTTATTACATATAAACCAGATCCACCATTTGCGCTGAAGCCTACCCCTAAAACATACCAAATTTGGGTATATTCAGCTGTTCTTTTATGACACATATAGCACATAATAAACATACAGTCACAAGCTTTTACTAGGGCACTTCTAATAGAATTAATACAGAATTGATTCTAGAATTTGCAAAGTGGGTGTCTGATTGGAATGTAACAAAGAAGGGAAAACAGAATTAGAATTAGTTGGATGGAACCAGGGACAGCCTTGTGCTCTTTAAGTTGCTGCTCATGTCCCACGAGGGAGAGCAAGGCAATAGAGCATGTGAGGCGGCACTGCAGGTCAGCACTGCCGACACAAGCACTGTGTAGAGCTGGACTGGAGCACATTGGAAAATGTTTAACCTCACGCCTCAACACCAAAAACAAATGCTTTGAATTTAACAAAAAATAAAGCAATACAATATATGTTCTGTACCACTTCTTCTTCTTCTTCTTCTTCTTCTTTAAAACCATGTCTGTCAGCCTACAGAGAAAGTACATATTTAGCATTATAAATTCATAAAATGTCAGCCATTTTTTCCAGGACACCAGCAATGATTGGCTGTTCGTTTGTTGTGGACCGCAACTACTTTGGAGAAATTGGTCTTCTGGATCCAGGAATGGAGGTTTACGGAGGGGAAAACATAGAACTAGGCATGAGGGTAAGTGACAGGAAGAAAATCCATTTCCATATAAGACAAAACACCTGCCCTAACCGCGGGATCCATCCCTGATATGTTTAGCAAAGCATTAAAATTGGTCTGGGGGAGACTCCCTGTGTTATATAACTATAAAAAGTAAATGCATTCATACATAGGAGTCCAAGGGTCTATAACAGTAAACTTGCACAATAAGTAACATGGCTTGCCAGTGTATTCAGGGTAGAATAAAGCATAGCTAAACCGCTTTGTCCAATGTAGTCAATCCAGTCCCTTTTTCTTTTTTTAATAGATGGAAAGCATTTAAGCAGTTCAAAAGAATGCATTTTTATCACTTGCTTTTATGAGAAGACCTGGCTTCCCCTGAATCTGTAAATGGAAATGATTGAAGTCTTAGGTTCACTTTAGCGCTTACAGATTAGGTTAAACTCAGAAGCTCAGCTCTTTCAGAATGGCTGGGCTTGATTACCCACAAGTAGTGAACTGGCTTCATCAACGTCTGTTAGATCTGGCAAGACTGAAAGAAACCAGTCTGCGGCCTCTCTTTTTTTTTTTTTTGTACAATCTCATTTGCCTGTAGCACCTGATGTGTGTCATCAAGGTTTTGTGACAGGCATACGTCATAAATATTTTAGCACATTAGAACAGAAGTCATTCTGCTGAGGCGTGGCATTCCAAGATTGTAAATGTGCTATACTCCCATTGTCTATTATATTCTGCTGCTTTCTTGCGATGTTTCAAACACAGCACTCAAAATCAAGACAAACTGTGCTCCACATAATTTAAGTTGATAAGTAACCTTGACTCTAGAGAGGGCAGTTATAAGTGTATTGCTAAATTAAAATGTCTACTCCAAAAAAAAAAAAAAAAAAACATGAAGGCTAAGGCTGTTGTTAGATTTGCTGTAAAAATAACATTTTGTAGGAATTTTGAACAGAATTATTGACGCTGACATAAAACTACTTAACTGACCCTTTTTGGAACATCACAGTGACATGACATTTAGCTGATTGCTTTTTCCCAGCACCAGCATTTTTTTTTAGGAGAGGAATGTATTTTTATCAGTTAATGGCACTAAGAACATATTTTCTAAAAGCTGTGACCTTTTTCATTTAAGGAAAGACCGTTTGTACCATCCTTACAGGAGCATTGTAATTACACATGCAATAAAAGATTGACATGAACAAATATATAGAAATGCTGCTACAATTCCTTGCTGAATTGTAAAGCTCTGCATTGTATATGTGACAAGAACAAATTGCTTTCTCAGTACAATACAGAAACATCCAGTACTCACATGTGAATAGATTAATCACAAACGAGGAAGCACTTTGAGAACATGCAGATCTCAATTTGTGAATGATTTGGAAAGCAGGAATCCATTTCTTCACTTGATTGTTCTTGCTTTATTAAGGTGTTAAAGTAAATGCCACCTCTAATCTGCGTAGCTGTGCTCTTGCATGTTGTAAACATTGTATTTACACATGCTGTGTTGTGTAATGTAATGACGTATGCAGTTACGATAATTACAATCTTAATGTAAATGTTACCAACTAACAAGTGTATTACGTTTATATCTGAATTGAAAGAAAATGCTGCATAGTTTGTTTAAATCTTTGCATTACAGCATGTGTTAAACACCCGATGTTCCTCTTGTGGTTTAACAAACTAGTTTTGCTATCAGAAGACCCTGTGCACTTGGTCGGCCTATTTATAACTATACAAACCTTAATGAGACACACCAAACATTGTCTAAAATAACAGCATTGAATGGATGGCTGACGGGACTTGGCTAATATGGGCACAGATGCACTGCCATACATCACAGTGCTGTTAAGCCTTTCTAAAAAATATATTACCTTTCATTTAACATTAACATTGGGAAATGTCAAATGACTAATTGCTTCTGTTTCAAGCGTATTGTATAATGAAATTGACAAGTCTCCAAGAAAAATCTGTGGGAGGAAAACAGGTCATTTTAAAGTCCTTGAGCTCTCTTCAAGGGATGCAGAACTTCATTTCTCTCGCCTTGTACCTTTTTATAATTAGGTTTTACACTTGGATTGTGGTGGAACCTATTACTTTTATTTTAAATATTAAATCTTAATTTAAATAAATCTTAATTTCCTAAAGAGCCTCCTGTTCTAAACAGAACGTCATGTGTTAGTTAAATGTCTTGCTTAAAAATGACACTTTTAATACAATGCTGAACATTGAAAACACTGAATTCATTCAGAAGAATTGAATGCACTTCAGAAAGACCGTCATATAAACTGACCGTCTGTCACTTTTAGAGATCCACTGACGATTCACTGTGCATCCTGATGACTTTTTTTTAAAAACTGTTGGCAAAAAAAAATGTGTGCATTATGAAAAGCTTTCGTGCCAAAGAGTGAAAAGAGCTAATTCTGAGAGCTTGTAACAGAGAAAAACAAGAACATACAGTCCTTGTTAGCTGATGTACTGATTTCGTGTATAAAAATATCTGTCTAACCCACACCATGCCCCCTGGAGACTGTAAACAGCTTTTTGCTTTCACACATTCAGATGTTTAGGTTTTTGAATGCTCCTCATTGGATTCGAATGGGTTGTTAATGAACCCAGTTCATTAATTTAAGTGGTTTATTTATGGAGTGGATGTACGGTATTATAAAGTTAGGTGCAAACCTCAAGAACAACATACCGGCAAACAATATCAAATAAAATACAATAGTATGCAGGACAGAGGAATAAGCACACAATGCAGTACAAGTACAGTACAAATCAATTAATGCAGAACTGCATTCTTCATGGTAACGAGTTTCCTCATTGACAGATACAGAACGGGTTCAGCCCTCCGTGCTGATTGTGAAACAAGGCCAACAGCTTGCTTTATTGGAAATGTGTTGATAATTTATTTCCATCCTGTCCCAGCCTAAGGTAACTGATGGTGCACAGTGAACAGTCCCAGTTGTTGGGGGTCAGAGGGTCAGAAAAAAGTACAAGAAATATTGACATTTTTGAAAAGTAAGGGTTCCCGAGTCGCTGGTTAGCACTTTGTTGAAAGCTTCGCTTTTTGTATTTTTTTTTTTTTTAAATGTCTGGGGTCACTGACAGGTCAACACGCTGTTAGTTTGAACTGACTTCTCTGTCCCGACTCATTACATTATGTGTTAAGCGAGGGAGAGGGGAATGTGAATTGAGTGCTGACACTCACTCAGCCAGGGAGAGGGGAATATGAATTGAGTGCTGACACTCACTCAGCCAGGGAGAGGGGGATGTGAATTGAGTGCTGACACTCACTCAGCCAGGGAGAGGGGAATATGAATTGAGTACTGACACTCACTCAGCCAGGGAGAGGGGAATATGAATTGAGTGCTGACACTCACTCAGCCAGGGAGAGGGGAATGTGACTTGAGTACTGACACTCACTCAGCCAGGGAGAGGGGAATATGAATTGAGTGCTGACACTCACTCAGCCAGGGAGAGGGGAATGTGAATTGAGTGCTTTCTTCTGATAGACAGAACATAAACCCTGCTCCATCAGTGAGCTAGGGGCCCAAAACTGACAGGAACCCAGGAGAGCAGCTCTAATCATTGTGCTCCTATTGAACAGGACAGAGACCCACACCAGAGGGGTAAGAACAAGTACAGTGCAGTATTTCTAGTGCCCCTGTCCACAGCTCACCTGGAACCACATTGAAACCTCATGATTTCACTCTTACAGTATCAAACGTTACTGTGTCATACCGTGGGAGTGCTGAGGAATATTAGCAGTGATCCAATTTTATTAAATGACATGAAAAGACATGATCTAGAGATTGCTGTGAAATTCAGCTCCGTGTGGGAGTGTGGAGCCAAGGAAACTAAACATATTGCTTCCACTAAGGTTTTAAGAGACGAAGGCCAGTGGTAAATCAGTGCTGGTATCTACTGTAGCTTCAATTAACAGACTCAGTATTTGTGAGCTGTGCTGGAAACTCACTATATTGTTTAATGCACAGCATTGCTTAGATGTCACAGAAGATGTGACCTCAGCTCCCAATTAAACAGCCAATGTTTATAGGTTCAGCTGAGAGGCGTGGCCAAGGGGTCCCTGATCTATTTTCTAATCAGTTAGACTGTCATGTAGGGCGGATACCTGATACGAAATATACCGTTAAAGTAAACAATATTTTGACATTTTTAACGAAATATATACTGTATATATATATACACACACATCTCTGAAAAAGGCAACAGAGTAGGTGAGGTTGCAGAATGGGAGACAGGAGACAAGGCACATTGAAAGTCTTTGCACATGCACTGTATGATGATAGCAGTTTGAAGAAGAGGTAGAAAAAGAAATGAAAGCACATGATTTCCCTTGGTTTAGATCAAGGTATGTAAATGTCTTACTTTTCCTGATGTAACTGGGCGGAGGCGACCCTGCGCACCACAAGTGGGAGTCTAAACCAATTGGGCTCGTCGGCATCCGTGGTGTTCGAGCTTTTAACCTCATCTCAGCTCACCGACAGGAGACTGGACAGAATCCGTAAAGGGCAGTGTATCTCACAACACTGCCCGTTACACTGACTATCTGAAGAAAATCCAATATTTTAATCTGAGTGTTTCTCGTGTTACAATTTGCTGTGTGATGTCTTTCGGAGCCCCTGGGGTGTTGCTCCTATTTATTCATACACTCAATGTCATTCCGAGTTTGCTAAGTAAATCCACAAGGGAACTGAGAAGCTGGATTCAAACAAAGGGACAAATTATCCTCAGCAGGGTACATTTATCGGAGAATAACCATGAAGGATTTATTTTGTTGAGAAGCTGCTCTGAGGTTGTTTTTTGTTTGCTTGTTTGCTTGTTTTTAGATTATGAATAATCCTTTTTTTCCCCCCTTTAATTAAAAGTACATGGACGGGGGTGATTTTAACATTTTGTTTATTCCCAAAACCATTCCTACTTGGAATTAAAGATTGAACCCTTCCACCGTGCTCATAGAAAGTCTTGCCGTAGTAAACAGACAAGCCTGTGTGTTCACCTGGCTGTGCAGGGGTGTTAATCGCACCCAGTCCCTTTAATGCCTGATTATTCTTGAGAAGCTTATAATGCTTTGGAACTTAATCCTTCGCTGACTGTTGTTTTGTTTTTTAAACACATTCGTTTATTGTTCCTAGTTTACAGCCAACATCATTGTAGCCCTAAAGCTGCTGGTTTGAATTGCTTTGGAGCATTCTTTGCGGTTTTGGTTTTGTGGCATGCAGCATCCTGTAGGATTGAATTGCTGTTAGGGGATCGGTCTGCTGCAGTGACTACAGGCAATATAAATTGGGTGTGTATCTGCTATCTTTAACAGCTCTGTGTTATTTATCATTTTCACATTGTTGCTTGACTTCAAACACCTTTTGTTCTTAAGCTTAATTTTCAATTTAAAAGCAATAAACAGCAGCTCTTGGAACGACTCTTAACAGATGGACCAGTGTGAGCAACGTATATAACCATTATTTTAAATTGCTCAGTATGTTATTTAAATGCACTGTAAACGTAATTTAAAAAGCTGTAACAAGTTTGAACTAATTATTGGAGATGGTATAAAAGGGTTGGTTTTTTCTGTGTTCACACAGGAATTTCAAGTGCCCGCAGATCAGCACCAGTTGTGCCTCGTTTAACTCTTTGTTATCAACACCACCTTGCTAATAGCAAAAAGAAACAGTTGATTCATTATTGACACTGAAGTCATTGCCGCTGCTAAGCTGCTATTGTATCATGGATGTACTGAGAACTGGATCACACTAAATGAGATAGGAGTGCACACGGGAGCTACCTGAAACGCTTGCTTTGTTATTAAAAAAAATCAAACGAATGGCAGATTGAATGTTCCCTTTCCATCAGTAACAGATGACTTTGCTGAGATGTGTGTGAATATCACACGGTTTGCTAAGCTGGCAAAGCTATCAATGCAATTCAGATACAGCCATCTTCCAGTCTCTGCACTAATCAGAGTAGACTTCAATACCATAAGGAATACTGTTTATAATGCCCCCAGAGTAGAGACTTTGTATACTTGGATTTTTTATCAAATAGATTGTAAAATAAAAGGTCATGCGTGAGAGGCACAGACCCCTTCTCTTGTGTCTTGTCCCTCTCCATTAGATCACAGGTGCTCTGCCATTCAGTGTGAATTTATTTCCAATATACAGTGGCATGCTAGTTTCCTTTTAAAATCTCGAAACCATGCTTGTACCCTTTGATTTTGATCTAATTTGATTTGACCTCTTTTCTTTTATTGCGTGCCAACGACCTTTCCCTGAGTGGGAAACTGCAATTCCCTACCAAGAATGTAACCCTTGACCCTAGCGGTCTGGCAGTACAGTACTTGCTTGAACATGTGTGTTAGCGCTATACATCGCCTGACAAATAAAGAGAAGCCTGTACCTTACAGTGTTGCTTATTGTTTTGCCTCTGCGCTGTTCAAGCACGTCAGTGAACTGAATGTGAGTCTGCGCTACATTACCACTACATAGTTGTGTTTCATGTCATTCCCATACAAGTAAGCCCCAATATGCACACATAAACCTTTTCAGTCAGGACAATCTTGCGTTAATTAACCACCTTTATTAGAATACAACTCTCACAGGTATCCAAAAACATTGACCCAACAATAGGTGAAGAATAATGCATAGAATATAAATAGTTGGCTTCATGCTACTCACAGCGGGGTTATGAAATGCACTGCCTGCTGCAGAAGAATGCCTCTCGGTTATCACTCCATCACTCCCATAGTGATTCAGGGAAAGAATAAAGTCAAACAGGTTCAGCTTCCAGATTGTTTTGTTTTGTTTCTATTGTCCTCTTTTGTTTTTTTTGTACACAGGGCATAATGAATGCATGGCAGTGTATGTTCCAAGGAATATATAGTGCTGTGGACTAATATGGGATGTTTTCCACAGTATCACCAGTCATCACATACAAGTGCATAGCTGATGTTTGTTTTTTCTGTCTTTTGTTTTCCAAGTACTCACTCACACAAACATGAAGCACACTCAAAAACGGTACGCTTGATGCATCGTGGTCCATTCTAAACAGCAGCACAATCCCATTGCAAACAGGCAGTGCTGGGGCTTGGCCTCATGTCAAGGCCATTGTAGCGCAGTGAAGCAGCATTGTAAACCACGCTGTTGCTATATCTTTATTTAAACTACCTAATACAGTATATAGCTAGCAACCAGTTCTCTGGAAAGCACTCATATGCAATGCTCTTCCAGGGGTTATGATATATGCCAGGGAGGAATCGTGCACCTCACAAATTCTCAAATCACAGCCAAGGAAATCACAGCGCTGTGCTCTAACCAGCCTGAGGGCGAGAGCAGCTTGAGAGATAAAACATGCATTAGGTAGAGAGAATTGAACAGACCCGATTTAGCATCAAGACCCCCTACTTACAGCTGTCTATTACACATACCTGCCCTACAGAGAGACCCCCAGCTCCCACACACGTTCAGCCGGAAATGGAAATCACAGGCATCTTGCATTTTGCTAAGGGTAATCATACCCGTCACCCCTCCCTCGTCTGTCTCTTTTCATACCCATCACCCCTCCCTCGTCTGCCTCTTTTCATACCCTATGCTGCACTTGGTCCCTCACTTTGGGCTCATTCAGTCCCTTGTGTGGTTCTGAAATTACAGAATAACTCCATTGTTACTCAGTCATCAAAACAAGACCCCTGAACAGACTTTGGAAGGTTGGCAAATAAAGGAGCAATGAAATGATTTGTTTAAGAAATACTTTTTTTTAAACCAGTGTGCACACACTGTATGTATTTAACTACAGATCTCACATACCACATTGCATTTGATATGTTTAAGCTCAGCATTAAAAAGAAGCATAATGCTTGTAACCACATTATAGACGACATGTGATTATGTACCAGCATGCATTGTTTTCTTTTTCAGCCGTGTAATTTGGGGAATTTTTTCAGAATTTTACAGTAAAGAAATAAAGCTGTTGGCCTTGGCCAGGTCAAATGCAAAGCAGCACCTCGCTTAATATGGTCTCGAATGTACCAGCAGCCAGGCTGGCAAAACTGGCAATTAACTGAAAGAGGCATTTCAATTGCTCACCCCCTACTTGAGAAATTCAGTTTGCTATTGAAGGACTGTCAGAATTTTTTTTTTTCAAGCATTTAGAATTTCAACTAGTGAATAAATTCCCTTTCCCTTTCTTTTCTTTCTCTTTCTCCTCTCTCTCTCTCTCTCTCTCTCTCTCTCTCTCTCTCTGAATCTACTCTCAGCCATTGTTCTGCCAGTCTCTAGTAAATGGCCTGAGACAACAAGCCAACTGTTCACACACACACACCCACACACGCACACACACGCATGCACGCACGCACGCACACACGCACACACACACACAAAGCATGTTTAATATACATACCGCAGCAAGTTGGGTTGCAATAATATTTGTGTGGCTTTAAAATTGTAAACAAACTTACAATGGAAGCTGTAATTTATTATTATTATTATTATTATTATTATTATTATTATTATTATTATTATTATTATTATTATTATTATTTTAATTAAGTCACTTTCATAGCACAAATGCATCAGCAACATTGACTTCATTATAGACTTAGCTCAAGTAAGAACCTGCTGCTAATGCTGTAATTATAGCGAGCATATTCTCTATTACTATATAAATGCAACTCATTCTATATGTCCTTGAAAAAGCATGGCAGTGATTTCTTCTCTCTTTAGCACACGAATCCACGCATGAATTCTCCTGGATGCAATGCCTGAGTGCTTTGGATACAACACCTGAGGATCTGGTGCCCTTGTTAGAGCCCTGCATGAGGGCTTGCTGTTAATCATCCTCACAGATTCATGACATCCATCACATATGGATGACAACAAGAGTCAGAATATGTGCAAAATAGCTTGAATGGGCTCCTCTCATTACTGTGTCAATGTACACTGAGACACGGTGGACAGCAAAGCGTCCTTTGGCATTGTTAACAGAGCTGGAAACCTTGCAGCATCGTGAATGGTCTTGGACGGGTTTTTTGTGTTTTGCAATTTCTTTTTCTTTTTTTCTTTTTTTTTTTGCTGCACTGCAGTCAAACAGTTTTAATGTGACAGCTGGAACACTCGTATTCTGTTAATTTGTGAATTTCTGAACTTCAGCAATAAAAACTGCAAACTAATTGCTGCAACAGCAGTTTCTTTGTAACAACTCTGCAAGTAATGCTCTGCCAAAACAAACAAGAGGGTGCTTACTAGAGCAGCATGCAACAAATAACAACAGACATACAAGCTGTATGTGAACATGTATGCCATCCAAGTCCATGTACTGTATTATATTACATAATGTGGACCAAAGATTAGCAGCTGTGCACAAAAGCTCAATTTCTGGGTTTTTATTCTGAAATAACAGTAGTTATTGAATCTGTACATGTATGTCACACAGAAAACAACTATGTATCAATAATAACATATCATTGAAAGTCTAGAAGAAAACTTCATTGGATTCCTGCCTTTTAAGCTGAGTTGGGGTTTTGAATCCCTGCTGGAAAGATTACAGAATTTGTATATTTGTTTTCCACTGAAGCGCAGGTCAATTAAATCTTTGTTCCATTGATTTCCTGGGTTGGGCTGATTCTACAGAACTCGGACCAGGGATCCAATCTGATTGCCTCTTTCTCATATAACTGGTCTCACATACCCTGATTAGCACAGATCATGGACTGGAGGTTGAACATAAAGCACTCAAAACTTTAAGTGTTCTGCAACTCCTTGAAATGTTAAAAAAAAAAATGTTTGTGTCAGGACTGCTAAAAGCACTTCGTAGCGTGACATCTGCTGAGATTGCTGAGTCAAGCAAATTAGCTGAAAGGCAGGCTTTCGTAAAACACGTTTCTTGTTTTATAACAAGGCAACACATGGAGACTCGTATACAGTCTATTACAATGCCTCCTTATAGTAAAACAACACCGCATGGAGACACTCATATACAGTCTATTACTGTCCCACCTGTTGCCTATTTTAAACAAACGCTCCTGATCCGAAGCAGTGTGCTCAGATATCGGCATTCCAAACACAGAGCCCAGTTTCCTTGACATGCATCAATGTTAGAAGTGGGCACTCGTCTCTCTTTGCATCACGCAGTGTCGGTTCACACACATGAAGAGCACAGTCAGCTCTGCAAGTTGCACATGATGCCTCTGGACCTCAAGTCATCTGCTGTTCTTTGTCTTTTTTGTTTTTGATATAATTGGCCTCTTTTAACTCTAGGAATTTGCTAGCAATCTGTGCGTGAAAATAGTCTTTGCACCCAATTGACAATGTTGTGTTTCTGTGTAGGTGTGGCAGTGTGGAGGCAGTATGGAGGTCCTGCCTTGCTCCAGAGTGGCTCACATCGAGCGCACTAAGAAGCCGTACAATAACGACATTGATTACTATGCAAAGCGCAACGCTCTCAGAGCCGCCGAGGTGTGGATGGACGAATTTAAGTCACATGTTTACATGGCATGGAACATACCAATGAACGTGAGTATAGGGGGGAGTCCCAGTCTATTTGTGCAGTCAAAACAAGTATGAATAATTCAGCGACACAGAGTGTATTATAGAACGGTCTGTATGCAAATCTTTATTTATCTCTTGAAATGCAATTCCATCTTCTTCCTCATGTTATTGTCACAGTTTCAGTTTTGGTTCTTGTTTGTTTCGTAATTCTGCCCCCGTTTTTTGTTTTCTCTTTCCCACATCACTGGACCCATCACACATCACTGCTAAGTAGTGACTCCTGAATGTGAACTAAAGCAGCCGCCAGCTCGTATTCAGGGGCTGCGTGTCAGGTCCTGATTCCAGCTCACTGACTTTCACAGGCTTAATCAGGTCAGGATATCTCAAATCCCAGGCAGGCGAAGGAGCTCTGCACTGAAATGGTGTGTCTTTAAACCGCATCCATGTGACATTAGAGAGAAATTTAAAAAATATTTTTAAACAGACAAGTACTGTACCTGCATGGAATATCTAACATTCAGGTAAACAATACGTCTTTTATATGGTTTATTTTTATATCTTGTTAGGATGTGGCAGGTGTAGTTGGTGCTAACACATTATAGTTGGTGCTAAAGCATTGGTTAAAGATGTGAAAATGATATACCTTTACTAATTTGTTTAGATGTCAGTAAGTTTCCACAATAATTAAAAAGGTCAGATCATTATATCATTGGAGGGACAATACAAATCCATTACTGCCATCAAAATCCACAACTCTTTGTGAATCCATTGATCTTCTGAGGGCAAATCCAATTTAGTTAGCAGGTATAAATCTTGGAAGTTCATACAGCACTATATCCTTATAATGAAGCTCTTTATTCAAATCTGCAAAGCACAGCATTGGAACTGATAGACAAACAATAAGATTACCATATTGAACCTGATTTTTAATAAATAATGAACAATCTGAAATCTCTGTATCAGTCAGTGATATGAACACAAAGCTGCTTTTTCAGGACAGTGGTTTGAAACCTCGTTCCAAGAGACCGGGAGACCTAGACTGAGGCAAAAAATGTTTGCATGATATAACCCTAACCCTAACCCTAACCCTAACCCTAACCCTAACCCTAACCCTAACCCTAACCCTAACCCTAACCCTAACCCTAACCCTAACCCTAACCCTAACCCTAACCCTAACCCTAACCCTAACCCTAACCCTAACCCTAACCCTAACCCTAACCCTAACCCTAACCCTAACCCTAACCCTAACCCTAACCCTAACCCTAACCCTTACCCTAACCCTAACCCTAACCCTAACCCTAACCCTAACCCTAACCCTAACCCTAACCCTAACCCTAACCCTAACCCTAACCCTAACCCTAACCCTAACCCTAACCCTAACCCTAACCCTAACCCTAACCCTAACCCTAACCCTAACCCTAACCCTAACCCTAACCTAACCCTAACCCTAACCCTAACCCTAACCCTAACCCTAACCCTAACCCTAACCCTAACCCTAACCCTAACCCTAACCCTAACCCTAACCCTAACCCTAACCCTAACCCTAACCCTAACCCTAACCCTAACCCTAACCCTAACTCTGACCCTAACTCTGAACCTAATTCTAAACCTAACCCCCTTAACCCTAACTCTAAACCGAAACCTAACCCTTTGCTGATACAATTGTGCACTTACATATATTGTGTAATAAGATTTACACACAAACTACATTGTTACTGTGAATAATAACATTGTAATGATGTGTAAGTACACATGTATTTACTAAGTAACTACTATGTAAATACACAGTCACTAGAGATACTTCATGCAAAGTGGTACCTTGATTTCTTTCCTGCAACAGAACCCTGGGGTGGATTTTGGGGATGTGTCCGAACGGATCTCACTACGGAAAAGGCTGCAGTGCCATAGTTTCCGATGGTACCTGGAGAACGTCTACTCAGAGATGCGGATTTATAACAATACCATCACCTATGGGGAGGTAAGGGATAACATGGAAGTGCAGACCCTCTTATAGTATCATTAGTTACTTGTTTTGACTTAAGATCCTGCCTGGAAAATATATTGTCTTAAAATGTCATTGATGAATCACAGAACAAACCTTATGTTAAGCAGTGAACAGTTTGTTTTTTTCATGTAAAAAAAGTGGAAAGGATTTTATAAAACAACTTCCTCGTGTCAATATTGTCTGCTGGTTGCTAGGTGAGGAACAGCAAGGCCAGTGGATACTGCTTAGACCAAGGAGCTGAAGATGATGATAAAGCCATTCTCTACCCGTGTCATGGGATGTCTTCTCAGGTGGGTGCTCTTGTTACGATCACTCAACTATGACTGGCTGTGGTAGTCGCCTGTGAGCCACCGATGTAAAAATCCAATTCAATTTCAGACTTCTGCGGGTCATTTTCTTAGTAACATGTTCAAAAGTGGTTTAATTAGAAAAGCCATAGATTGGTGACCCTACCCAGGATGGTCTGATATTTGGAATGTGGTTTGGTTAAGTTTGGGCTTTAGATTTGTGCTATGCAGATTTGTTACTGCATTTCTTATAATACATGAAGGGTAGCCGACTGTAGGACCCAGACAAATAAAGGAACCCAAATATTTGGGCACACCCCATTAAACAAATATACTCAAGATAGCAAACAATCAGTAGCCAGCAGGTCATCATTGTATGTCTTTATCATTTTCCAAACTAGTACGTTAGTTATTTTAGAAATAGTAAAAACGTTGTCATTTATTGTAAAACATGTATATATGGTTTAAATACATCCTCTTAAAATTCCCCTTTCTCGTTTCTATTTCTAATTTTATTATAATTATTATTTAAATATATATATATATATATATATATATATATATATATATATATATATATATATATATATATATATATATATATATATATATATATATATATATATATTTCTAGTACATACAGGCTGAAGCAAAAAAAAAATCTCTTTTTGTAGTTATTTTGATGACGATACAGAAGGGAATGTTCTTTCTCATCAGCTCTTCTGGGAATGAGTTCCAATACCAAGAAAGGACTTTCTCAGAATACTGTGCTGTGTTTGGAGGGCGACTGTATTTATTCTGATGTGAATGGAAGTTAGAATCCTCTTGGTGTATAATACTGTATTTAAACCCAGTTATCTCAAAGTGAACTCTCTGACACTATCCAATGGGACGCTGATTATGATTTTACAAAGCTACACTTATTTTGCACCTCGGGTTACAAATTAATAGGCATGAAGAACGGGCAAAATGAAACTGCTGTGATAAATTATAGGTGGCACAGTGGAGCTGATAAAGTCATTCAGGGACAGACTCTGAGGACAAGGTTTTTAACTCTTTATGTAGAGACTTGTTTCTGAAGGGGGCCTCTCAGTCATGCTGAAACCAGCATAAACCTACAAGTGTAAAGACATCGCAGCAGGGAATGACACAAATCTGAAACCAGTATAAACCTACAAGTGTAAAGACATCGCAGCAGGGAATGACACAAATCTGAAACCAGCATAAACCTACAAGTGTAAAGACATCGCAGCAGGGAATGACACAAATCTGAAACCAGTATAAACCTACAAGTGTAAAGACATCGCAGCAGGGAATGACACAAATCTGCCATTTCGAATCTTAATCCTGAGATCTTGTGTTTTTCCTTCCTGGGTGGTTGGTTGTAATCCCTTGCATTGTGGGATGCTCCGTAATCTTAGTATAGATGGGCCTCTGAAAGCCTGAAAGCCGGGGATGAAAGCTCACAGGTTCTGCCTGTTCCTGCAGAATTACTGAGGAATCCACAGACAGAAAGCTTAAGCCCTGCACTAGGAGCAACACAATCAGAAGCTCAAGGGGAGTACAGGAAAGGTCAACCAAGTGCACTGGAACAATTAGCTTTCTTTGTAGTACATTGTTTTAAATTGTGTTTAAGGGAAGAGTATTATTTTTTTTGTTGCTTCAATAGGCTACTAATTGCGTTATTCTTTTGAAGAGAAACCTGAATGCACCGTACTGCTTTAACCAATCAGTTGATGATTGAAATACAATTCTAAGGCACTTGTACAAAGGGTGGATGACTCATCCCCACAGACAGAATCTATTTTTATATTTGTATTTAAACATGCAGATTCACCCATGAGACATGTACTGTATTAGACTTCTAAACAAAACAATCATAACGTTTTATAGAGATTTTAATGCTCCCTTTCATATGGAAACAATTACTGCAGCTTGTACTTTTGTTGCTGTGTGGGTAATTCAATAGATTTGTTTTACATCTCACTTACATTTCTATGCTGTTTGCAATCAGTGGTTCTTATTGGAATTACTCATACACTGGGATTTTTTAAATTCTGTTCTAGTTGCCTGCAGTAAACATATAAGCTCAATCAGCCAAACCTTCTGTGCCAGCACCATCTAGTGCTTAGCAGTGTATTGGCTGCCAAAGCAAAGTAAACTTGAAAAGATCACTATAATGTGCTGGCTTGTATTTCTGTATGTATCTGATATGCATCTAGAAGAGAAAAGCAGCTCCTGAATTCAGATGGACCTGAACACAGATCCACTCAGATTAATTGCCAACATCATACAGGGGGCAGTCATTGTAAAAAAATATAAAGACATAGAAAACAATCAAATCATTTGGAAGCTGCTTACTCTTTAAGCCTGCTATTGTTAAAGTGAATATGAATATGAGGCAGAGGAGAGAGATCCTTCTGCTTTAACAGAATCTGATGGCTTGTCAAGTCGCATCAGCGTTTCCGTTTCACCAGCTCCGAGAATCAGAGGTGCTCCGAGCAGCAGCAGGGATTGACTACTGTAAGCCTTTAGGTAAAAAAAACAGAGATTTTGGAATTTGGAGTTTGAATAAGTAAATAAATAAACTCATTGTGGATGTCTGGCAGCAGTGTGGAGTAGTGGTTAGGGCTCTGGACTCTCGACCAGAGGGTTGTGGGTTCAGTCCACGGTTGGGGTTACTGCTGCTGTACCTGCTGTACTTTACCTAGATTGCTCCAGTAAAAACATAAATGTGTAATTGTATGTAAAAATAATGTGATATTTTCTAACAATTGTAAGTCGCCCTGGATAAGGGTGTCTGCTAAGAAATAAATAATAATAATGTCTATGTTCTATGATCTATCAATCTACATATCTAATTATTTCTCTCTCTCTCTATAGTTTATACTGTATGGACATTGGTAAGCTATTACTAAACATATACTCCACCTGAAATTAAGATAAATTCATTAAAAGTTCACAAGCCTGACAGAGCAATCCAGGATTAGTGTAGCACTGAGAAAATCGAGCTGCCTTTCCCGCAGTGCAATGCTTGTGCTGGTACGGCTTTCACCGCTTCGGAATGTACACAGCGTGAAGGAAAAGCAGTGAACATGCCTGTGGATTACAAGGCCACTGCACTGCCAGATCACTGCTTGCCTGTTTACTGCCAAATGAGCTTAGCCCCCCTCCCGGGCTGGAGAAGGACATGTGCACTGCACCTGATGTGTATTGTTGGTGTTAAAACACAAAACCCAGCCCTGCTTTATAAAACCCAGCCCTGCTTTATAAAACCCAGCCCACATCACTTTTTCTGACCTTCTTTCAAACACAATTCTGCACGTACATTTATTTTTATTTTTTTGCGCGATACCTTATTCTGAGGTCGAGGTAAACCTTCATGAAGCTTGGGGCCATAGTCATGCAACACCCACTGCCTGACAGTGACCAGTTAGAGCACAGACCTGATATGCATTTAATAGAGAGCAGGAATGATCCTGAACTTGAGGGGGTTTAGCCTTGGGTTAAGTCTGCAGCACCTGATATTCCCAGGGTCCCCAGAATCAACCAGGTCTCGCCCTGCTTAGGTAATCTCAGAAGGTATTGAAGCCAAAGCCTTTCAATAGGGCACTAGAGCATTATGAATAATGAGATGTTTTATACTATGCAATTTACATACTATAGCTACAGTGCTTATTATACACTAATGTAATTAGCAGATTTCCAAAGTAAATAAATCAGCCTCTAAGCAATAACATTCTACAGTGTAATTATTATTGTGGGAGCTGCAAACAGTGGGAAATAAATGTTTTTAATGAAAAAACTAAATCAGGGAAACAAAACAAAATGAGCAGCAGTACACAGTGCATCTCTCCATCGGAAACATTCTCTCATAAATGCATGGCACCTTGTTTCTTGTGGAGTCTTATGCTTTTGAATAATTAAATCCTTACTCCCCCTAGCATATCTCTTTTGATGAGTGCTGGGATGTGGAGACACACATCCTTTATTGGTCAAAATGAAATTCTGAAATGAAAAAAAAAGAATACTATGGATTTAAACAGCCACATGTTTCAGTGCTGGTGCCTGCAGTATTTAACCTTCTTATAGCTAAATATCAGTAAACACCTATCTCTTTATTGATTAGCTGTCCTTTCTTCCCTCCTTCTTACCCATAAACCCGCTGCTTAATCTTTACATATCTAACACTCTATCTCCACCTAGTGGCTTTGCCTTGTACTCTACCGCGATACTACAGCATCCACAGGCTTTCCAGGGTGCAATGGGTTAAGCTTCTTTAAACTAGAAGAAACTGTGCAGTGAAACTGATAAAGTGGCTGGGAGGCTTGTGCCATTTTAATTTCCTTCATAATAAAATCAGAGAATGGAAATCACACTAACTTTGATACTCCCCCACATGTGTCACTGTTCATTACTGGATTGTTACACTACAACCCTGACATGAAGACGTGTGAGTGATTGAAAATGTCTTAAGCTGTTGATTTAAATGTTATGCAGAACATAACTAATTAACATCAAATAATAAAAAAGGCAAACAAATATGGCAGTTATCTATAACCTAGTCATGGGAGCCTTGTCTCTTCTTCTTCTTCCTCTTCTTCTTCTTCTTCTTCTTCTCTATTTTTTACAGCCAGAAATGAACCCCAAAGAGACTAACCTGCACTTTTGGGTGTCTGAATCTTGGACCTTTTATTTAATTGTTTCAAACAGTGTAGATCGATTGAATATACCGCCATGCATAACTTTAGTCTGCTTTATACAAAATATGAACAAACAATTATTCATTTACAAATGCATTCTCTGCATTAAACTTTACTGCCTTGGAATAAACCCGTAAGTTATGCCTGTCCTTGTTGATTCACGCACAGAGAAGCAGACTTGTAATCCAGCATTGCTGGATAGCGCTTGAATGGCATTTGACCTATTGGACATGTACCATGCCATAGACTTACACTCTGTGTACAAACTGCAGCCTTGAGGAGATCCTGGATGTTCACTTTGAATCAAGCAAAGCCAGGCTTGAAATCAGTGCGGTTCTGCCCCTTTAGCAGTAATGTTTGGTTCTGCCCCTTTAGCAGTAATGAGTGGTTGAAATGAGATGTGTCTTTACTCTCACACACAGCTGAAGGATTCAGAGTGGTCACAGTCACAGTTGACACCACTTTTCAGGCAACCCAATTGATGCGCCAAGTGACAGCTCCACTGTTCCAGTTGTAGGAGGATGTTACAAAGTCCCTCCTTTTTCAATAAAATTGTGCGTTGTTGGCATGTGTACGCTGAAGCTTCTAAGTTGTGTGTTTTTCAGCTTGCCCGCTACACCACAGAGGGGCTTCTACAGCTGGGGCCCTTGGGCTCCACTACGTTCCTGCCTGACACCAAATGTCTGGTAGATGATGGGAGGGGCCGAACTCCAAGCCTACAGAAATGTAAAGACGTCTCAAGATTGTCTCAGAGACTCTGGGATTTTACACAGGTATGTGCTGGGAATGATCAGACTGTGTGCAAGCCAAATGGGCATGTGCTGTGAATGATCAGACTGTGTGCAAGCCTGATGGGCATGGTGCTGTGAATGATCAGACTGTGTGCAAGCCTGATGGGCATGGTTCTGGGAACGATCACACTGTGTGCAAGCCTGATGGGCATGGGGCTGGGAAAGATCTCACTGTGTGCAAGCCTGATGGGCATGGTGCTGTGAATGATCATACTGTGTGCAAGCCTGATGGGCATGGTACTCGGAAAGATCACACTGTGTGCAAGCCTGATGGGCATGGTGCTGGGAACGATCACACTGTGTGCAAGCCTGATGGGTATGGTGCTGTGAATGATCACACTGTGTGCAAGCCTGATGGGCATGGTGCTGGAGAAAATCGAACTGGGTTAAGAGGTAAGAGCTACTGTTCTTTTCTCTATTGTTGGTAAGGAGTGGTTTCTAAAATTGAACAGGTTCATATATGGCTTTCCACACAATTAACAGTGGATGATTTCAGAGTACAATCTGTCAGTGCACATTGGTTCTCTGTTGCACTGTAGAGACTTAAAGCAGTGCACATAAATCCACCAGTAATTATGGGACCCATTTGAAATTGATTGTGCTGTTCTCTTGTCACTTCTTTGCAATGGAAGGCCTATACAGGTTGCACTAATTAACATGTGTACCTCAGCGGTGTCCAAGGCTAAAAGAGGAGTGTGACACGATAACAAAACATTATAGAAACTGCAGTAATTGCTATCCATTCAAATCAAACCAAAAGTGTTCCATACAATTACTTCATTTCATTGTACCTGACCTTGTAGTTAGAGCATTAGCAGCCTTATAACACTGTGATTCTGCTTGTAAAGATGCACTGAGAACAGCTAAACCACCACAGATTTATTCCAGCCAATTAATTATCCCCAGAGCCATACAATGCGTTTGTCTTTAAACACAGCGTTAGAGGCCATCGTTTGGAAAGAGATCAGTAATCAGACTATTATGATCTGTCATAACCCTTGGAAATCTCATTAAATAAATCACCAAATTCACCAGTTTGCTGATTAATTAAGAACATAACAAGTTTGAACCCTTTCCTGACGTTTGTTTTGCAAGGCTGCCACTGCCACAGTACCAAAGCCTTGTATCACAGGATCCATGGAGATAGTGACTTTATATATATATATATATATATATATATATATATATATATATATATGGCAAGTATGTGATTACTGATTCATACAGAGGCATCTATTAGCCCCCAGCTTCATGCAGAGTCATTTGAAACAAGGACATACAAAACCTGCACTTTATATACGGCACATGTAAAGACTTATGTATTTATTGTTTTCCGCAGAATGGTCCTATCATCAGCAGGGATACTGGCCGGTGTTTGGAAGTTGAAATGTCCAAAGATGCCAACTTTGGGTTGCGCTTAGTAGTCCAGAGATGTTCTGGACAGAAGTGGATGATCAGAAACTGGATAAAGCATCCCAAACACTAACATTCATCTGAGGATCCTCCAGGTGTCCTCCTTGTATTCAGGGAAACATGGAACCCAAACAGGAGGCATGACTGGGAAAACCAAAGGATAACATGGATGTGTTCATTCCAATTTCGAGGCCATATTTAGCTCGCTGTGGGGAAGTGCTGTTACACTTCGCTGAAAGAAGTGCTGGAATCCCAACAGGACCCCGTTATTAAAATGCCAAGATAAAAGCCGCTGTGAAGCAGGCGATTCTTCCAATGCCATCTGCTTGTCTTAACGACAGAGGGCTGAATGTGTCAATATGTCATGTGTTGAATGGTTTCTTTAAAGAACACACAAAAAGTACAAAGTACCCCTCCTCATCTAGAAGCTAAGACAAAACTTAATGCAACATGGATGTTTGTTTTTTTTTTGCCATTACTTCAATAAAGTAAACAAACTTTGCGTTCTAGAAAATAAATATCCGAGCTGCATTCATATCAACTTTTGCATTGGAAACGGGGACAACATCGGACATCAATTCCATGTTAATGTCTACGGCAATCACTATGGCTGTAAACCAAGGCAGTCATGGGCTATTAACCACCCTGGATAATGATTGTGGGCTTACTCAGATGGGGTGGAGCCTTCCCGTAAAGACAAGCTGACAGGAAGATGCCAAGCTTTTCTTAGTTTTAACTTATTGACTGACGTACAATTTTATTAAGATTTATTATGTGCCTTTTTCATTAATATATGCTCTGTCTAAACGGGGAACATCAATCCCAAAAGCATGTCTGATTACATTTATTGAAGAAAATATGTAAATGTTACATGTAATAGTAATATATTGTACAACTGAACCAGGCAGCTGCCTTAAAATAAACATGTTTTTATGATCTGCTGTGAAACTGTATTTTTAAGAGATCAGGTGCAGCAGATTCTGATGCAGATTTTGCTGATGGGTTTGGTTTAAAGATGAATTTGAATGTATCATTTCTTTATAATCTTTGGAAGAAAGGAGGTAGTTGAGGATTTCCAGAGAAGCCAAACTAATAAATATGAAGCCCTCTTCATACAGGACTGGAATGTTGGCTGGACACATCATTGACATGGCGTTGAATAGAAGTTATATGACAAGTTTTCAGTTTGTACAGCTGTAATGGATCTCTTCCTAGCAGCTGCTGAGTTAATAATACTGAGGGGAAAGCTGCAAAATTACTGTGCAAATTTACCAGGGTACACTTTTATAAGGGGCTGTGCAAGTGGAGGTACTGTTCCTTCCTCAGGAAGAATCACTAAATATCCCATGGCTATCCTTCCAATATCATGGTAACCTTTTAAGATATTGCAAACTTGTATAATGATGTATACTGTCAATACCTTTCTTAATGATAAACATACTTTTATTGTTGCAATTTTCATTTAAAGCAAACCTAGAGATTATCCATATGTGCCAGGCTAAGAAAAATGGATTTTGAAAGTGTATACATTTTTATTGACTTAAAAGAAAATCCATACTCATACCCTTTATACAAAATGTTCATTATTCAAGATAATCCAATATAGGTCTCTTGAGGTCTCTGCGCTGCACTGCTGCATTGACCATTATGAAACTACTTTATTAGTATTTCTAGTGTGTTGTGTGACAGGATAAAGGTGCTTCATAAAAAAGTAAGAAAAAGAAAGCAATGAGAGACTTTGGGCTAGATACTAAAAGCTATTTATTCCAAAGGAGTCATGAGCACTTCAGCCTATTCAGCACTTCAATCTGTTTACAAGCCCCTCGATTAAATGTCTGGATTATTTCTAGTTCAGTAACTTTGTTTGGTGTGCTTTTCCTTGTGTAAATGTGCAAATGACTATGTGGAGTATGTATCTGAAACTGTCCTGCCCTTTGTGAGAATGTTGTTACACCAATGAGATGAAAAGCGCTTAGCAGACTCTAGGTAATGCACACGTGTGTGTTTTGGTTAGTTAGGAAAGAAGAATGCAGAAAAAAATCCTGACTTGATATATCAATGCAAAGGCTCTGGTGCAACTGTGTCTGCAGCAGGTGTGAAGGGTTTGAAGTCAATAGGCTTTTAAAAGAAATCTCCTACCATGCAGGTATTTGGACTCTTTTAGCCTTCGCGATAGAAAGCAAGCTTTGCTGTTGCGTCTTGTGTTCACTTGGGTTATTACAAAGACTTTGCAACTGCCTGACAGAGAAACTAGAAGATGATCGTCTCTCTTTGTGAAGCTCCTAACAGTATGGTTGCTACCAGCAGACCTTCTATTTCTGAAACTGTACAAGTCCATGGCTAGATAACTGCTCTGCCACTGGGAGAAAGAGATGTGATTTATAAAGCTCAGCAGTCCCACCTTTGCCACTATTTTCAGTGGCTTGGTATAGATCTACTGCTGGTCATATGGCTCTAACAGCCCCATGCTGTAAGTGTCAGTAACTTTACTACACACCAGCACCCCAGACTCTTTTCTATTTAATAACATGCAATGAGGTGCTGTTATTATGACTTGGGTGTCAAACAGAAAAAGCTATTAGCTTTATCTTAAGGTCGACTTCCCAGCTCCGGTTTCATTGATGTTATTGGTTATTTTCTCATCTTCTACTCACTGTTCTACTCTTAAAGTGCAGAGAAACACACAAAGTCTACCAGTGGGACCAAGGAACAAGTGCTGCTTTGTGATAGATTACCTTTCTATCCAAGGCCAAGAATAATGTTTCTTGCAAGGCATTTAGTTTTCTTTTTACTAGCAATGATGAATTATGGTGTGGTTTACCAAGCTCCCACTATTGCATTTTCCCAGTCATGTTCTATATGAGGTGGCACGCCTTGTGTGTACAGTGATTAATGTGATACTTTGTTTCATACATATTCTTAGCCTTTACATCGCTGGCTGGTTTGAGGCACAAAGGGCAAAATAGGATGGTTTGCAGGGAGAATGGCTGCTGTAATCAGCGTGGTCGTTGTGTCTACCAGTGCACTCCTGAAGGCAAGCTCTCATTTGTGTCCAGTTGGTTTAGCAGAAGACATAGCAGGCATCTCTATCAAGGCACAGCTGTTCATCTCTAATCATTTCGTAAGCGCCATGTATCATTTCTGTCTGCTCGTCTCAAAATACATTGGTGTGTATGCTGTAATATCTTATTTAAGACAAGAAGGGTATTTAAAAAAAAACTGGTACAGAGTTTTCATAAATCCTTAGTAATGCAGTATATAAAGTAAACTGGTTATAGGGGGAAATAGAAATACCATATTAGAGAATGATACAGCCCGTTTCTTTTCAAGGGATATGGACATTTCATAAACATTATGAAATATTACAGATGCGATCTCCTCTGGGAGTTTGATCTCTGATGAGTTTCCATGATTATTTTTTTCATTTGTATGCGGTAATGCAGTTTCCTAAAAGGGGGTGCACAGTATATCACAGACTCAATGTTAGTGTTGTGTCACTTGTGTATTACTTTGGGGTTTATGGTAGCATAGCCAGATCTATAGCAGAGAGTTTCTGTTTGTAAAAATCTTAACAGTGGCAGATCTCAATACCACCACAGCTTCACATATTAATTCCACTGGGGTGATTTATTGACCCACTTATTAGCATTGCTATATGAATATAGTGAAAGAAAGTTCCCGAACAATCAGGTTTAGAAAATGTAGGGGCTCGGTATTATGACCAACCACTGTTTAGATCATTAAAATAGGAGCCGTCAGACTTTTTCAGGAAAGTCAGCAATGTGTTGTGCCGCTCTGTTGCACACACACCATTAACCAACCCGCTCTCCACAGCAGTGTCGAACGCAGTGACAGGATTGACTTTGAGATGAGGAGCGTGTTTACTGTGCGAGTTCATCAGCTGTCAAGGACAGACAAGCCTGGATACAAAGCAGGGTCAGAAATGTGGTGGAAGGTGCGTTGATTACTCTTTCTTACCACAGTGTTGTGTTCAGTCAATCTATTCAGGAACATTAAACAGCGAGGTAGGGTTCATTCATACACACCAGGACATTGTGATCAAGACAAAAGAATGACACTGGCTGCCATTTCCCCATCTGCAGGCTTTCAGAAATCTGTATGAAAAGAACAGGGACCTTGCTGCTCATAGAACATGCTGTATCTGAAACTAAAACTAGGCTGCACTTAGCTTCAGGACTGAGAAGATACTCAAGACACTAAAATCTCTTTAAATGTATCTGATGGTTTCATCAATTCTGAGCTTTGTCATTTTTTTTTTTTTTTTGCACAGAGAGAAACAGCTAAATAACCAGAGAATACATCAGTTCTATTCTCGAGTGGTATTTGTGAAGGAAAATGTTTCTCAAGCAAATCATTAAGACATCTTGTTATGGTGTCAGAAAAAAAAATACAAAATCAGATTGAAATGGTATTAGTTCAGCAAATGTTTAAACTGTAATCCAATTCCTATTGTTTTTTTTCAGTCTGAAAATATCTGTACTGCTTAATAAGCCCTCTGTCACAGTCATCGATCAAAGTCAGTTATCTGTATTTCACAGCATTCCTTTGCATATCAATCGCTTTCTCTATTAATATGTAAGGATAAATGCCTCAATCATACCTAGTGCCAATTTCTGTCATTTTTATCCTGCTGAGTTTAATGAAAAATAAAGGGATATGGAGAAAATCAACATGGCGAGCCATGGCACTGTGCTGCCTGTCTTCATTGGTAAGAAGCATTGGCATGGGCATAAAGCAAAGCACCACGAGATGCCATCAACTCACAGAGAATGCTCCCAGAAAATGTGTTCATGTATTGTAAGGGTTATTGTAAGAGATATATATCTGGATACACATGCAGTAAATCCCTGCAAACTGGACTGTAATTAAACTTCAGTCTGACTACGTGATTACAGGAATTATAGCGTAATAAGTCATGGTTTATATTAACACGGTTTGAACCAGAATGCTCGGCACTTGAAAAAGCAATGTCACGAGCAAAAGCTCAAATCACATATACTATATTCAAAATGCTAAAGGCAGGGTTCATCGTACATTTAAGCAGAAATGATCTTGCAGATAAGTGGAGGGGCTGACCGTAGGGAAGCCATGGGTAGCGGGGGCAGGGTAGCGGCCCTCCCCATTAAACAAAGCCAAAAAGCAGGTGGAGGCTGGGGAGGAGGAGGCAAACTGATACACAGCAGGTACATAATGGATTAAGATAAGATATAAATCCCTTCCTTGACGATCATTGGAGGTATTGTTTATAGAAAGTCACTAGCTATTTGACGAAACGATTTGTTCTGGTATTGGAAGCGGCTAAAATATTCTTGATGTTTACGTGATTTGATCTAAGGTTAAAAGTGCCTGAACCGCCTCTTTGCTTAATTGATTACAGATCAATCAGTTAAGCAATGGGCAGCCCGTTTGCACAATACGTCTGGGCTACACATTGTGGGAGTTTCTAGTTTTATTTGTTCTTGTCAAACTCCTACAAGGTACACATTTTGCATACATAAAAAATGCTGTACAGAACAACTGCAATAAATAATATGCAATAAGAGTACTGCGCATCATGTTTATAACAGTCACATGAACATTTGGAAGAAAGCACAGTGGCCCTTGGGAGAGTGTATATTCTGCCTGTCTGTGTAAGATGAATAATGGAATCTCAGATTCCATGATTTGTTCTCTATTGCAAAAGCAATTCTTTCATTTTTGATTGTATCTCTCAGGATATTAAAACATTCCTCTGCACAAGGCGTAGATATATTAATCCTATCTTTTCTGTTGTATTGATTTTAACATTACGGATGGCATTAAATGTCCAAATAATCGCAGTGAATGAAATGAATCTGAATGTAAAACTGACTATACTGTGTAAAATTGCACTCTCCTCTTAGAATCATCCTTCATTACTAAGGGATTTTTTGCAGGGCACACAGTGCCTCCTTGTGTCTTAATGATGTAATTGTGACAATATCGTGTTTAAGGAACTCTTTAAATAATTAAAAATACATTTCCAACCTATGTTATAATATTTGTTTTTCACACCAATACAATGTAAAAGTACAGAATACAGGGGCATTTTGCAATGACACCCTCTCCTACACTGAGCTGAAGCATGTTTCTCTGTAGCTTGATATCTCTGCTACACTTCAAAGTCCAACAAAGAGGCTCTTGCTGAAAAATGTGAAAGTGAATTTGATAGAACAAGCGTTTGTAAGATAAATGGTGGTCTGATTCTCAGTTGAAGCGCTCAGAGAGAAAGTGCTTGCTGTTGTTGTCAGGCAGCTTTGTTTACTGATAAACACATTTCTCAGAATGACAGCTTGCACCTTCATCTGTTTTCTGCAAAGTTTCCTTAGAGAAATGTGTCAAGGCTGGTCCTCAGAGGCAGGTTCAGTGAATGTTCACGTGTGCGACCCAACTGGGTATTAGATTTGCAATGGCTTTGAAGGGCATTCACTGTTATTTTTTCGAATCATAATCTGTTATACAACACAATACAAATGTATTATATAGCACTGTGCATGCCAAGGCTTCCCAGGACGCCTCACAATTACAAGCACACTCAAACAGATAGGTCTGATTGAAACACAGGACGCAGAGAGTACTGGTAAGAGAAAACACCTCTAACTGAGATAGTGTACTCAGTGAGGTGCTGCAGGGCTCTGTCCTTGACCAGTGGTGTTTCTTATCTACACCAACAACTCAGATTGGGGATAATTAACAGCTTTTCAAATATCAAGTTGAGAAAAAGCTTGGGGGAGTGGCCAACACGCCTACAGCCACGTAGAAAATCCAAAAAGATTGGTTACATTATTAGTTGTTTATTTAGCAGACGCCTTTATCCAAGGCGACTTACAGAGACTCAGGTGTGTGAACTATGCATCAGCTGCAGAGTCACTTACAATTACGTCTCACCCGAAAGACGGAGCACAAGGAGGTTAAGTGACTTGCTGAGGGTCACACAATGAGTCAGTGGCTGAGGTGGGATTTGAACCGGGGATCTGGTTACAAGCCCTTTTCTTTAACCACTGGACCACACAGCTCCTACATGAAGTGCCTCTAATCACTGTGTGTGTACATAGCAGTTACTTAGTAAATACGTGTACTGATACATAATTACAATGTTAGTATGCATAGCTACAATGTACTTCATGTGTAAATCTTTTTGCACATTAATGTTTGTAGAGTTAAGGTTAGAGAATGGGGGTTATATTATGCAAAAAACAGTATAAGTCAAATATGAATAGCTTCCTAAATACCAACATATGTATAAATAAATTAAATATATTGTAATCAATAATAAGATAGCATACTATTGAATGGTCCAAATGTTATCATGTTTAATAATAATAATAATAATAATAATAATAATAATAATAATAATAATAATAATAATAATAAATCTGCATTCAGTATGAGAAGCAACATCACATTAGGCTTTTGGTCAGACACATGTCTTTGAACACCCTTATATATTAATGAAGCCCTGATGTGAAGAGAAATTGTGAAGAGCGAGTCCGGCAGAACAGCTTGTGGAAGCCATAATGAGATCCCGAGGGAGAGGCAGCGGCTCCGAGACACAATTAGGCCCAGTATATGAGCATCTCAGATAGGCAAGGCTGCGGATGCACTTGAGAAATGAGCCTTTCAACTTCATTCAAGGCTGCTTGGAGTGTGTTGTCTTAATATGCAAGTCATTACATGTGCTTAATAACATTTTGATCAGTTCTAATTTGGCAATGCTGAATTCTTGGATAGCAGCTTTACAAAAAAGAGGCCCTTTAATAAAGTGAAATTGTGTAATGCGTGCTCCTGCAGAAATAGTACTGAGAACTCAGTGGGGATGTATTTGTTTATGTGCAACCATTACTAAATGAATGCCAGTGTAAGTGTTTATTAATTATAGTCTGGAGTGTTTTTGTTTTCAGATGGTGGTTGTCACTGTCATTAGGTCTATTGTCATTATAGTAACACTTTACATTAAGTGCTTGTGTAATTACAGTGCAGTTACATTGTTATTAGACACACTTAATTGTTACCATCATGTTTTTAAATAATTTATTAAGATAGCCTCCTTTAGTGGACAAGCACAAGCTGATGAGGTAGCTACGAGGGAAACTACCATGGCAACAGTAGAACACACACACACTTGACATGACCTGTAATTACGAATGCCTACATCACAAAGGGTTGGGTGACATAAAGGCATCTGTCTATTTAGAGTTGAAAAAATAATCTTAAATATTAGTCTTAGAAGTAGCTGAGTATAGAGCAAGCATTCACCAAGTTTGATCAAGTTTAGCATTTTGAGCAATGTCTACACAATCAGATTCATAGATGCCTGTAAGTATGTTTCTTTAACAAATTATATTTTACATTGATTTATTAAACAATAAGTACTAAGTACTGATTTCTAAAAGATGTTTAAGTAAGATATATATATATCAGTCAGCGCCGCTTTCTCGGGACGTAAAAATATCTCGAACAAGCGGCTGTCCCAATTAAACGAGAGGCATCTGAGAGGACCTGAGTCACACTTATATTCATGATTTACATGTGAAAGACAAAAGAATTTTTACTTTTTTACTTCTAAATGAAAAGAACCAGAATGAAATCACATCACATTGTGAATACATGTTAAATACATCATGCAAATATTCCTAAATAAAATGAATCGCTGTTTTTTTATTTCAAAATTAAATTAAATAGAAAATAATGAAATTACATCTTATCACAAGGCAAGGACCCTGTGATTTTGACACGGCAACTTTATTTGCAACAGCAGCCTGAGAAACCACAGGAAAGTCCAGCTCCATCAAGAGTTCAACATACGCAATATACGCAAGTCACAGCGAAATCATGTACTCACGTGATTATTGCACTGCGCTACACGAACCTGACATGCTCTGAAAAGCAATCTCCATTCATCATTTGAAAATACTCTATCCCAATTAAACAAAGTGACGTCCCGATTAAACGACATAAATAGCATTGGGAAGAACCGTCTCCCAGAGTTCTGTCCCAGTTAAGCAGAAATCCCGATTATCAGTATCTCGATTAGGCGGCGCTGACTGGGTGTATGTATATATAAATACATATATATCTTACTCTTTTAATGCCAAATGCATTTTTGTTGACACTGAAGATTAAGTTTTGGTATGGTGAAGACACTGAGAAGCTAATAGTGTGACATCTGTGTGATACACATCTGGGCATTCATCTCTATTCCTGACGATATTCTTCCCCATTGGAGATACAAGAAAAAAACAAGAGTTACACAAAATAAATATATAAATAAATACAGTAAAAAGAAAAAAAAAGTGGGAAGAATTAAAGCGGTTTTATTTCTATGATTTTTCTCTTTCTATGTACTGTTACTGTTACTTATTGGGACTCTTAGCAGCGTTGCATATTAAGCCTAATTAATAATGGTTAATTACATTTGTTGCATAAGCAGTAAGACCCAATGGAGCAATCTTTAAGACCCTGGGAAGTAACATCCTTGGGCTATCCACTTCCCAGTGGCCTGCAGTGCCTGCTTCTTCCACTTCCACTGCTTACATTTGTGATTTCTTTGTAATGCGTCTTGTATTCCTCGTATTTACTTGTCTTGTTTTATTTAGATTCTAGGCCCAGGCAGCCATGTCATATATTTCATCAGATCACCGTTCTTGTAAGTTAAGCTGATCTGTTGCTAAGCAGTTGTAAGTTTGCTATACAGTGTAATGCCAGGACCCTGAGAACACAGCGTCCACACATTATTTTACTTACAGTCACTTCTAATGCTTTTTGAAGTTTTGGTAGAACTTCCACTGCCATCTGCGGCCAGCTATAGACATGCCGGTGTATTTAATTAACTTGCAAAGAAGTACCGTCAAGAAAATTAAAAATTAAAAAAGGACTAGCGTTCCAGTTATAACACGGAACAGTTAGAGGACCAAACGCTTTCATTACAACTTTTCTGAAAGAGAAAGTCAAATGCCAATTTCCTGCACATTCCCAGCGCCCATAAAGTGTAGCATCATAGCCACTGCCCTATATCCACATGCACAGTTTCCCTGAGATTATAGGCTGAAAGAACTTGCTTTATTCAGGTGTAAAGACACAGTTACACTTGGCCACAGAGCCTCATACTTCGCTGATGGGATGTCATGTTATGTCATGTCATGTCACAGCAACGTGAACTCGTTCTTACAAACGTAAGCAACGTATTTTATTTTCTGCAGTTACCCACTTCCCTCGAGGGGTGCTAAGTGAACGGGACAAGCATTTATTGGTGCTTGCTCATATCCTAAAACAGGAGTTGACTGTCGAGCAACAAAATGAAATTGTGCTTGCAATGGACTCAGCGTTGATTGAGAACCCAAGGCATCTAAAAGCACTGTACACTAAAGGAAGGGTGAGAGAAGTAATTCAATTCATGCTTCTGATTGAATTCTATATAATGTTTACACCATCAGAATATCCAGAGCAAACTACAGAAGAACCAGAGACTTCTTTATAGTGCTTTATACAATCTGTTTGTGTTTTTGTCATGACCGTATGCTATTTGAAATGGTTCCAAATACCAATTCTTCCATATCATAAAGTCTCTGTCTATCATCTACTGGAGTAAAAAAAATGTACAGTACATAATTTGGTGTTATTCCTTCATTGGGCAGGAGAAATACATCTTCCTAAGAATATATTCCACCCAGCTGCAGTGCTTTGTGATTGTTAACAAACATTCGATAGTTCCCCTTTATTCAGCATTTCAAGTCAATTTGAAAATAACTCTGAATGTGTAGTCAAAGGGATTAAGGGATAAATATGGACAGGGCTTCTGCATACTGGTACTAGAAGCCTGCAGATCTGTCGTGAATAAAGAAGGTTCATTGGCACATCTGCTGAAGGCACAAGCTGTACAGTAGTTGGCAAGGTGAGTGAAGTAAGAAATCTGATCCAACCCCCCCACGAAACCCTCCCCAGCTGGAATCCACCAGGCACTGCTGTTATGAAGAATATAAAGAAGAAATGTAACTGCCTTCTCTCGTGACATTTTGAAACATCGCAATTCTAATTACCAGCAACTGTTCAAATACACAGATCTTTATGATGCAAGGGAACCTGAACGAAGCTGAAAATGCATTAAGAGCAGCCTTGAGTCTGGCTCCAAACAGCAAGGTATGTAAGCATATTGTTTGGGTTCATAAGAATAATTAACACACTGCCTGTATTGTGCATGTCTAGTGTATATTGTATAATATAAAACAACATGAACACTGATGCTGAAGAAAAAGCAGAAGAAAATGCTAATCTTTTAAGTAGTTTCTTCGGTAACACTTTGCATGAAGTATCTCTCATTACTGTGTATTAACATCGTAGTTACTTAGTAAACACATGTATACTTACACATAATTACAATGCTATTATACATAGTTACAATGTTCTTAATGTAGGACTGTAAACCTAAACCTAATCCTAACCCCAACCACACTAACCCTAACCCTTTTCTGATACAATTGTGTATGTACATACATCATGCAAAAAGATTTACACATCAAGCATATTGTAACTCTGCATAACAACATTGCAGTTATGTATTTACTATGTAAGTACTATAAAAAACATAGAGCAATTAGAGAGGCTTCATGTGAAGTGTTCCTGCCTCTTCATTCACTTCTGTTTATAGATAATCAAGGAAGACTTGGAGACAGTGAGACTGTCACATCTGCACCCAGCTAAATGCAAACCTAAAACAATGTTGCAAAGCATGTCTCTTGCAGTGGCAAAAATAACCATCGCAGTCGCACAGGTGATCCAGGTCAGTCATGAGTCCCATGCCATATATATATATATAACGTATTTCGTTTCCTTGTTCATCTAGTGTAATGGAATATCCTTTGGGATTGGTAAGAAGGCCGCTGTGCTTGCTGTATTTTTGGCCCTTGGGATATTCATCTATAAAATACAAAAGAGTCCATCCTCATGAAGCACATGCAGCCCAGTGAGGGGAGGAGTCACCGTAGGGAGGAGTCATCATGATGGACATCAGGCTACACCAATCAAACCTCAGTTCTGGCATTGGCAAACCCATTCAGCCATTTATTCAAATTATTCTTCAAACTCACGTGTGGGAAATTAGACATATTGATCCCTGACATTGTTCTAGCCATCACAGTGAGCATTAGAATGGGAAAATCGATTCATACAATTATTCAGAAGTACTGTTCTTATTAAAAAAAAGGTAATGAAGCTTATTTGAAGCTAATTAAAGTCATTTTAATTTCTTGCTGAATAGTTCTAAATGAAAAGCAGTTATTTGGGATATTAAATACATTCCCTTTTAGTTTGTACCGCTGTTCCAAACATAGTAATTGGAGCAATTTGAAAAGGAGTCCGGCTTTTACTTATCAGATGCATGCTATTGGTTTGGCTTGTGTCAGATAGGCCGAGAAGGGCTTTCTAATGACGTTTTTGGTTTAATTGCTGCTAAGTGCTACCAGAACAATATTACACAGGTACACAGAAGGTGTGAAAATAGCATAGTGTTTCCTATTGGGGCTTTCCAGCTCCTACTGCTCGTAAAGTATTCCTCTTCAGTTGAAAGTCAAGGCATCCTTTAAACAAGGTTCTGCATTATGGTTCCTGAATCAACATTGAGGGTAGGGGTAGCAGTACTTGTATCTTGATTGCATCCATGTCCCAACTAAGATGCATATTTGCTCATTTTTATTGAAATGAACGAAAGCGACTGGGGACAGTTTTAATATTTAATAGCCATATAAGCTAGCATGTCATATAAGACCATAAAAACACAAAGCTAAATTCAGACTCTATTTATATGCAAAGGAGTATGCTGGTGCACAACAATGTGTTATCTGCAAGGCTTCAAGCTATTTCTATGGCAGTAGAAATGACTAAGTAGAAATATGGATTTCCCTGTAAAATAATTGGAAAGAATGTTAAAAGTTCAGGCTACTCAATTGCTAGCTGGGCACTTACATAAGCATAGATAGATAGATAGATAGATAGATAGATAGATAGATAGATAGATATGAGACCTGGTGTGGTGACTGAAGGGGCAATAAAGGTTACCATCTTTCTCATATGAAAGAATATTTCACTTTTGCAGTATCACATGTAGTTACATTTTACAACAGGTTAAAGGATGTAAAGCACATCAGCAAAACCTTTTACTTTGGCATTGATTAGAGATCCCACAAGCATCTATAACCCTTGCCACATGTTTAATTATAGTAGAGAAAGTTAATTTGCCAGTCACCATTTAGGAAGTTAAATTGCCACTTTGGGTCATCGATATCAGGGAAAGTCAAGTTGGCAATGCAGTTGGTTGTCTATGGACCTGCCTTACTGTTTAATTGCAGTGGATGAGAGAAGTTCATTAAAAGAATACTGCTGGAAAGATCAGGCGTGCTGCATCAGCACAGCAGGATCTCATCTGGAAGAACTCCAACAGATCTACTTGTATTTATTTACTCATGTATTTTATTCTGTGGGTATGGAAAGTGCATTTGCAGGTCACATGAAAATGGTGGATTACAGTGTAGGAGAAACACAACCTCTCTGTTGTTACTGTATTAAAATATAATTCTGAATCTTGATACCAAATATGGTACCACTTTACATTACATGCCTCCGATGAGTATTTACATAGCAGTTACATGGTAAATACATGTGTACTGATCATTACAATGTTATTATGCAGAGTCAGTGTACTTAATGCGTCCAACTTGTTGTATGATACAAGCCTAACCTTGTAACTATGCATTGTTATTAACCAGCAAGCTGATCTGCCTTCATTTGAGACATGTGATAATTAAACAGTATGCAAGAGGATAGAAAGTTTTGTTTCTGAATGTAAAAAGTGAAAAGTTATTTAAAGATATCAATATCTTTTTGTCAGCAGACTGTATTTCAATATTGACTCTTATTTGTATTCCTTTTTTGCTAGTCAGTCAGCACTATAATGTTTTTAGAGTTATACATGTTGTTATATATTGTTTCAAGTAGAAGATTGCAATTTCAACTCTCCTGCCGATTCTGCCCATCATTAGGATGAAGGAACATATCAATTTGTACTCAAAGGTGAAGTCAAAATGTGCCCTATTGGGCCTTGAAATAATTTAATTTGAGAACTTGTTCGTTCTTGTTAACATGATTAATAGATCTGGCCGAGGCTTAAATGGAAGTGCACTTTGCAATCAAGAAGTAAATGATGCCATCAGTTCCCTTGGAGTTTAGTGATGCATTCTCAGAGCAGCTGGCTGTGAAACACTTTAATTCAATGGCCGCTGATGGACCACAGTGTATTTGTTGGCTGTTCTTTTCTGTTACTACCGCTACACGCCTGCAAATACGTGCAGCTATTGCATAGCATTTGGTTTATGCAAGCATTAGATTAATCTTGCAAGCGGTGAACATCAGTATCTGGTGTCCTATGAACCCAGCTTGTGTGTGTATGTGTGAGATGACCTTTATTTGAAACAGGGTTCATTGATAAATCAGTGGGCAGCTACAATGCCTGACTCTGCCTTGCAGTTTATCCTGTTTAAGCTAATTGTCTATTTACAGGGTGTCACCATCTTTGCGTGTTATTGGTAAATCTGGGTCATTTCTTATTGGCATTTCTCCTCATGCATTTTCTCCATTTCACACCCTCTTGTATGTGCTATTGAAATGACAATGACTTCTTATTGTAACTGGAAATGTTCCTGCTATGCTGTTTATACACTGTAATGTTAGCTAACATGTTAGCTGAAGCACAATGAGAGAAAACCTTGAACCTTGTCGGATTTCACTTGAAGTTTGCATGGAAACAGCAACATGCAATTATTTTTTTACATTGAGTAATATCCTCCCTCTTTCTTTGCCCTTGCTTTAATTATTTGCTTAGTGAAAATTCAGGGAGCTGTCAGTATTGCTCTGCCCCTGGACATGCTTTAGAGGGGGGTGATCAGCAACAGTTAATCTCACGTAGCAAACATGGAGAGCTTCAAGGAACACTCCTGGCTGTCTTCCTGTCTCGAGTTCCAGTTGTTCTCAATGCCTCGTCACCTTTCTATGAGAGACTGCTGTGCAGACTGCAACGCTGCTGAAGGAAGGCTGTGACTCGTCACCTTGCTACGAGAGACTGCTGTGCAGACTGCAACGCTGCTGAAGGAAGGCTGTGACTCGTCACCTTGCTACGAGAGACTGCTGTGCAGACTGCAACGCTGCTGAAGGAAGGCTGTGACTCGTCACCTTGCTACGAGAGACTGCTGTGCAGACTGCAACGCTGCTGAACGAAGGCTGTGACTCGTCACCTTGCTACGAGAGACTGCTGTGCAGACTGCAATGCTGCTGAAGGAAGACTGTGACTCGTCACCTTGCTACGAGAGACTGCTGTGCAGACTGCAACGCTGCTGGAAGGCTGTGACTCGTCACCTTTCTATGAGAGACTGCTGTGCAGACTGCAACACTGCTGAAGGAAGGCTGTGACTCGTGACCTTGCTACGAGAGACTGCTGTGCAGACTGCAACGCTGCTGAAGGAAGGCTGTGACTCGTGACCTTGCTACGAGAGACTGCTGTGCAGACTGCAACGCTGCTGAAGGAAGGCTGTGACTCGTCACCTTTCTATGAGAGACTGCTGTGCAGACTGCAACACTGCTGAAGGAAGGCTGTGACTCGTGACCTTGCTACGAGAGACTGCTGTGCAGACTGCAACGCTGCTGAAGGAAGGCTGTGACTCGTGACCTTTCTATGAGAGACTGCTGTGCAGACTGCAACGCTGCTGAAGGAAGGCTGTGACTCGTCACCTTGCTACGAGAGACTGCTGTGCAGACTGCAACGCTGCTGAAGGAAGGCTGTCACTCGTCACCTTGCTTTGAGAGACTGCTGTGCAGACTGCAACGCTGCTGAAGGAAGGCTGTCACTCGTCACCTTGCTACGAGAGACTGCTGTGCAGACTGCTGTGCAGACTGCAACGCTGCTGAAGGAAGGCTGTCACTCGTCACCTTGCTACGAGAGACTGCTGTGCAGACTGCAACGCTGCTGAAGGAAGGCTGTGACTCGTCATCTTTCTATGAGAGACTGCTGTGCAGACTGCAACGCTGCTGAAGGAAGGCTGTGACTCGTCACCTTGATACGTAGAGACTGCTGTGCAGACTGCAACGCTGCTGAAGGAAGGCTGTCACCGTCACCTTGCTTTGAGAGACTGCTGTGCAGACTGCAACGCTGCTGAAGGAAGGCTGTGACTCGTCACCTTGCTACGAGAGACTGCTGTGCAGACTGCAACGCTGCTGAAGGAAGGCTGTCACCGTCACCTTGTACCAGTAGACTGCTGTGCAGACTGCAACGCTGCTGAAGGAAGGCTGTCACCGTCACCTTGCATAGAGACTGCTGTGCAGACTGCTGTGCAGACTGCAACGCTGCTGAAGGAAGGCTGTCACTCGTCACCTTGCTACGAGAGACTGCTGTGCAGACTGCAGACTGCAGACCTGCTTGAGTTCCATTTCAGATAAGTTACACAGGCAAGGTGATTTTCCCATAAAGTATACATTGGCTTTATTTTCACATTGAAAGTAAACTGAATACCCAAACTCCCCCTCCAAAGATTTACAGTTACTGCTAGACAACAACCTGTGTTCATTATATGCTGCATCCCACTGTTTCCTCTCTTCAGTTGCTTATTGACCTTCCTGAGCTGTACCAGTAGGTGCAATGCTGAGGTTATCGATGCATTTAAAGGGTCCCGTTCATTATAGTGTCACACATCACATCTCCCAGCTGTGTGAAAGGTTAACACAGTCCTGGCTGCTATACGGAAGTGGTAACTGTGCTTTATAACAGCAAACTGGTGGATTACAGCAATGCACTCTGAAAACTATTGGAGTTCAAGAGGCAGTCAGAAATGAAGGGGTGGAAAACAATACATAATGAACAACCTGCTATCATCTTGCCAAGAATAGGACCTCCAAGAACAATGCAACTAACAGACTCACAGAACAGCTCTCTCAGATTACCAACATATTCTTTGGGGACAGTGGGCAGCATAGAGCTCCTCACTATACAGCTGTTCCTTTGGAGATGTACAGCCTGTGTTTTGGCTCTGCTCCTTTAGAGATGCACGCCTGTGTTTTGGCTCTGTTCCTTTGGAGATGCACAGCCTGTGTTTTGGCTCTGTTCCTTTGGAGATGCACAGCCTGTGTTTTGGCTCTGTTCCTTTGGAGATGCACAGCCTGTGTTTTGGCTCTGTTCCTTTGGAGATGCACAGCCTGTGTTTTGGCTCTGTTCCTTTGGAGATGCACAGCCTGTGTTTTGGCTCTGCTCCTTTAGAGATGCACAGCCTGTGTTTTGGCTCTGTTCCTTTAGAGTGGGCAAACATTAGCAGCAACGTGGAACAGACATTCAAATGCTCCTTTTTTGTAATATTGTTCTTATATATATAAAATCAGCATTTTATCATACATTGCTCCACTATTAGCCACATTTTCCCAGTGACTGTTGCCTGACATAACTCTAGGATTCCCAACTGGGGGTCATGAGTGAGCCTGCAGCTGGAATTATAAAGTGGTCTTTCTGTTCCATTCCATGAGGAAGATCCATGCGTTAGAAATATATTATAGGTCTGTTGAAAAGTAACAGCTTACACTGTCTAATTTATTCCAGCATATAGCCTACCCCATCCAGCATCAACCCAATACTTTAGACACAATGCATTTTATTTATTTTCCTCCTGAACTTCAAAACGCTGAACCGTTTGTCTGCTTGACCTAGTTTCTCATGTTTCCACTGATACAGTGTGTTTCAAAACAATTGATGAAGCATCGATTCTGTGTATGATAAAAATAAGTTGAAGTCGACCAGCTTTATGTTTCACTGGTTTGTGCAAAACCATCGTTTCTCTGTGAAGACATGATTGATAATTAGAATATGCCAGCTGAGCTGAGTTATTTTCAATTAAATGACTGATTAAAGCTTGTATAATACATGTGCTTGCTGTTCATGGGAGCCGTATTGCTTCCTAACTTGATTTCAAATGCAAATGTGCACTTAGATGTTTAATATTGTTTAATATATATTAATTACATTTTTTTCTGCGGTACAAATGAGTAAACAGTCAGGAAAGCAGAATGCCTGCTTTGTGCGTCAGTGTGTTGAGCAAAAGAGTCTAAATTAAGTGATCTCTGCATTTTAAGTGTGGTAAATGAATGCTTAAGTGTCATTGTAACTTGTTGTTTTTAAAGAAGGAATGCTAATCCCTGTATTTGCACATGTCTGCATATTGGAGGTTACAGTTTAGAACGGTATGCCGGCAGGGTTATAATTTCTCTCTCTTTGTTCAGTAAATATCTTGATTTATGAATAATAAACAATGTGGTATGCTTGGATGGGTGACCTGGGTCCTTGATAGGGTAGCAATGGTTGATAATGATAATTGCCACAGGAGTGGACCAACACTTCTCCACTTGATCATTGGATTAATGAGATGTGACAGGCTGTGTATTATAATAAAGCTTTAAACATATTGGACTGAGAAAATATACTGTTATAGATTTGCATATGAATTTAAATGCATATTTTAGCTTACTGGCTAACATGTTAAGACAGCTGGTGTTTTACCTTTAGGGTAGTAATTCTGAAAGATGTTATTTTTTTGACGGTGTTTCTCTTATGCTGGAAGTGCAGTTATATAAAAAGAAAGACAGTTAGAGGTTGCTTTAGTTAGCTGTCTTTTTCTTCCCTTTCTGTATAGTTCTTCTGCCTACCTAATTCTGTATTGAATCTGCATCCAAACTTCAATCACTTACTCATTCTGTAACCTCTCAGGCTCTTTAATTAAGCACATTACATTAAGTGTCTCTAACTACACTGTAACTGCATGTGTGGCCACATTGTAGTTACATTGTAAATACACAACCACTTGTGAAAATACAGTGTAGTTACAAAAAGACGTTACCAACCACCAACAAGCTTCATGTGGCAGAGTAACTACTCTACCATGTGCACAAGTGCTGTCTTATTAATCAATAAGGGACACTGAAGACAGTTCATTGTGTGTCAGTTGAGTTACCTTCTGTCTCCCAGCTGAACATCAATGGAACCCCAGATATTTAGAACCCTTTGGGTTTCACATTTGCTCCATTACTCTGACAGTATACAATGTTTTTATAGAGCAGAAAGGGTTCCAGAGTAGCCTCATGTATCTATATACTAAATGCACAGCTACTATATTTCCTGTGCTGTACTGTAAAAAATGGATGCTTATTTAAGACATGTTTTAGGCTAACTGCTCAGCAGTCTGGAGACTGTGAGCTGGAAAATTAATGTCTGATGGATGGTCACACTTCAGAAACTTCATTTTAGAGGCTCAGAGCTTTAAAAGGGATTGCTGCATTTCTCCTTTTTTAAATTGCTTTTAAAGTATAAGACTAATGAACCACACAGTGCAGTCTTAAGTGTTAATATGTGATATTCTATATTCATAAAAATAGCTTTTTATATTTGCATATATGAATGATGAAATATCATAATATTATCTTCTCAGACACTGGTAATGCCTCTGAGGTGTACAGGAAACAATCTGAACCTGAGAGATACTCTGAATACCTTGAAAGCAGATTACATCTACTGTGATTGTGAAGCCCCTTTAATTTAAAGATAATGAAACAGTTACAAAGTCTAAACACAATAACATTTTGTTAATGGTATTTACATTTCAAATGAAATACTATTAAGTTAATTACATCTGAACATGAAATGAGGGATGCTGGGATGGTCAAATGACAAAACCAGGACAAAGGTGTGATACGGCGTGACTTGATTCCATGTCCATGTGTCTTCAGTGTGAAGCTTTCATTTTATTCAAGCCTGAGGTTATGCAAGCAGGGTGTACCTGGGCTGAACCAGACTGTGCTGAGCTCACAAGATCAGATTATACCTAAAACCACACCGATAGAAGAACTGAACTCTTTAATATCTAAAGAGCTGCAGATATTACATGATTGAGCAGCATCTGCTGTTACTCTTGGAAAGATTACAAACAGCCACTCCTTCGGTTTGTGCTTCTGAGGAGAATGCAACAAAGCTGGAAGATTACAAACAGCCACTCCTTTGGTTTGTGCTTCTGAGGAGAATGCAACAAAGCTGGAAGATTACAAACAGCCACTCCTTCGGTTTGTGTTTCTAATGAGTTGCCTCCTTCTTGATGTCCGACCATAAGACTAATCTGAATGGTTGGAATGGTTGAAAACTTTCAGTGCTTTAAGGTTCTGTGTCATGAAAGTATCAGAGACAGTTCATTGTCCATTACGCTTCAACCGAGTGCCACTGATTTCACTTGACCTTCAGTCGCCCACCTGAGCATTTGATCCAGCACTGATGTTCGTGATGACAATGCGTATGTCCTGTGTACACATTCCTCTCCGCTCTAATCAGGCACAGCTACTTGATGTAATTACTTTTTCAAACCATGATCAGTTCCATATGTCCTTTCACACTGTGGGGTTCTGTTCCCTATAAACTGCACCTACGCTAGTTTGCTGACTTGTCATATCCGCTTGAAAGAGTTATTCATTTTAATGAATCGCTTGTCAAAGCTTAAGCGGAGAAATATCCAACACATTCATCTTTGAGAAAGAAACAATCTGATGACTAATTCATATGTAATTTTTTTATAATCACTGAAGATGAATAAATGTCATGCAGAATAAAAAAACATGCAATTCTCAAAAGAGAAGAATTACTGTCTCAGAATAGATGCTCTGTAATCTGTTTGTAAAATGTCTCTCAAAAATAATCTTTGTGACAAAGAGGCATCAAAGATAAATCCTGTATCAGTAAACACGTGTACTTACACATATTTACAGTGCTATTATGCATAGTTACAATGTACTACATGCAACCCATGTAGCCCAGAGCGTGTGTTTATTTGTTGGTATTAAACGCAACGAGAGCATCTCAATGTACATGATTGCATTTCACCTGACAGCACACGCAGCTGTTAGGGGTAAAATAGCTTTGAATGTGTTTGTGATCCACATATTCATAATGAATCCAGTCGGACAGCAAAGAATTAACAGCTAATTCTTTGGAGAGATTTTGTTCTGTTTTGTAGTGTTCCTCAGTTTACCATGAATGCTGTTATCAAAGAAACTCACTTCTCTAAGACGAAAGCCAAATGTTTTTGTGGTTCTGTTCAGGATCTCTCTGGGTGGATATCACTTTTATCACTTGTGTCTTTCTCAGCTTCATCTTCTGGCAATGTGTGAAACCACACAGACATTCATGGCATATGGTAGATTCTCTTTCCAATCAAGGACCATGGTCGAATGCACAAGCCCTGTTGACTTCCCACGAGTTTATAATCTAAGAATAACCCCAATAGTTTAATATAAAAGTACCCCAGGATTAGTGCAACTGCGTCAAATTAATACTGAAACCAAGTCGTGGGTCCTAGGATTAGACAGGGCAGGGTGGTAACAATGTACTTCTTATAACCAAACTGGTTTACAAGCTAAAAGATCTCCCATACGTTATCTATAGATACCAATCAGCAGTACCCCAATAAACAGGCAGCACGATACTGTGCAGAGGATTTAAAGTTAATGCTCGCCAGCAGTCATTGAGTGGAGCTGTGTTATGTGCCCACTAGGTTGGTTAATTACCAGACACAACAAGAGCCCACTTAGTTGCATTATTATCAGATAGACCAAGCTTTTGCATGGCACAACATTTTAGTAAATCAGGCCCATTGCGTCTGGTACATGAATGCATGCATTATTTGTACTTTGTAAGGAGGTGGAGATAGATGTTCGAATTAATCTTCTTTATTGTAATTTTTTATTGTAATGTGGATTTCTTTTTTGTAGCATTTCTTGTAGTTTACTGTACATTTCCAACACACTTGGGCACTGAACAGCATATCTGAGTTTCCTCTTTATAGCATGCTGTCATCCTCAAGGGATCTGAATTCAAAGAAGCCATGTCTGGCGTCATTCAGATAAGGAATCCGATGAGAATTCTTATCACTGTGACCACATGCATCATAAGACACAGTCTAAAAGCATGTCCCCCCAGGCTGCTTCTAAGGAAATGTTCATGTCATGTAATGGCAGTGTTCTCAAGCAAGCACTAAGCCAGTGAGAATCCAAACAGATATAAAGGTGGCTGTACGGTGAAGGGAGGGTGGATTTCACCTCCATACAGTCCAGTGTACACACACACAAAGAGAGCATGACACTGCAATATTGCTCCACAATAAATAAGATCATTTCTGCTCTTTACCGCAGTCCACATTGCTATAAAGACACATCAGTTAGGTTTTCATTGACTAGTTAGATAAGGATCGCTCTGGTGTTTACAAGTAGGATCACAATTAAAATCTCATCTCCTGCAATGGTATTCCAGATTACTCTTTAATGTAGGGGCTGGGTAACAAACAGAAGGAGGGACTGGAAGCAGTAAACCCCATAAATAAACCTGACATGATCGAGCGAATTGCTTTCATTACCGATTGCATGCACTTGTTGTGTTGTTTTTCAGCCAGGATAATCGACTGCAGAGCCAGCACGTGTGACAGGGTAAGTAACATACAGCTTATTTCATGCAGAGTGTGTGAATAATACATCCAGCAAAGGTACTGCAAGCATTGTGCATTCAGCAGTAATATAGCTGTGAAGAGGTGTGTTTCTTTCAGTTCGGTCCTATTTATTCAGCTATGTATTGACCTATAGGATCATTGTCTTAGTGCTATGATTAATTTAGCACCCAAACACGATTCAAACCAGACAGCTGTGGCTGGAAATTACAAACAGATAAACAGGGATTGATCTTTAAACAAGCAAACAAAATGTTCCTCATTTCCCGCTGTGTATGTACGGAACACTACCTTGCTTTCATGCCCTTTTTTGAAGCATTGTTACATCTTTTCCTCTTTTCTCCTTTGATTGTTACAAAATGAGACTTTGATTTACACAAAGCGAAGATTCCCCACAGAGAACTCCCACCAGCTGCAGTCTTCTCTGAAATCATTAGCGTGTCTCAGAAGATTACCTGGGATTGGCAGGTAGAAAGGGCTCTGGTTAATATAACCCGACAATGGCATTTTCTCCAAGTATGAACTGTCTGAATGTTGCCTTTCAAAACTCTTGCTGTCACACCCCTGAGACCAATCTAACAAAGAAATGGTCCTCTGAACAGCAACACATATTACTGGTGTGAGCCACGGGTGCAGTGCATATAGTCCCTTTAATTAAATACGCTTACGTTGCTTAACTATACTCTTTCAGATTTTTGGCTTTCATCTTTTCATTTAAATCTAGAATGCAGCACATACATTATGCATATGTTCTTGAAAGCTGTAACATGATACAGTACCAATGATGACAGTTAAGAAGATGCTCGTTCTGTATGAGTCTTCATGCTGGTAAAGTAGGCTCTACATATCTATTTCAACAGTTTGTTTTGTTTTATTTTAAATTTTACATTTTTAGATATAACAACAGAACACTTGAATAAAATGATTTTTTTTTAATGAGCAATCTGATTGTGTTATCAATCTCCTTTTTCACTGTGGGGTAGTTCAATCAGTTAAATCAAAGTGAGAAGCTGTTCTAGCTGTGTAAAAGAGAAGAGACCAGCTGAATCATCTCAGGAGCTCCGCTGCCCTGCTTCATAAATACATAGATACAAAGTGAGAAGCTGTTCTAGCTGTGTAAAAGAGAAGAAACCAGCTGAAACATCTCAGGAGCTCTGCTGCCCTGCTTCATAAATACATAGATACAAAGTGAGAAGCTGTTCTAGCTGTGTAAAAGAGAAGAGACCAGCTGAAACATCTCAGGAGCTCCGCTGCCCTGCTTCATAAATACATAGATACAAAGTGAGAAGCTGTTCTAGCTGTGTAAAAGAGAAGAGACCAGCTGAAACATCTCAGGAGCTCCGCTGCCCTGCTTCATAAATACATAGATACAAAGTGAGAAGCTGTTCTAGCTGTGTAAAAGAGAAGAGACCAGCTGAAACATCTCAGGAGCTTAGTAAGCAGTTTATATGATGCTGTGATCACACAGGAGTGTTGTAAGGTCCAGGTGGAGGTAATTGGTTCTGTTGCTGATGCAGCTCTAATGGCTTATTGGACACTGCTGTAAATGGTAACCTTTCAGGCTCCTGTTGGTAAGGGACCTTAAAATATCATATTACTGAAAAAAGAGAAGTTAGATTTATCATCTAAAAATATGTTCTAGCTAAATATTATTGAATTTGAATTACTTTGAAAACTATCAACATATACAGTGAGTGCTGCCTCAATAAGAGAGAGAGTAAAATCCATTGAGAAAGCTCTTCCATAAGGAACAGATGATAATGTTTACGCTGTAGGGTATACAATGCGATGACCTTTAGATATGGAATGGAAGAGAGGTAAGGGTAAAGGCCAGGCTGCTCCGAGATTGCACTGACCTTTTCAAACACAAAGCTGCACTCCCCTGCTTCGAGACTGGCAGTAGGGGTGGCATTAATGGGAATTCTGTAATCTAAAAATATAATCACATTTTCTCTTCTGTAGCCTTCATTCCCAGAAAAAAAAATGTGATTGCAAACTAAAAAGCAATTGTAACTTTGTGAAAGTATGCGTGGCTCTTACCAAACTTCATGGACTGTTTGAAGCATGTTCATTTTATAAACAGTGTTTATAAGCTTTCTCTTAGTTTAAACAGCTCTCTGGAAAATGAGAAAAAACTAACAAACCCTCGCTGAAACAGCTGAATAAGGTTGCATGGACTGCATGGACTGTGTTAATAAACAGTCCTTAACAACCCATTCCTTCAAACAGTCCTAAAGGGAATTAATACTCTCAGTAGGATGGGTTCTACCCTTTTGCTAACTATCTATAGTAAATAAAATAGGTGTATAGTGAATGTGAAAGTTATAAAAACAGCACATGTCTGCAAAGTCTTGCTCACTGTGCAATAACCTTGAGCCTGGCGATCTAAAAAGGGACGTAAATAATGAGCTCGCTTTTAGAGGCACTGTGTATACACAGCTTTCCTTTTGAAGCCAGGAAACTCGTACAGTCTGTGAAGGGCTTTGGCTCAACCTTGTAAATGTTTGTCACCGTTTACTGATCATAGATGGCAATCTGTGTTTAGTTAAGGTCAAATGATAGTCACCCCCTTCAAAAACAATGCTTCACCAGTGGAGCCTCCCTTGGCTGTGTCACTTCATTCTAATTACGCAGATGATGTGTGCTTTAGACTACTGAAAATCCCAAGAGAGATGGAACAAAGATTGACAAATTCAATATCAAATGCCAACAGACAGTACTTTTCACTGGACAATGTTGGTGGTCTATATAACACTTTAAATTACATTACACAATATTATCTTTTTGCACGCTATAACTCTAAGCCTTTTCTGATACAATGATGTACTTACATAGATCATGCAAAACGATTTCCACATTAAGTACGATGCATAATAACACTATAATGATGTGTAAGTACACATGCATTTATTAAGTAACTAACATGTAAATACACAGTAATTAGATACATTTTATGTAAAGTGTTACCCTATATTCAAAAACTGCAAACTTCCATGTATTTAATTTCATTGAAATTCTATTAATCTGCCAACAAGCTAAAGCTTTATGCAAGCAGAAACAGAATGCTCACTTTGAATAGAACAATGGAGGCACTACTTGACAGCTTATCATAGTGACAAGGTCCTCTTCCTTCTAATCAAAGATGCATTGCGATTGGGAATCTGTAAACAGTGCCATTATGGCTATTTTAAAGTCATCTAGTATGACAGGCGTATGACAGGTTTATTGTACTCAACTGCTAACCATGCAGACTGCAACTCAGTTTGAGCTTTTCCTGCATGTATAGCTGACACCCTGGGATCCTTCAAGAAGCTGCTTGATGACATTCTGGGATCAATAAGCTACTCTCGTTTGTAAACTTTCTTATGTTCTTATGTATTCAAACATTGTGTTCTTCTGTGATGTGCCAACCCATAGGTAGACTCAATCAAAATGATGACTCTGGATCAAAAGAGATTTCATAATGACTGTGAATTTAGCGCTGGTCTTCTCTAAGTGGCTTTGCTTTGTGTTTTATTTTTTTACTAATTATAATAAAAGAAAATACTCATTCCCTTCCAGTGATACAGGAGCTGTCTGTTTAGCACCATTAATGTTTCAGCCATGATTAATAAAAAAAATACGACCAAACTTTTTACTTCCCACAATGTTCCAGCAAGCACCCAGCTCTAATTACAGCCATCTGTCTACAGGAGCCACCCCTGCTACAGGTTTCTACTCTGTCATAACAGGACTTGAACACAGATAATATCTTTCTGTGGGGGTAAACACAAGAAATGTCTGCAAGGGCTTTGCAAGCTTAATGATTTTAAAAGGTCAGGAAGCGTGTCATAAAAAAAGGAAATTGCCTGTTCTATAAAACTATAATAACTATAACTATCAAGGATATACTGTGGTTGCATTTGCCACACTGGAAAAGTAAAGTGTATTTGTCCAATTTGGACCCGATATAAAAGAAATGTAATGTTGGTCTGTAATGACATCTCCGCGATTCCATCTGAACTTCCTCCTCCCCAACTTCAGAGTATTTTCCAGTTGATCAGCTCTCCTCCTATGCAGAACACACAGTCCTCACACTGCAGGTTCTTTATGTAATGTGCAGGAGACATCATCCTTCATTCATTAGCTTGTTTGTGTGGTATGTTCTAGCAGGCGTTTCCCTGCAGCTCTTGACTCCCAGCTAATATTATTATTATTATTATTTATTTCTTAGCAGACACCCTTATCCAGGGCGACTTACAATTGTTACCAGATATCACATTATTTTTACATACAATTACCCATTCATACAGTTGGGTTTTTACTGGAGCAATCTTGGTAAAGTACCTTTCTCAAGGGTACAGCAGCAGTGTCCTCCACCTGGGATTGAACCCACAACCCTCCGGTCAAGAGTCCAAAGCCCTAACCACTACTTTAGGACTGCCCTAATACCTATCAGGTACATTTGTTGCTTCAGTGCACCATTAAATGAGCTTTCTGACACAAATAAATTTACTGTCCTGATGTGTTCACATCAGTGCCAGTAAAATTGACAACTCCAAGAGTATCCAAACCACCTTAACAGTACTTAGATGACTAATACATTCAAGCTTTAGGCTGCTGTTTCACTGCTGCTGGAGGCCTGCAGAATGCACAGGTAGTCGACTGCTGTGAAATTGAAGTATTTCCATTATGAGCGACTGTGTCCTTTTCTTGCATCTCCACCTATTCCCAGAACATGGCGTCCCAAAGCAGGTTTGCATATACCTAGATGTCATTGGTACTGTAGATAAACTCCTCCTGAGCCACTGTTTGGAAGAGAGCCAGCTTCTGCAATGCAAAGAAGGAACCGTCATTCCCTTGGGTTTACCTAACAGTATCAAGTGGAACTCATTGCAGTCTCTATTGCTGAGAGACTCCATTTTTCACAACGGCATCCTTTTTAATGCTTAGGGGAAGGGGAAGAAAATTGAAATTGAATTTGCTTCTAGTGATTAATGTTAGCTTTGGGGTAGAGTTTCATAATGTGGACGGAGGCAATTGTGTTCTTTAAAATGAACACCGTTATGAATTCAGGGAACGTTACAGCTGCACACATGTTAGTTATACATATTAAAAAGGATATAACTCAGTCTCAGTTGCTGTAAGAAAAAGATTGAGAACATTTATCCACTGACTTAGCAGAAGGTCTTTAAGTATTTCCAGTTAAATGATTCATGTTTTTTTTGTTTCTGTTTTTTTTTTACCAATGCTGTGATATTATTAAACAGCCACATTGTAACATATGATTCAAGCATTATATAAGCGTTTACGATTTTGTACCGCATCTGCCTGCCAAACACTAAATAAAAACCAAAGAAAAAACATTTCTGATTCACTGTTTCAATATGCGCACAATGTTGAAGAATGTGGGTGTCACTGAAGAGGTGTGTCGATGTGCATTTAATCAGAACCTTGCAGAACACAGCATTCTAACACTGCTTTATACATTGTCAGAACCTTGCAGAACACAGCATTCTAACACTGCTTTATACATTGTCAGAACCTTGCAGAACACAGCATTCTAACACTGCTTTATACATTGTCAGAACCTTGCAGAACACAGCATTCTAACACTGCTTTATACATTGTCAGAACCTTGCAGAACACAGCATTCTAACATTGCTTTATACATTGTCAGAACCTTGCAGAACACAGAATTCTAACACTGCTTTATACATTGTCAGAACCTTGCAGAACACAGAATTCTAACACTGCTTAACACCATTACATTAAGTTGAAAGCTTTAAATGAGAAAAGCAACAAATAAATAAATAAAGTGTAATATCTCTTTAAGAGGGGCCATTGGGCTCCAGTACCTTTCTGTCCCACCTCCAGGTCTATCTACAGGTGGCCAAATAATTAGGAAAACATTTTTTTCCTTTATTAAGGTCAGGTGGTCATCGGGGGAGGGGGTGTGTTTGTTCTGTGTTTGGTAACAGAGTCAGGTTTCTGGCTGCTCTGATTTTAACCAAACTCATCTAATAAAAAAAGGTTATAAGGTCATTTTAGGAAAAAGAAAGTATTAAAAGTACTAAAAACACATTTTAAAGAGTAGTTTGCTGACAATCCTCCTCCTTTTTTCTGTTGGATTACGAATACGTTTGTTGTTTTTTGTTGGAGTTTTCCTGGTTTTGTTTTGGATGGGCAGCAACTCCAAGGACTTTCTACACTAACAGCTTCATCAGACCTGGTGAGATCAAAATCTTTGGATTATATTTATTTTTTCTTGTTTTTCCATTTGAGGAGCTACAGCAACTTGATTATTCTGTTCGGGACTGTGTGTATATTTGTGGGGTGTTGGTTGGGGGTTATTTTTGGTCTCTTGTAAATGTTGTATCTACATCGTTAATGTTTCTGTACAATACACCTGTTTGTTGGTTAATAGAACTGGGTCCAGAATCTATTTATTTTTCTGACAGTATTCCATAGATTTGGGGAAACTGTTACAAACTGTCAGTGAGTTGGAGGGTGTGTGCATTAGAAGAAGAGTAAAATGATAATTCAGTTAACAAAACATATTGTGCTCACCAGGCAGGAAATGACAGAGATCTTGCTTACCCTCTAACTGTTGAGTGTTTTTTTTTTTAAAGTCTCATGTTTGCATCTCCTCTTCATGGCTTTTTAAATGAATAACTTTGCACTGACTGCAGAAACTGAAATCCACACTCATTGTTGTATTGTTTGGTTGTAACTGGTATCAGTAATCAAAATGCAATTATACATGTTCACTGATTAGCCTTTGTTTCACACTGTTGGTCATTGTAATACAAGCAATGGTGTTATTTTAACATTAGATTTGTCTGCATGCAGTAAACAATGTATTTGAAGCTAGTATTCTGGCCAATAGCAATACACCATATTTTTGGTTTGGTATCTGAAAGGATTCCAGTGAATACAGGACTTCTAGATTGAGATTGAGCAGCTTCAGTTCTTGCCTTGAGTCACTTCATATGCAAGCCTCATCTTCATTTCAGAAACTCAGATTTCATTCTAGTTACATTTTAAAAACATGGAGCATTGGGGCTTTCCTTGAATAGGTTAATCCTGCCTTCCTTAGGGTCTCATCAGGTTCACTGTGCATATCTCCTCAATTACTGTAGAGCCTGCGCTGCCTCGTGGATCCGGTGATAAACTGCAGGCTTGTGCTTTAAATGCAGATTAGTCTGGGCTGGCAGGTAATGACTTTGAGGTTACAGCAGGCAGCATTATAAAAAGACATTCCATTCCACTGCGGATCCCACCCAGCTTCATGAACACGTTGCAGGCTGTTCTGCTCTGTGCTGTGTCTCTGTGTCTCTGTGTGTGCCTACAAGTGCCATGACGCTGTCTGCAAGCCCATCCTATTAATTATAAGCCAACAGCCTTTGGAACTGCGGTAAAATAATGAGGTCCCCAGGTGAAGTTGAGGTTATTCAAATGTAAAGTAGAAATGGCTGCCTGTATGATTTATTGTTTCTACGCTGTGCGCTAATAAACACATTGCTTCTTGATTGTAACAGTTAAACACGATGCTTCTTTATTCTAACAGGTAAGAAGAACACGGAATCAGAGGAAATAAAACAATTTTGAAACCTTATCACTCTCACAAGAAACTGGGTTGCAGGCAGGATCAGTTGAATTGCTGTGTTGTAGTTAGGTTTAGTCCATAAGAAAATAAAATTGTAAGACCAAAGAAATACCTGACAGCAAGACAGCAACACGAGCTTTTTTCATTTTCAATGTGGATTTGTTGAGGTGCTGCATTTTCATTGCATGCTGCTGTAGTCACAGCACAGAACAACACTGCAAAGGTTTAGCATATCTAATGGGAAATATACCAGCAATGTAAAATATAGCACCTACTGCTTTGTTAATTTTCTGTTACATATAATCTCTCCTATTTTTGCAACTTTGAGAAAGAGAATTATCATGAGAGGAAGGTAGCCCGTTATTTCTGGTGCTTACACATGCATCATCAAACATGCAAAGGTAGTGGAAAAAAACATTCTCTAAAAATAAATAGTGATACATTGGGGTCATATCATGGATTAGAAATGAATAAAAAAAGAAACAGAAAACTTCATCTGGCAGAATATGTCTAGAAGTAAAATATTTAATGAGATCCAGAACACAAATTGGGTAACAAATCATTTATTCTAGAATCTGAGAGAATGAGTCACAGTGCAAGTCGTTTCATTTATTTGAACAATATCCGCACTTTATATTTTCTCATCTAAAACAATGGGTCCTGGATACAAAACAAAAGCACAGTGCTGAAGGTACAGCACTTGGAGCAAGGAGCACCTGCCAAGGACACATAGGGAGATTTACTGCTCTGGGCATGAGAGAAGACCACTGTTTGCAGAGCAAGAGCAGCACAAAGAAGCACACAAGAGGGGTGAGAGCCAACTGAACCGAATCCAAATGAAATGGTCCTGAAAAGTACAGAATATATTCAGCACATAAACAACCCTCATGGTACTAACAATGTAGTCTATCTCCAGCCTGTACTTCTTTTAAACATCTGCTTGCTGTGCCAGTGAGTGCAGTGTACCGGTACTGAGGAACAGAGCACATGGTAGAGAGCCCAGTGGAATGACATCAGGAGCACACAAGGGGGCAGATATGTGAATGGAATACGCTGTGAGACACGGCACACTATGCTTTATGAACGTTTGGGGTCAAGCAACAATTGCTCCAGTTTTGGCAGGACAGTTTTGATTTGCATTTAGCTGCAGCAAGCTGTGACTCATGTGGATTATGAATGTCATCCATGCAGTTCAAGAGTTTGGCATGAAATAAGCTGTTTTTAGATTAAGAAACGGTGATGCCAAGGATACACATGTCACCTAATACAGTAACATAACATTGTTGTAATACTAAACCATCTAAGGGGTGAATATCACATCCTAAATCTTCTTCAGGGGTATGAGGTATGTGTTGTTTCCAAACAATATGATACAGTAAAAGGTTAATTATTGTGTTGCCAGCCAGCAAACCAAACTCAAAACACACACACACACACACCGACCACTGATTTGAACAAGATCGTTTTAAGCCATTCAGACTTGCAGTACAAAAAAGATGATGTGGTTATAATTAATTATGCAATGATTTTAAATCTCGTAATTTCTGCAATAGGTTGATTTCTTACCTTGCGCTTTGGCAGCACAGTCAGCTCTAGCATCTAACCCCCACACTAATCCAATTCATAGCAAGCATACCATGCTAATTAATTCCCTGACAGTGTAAGTGTGCTCAGATGTCCTCCTCAGCTCGTATTCCTGGTTATCGTCAGTATAACTTGACAGGGCTGCTCTCTTACTGTTCTGTGTTTAATTCCATTGAAGCCTCTGTATCTCTGGTGTCAACTGCCTTCTTGAGAGCTTTTCTGACTTGTTAGGCCAAAGATATACAAACAGCTCAAATGTCAAATGCAATATCCATTTTGATTAGATAAGGGAGATGGTGGGATTAGCTGTAAAAGGTCAATTGAGGTAATAATCCTTTAAAGTTTTACGTCAGTTCGATTTTCGCATTACACGTGGCTATTAAGACCTACCACAGATTTATCGGTAAAACTTTAGTTTTGGGATCCATTATATTTTTTAATTGTGTAATAATGTATATTATAACATTCTTATAACATGTAGCAAAGAAATGTATGAGCACAACATGTCCGAATACATGCCGCACATTTGGATATTTGACCATATTAGATCATATTGGAGTTTCTAAAGCTTAGTATTTGTAGCTCCAGCAAGGAAACCTCTAGAAACCAAGGTGGCACCTCAGGCAGGTTCTGTCTTGTTGCCCTTGAAAAATGTAGAGTACAAAAAAAAATGCAGTCCAGGGAAATAGTTGAAGAATCAGACTGATACACTTAAAGAGTAAGTAGCGGGGTTCCGAAATAGAGTGTTCCACGTCCCCACGTGCTGTTTAACAATGTGCCTGTCATTTGTCTTTTCGTTGTTAAGATCCTGACAACTTTTTACACTTATAACTTTAAAGCTCTTTTTCTCCCTCTCTTTTCCTATTAGGAGCAGAGTCCAATGAAGTATATTAATGACCAGTGCTATCTGCACTTCAGACCAAATAAAGCAGAAGTCTTAAATGAAGAGGGCAGCATGAGGGAGAGTGCTTCTGAACATGGAAAGCACTCCGGAAAGCACGCTCTCATTATAAGATGACATTTGATAAAAGCCTGGTGAGAGACATTTACAGCACCCTGTGCTCCAGCCTCTCAGCCCTGCGAATGGCTTGCGAGTTTAATAAATATGATCAAGAGGGGCTTTTGTGACAAGAGTGCAATAGTTATGGAATATCTAAATGGAAAATCGAGTTCCAGTGGTCTCACACGACAGGATTTCTGGAAAGTAATGCTTCAATGCAGTATAAATTACAAGTTACCTTTCGCATAATTTTCAACTTCGTTCTGTCATTTGTGTAATATTAATTAAACATCGATTTATGATGTAAACACAGGTGACCAGTTCAATATAAGCCACATCGATATAAGTTGGAAAGGTGGGTCATTAATGGATAGTTACTTAATGGGATGTATGTTGTAATTTCTAAGTAGCTCATATGTAATTACATTGTGATTAATTAAACAAAATATTGCTCCAATAAAATATTTTCTTCAAATGGGTGCTAGCAACGCCGCACGGCATTTAGCTCCCAAATAAACTGGAAAATCGTGCTGCATTGAATAGTCCACTTGAATTCATGCATTCAGCATTTTAGTCTGGTTTGCACAACTAACTATGCTTTGAAAGCCATGTGCATCAAAACAGAAAGACAAGCGCGTTTTCTTTGATTTGGATTGCATAATGAATCACAAAATAAATCCAGATCCTAATTGACACGAATATGCAAGTCAAATAAATGATGCACACCAATGTTTTACAAAGCAATTAATGCACCCAAATCCAAATAGTTTTACTGCCTATCGTGTGACTGCGCAGCCGCTGGAAAATCAGTGATTAGCCTGACTCTGTTAGGGTAACATATGCATTAACCATGTTTCTTTAAGCGGTAATTTTATGTAGACAAGGCATGCAAGGCAGGAAGTCTGTGTATACTGCTGAGTTGAAGCACACTAAAAACATTGAGTTAACAGAATCCGAGGTGAGCGCTGGAGTAAAGATTTCTGCAGGATGGATTTAATGATCTCATTATAAACACTAGCGTTAAAGCAAGGGAAAGTTGTTTACTCTATTGAATAAATACCTATACACTATAACAGTGTCACGCTAGCTGTTTCATACTGAGGGCTTACAAAAACAGGTCTTTAACATAGTATGTGAAACACTTTTCCCTAGCAGCAGTATATAACTCCACCATCTCTTAGATCAACTCAGACGATCCCAGGATGTTTCTGACAGTCCGCAAATCCCCACAGGAGGTCTCAGTAACACATTTCATTGGGTGTCTCTAACTACACTGGAAGTGTGTGTGTGTTGTTACATAGTAATTACACAGCAATGTCTGCAAAGGCAGTGTAATTACTAAAGACCATGAGCATTTTTAAACATGTTCCATTGTGTAATTAAACATGCTGTTGCATCGTCCCCCATAATCACTGGACATGCAGTGCATTGCTTCCGAAGGTGTGGTTCCTGTGAACACACTGCAGTCCCGTGTGAGCGAGGCTTGCTCTCTGTTATCACAGTTTCACATGGAATCTGTTTTCCACCCTCACAGGGGTTCAGATTAAGGCATGCCCACTCATCCAGTGAAATCCATTCTGGTTGGTATGTTTGCTGCCACATTGAAGTGATTGAAGATCTGTTACGCAGCTGAATGAAGCACTCAGGTGCTCAGCTCAACACGGCATTGGATTGCCCCCTTTCCCATCACACACAATTGTTTCTTAAAAATGGTTATTAAAGTGAATGTGACCCTCGATGCCCTCTGCTTGTCATCATAAGGGCTCGATAAGTGAGGCAGAAAATTGGCACCTCAAACTGGGCTTGTGGAAGGGTCACATAACAGCAGAGGGAATGTTACCACCTGCAACCAGCAGGGGGAGCACTAGAGGTTTCCTTTCTCTAAATCTATTGGATTTTACTCTACTCGTCATATTCTGTCCTTGATTTATTGCTACTGTTTGGATTGCATTACTCATAAAGCATGAAATACCACGAAGTGCATTTAATGGAATGTTTGCTCAGCGAGAGATTTATTTTCTATCCACAGATTTTAAAATGGTTAGGTGTTTGGAGTACTGGCAGGAATAATTCAGCACTTTTGATCCTAAATCTTTGCAGTACGTTAGTGCCATTGTGCTTGTAATACCCTGAGTGTTTGATTGTGTCAGTGGATTTGCAAACGTTTTGCTTACTTGTAATGATTATCTGCAGCTTTAACCTTCCGTGCCCTGCGAGTGAGATGCATTTCTAAAGAAAGCAATACAGTGGTGACCCTAGTTAAGAAGGGTAGCGCTGCAGTCAGGGAAACACTGCTTTGCATTCTAATTGCAAAGTGCTCATAGGAATGAATGATCCTGGTGGTAACAAGCAAACAGGAGACTGGTATGCACTGTTTTGTAGGTTACGCATACTGCACAGTACCATACATATTCAACTGACTTGCACAATGATAGCGCTCGGTAATACAGCGATGCATGAACAATATTGTTGGGTAAATGTTTGCTTTGTGTTGTTTTATTGTGCAGTCCATTTCATGCATTGAAAACAATAATAATGTTGACTCGAGGGATGTGCTTATACTGGTTTACAAAACAAAAAAGTTTAATGGACAGGAAACTCCTGGGTCCTGAAGCGACTGCAGGCAGGAAATACATCCATCTTTTATATAAGTTCATGACAACTAAAAGCACATCACACAGTCAACTCAAAAATCCCCAGCTCATCTGCCACACACCTGACTGTGAGGACACACTTTTAAAAACAGTTATTTTTATTTGCAGTTTTATTTTCTAAATGATTAACTGTTAACTATTGCATTTAGTTGCTTTCTGTTTAAAAACACAGTTTTTGTCTCTTTCTTTTGTTCTCTCCCTGCACTTGGATTTGTTTGCAAGTGCAGGAGGGACATTTCTTTGTTCACTGTGTTTATTTGATTATTTATTTCTTTGCACTTTATTTTTACACATATATTTATATAATGTACTCTCGACACAAAGCTCATAACCATCATTTATTTCAATGCATTTGTCTGCTAATACTGGAGTGGCTGGGGCTTGCAACAGTGTATTATTATTAAGGACGCGATCCTAACTGAAAAGTTGGCTGTTCTTGGAAACCTCTAAAAACAGGCAGTTCTGCTGGGATATTAGGACTGCTATCCGTGTCATTGGAGGGACAGAGGATGTAATGAATTACCCTTCAATAAGCGCTTACCGGAGTATGAAAACAATCAGTGGCCCTGATAACGAACCCCCTGTCCGGAGACAGCCGTGCCGGATTAGTCTGTATCACTAAATTCAATTCCCCATATTACCTGTCAGCCTTCATTAGGGCTTTTTAAATCTTAATGCCAGGCTTCTTCCTCGTTGCAGCACGTAAAGCAGGATACAAATCACAGACGAATGCCCTAACATCTGAGACTCTGAGGTTACGTGGCCTTGGCTATCTGCAAATGCACTAACATCAGGGACTAGGAGGTCACATGGCCTTGGCTATCTGCAAATGCACTAACATCAGAGACTCTGAGGTCACGTGGCCTTGGCTATCTGCAAATGCACTAACATTAGAGACTCGGGGGTCACATGGCCTTGGCTATCTGCAAATGCACTAACATTAGAGACTCGGGGGTCACATGGCCTTGGCTATCTGCAAATGCACTAACATTAGAGACTCGGGGGTCACATGGCCTTGGCTATCTGCAAATGCACTAACATTAGAGACTCGGGGGTCACATGGCCTTGGCTATCTGCAAATGCACTAACATCAGGGACTCTGAGGCTACGTGGCCTTGGCTATCTGTCACACCCCAACGGTGTCCTTGTGCACAACTCTGGAGCGTTAGGGCCATTCACACCAGGCCTTAGAGCTTCTCATTGAAGGATTTAACAGATTAATACCTCAATCGAGGTTGAAGGTGTTCAATTCAGTAATTAAGGTTACAGGTGAAACAAATACCTGTTCTAGAATGACTCGCTGCACACCGCGTGTTACTAAAACGTGATTGTTTACTGCAGCTTTTATTTTTAGACACCCTGCAGGAAAGCTGTAAAGGAAAGCTGCTTCGGAGCCCTGCTGCTTGCGATAATGCTGTTGCTTCTCAGGAGACACAAACAATACTATTTTTTCATCTAGTTAGAAAAAAATCAATCCTGATTGAAAAGCCCCATGCTGAGTTACTAGACCACTCTCCAGTTTTATAAAAGTTGAACTTTGCTGTTTTCCCATAATTCTAGCATGCCATGCTTTTTAATACCCCTCTGGACTTTACAATGCTTACCTACCGTATGCTTTACCGTGCTTTCACTGTGCTTTGTTGCTCTTTGCTCTACTTTTACTATGGTAACATTAATCAGGGCACCTCTGATATGTAATCCATGTTAACATGTTAAATACACAGGCACTGAGAGGACATGCTGACAAAGACCACAATGCAGGGCAGCTCAGGAGTTCCCATCCTAACTGCTGTCTCAGTATAGAACTGGAAGCACTCTGCTGCAGGGCTTATTAACAGGACCAGTGTACATTCCCAACTTACATTACAGAGCTTGACTTGAAATGAAAAGGAAATAACACCAGGTGGCTAACATGAGTATACTTTATATCTGAATGATCACAGCACATTTCTCCAGCTGTATCTGCAATCTATTGACTACAGTCAGTGTGGGGAGCTGTAATTATTCCAGGTCAATGAGGAGCAAGGTGAAAAGCAGGGAAGGTGGTGGATCTTATTAAGAAGCTTCCTGCAGCGACCCTGTCTGTTTCCTCGCTAGCATGTGTTCTGAAGCTCGTATCTGCCAGTAAATCCTCAGAATAAATCCTGCTGATGCACTTTTGTATTGGCTGCGTACAAATAGTTTTCTACACTTGATTGATGACGAGACAAAAGCCAATCAGCCACACAATGTGGGGAAGAAGGCGTCTTTACTGTACAAAAAGACTATCGGGAACACAAAGCCTGCGTTTAGAAACACCATGAGTTATTGTCGGCCTGTTCGTTTTTGTATTCCTTAGTTTTCGTATTGATTTTCTCATATTAGTATGTCTTTGGTATTGCTTGAGGGCCGCACTGCATTAGGGAGAGTTTTTAGATAAGGTTTATACAACCTATTTGTAGAGAAAGAAAATACAAACTTGTTCCACATTGACAGAATTACCAGCAGAAATAATAAGGTAAGAAAGTAAGAAATAACTACATAATCCAAGACACATGACTCTCGCATGCTGGAAATACATTGGAAAACAGCTCTGAATCAATCACCGCACTGCAGACATGAACAATGCAGAGCTATTAGTCTTTTTAATGAAATGTATCACTCTGGAAAAGCAATGCACATACATCTTATTGAACATGATTAATGGTAAGAGTCAAAAGAAAACCGTCACACAATAACTTTATATACACAAGCAAAGAACGAGGACAGCGAAAGGAAACAGACCCAAGGCCTAAAGATGCTTCACACACCCCACTGTAGAAATACACTGTGTGACTGTTTCACTGTCTTCTGAATAGACAGTACTGCATTCTACAATACAATACAATATAATACAATAGAGATTCATCTTCACACACCCCACTGCAGAAATACACTGTGTGACTGTTTCACTGTCTTCTGAATAGACAGTGCTGCATTCTACAATACAATACAATACAATACAATAGAGATTCATCTTCACACACCCCACTGTACAAATACACTGTGTGACTGTTTCACTGTCTTCTGAATAGACAGTACTGCATTCTACAATACAATACAATATAATACAATAGAGATTCATCTTCACACACCCCACTGCAGAAATACACTGTGTGACTGTTTCACTGTCTTGTGAGTAGACAGTACTGCATTCTACAATACAATACAATACAATACAATACAATAGAGATTCATGTTTACATAGCACCCTTCACACCATGGGATCCCAGAGCGCTGTAAAAACAAAACAAGAGAGCTCATATGTACAGTACACTGCAGCTACAACTAAGTATATGAAAGCACATTACAAAAAGTATGTTTTCAATTTAGACTTAAAGGAATCCAATGTTTCAACCTGCCTAACGTCAACCGGAATAGAGTTCCACAAACGAGGAGCGTGACAGCAATAAGAACTGGCTCCAGCTGATTAAAGAACATTAAAAAAAAACAAACTTGGAGATAAGATGGCCCATTCATCTTCACACACCCCACTGTACAAATGTTACACTGTGTTGACAGCCTGTTACACTCTCTCCTCACTGTTTATGCTGCAGCCTATGTTTCAGCCTAAATACAGGCTTTAATACCCTCATTTCCCCTGCTGCAAAGCACTTTGCACTATGCAGCACCCTGCTGTGATATTGAATATACCTCTCAGCTGTTTGCAAGTGTACTCCATAGCATGCACCCTCACTGCTACAAATGCACTGCGTTGCTACCCTGCTACACTCATAAACTCTCACTGTTTTAATATGCTGCAGCCTGCAGGTTTCTACCCTGCTCAGACCCTGCAATACCTCTCACTGTTTTAATATGCTGCAGCCTGCAGGTTTCTACCCTGCTCAGACCCTGCAATACCTCTCACTGTTTTAATATGCTGCAGCCTGCAGGTTTCTACCCTGCTCAGACCCTGCAATACCTCTCACTGTTTTAATATGCTGCAGCCTGCAGGTTTCTACCCTGCTCAGACCCTGCAATACCTCTCACTGTTTTAATATGCTGCAGCCTGCAGGTTTCTACCCTGCTCAGACCCTGCAATACCTCTCACTGTTTTAATATGCTGCAGCCTGCAGGTTTCTACCCTGCTCAGACCCTGCAATACCTCTCACTGCTTTAATATGCTGCAGCCTGCAGGTTTCTACCCTGCTCAGACCCTGCAATACCTCTCACTGTTTTAATATGCTGCAGCCTGCAGGTTTCTACACTGCTCAGACCCTGCAATACCTCTCACTGTTTTAATATGCTGCAGCCTGCAGGTTTCTACCCTGCTCAGACCCCGCAATACTTCTCACTGCTTTAATATGCTGCAGCCTGCAGGTTTCTACCCTGCTCAGACCCCGCAATACTTCTCACTGCTTTAATGTGCTGCAGCCTGCAGGTTTCTACCCTGCTCAGACCCTGCAATACTTCTCACTGTTTTAATGTGCTGCAGCCTGCATGCTTCGTTTTCCTTCATTTCTCTTGATTTTCACTTTGCTTGCAGATCCATGTCCTCTAAGAATCCTCTGCAGTTATCATTGCTGGAATGGAGGAGGCATCCCTGAACGTTCCTCGGCCTATTTAGACATCAGGACTATTAATCAAAATCAAGAAATGTGCATTTATTAATGGCTCTGATATTTTCTGAGTGTAGTCAATGTGTTTTTAATGATCCATGGTCAGGAAGCACTGTGAGGTACATAAATGATGAAACATTGCTTTGAAGCAGGATACTTTTGAATCGTAATTTATGTCCTTGTAAGCATCAACAATCTGGGACGTCCCTTGTGTTTCAAAGTGTAGTACATTGTAAAAAGTTAGTAACGAGGGTAATCATTCAAATAGATAAAGGCATGTCTTCCAAACATTTGTGCAATTTTGTAAAGTTTTTTTTTTTCTTTTTTTGTTTGTTTGTTTAGTTCAAAAACCACCTTAAATAAGCTCCTAAGAGAAATATCTCTTGTTGACAGTGTAGGCTGGCTTTCCTTCAGACAGCGAGTCGAAATAAACTCCTGGATCATCCCCAGGCTCCCATGCCAGGATTTTCTGGAGACCTTTGGCTGGCTTCAGAGCACAGCCTGAACTTGGAAAGTAATGCATTCAAATATTCATTATGATTTCTGAAGCCCTGAGGGCTCAGTAACTCTAGAGTAGGGAGATTGTGTTAGGCAGGGCAGGTGACTGAACTCGTGATTGTGAATGTTTGAAAGTCCGTTTAGATTTAGGTTGTTAAGTTTTGTTTTGTTTTTCTCAACACACTAAAAACACAGTATGCTTGTTTAAAAGCATGTTGGGGATTATTTGTCTGTAGTTAATACAGATAATAAGAAGAATGGGATCGTTGCAGAGATGCTCTGAAGCATTCAAGGAACACTAACTGTGAAATACGATGAATTAAATATATTGTGAGCACATATACACATAATACTATATATATATATATATATATATATATATATATATATATATATATATATATATATATATATATATATATATATATATATATATTCTCATGAGAGGCAAGTGCATCAAGTTAATGTGTATTGACATAGCAGTGACTCTATTTATTTGTCTCAGGTAATGGTCTCTCCTGTTTCTACTGAGTGATGTCTCATGCTGTTACTGCTATTTCCATTTCACCTGTTCAGATGCAAATCTACAAGTGGACTTCACTGCAGCAGAGGCTTTGCAGAGCAGCTGACATTTAGGCATTTGAGTATGAAGCACAGGATAAGATGAAATAAAAAAATAAAAAAACATGGATAGTGGCATTGCTATAGAAACTTGAAAGCAGTAATTCGTGAAGCTCTGTATGTGTTTGATCCACTGCTGGTTCTTTCATTGCTGTGCAGGTGATGGAAGGTGAGTGCAAACAGACTAATCTCCAAGCAAACACCTTGCCTCATCTCCAAGAACCTGCTTTCTCCATGTATCAACATCAAGCTGTGTTCTAGTTTCTAGATAGGGCACGTAATAGCAGCTGATGGCCTCAAGCTTTCTTGTTTTCTTCCACATGCCCACAAGTGGCTGCTTGCTGCAGTTCTTCTGTTGAAGCCGAACACATTCCCCTTCAATCCTGGTAGGTTTGGTTGTGGATTGCTGCTATCGAAGCACAGCCAGGAATGCAGCTGTGTTGTGGAAGTGGAGCAGCACACCGTTACAGATCTGGTCTGTGTCAAGTTTTGCAGCCATTCCCTTATAAAGGGTTACCATAGTAAAAGCATAGCAAAGTGTAATAAAGCATGGTGAAAGCATTGCAAAGAACAGTGAGGTATGGTCAAACATCTTTAACAACTTGCAAACCAGGGTATGCTAGTAGAAGCATGGGGAAAGCATGGGAAACCTGTAAACACACAGTGGTAAGCTTTTACAAGAGTTCTTAACTAGCTATACAAAATCTATGTACAACAACGCTCGTGATCTGTATTCAAAATCCATAAGCGTTTCCATTTACCTTTTTTGTGTTTTGATTAACAGATTGTGCTCAGGAGGAGCGGTATTGTGTTAAGGGTGCTTGACCATCTGGTAATTAAATTACTGGCTGCTTGACACTGTATAAAAGGCACAAGCTGCGTGAGCATGTGGGCTCTGTTTGTAAGGCGTTCTCTTTGAAACCTGTCGTCTTTTGTTTGATTGTTTGTGTTGCACACAGCCTCTCACACTGGAACATAATTAGTAATGAGGCTCCACACTGGCTTCTTATAAGTGGGGAAAAAAAAAAAAACAAGTGAAAAGTTGTTCAAACATGACACCAGTTATTCAAAGGTTCTCGTCACCTTGTCATTAGACAATGGACCATACTGTCCACCCCTGCCCCAGTACCTCACAGCCTCAGGACCTTACTGTACTCCCTGTAAGCTCATATCAAATCATAAGCAAAAAAACATGCTAACACTTGTGTCTCTAATTACTGTGCATTTACATAACAGCTACTTAGTAAACACACGTGTACCTACACATCATTACAATGTTATTATTCATAGTTTTGGAAAAGGCATTTGATCATGTTCACCACAAGGCTCCTTTTGAATCATTTTTTTAAACTTGATCTAACTTTAATTTGTCTTCTAAAGAGAAGAGGGTATATAAAAGCATAATGCCTTCAATCAATAAACCCAGTCTGGCATATAGACTTGTCTGCCAGGGGAATACACAATTCCTGCGCTGCAAACTTGACAGGCAACTTTAAGATCAATAACTAACCCGGAACAGCTGGCAAATGAAGGACACAACACAATAAATCATTCTCCTCTATAACCATTTGACTCAAGAGAATTCAAAGACTGTTACTTTAACCTCATTGTGTCGTAGTATTCAGGGTGAAAGAAAAAACAGTGTCTGTGCTTTCAAATGTACCAACCCAAATCACAGACAAAACCAGCTGTGTGAAATGTAGCAATAATGAGACATCCAGGGCAACGGTGGAGTAGCACACATCCCCTTTGTCATGTTTTCTGAGGTCAAACTACTTAACATAGTGTAACGACCTCGAGAGGTGGCAGGAATCTCCGAGGACCCCCGTGATGGACAGGTGGCGAGGACGCTGATTAGGCGGAGGGGAAAGGCTGCAGAGGTCTCCTCCAACCAGACCTGTGAAGTGAGAGGGGGCGGGCTATATAAGAGCGGCAGGAATGACATGAGGAGGGGGAGACGACAAGCGAACTGACGAGTAAGAATAGAGAGGAAGAGAGAGAACCACCACTACTCACCGTTAATATGGCCAGCCGAGAGACGGGCCCCGACCACCGTTGTGCCATTACCCCCCTTGGGAACCTTATTGAAGGAAGGACGAGGGCAAGAGGTAGAGGACGAACAACCAATCGAGCAAAAGGAGCGACTGTGAGAAAGAGAAGGGAGGCCAGACAGCAGTCCGAGTGACGTACCAGAGGAACTGCTTCAGGAGAGCAGAGAGTGTGTGTGTGTGTGTGCTATCTGCATTTCTAAGGGCAGAATTCACACTGTACCAGAGTATCTGGAATGATTGAATTCCCAGGTCTCAGAGTGGCTTGCCTGCAGGTTTAATGATAGCATTGATGACCAGCACGATGTGTAATCTTCATCACTCTCTGTGTGCTTAATTAATCATCTCCTCCAATCACTAGGAGAGGTGACCTATTTCTTGAACAATTCTTTGCGGCAAATTGATCAAGCGGCTTTCAGAAATATTAGATTTCAAACAGAATAAAACCAAACCTCTGCTCCTGAGCTTATTTAGTTGACGAATGTCTGAAATGAAGTTGTTTTTCTGCTGCTTTTTTGCAGTTCCAAAACACTTAGCACACATTAAACATTTCTAGCATGAAAGTGTTCCTGTAAATACCTAGGGGTGATATTCCTTAATATAGTGAACTGCAACTTCAGAACTGCGTCTATTGCTTTGAAAACACACCGCTTTGTCTTGTAGTGATTTCCCTTTCAGTTTCTTAGCAAGCAGGTCTGTCTGCATGTCTCCAGGGCAGGTTAACAGCTATCATTTCCAGAAAGGGAACACTATCCTGTAATTAGAAAGAGACTGCCGTGTAGATTTCATTTATTTCACTTGAAATACAATTAATTACCACTGCCTCTCCAATATCCCCAATGACCTGGAATAACTAGTATAAACCTATTCATTCAGTCTATCAACACAGCGCTGTATGGCTTACAAATGAGCACTCAGAGCCTGCCAGACTTTTATGTTTCATGTGACGTTAGAATTAGTGGAGTTTGGGCATAACAGTGCTATTACAATTATCGATCATCAGATAGAGCTCTGAATCAAAGGCTTGTATTAGCTCAAGGTTAGGATCCTGGATGGAGCTCTGAATCAAAGGCTTGTATTGGCTCAAGGTTAGGATCCTGGATGGAGCTCTGAATCAAAGGCGTGTATTGGCTCAAGGTTAGGATCCTGGATGGAGCTCTGAATCAAAGGCGTGTATTGGCTCAAGGTTAGGATCCTGGATGGAGCTCTGAATCAAAGGCGTGTATTGGCTCAAGGTTAGGATCCTGGATGGAGCTCTGAATCAAAGGCGTGTATTGGCTCAAGGTTAGGATCCTGGATGGAGCTCTGAATCAAAGGCGTGTATTGGCTCAAGGTTAGGATCCTGGATGGAGCTCTGAATCAAAGGCGTGTATTAGCTCAAGGTTAGGATCCTGGATGGAGCTCTGAATCAAAGGCGTGTATTAGCTCAAGGTTAGGATCCTGGATGGAGCTCTGAATCAAAGGCGTGTATTAGCTCAAGGTTAGGATCCTGGATGGAGCTCTGAATCAAAGGCGTGTATGGACTCAAGGTTAGGATCCTGGATGGAGTGCAGTGTCTTACTTCATATTGACACAGTACTTTACTCGAGAGCTCTGTAGCCTGGGATTGTATTCTGCTGGTCAAGTAATACACTGTGGAGCAAAAAACTAAAGACTGTTCCGTGTTAAACGGAGCAGTGTGCAGCAACTGAGGCTGACGGGTGTTTGCTGCCCTCTGCTGGGGAATAATAGTCAAAGCAACATCTTCAGCAGCAACACCATTTCCCTTCTCTCTCTGGGGAACACTGTCAAATGCAAAGCTTTTTTCTCTTGACGCTCCCATAAACAAATATAATAACAGTCCAGTATAGAATGATAAGGCTGGCTAGTTATTATCAGTGTGGCACCCCTTGTCCTGGCTTTGCGAGGGCTACGGAGAGGATATTTGCATGAATAGGAAGCACCATGTGGATTAAACCATCATGCTAGTCCTCATATTTGAATAGCTGTGTTTGTGCCCAGATCATAGCTGACTTTGTGCCTCGATCAATGCTCTGCAAAGTGATACCGATCCCTAGAAATGCATTTCAGGTGCTAGCCTCAACCAGCATGGACCAAAGTGTTTGCAGGAGATGCCACATTATCTGTGCACATTAGCATCCATAATATGATACAGGCCACAATGCTACAGTCAGTACACAAATACAATGTGAAGTCAGTGTGTTTATAACTGCTGACTGTTACAGTGTAATAGATCAATACATAGGAAAGTCAATAAAATACCACTGCTAGTCAAAGGTGTTGACATTGTTTGTCTATTGTGGATTGGCTTACCTCGTTAGAAACATCTGAGGTTGAATTTACTGCATCAGCTGTTTCTTTCAGGTATTATAAAACTGTTTCACAGATAAAGTTCCAGTTAGCACTGATCAACTGTGGGTCGCTATCATATAGGATTAATATAAACCCAGTCAATGCATTTAGGTTCAATATATATACTGCCAATAGATCTATGAATATGCCTACGTGTGTTAGAACTTTCCTGAAGAGTTCTTTAGAATAAGTGATCATTCAGACTGGCATTCTATTCTTGCCCAGCAGAGAGCACTGTAATATCACACTAAGAGTACGTGCACCAGCTCTCTGTCTCTATTCCATGAAGGTCTAAATCATTTAGATATGTGGTGTTGTTGTTTTTTTTTTTAATTTCTTCATAAGGCATTGCATTTGTTAAAGTAAACTTACATTTGACTCTGTTATTTAAATGAAATTTTAAACAACCAAATACTGTTCATGATGTTGATGACAGATAAAAGGCGTCTGCTAAATGATTAATTAATTATACAGGCAATGCACATTGCTGTATGGTCTCTCCATAGGCTGCCAAAAGCACGGCAGTCCAGCAGGTGGCAGTGTTGTTCTTTATAACTTGAGTATTACGTTGGTGGTTTGACTGTCAGTTAAAAACAAAATCTTAAATCAGCTCTCTTCGCTGTGATTGACAACCTTTCATCAAAAACAAATGACTTCTCAAGCTCTTTATACAGTCCTATAAATGAGACTCACACAATGGACTGGTGCACCTCAAGCTCCACACAGTCCTATAAATGAGACTCACACATTGGACTGGTGCACCTCAAGCTCTTTATACAGACCTATAAATGAGACTCACACAATGGACTGGTGCACATCAAGCTCTTTATACAGTCCTATAAATGAGACTCACACAATGGACTGGTGCACATCAAGCTCCACACAGTCCTATAAATGTTATACATTTATACATGTTCCAGCTAAAGCTTAGAAAGGCTGGTGTCCATGTGATGCAGCTTGATGCAAACACTGTGGACCCATTATAGCAATAATAATACTGAGGTTCATACTGGGGGTCTCGATTTAATAGTATCTCACCTTAATTAAAGACACGTGAATCCGTTTGCAACTTGCATATCTACATTGGTGTGGGATGTTGCCCTGTTATTATACCGGGTGATTAGAAAGTAAGTTTACGACAGCAACGCACCATATCATTGATGCGGTAAACTTACTTTCTGATCACCCTGTATTTATATTTCGCATTAGGAAATATTGTTTTAAAATTGAAAGAGGCATTCTTTTGCATCTGTGGCTTTCCGTCAGGAGGACAAGATGAAATGTGTTCTCTAAAAAGGACTGAGCTTGAGAAAAATATGTTCTGGCATAATTGTTAGACAAAGCAGAAACTCTGCAGCTCCTCTGTATAAAGCAGCTGCCAGCTGTGTCCTTTCAAAACATCAAGTGTTAAGTTTAATATGGGTTTAGGAAAGTGATTAGCAACGCCATTGGAATGAAACGAGTTGCATTGCTGAAAGAAAACAAAGCCTAACACAGCAGCAGCTATGAGCACAGCGATAAGAGGCTGGTTTAAACACTGACGGAAAGCAGCACTAATAACAGGGTTTGCCACCACTGTAGAGAAAAGGAAAGGAAAAGAAGCATTTATTCGGTGAGGACAATTTTGTGTTAAATAACCAGCAACGTGTTCATCCCGGTGAACACAAACTATTAGGCAGAGGAGCATCGGAAGAGGCTGAGAGATTCACAAGGAATCCCTGTTTGCTAAAAACTGGTGCTCCGTGTTCATTCATATGTCAAAAATAAAATAAAAAAATAAAAATTTATGTAAATACATATATAATTATGGCCACCTACACGACCTCACACATTTTGAAAAATAAATAGTGAACTCCCCAAAAAAATAATCTCATAATGTGATATCTTTTTGTGACTGAAGGTAACGGAGGGAAGAAAAAATAAAATAAAAGAAAAAAATCTCTGGGGGCCCTAGACCTTCAGCCGCCTCCCCTCCAGACCAAGGAAAGAACACAAACATAAAAATATTACACCAAGAATGTCCACTCTGATGCTTTTGTGCAGTAATTATATTTTTCAACAGTGGATTAGAAATCTAGGCTTATTTTCTTACTTTTTTTTTTTTTAAGCTGGTATTGCTGTAGCTAAAGGGAAGGCATTAGCAGACTCTAACGTCTTTTTAAGATGTTCTGCGGCTGATTTATACAGCCATCAAGCCACACATTCCCCACAAGACTTGTTGTGAAAAGGCCGCCGTGGTTTTCATGACCAGGATTTATTACGCTTAACTTGGTTAGTGTCGGCACACCGTGTAGTAACCGGATGAGAGTGGGATGAGAGGCACCTTGAGTTTGCTCCCAAAGGAAGTGAGATCTTTAATAAAAAGGAAAAGGGAATCTTGATCGTCTTGATTTAATTGGGGAAGGAAATGGCAGGGGTTTTACCAGTGGCTGCAAAAGCAATTTGCTTGGAAAGAAGAAAAAAACAGGAGTGTGTGGGAGTCAGGCTTTAACAGGCTTGTCCTAAACCCAGACCGGAGAGAACTGGGCTGGAAAGCTTCCTCCTTGGTAATGGTAACATTTCAAAACATATCGCACTCCTGTAATACGTTTCAACCGTTGCTATGGCTGTAACACATTATACATGTTTCTTTAAAAAAAATTAAGTAAAATAAACCCTTTGACAACTGTGCCTCAGATGCTACTGTAGGTGCAAACCCTTTGCTTTTAGCAACACCAGACCTCTTCTGCAAATCTACCACTTCATCATTTCCACAAGCACTGGCTGTCTGCTGCAAATTACCAGTTGCCATAGGAACCACAAACCACTCATCTGGCAGTTAACTGTAGATCTTAGTCTGCGGTAGACCAAGATAGCTGCCTTCCTTAAAGAAGCTGTGTGAAATGCATGGTGTCAAATCTTAGACTCGCATGTGAGTGAAGGATAGCTGTTTCCTTCTGTTCCAGCTTTGTGTCTCATGTGATGCCAGATAAGGTCTTCATGCAGCGTCACAGTAACGTGCCTTGTGTATGACAGAGAACAGTCAATGATGTTTAACCCATTGAACAGAAGGACAGTGCGACCGGAGGGTCCTGTTCAAAAGTGTCTTGAGGGCAAGTGTTCCTCTCTCAATGGATTCAAGCTGATATTCCACAATGACAGGCATGGGTTTGCCTCTTCAGTCATCGTCTGCACTTTCAGAGTCAGACTCATTTCTGTTGAAGGTTACAGTGTGATGAATATTGCCATGAGAAACAACAACTCAGGACAGATCTACTTTAGCTCCTATTTTGTTATTTTTTCTTTCACTGTAAATAGCATTAAAATGAATGGTGTCTGACACCACTGGTGTGACACTTGGGGTTCTCCGAGTTGAACACGCTGATGTTTCGAAGGTTGGCAGACATGCCAGTGCTGCCGTGTGCTGCAGGAAAGGATGCCACACAGCAGTCCTCTGAGACAGAGAATCTGAGGAGACAACCTACCATTATGGAACCACAGTAGTAGAATGGATCACAGATCAAAGCGCTTGGTCTCTTCATTATTTGAAACGTCTCGATGGGTATTTCAGATATCTTCATTATTTGAAACGTCTCGATGGGTATTTCAGATATCTTCATTATTTGAAACGTGTCGTGATGGGTATTTCAGATATCTTCATTATTTGAAACGTCTCGATGGGTATTTCAGATATCTTCATTATTTGAAACGTCTCGATGGGTATTTCAGATATCTTCATTATTTGAAACGTGTCGTGATGGGTATTTCAGATATCTTCATTATTTGAAACGTCTCGATGGGTATTTCAGATATCTTCATTATTTGAAACGTCTCGATGGGTATTTCAGATATCTTCATTATTTGAAACGTGTCGTGATGGGTATTTCAGATATCTTCATTATTTGAAACGTGTCGTGATGGGTATTTCAGATATCTTCATTATTTGAAACGTCTCGATGGGTATTTCAGATATCTTCATTATTTGAAACGTGTCGTGATGGGTATTTCAGATATCTTCATTATTTGAAACGTCTCGATGGGTATTTCAGATATCTTCATTATTTGAAACGTCTCGATGGGTATTTCAGATATCTTCATTATTTGAAACGTCTCGATGGGTATTTCAGATATCTTCATTATTTGAAACGTCTCGATGGGTATTTCAGATATCTTCATTATTTGAAACGTCTCGATGGGTATTTCAGATATCTTCATTATTTGAAACGTCTCGATGGGTATTTCAGATATCTTCATTATTTGAAACGTCTCGATGGGTATTTCAGATATCTTCATTATTTGAAACGTCTCGATGGGTATTTCAGATATCTTCATTATTTGAAACGTCTCGATGGGTATTTCAGATATCTTCATTATTTGAAACGTCTCGATGGGTATTTCAGATATCTTCATTATTTGAAACGTCTCGATGGGTATTTCAGATATCTTCATTATTTGAAACGTCTCGATGGGTATTTCAGATATCTTCATTATTTGAAACGTCTCGATGGGTATTTCAGATATCTTCATTATTTGAAACGTCTCGATGGGTATTTCAGATATCTTCATTATTTGAAACGTCTCGATGGGTATTTCAGATATCTTCATTATTTGAAACGTCTCGATGGGTATTTCAGATATCTTCATTATTTGAAACGTCTCGATGGGTATTTCAGATATCTTCATTATTTGAAACGTCTCGATGGGTATTTCAGATATCTTCATTATTTGAAACGTCTCGATGGGTATTTCAGATATCTTCATTATTTGAAACGTCTCGATGGGTATTTCAGATATCTTCATTATTTGAAACGTCTCGATGGGTATTTCAGATATCTTCATTATTTGAAACGTCTCGATGGGTATTTCAGATATCTTCATTATTTGAAACGTCTCGATGGGTATTTCAGATATCTTCATTATTTGAAACGTCTCGATGGGTATTTCAGATATCTTCATTATTTGAAACGTCTCGATGGGTATTTCAGATATCTTCATTATTTGAAACGTCTCGATGGGTATTTCAGATATCTTCATTATTTGAAACGTCTCGATGGGTATTTCAGATATCTTCATTATTTGAAACGTCTCGATGGGTATTTCAGATATCTTCATTATTTGAAACGTCTCGATGGGTATTTCAGATATCTTCATTATTTGAAACGTCTCGATGGGTATTTCAGATATCTTCATTATTTGAAACGTCTCGATGGGTATTTCAGATATCTTCATTATTTGAAACGTCTCGATGGGTATTTCAGATATCTTCATTATTTGAAACGTCTCGATGGGTATTTCAGATATCTTCATTATTTGAAACGTCTCGATGGGTATTTCAGATATCTTCATTATTTGAAACGTCTCGATGGGTATTTCAGATATCTTCATTATTTGAAACGTCTCGATGGGTATTTCAGATATCTTCATTATTTGAAACGTCTCGATGGGTATTTCAGATATCTTCATTATTTGAAACGTCTCGATGGGTATTTCAGATATCTTCATTATTTGAAACGTCTCGATGGGTATTTCAGATATCTTCATTATTTGAAACGTCTCGATGGGTATTTCAGATATCTTCATTATTTGAAACGTCTCGATGGGTATTTCAGATATCTTCATTATTTGAAACGTCTCGATGGGTATTTCAGATATCTTCATTATTTGAAACGTCTCGATGGGTATTTCAGATATCTTCATTATTTGAAACGTCTCGATGGGTATTTCAGATATCTTCATTATTTGAAACGTCTCGATGGGTATTTCAGATATCTTCATTATTTGAAACGTCTCGATGGGTATTTCAGATATCTTCATTATTTGAAACGTCTCGATGGGTATTTCAGATATCTTCATTATTTGAAACGTCTCGATGGGTATTTCAGATATCTTCATTATTTGAAACGTCTCGATGGGTATTTCAGATATCTTCATTATTTGAAACGTCTCGATGGGTATTTCAGATATCTTCATTATTTGAAACGTCTCGATGGGTATTTCAGATATCTTCATTATTTGAAACGTCTCGATGGGTATTTCAGATATCTTCATTATTTGAAACGTCTCGATGGGTATTTCAGATATCTTCATTATTTGAAACGTCTCGATGGGTATTTCAGATATCTTCATTATTTGAAACGTCTCGATGGGTATTTCAGATATCTTCATTATTTGAAACGTCTCGATGGGTATTTCAGATATCTTCATTATTTGAAACGTCTCGATGGGTATTTCAGATATCTTCATTATTTGAAACGTCTCGATGGGTATTTCAGATATCTTCATTATTTGAAACGTCTCGATGGGTATTTCAGATATCTTCATTATTTGAAACGTCTCGATGGGTATTTCAGATATCTTCATTATTTGAAACGTCTCGATGGGTATTTCAGATATCTTCATTATTTGAAACGTCTCGATGGGTATTTCAGATATCTTCATTATTTGAAACGTCTCGATGGGTATTTCAGATATCTTCATTATTTGAAACGTCTCGATGGGTATTTCAGATATCTTCATTATTTGAAACGTCTCGATGGGTATTTCAGATATCTTCATTATTTGAAACGTCTCGATGGGTATTTCAGATATCTTCATTATTTGAAACGTCTCGATGGGTATTTCAGATATCTTCATTATTTGAAACGTCTCGATGGGTATTTCAGATATCTTCATTATTTGAAACGTCTCGATGGGTATTTCAGATATCTTCATTATTTGAAACGTCTCGATGGGTATTTCAGATATCTTCATTATTTGAAACGTCTCGATGGGTATTTCAGATATCTTCATTATTTGAAACGTCTCGATGGGTATTTCAGATATCTTCATTATTTGAAACGTCTCGATGGGTATTTCAGATATCTTCATTATTTGAAACGTCTCGATGGGTATTTCAGATATCTTCATTATTTGAAACGTCTCGATGGGTATTTCAGATATCTTCATTATTTGAAACGTCTCGATGGGTATTTCAGATATCTTCATTATTTGAAACGTCTCGATGGGTATTTCAGATATCTTCATTATTTGAAACGTCTCGATGGGTATTTCAGATATCTTCATTATTTGAAACGTGTCGTGATGGGTATTTCAGATATCTTCATTATTTGAAACGTGTCGTGATGGGTTAAAAGGCAACCGAATCTGTTGATGTTATACATTTAAATTAACAAATGAATTGACTGAGTAATCATTTAATTACAAAAGCAACTGAAGCAGCATCAAGGAGTTTTTTTTTTTATTTAAATATAGAAACAAAGTAATGATGTGTCTTTGTCCCTGTCAGCTCAAGGGGCCTGTGGTTCATTAATGTGCCTGTTTCCTATCCCCTTGCGTGCTTTCAGAATTGCAGCATGGAGAGACCTGTGAGACAGGAGACTGCCTTGCACTGGGGCCTTCGATTCCTGTGCACTGAGGTAGAAACCCTAATTAGCTGTCAGACTACCTGAGGCTTTTAATCAGGTCCTGCAGGTCGCTCTCCTGAGATGGGAAAAGAAGCATGAAGTCACAGTGTCACCTTAGACAGACAGAGAGGAAAGTGCAGGTTTCATCAGCTCTGAGATTTCAGGGAGATTGCACAAGGGTTTATTCAGCAAGGAAACTGTAGAGCTCATGTTTCCTTACCTACTGTAACACGGCAATGTATTTTAAATCTGAAGTGGGAAAATCAGTCAGCCCTTAAAATAAAAACACACACCTGCATGCATAAAGAGGCTTATCCAGCTTTTGCATTAGAAATCCTCCCTGTGGAAACAGGGCACGATTCAGGCTGTAAAAGTGCTGTTATCTTTTAGTCTGTGCTCTTGTTAACCTGAGAAAGAATCAAGTATGTCTTTGGGGGCTGAAATAAAAGAAAGAAATCTATGTAAAACTGGACGGCGGTTATTCCCTGAATGATACCTGATTTCCACACTCAGAAGGCTGTGGTGCATAATCTCTTCAACGCGAACACACATCAAACGCAGTGTAACCTCTCCTCACTAATGAGGACGACCACACACCCTACTCGCATACTGTTTCCAGAGTCCACAATAACTAAAGGCTCTCGTAAAAACCTTCTCACTGAGCACCTGTTTAAATCAAATCTGGATGACTGTGCTGTACATACAGGATATGCATTGAAACCACAAGGGCATGGTCATTGTTGGGTTGTTATTTCACAGTGTACGATGTAGTTGTTGGCACAGTAATTATGGATTGACCTTAAAAGTTCAAATGCTTTGGAAAAGCTAAATTGCAGCTGAAAATGATTCAGAAGCTGAGCCGTATGTATGAATACCTCACTATGATGAGTTACCTGGCTGACAACCATATCCATTGTGTTGTTTTAGAAAACAAAAAGTGCACAGTCAGACAGGCTCCAGACCGTGTTCAGTGAGACCGAAGCAGGACTGGCAAGGGAACTTCTTTTAGACCAGGAATCAGTTCAGGAATTTCACTGAGCCAGTCATGTTGTCTTTACTTCTAACATAAATGACAGTAAATCAATGCTTTGGACGCGACTGGATTCATTAAGATCCACAAGATGGCAGTGTGCTTCTACTGTATTATCAATGCAAGAAGTCTTTTTATTTTTCTTTCCATCCATATTGAAGATTCAATGGGAAGTTATTTCGGGACGTTATGCTCTTGGCTGTCCCACCGATAAGCACAGTGGACTGTGTTACTGCACTTCTCTTCTTATGTAGGAGGATAGTACTAAGAACAGCATGAGACTGCGCACCCCTCGGCCATAATGAACTGGCTTCAATTCAAATGTCAGATTTGGAAAAAAATTTTAAAAATATGATGTGACAGTTTGGGGCTGTGGTTAGTTTCATGGATTTGGGGAAGGTCACGGAGAACATATTTCAAAACAACTTGAGGCAGGGAAGCGTACGAGAATGTGACAGGCCATATGGAGCGCATCAGGAAGACGTGGTCTGAGGATGACATCATTGCTGTGCCATATGACCTGCGCTCCATCGTGAAAGGGGGAAAAAATATTGAAATGTACCAGACATGGTTTTCCTTTGTAGTTGTGTTTTACATCATTTAGAGCAGCTTGACGTTTTCCAGTTTCTATGTGCTAAAGGATAACCAGACTGAGCAACATGATTTAAGCAAAACGGTTGGAAACAGTTTGCTTTAAGGTTTTGTTATGCAATCAGAAATGCATGACCGTGTTAGAAATGATGTAATAAACAATATTATACATGTATTAATGATAATAATAATAATAGCAGGCTATAGTAATGCAGTGCTGTAGGAACATGTGCAGTTACTAGCCATTTATAAGGAGCATCACTTTAAAACATAGCAGCTTTACACAAGTAATGTGTCATTATAATCCAGCTCAAAAGCTGTTAATAACACATTTGATAGATGTGTTTAGAAATGGATCCCTACACTGAAGTGTAATTCAACTCTATTAGGAACAGAAATGTGGTTCCATATTAACAGTGAGCTTGAGACAGCAGCATAGATAAGCCTACGTTCCATGACAGCACCCTAATCATGCGTCAGACCATTTTTATTTCTTTCTAAATGCTACAGTTTCCTAAACGGATGGATCTTCTGTACTTGTCTTGTATTTGATATATAAAAACCTACATGCTTGATTCTGTTCAGAGTCGCTTTTAAGTTAGTGTTTAGACAATAACCATAACAATAGCTCTGCTAATGTGCCTTATCGTCAAAGCACTCTGGAGCCAAGAGAGGTTAATGAGCTTATGTATAGCTAGGATGGAAGTCATTAAACCCAGGGAAAAAAAATGAAAGTGCAACAATAATGAACAGAGTGTTCTGAAACACTATATTGTAATGGAATGGAATCAAGCCAGTGTCCTGAAACCCTATATTCCAATGGAATGGAATCAAGCCAGTGTTCTGAAACCCCATATTCTAATGGAATGGAATCAAGCCAGTCTGGCAAGCTTCTCTTTGGAGGCAGGGTGTGCCGCCTGCTTCGGTCATTAAGGCAGATGGCTTTTTTAAAGTGATATACTGCAAGGTTTGCGTGTGGGTGCTTTCACTGGTACATTTTGTACGCTGCACGTTTGCACTGTGTGTTTTCACCATGTCTGGCCAAGCTTTGCCATTCACTTTAACTGTAGCAGTTCTAGAAACTAAGCTTCTGTGTCTTAATCACTTCTTATATGTTATTCTTTAACATATTAAAACTTGTTTTTTTTTAGTATTCTATATGTATGTCTTATGATTGAGTGTGTAAATATGTTTGTGTTTTTTTAACTATAGTATACGCCAGCTCTATGGAGTTCTACTTCTCCTCTGAACTTATCCAACTCCTGAGAGCAAAAAATAAATAAAAGGACTGCGGACTGAAGAACCACATCAAACCTAGCTGCAAGGCAGCGAAAGTAATTTATAGGGGACACCTCTTAGGGCCTCTACATAATGAGTTTTGATATTCTCAAACCACTTTACAGAAAAGAGGATTCCACATTAAGCTATCAGCCATCACTGCTGGCAACAAATGGAACTAAATTCGGCAGTCTAATTTAATTAGTGACCACATAGGGGGCCCTAACCTGCAGCAACTAATGGTACCTTTCAGCCACACTCGACTCTAACTAAGCAGCACATTCAATGACCTCTGTTGAAATGGTATGGGAAAAAAGCAAACCAAGAATACAAAGGCAGCTTGATTATGATTGTGAGTCAGAATATTAGATAACTCTGTGAATAACTTCTCAAGATCTACCGTTTACTAAAGATGCATGAAATATTATAATAAGCTGTCCATCAATAACCCTAATGATGCTAGTTCTTAAATATTGGAAATTAATTAATTGTGTTAATCTTCTAAATCAGCTTAAATTAAAATTATTTCAAAAATAAAAAAATGCAATGTTCTTTTTTGTTTCGTTTTTTATACTATTATTCTTTTTGTGGTCAATCCTAAATTATATATGTTTTTTTTTTATTTTTACAGAATTTCAATAAACGTAATTGAATGAGGATAATACTGGTCAATTTGTCACAGAACCATCATATTAATGGAGTTCTCCTACATGCCAACCTCAATACCCGAGGGCTTCATCTCCAGCCCTCTGAATCTCCTTCATGCCTCATTAGCTTCTGTGTAAAGAGATAAAAGAGACTGTTTGTATCAGGGGGTGATCTTTTCTGCAGCTCAACAAGCTCATCAAAGGACAAGATAATAAAACAAAAGTGTGGGACGAGGTGGGAGGGGCCAACAGACTTCAGACTAAAATCCCATCTGATTTTCAGCACAGGAAGACTGAGTGTGAAAGCAACAACATGTGCTCGCTGTTAAAGGTGTCTGCCTGTAAAGACGGCTGAATGCATTGAAGAAGTGCAAGCAGGCTATTTCATGATGTGTTATTCCTTTTGTTTTGTTCTTTTGCCATTCCTGTTCATTTTTAACCAAATATTTACTATTTTGCATTACAGATTCGGTTCACATTACCTGCAGTTCTTTTTTGAAGTACTGTGCTTGGTTATCTGAAAAAAGGAAATGACACGCTAAATGGAATCTCTCTCCCCCCGCCTGGCTCTTACAGTTTCCTGGCTGGGGAAGCTTGCTGGCAGGAAGTCGCAAGCTGCTCCGATGTGACCTCATTGAATTGATTTCGCACTAGCCTTGCTCTGGTGAATCGCGCTGTAGAGGGTGCAGGAATGCAAAGCACAGTCGCTTTCTTCTTCGGAGGGTAGACCGGGACGTTATAGACAGTATACTGTACGTAATGAAGATTTAGTTTGTTGTTTAAATGCCTATTGTATCCACTGTGTTAGTATTTCTTCAGCAGGTATCTCTGCACTCCCTGCCCTATGAACCACACAAGGGACTGATTTACAGGTTATTTTGTTCAAGGATTGCATCTTATGGATAGTGTGTATTAGACACCTTCGCAGCCTCTCCAATCAGTCAAGCTGTTTGGCAGCTACAAGCAGCTACCCAAACATCAATGTATTATTTATAATGCCCTCTGTGAACAATGCTGCCGTGTGTATACAATCTATTCTGAAATCTCTGCTCTGGAAACCCACTAATCCAAACCATTTCCCTCCCACGAGACACCAGCAGCGGGTTTCATTTTACAGGCTGTTCGCTCAAGGCTAGCCTCGGATTTGATGTTTCTTATGTTTAAAAAGCAAAAGCAATTTGCATTTTAATAACTGGTGTTTTATTTTTATTTACAATGAAAGAGCTCTGGAGTGTCTATCCTATAAAACATGTGTTTATATGCAGGGTTATTTATGTTTAGTGCTCTCTATACTACAGAATTGTCTAGACAACTCTTTACGGCAGGGTAATGCATATTAATTGAAATCATTCCGTACAGTACTTGCTGAGTCTCTGAAGTTCCTGATATTGTGTTCAACCCTGACCCTAACCCTAACCCTAACCCTAACCCTGACCCTAACCCTAACCCTAACCCTAAACCAAGTCCTAATCGTAACCCGAACCTAACCCTGACCCTAACCCTAATCTTAACCCCAGTCTTAATCTTAACACTAACCCTGACCCTAACCCTGACCCTAACCCTAACCCTAACCCTAAAGCCCAAAACCTAACTGTCCTGTTATCCTGTTGCAATTGGAAGCAATGCCCTCTGTGACTCACCTGTAGTTAACTCTGTCCCTCATAAATCTGGGATATATATGTATATATCTCGATTTATTGTAAAACCTTTGTAACCTATGAGAATAAGAATTCTTCTTTTAAAAGAAGCACTTGTTTAGTTTATTTTTTTTTTCTTTCTATGTTTGCCTAATGCATACTGAGTTCCATCCTTTCTCATTCTTGTGGCAGTCTGACTGATCAAAATAGATGGCAAATACAATACAGCTCGATCCAAATGCAGATTTTCCTAATGTCTCATCAAGGCACGTTTAACAATATGGCTTGAACACCTTACAAGTTTCCATTATGGAGCTGAGTAAATGATTTCTGACAGCTGCTGTATCAGGGATTTGCCTTGATGCTTTGGTTCTGTCCGTACTAGACAGCTCCCAGCAGCTTCCTCCCTGCACATTTATCAAGCTGTCAGGCTTTCTGATATATTTATTCTTTTCAGCCGTACGACCGTGTTCTTTTCTACCCTCCTGAAAACTGACTGCAGTCAAGAAATCAGAGACCTGGCAGAATTCACACCAATCTCCTGAACTGCCTCAACTATTGCCAAAGGACATTTCACAGGCAATTTCTTAGAGAATAGACCGACGATTCAGCAAGATGATGAATGACAGATACGATGGATAAAGTGCCATTGAAGCCACTCTAATGTTTGTCTGGAAATACAACAGCAGGAAAATGTCTTTGCCTCTTAATTGCTCCATATCCAATCAGCAGGTCAAATGGGCATGACAACTGGGCACTCTCAACAAGAGACCATGGCATCCCACTAACACATTATTTTAGAATAACACTTGGGTATCACTATTTACTAAACGCAGATTGGCTCTGTGCAGAACACCCAGTGTAATTACACAGTGGCAGGGAATCTGTTTAACAAATTGTTAAGGCAGCCTGGAGTCTACCACTGGAGCCCAGGAGGATTTTGCAATGCAGGAGGGAAGTAATTAAAGTGTCGCTTTGCCTCTAGAAAGCACTGCCTGACATTCTAGATTCATTTGGCTCATGGGCAGTGTGTTGAATTAGCACTGGCAGGGAGCTGTCTGTCTGCTGTCCCTGATAGGAGATGCAGCCCCCTGACACTGGCTGGGATTAAAGCACATGGCCTGTAGTGAACAGGAGCACTTCACATGCTTCCTTCAGCACCTTGATCAGAAGAAAAGAAACTAGAGGTGCTGCTTACTGTTCATGTAATTATCTGTAGCCTCACGTCAGACATTTGATATTAAACATATGTCACAAGATCCAAACATATACATACAGGTGCAGGCAGTTATAGCACTAATGTGTGTCTTTAAAATATTCTGCTGAAGCATGGGTCCTGTTTTCAATTATTATGTGAATGATTAAGGCTTAGCCAGACCAAACCAAGTATATGCAGTACAGCGCCCCTTACTGGTGGAGGGAGGATGGTACTAGCCACTGTTTCTGGTCACATGCAGACTTTGGAAAGACATGAGAACACCTCAATGATCAAGTCATATCTCTAGAGCTTCAGTTGTGCTGATACCAATGTTAATTGTATACTAATTACAGAAACGCATGATCACAGTGTGTGTAGTGTTGTCTTGCATCGCGTGAGGTGACGAAAGCCTTCAGCTCCTGCTGTGGACTGTTGCATTTCCAGCCTTAAGATGGCACTCTGGTATCGTGACTGGGAAAGGAGGGCTGATACAGCTCTTGAATGGGAGAGTCACATTTCCCAGGTCCTAATAAAGTGTGTTGCAATGCATCTGTTAATGCAGGTATATGACTGATAGCAATGCAGTGTGGATGACTCTTAAAGTACCATGCAGGTATATGACTGATAGCAATGCAATGCAGTGCGGTTGACTCTTAAAATACTCATCCGCATTTAGACTGTGTGTGTACGAGGCCTTTGAGACATAAAATAAGAACAGGAAGGACCTATGCTGATAAATGTCTTTGTACACACAATCATGGATCATGTGGTGGTTAAATTAAACAGTAAATCGCTTCAAATGGCATTTTAATGTTATAGTTTAGTTTTAATACCTTGTTATCATTACACATTTTCATAATTGTCCCCACAGTTGACTCTAACTCACTTTCAGCTAACTCTCCTGCTGGCTGCTAGCTGCTAAATGATTACCCTATGAAAACCAGTTTATTATCCAAGTGAATCGGATGCCTTCCACATGCCTTCCACATGTACACATCATCTCTCATGCCACAAATAGGGCTGTCTTATCCTGAAGCCAACCCCAAAGGTGCACTTCAGAGTAGTGTTGGCAGCGGATGAGAAATGAAGCAAGCGTGCTGCCAAGGACAGCGCAGCGATACACAGACTGGGGGTCAGGCGCTGTGTTTTCCACTGTGTCTCAGAGATAACCTCTTTTGTGAGAAGTTCACTGCCATGTGTCGTACACTTTTCAACACAAGTCCAATCTCTTCCTGTCAGCAAGCTGCTGCTGCTGCTGCTGCCGCTGACCATGCCTATTGTTTTGACACAGATCATCATTCCCTGGAAGCTCTTTCAGAACTTGACCTCTTCCAACAAACATAATTACCTGCTCTTTCAACAGGCAAATTGAAAATCAAATTTAATTACATTTTAAAAACAAAATCCCTGAGCCAGTGTGCTGCCCGGTCCCACTTCTGCAGCCGCTGCAGGAAGATATTTCTTGAACAGGCTACGAGAAGCACTCTCGAGCTGTTTGCTGCGCAGCACTTTCTTCCCTTTGTCAGTGTTTGATTTGGATGCTGTTGCTGCTGCTGCTTGCACACCGTGGTGATGAGCTGACCTCAGCACTGAAGAGACCCTGGAGATGTGCTTTGCTTGTATCTTTGGAGACTTCTTTCACTGACACAGGGAGGGGATGCGGTGTATAATGATTTATAGAAAAACTGGCTTCCCCAGGTAAAGCCTCTGCAGAACTCCAAGCCTCGAGGATTACAGTGAACAAGCTGGTACTATTGACTAAGATAAGCAATCATGACTTCACACAATAAAGCTCACTTGGGATTTGTTTTTCCTCTGAGGAGTGGGGTGGGTTTCTCTTCTAGCTGCAATTGATATTTCTTTCGCAACATCTGTAAAGAATGGCTTTATATATAAGTGCAGCTGGGTTATATAGTAATAGGTGAAAAATTATACAGTTACTGTATATTGTTAACCAGTGACTAAGCACGTGGATTGAACATAAAATACAAAGCATGCTCTTTACTGTGTTAATAACTGTTTCTGTATTGATTTATATTTCCAGTACTGGAAAATAGAAGAAAGCCTGTTGTCACTGTGGTGTAGTCAATAGCAGGTGGTGTTCTGGATATTTTTAAAATATTCTGTAAATTTGATATACTGTGTTTTCTTATATTCTCCACCAATACAGCTGCCATTTTGAATAATGCATTTTGACAAGAAATCTGGCTTACCTGTGCCACTGCCAGACTGGATTTGAAATGATTATCTTGCGGAGGGGAGTCAACATGTTAAGCGTTACTGGCATAATCTAAATTCAAATAGTTCACAATGTAGTTTTTTGCAATGGCAAAGGACATGTTTCACTGCATTTTAATCCCAGTAATGCCAAATGAAATAAAGTTTGAATATTTTTAAGTTAAGCATGTAAGCCCTAAACCAAGTGATAACACAAGAGTATTGCATATGCACTCAGCTTTAATACACCACATGCTGCATATCCAGTAATGATTTAAATGAGCAGCTTTTCAAACATGACTATGAATCGCCTGGGTATCAAGTTAGTTTTGCTGTGGGCTGCTGGCAGTGACACGCGATTCCAAAGCATGACATTCCTGTTAGTCTGAGTGTTTTTAGCCTGTTTTTCTCAGATGTCAAGGTACGTTGTCAGGCCTGTCATTCACCGTGAAGCCCTTGTGAAGGTTAATATTAACTGCAATTATGTTTCTTAGTAAGGCATGCAGATATGTGATGCCGTATGGAAAGCCCCCGGCTGCTGTCAATCAGCAAGGCTTGACGTTAAGCTCAATTGACTGATGAGATGCCGCTCGTCACTGTGCTGCTTGCAGCTGTGCCTCACCTGCCTGGCTGGGGATCATGCCCTGGGGATGTGTACACAAATCTGCATTTAAACTTCCAGAATGACGGCTCAGGACTCAAGTACGCTTTACCAAACCTTGGTGTTTCATTGAGAGTTCTTCCATTCTGAAGCAGAAGACAAATGAAATAAATGAGATTAGTGAATGCATGGGAATAGAAAAACCCAAAGGGTCCCTCCATTTCAACCAGTCCTGAGAGGACAGAACAGCAGCTTCCGATCAGTTTGCCTGTGTGCTGCAAACCTTTTATAGAAATAATATCAGATGGCGCAATACCTTTTACCCAGCTCGCTTGTCATTTCAGGGCACGTAATCCATTGCAGCATTCAGTGGATATAATAAAGAACCTACCATAAAACATTACAGAATTAAAGCAATGTAATTAGTTAGCTGTATGTACATTTGCACATTTTATAACTGGATAAATGTCATCACCTGTTTCATCTCTCACTTTGGGGCTGGAAGTCAAGCAAACTTCAATTCATATCTTACTAATTTTTACTCTGTCAGGTTTCATGTTTTCTGATTGGGAATTCATGTCTTGATACAGATGAATAACATGGAACCAGACCATGGAATGTGGCCACTCTACAATCTCATGTAAATGATTTCATCTGCAATTCCAAGCTATATATATATCATTATATAGTATTTTAATAGGCTGGTATTTGCTTTCGGCATATTTGCAAAGGATATGTAACTGCGAATGCATCAAATATTCACTGGTAACCCAAACAAAAAACAACTCGTGCAGTATTGTACCAAGAGATAGCATCCCATGAGAGAGCGTCCCATGAGAGAGCGTCCCATGAGAGAGCGTCCCATGAGAGAGCGTCCCATGAGAGAGCGTCCCATGAGAGAGCGTCCCATGAGAGAGCGTCCCATGAGAGAGCGTCCCATGAGAGAGCGACCCATGAGAGAGCGACCCATGAAAGAGCGTCCCATGAGACCTTTCCTTTACTCACATGCTTGGGTTCATCTGGCATATCCTGGAAATTCAGACAAATTCCTCACAGCCCTTTTTCAAGGTATTGGATCGGTAAGCTTGACTGGCATTGCAAAGACACTCAGGAGATTAACACAGTCCTATTATGCTAATGAAAATCCAGCCAGTACTTGCTGTAGATGCTCAGCCCCTACACTGTGAGAGACAGCAGGTTAGCAGGTTGTGTTGTCAGGCTGATACACGTCACTGGCTGTCAGCCCTGCCCCCTTCACTTCGTTACTCACCCCTGGTTAGTGTTTCCATGCCATCTGCGTTCCGCGCTCACAAGAAGAGATATCAGAGAGCAGTAATCTCTGACAAAAGGGTGACAGATCTAAAGTGTCAGCTGGAACAGACATCATAGAACAGAGGGTGCTGTGCTGCTCACAGATTGTATGTTGTCCAAAGGCTGGGTAGTGCACTGGTTTGGAGTGCTAATGGAACACCCAGGCAATCCTTTCACTAGGTCTACATGGAAAACAGGTAACAGGTATCTCTAATTACTGTGTATTCACATAGTAATTGCCTGGTTAATACATGTGTACTTTGGTTGATTGCCAGGTTTGATGGATATTTACGACTTGTTTAGTCATAATTAGACAGTGCAATAATGAGAGATGTATTTATTTTTGTATTGCATTGATCTCTCAGTCTTAAAAGATCATGATAAAAAATAACCGAACATTAGCAATGCATTAATGACATCCTGCCTGATCTTTTTTCTTTGCATCATCAAACCACATTTTCAAAGGCAGTCTGAATAATCAGCTGGTTTTTAAATCGTTTTGCGGAGCCTCAATTTCCAAGCAAGCTATGCTATTTTCTTCACACAGATATTAGATTGCACTAGAATCAATAGAATACTTCATTTAGGCTGCTTAGAGTACCGGTGCGATTAATATATCATTTACGGCTGAAATGAACGGCTGCTTTTCTTTAGTCCAGTCCCCACGATAAGTGTTTGCAGATGTTTGATGCTGTCAGATATTCATTATGCCCTGGAGTGAACAGACCCATAACTCATGCATTAGTTACTCATGCCCTCTGATTAATGTGTCATAACGTTCATGTATGTTGAAGGCAGAGGGATCATTATATCAATAGAGCTCGGAAAACATCATGAACCTCTAATATTAGTATTGATCCACCTCTTGAAATTCTCCAGTCTTCTGTCCGCCCAATTATACATTACACAGAACATTTAATCAAGAAATCTCTAAGTGGATACTCTACACTAATTGACCATTACTATTTCCTGTCCTTCATTGTTTTCAGAGTTCCTGTATCGTAATGATGCTCTTCAGTAGAGATAGATACTGAGGAAGAAAAACTATTCAGTGGAAGAAAAAGACTTCAATTGCATCAAGACACATACATCTATGTTGCTGTTTTTATCATGAGCGTCATTACTTTTTATGACTGAGCGGTCATGTGAATAAAATTGTAAACACGTACACGTGTAGTGGGGCTGTGGTATCTAGCTATGCAGTACTCAAGCCAAAGCAGTTATCAGGAGGTCAGTCAGCTGCTGTAAGTGACACCACTTATCTCTTCGAGCTCCTGTTAACTTCATCCCTGGAGGCTTTTCACAACCAGTCACGATTAACACACCCGAGAACCAAAACTAGGAAGGACGCTGTTTATCAATAGAAAAGCAGGTTTAATATCAGATATGACAGCTGAGCTCTGATCACTGCTGTGGGTTTCATAGCAACCCCATTTGCAGAGAGCTCTTACTGGTAGTTCATTGCTGTTTATTGTGATATAATTGAGTAAAAGCATAATAAAGAATATTAAGGCATAATTTGGTGAAAACACAAAAAGCATGGCTAATATATATATGTAAGATGTATGTAATATTCATAAGTGGAAGAAGTTTGGTACAAGTCAAAAGTTAAATGAATTAGGCATGTGTTTACAATGGTACTTGGAAGACATATTTAATAAAGGACAACCTAAATTAAAATGTGTCAATTAAAAGTCACTTCTATTTAACACTTATGAAGAGATTCTATACAGATATGTACAGCACACATTTAAGTCCAACAAATAAATAAGAAATGACTTTCAAACCCTACTTTCCATGAGCACGGATTGACTGAATGTCCCAGCTAAGCCAGGTTCTCTCGCATTCCTCCTGAACCCCCATGATAGAAAGCTCAGATCACATTCATTTACAAAACCGAAAGGATGGACACTATTGCTTTCCTTCTGATAGTCCTAACAATTCTTTGAAGCTTTTCTGTTACTAAAAATAATGACACGAGAATGTTAAAGAACAGAGAAACCCGCTCATCCTGGATGTGGATTCAATGTGTACGCTCACTTGTCCCTTGATTGGTCAGTGTTGTGGTGTACCTCCACCCATCCCGCTTTGGGAAAGGGTCCGAAATGAATCCAGGGCAGCTCAGATTGGCAGCCAATGCGGGTCAGCTAAATGAACATGGAAACGCAGTATCAGGGGCAGCAGGGTTTGAAGCTGGGATGAGTTGTGCACGGAAACGAGGTATTATTGTGTTGTGAGGTGAGCGTAAGAACCGAAAGGTGAAGGAAATGTTCCTCTTATAAATCTGAATCTGAATAGCTGAAATGTGCAAATTCAAACTGATTCACTCATAGCTGCAGGTGCCTGTGGGTAGAATTTGTTTCCCAACCTCAGATCAGTTTGCTTTCAATTTTTAATAAGCTTTTCATATTGTCTTTGCAGATCAGTGGAGCCATCTGGCCATTTCTACTGAGCTCAGTCAGTTTTTATTTTTTTATTGCCATATAAATCACATTTATAGGGCAAGGAAACAATAGTTTTAAAGGGGTTGTTTGGAAAAGAGAGTATAAATAAAGTATTTGTTTAATTCAAAAATAATTTAAGATATATATATATATATATATATATATATATATATATATATATATATATATATATATATATATATAGAAAAGGAATTAATCAATAAATCATATATTTTGTAGCTTTTGACAGCCTTAATAAGTTCCAGTCTACTGTATTATTGCTGCTTGACATGAGGCAAAACCTGGAGACAGTGCTGAACTCTCAGACACTGTTCTTTCATGGTGTGTTCACAGGCATATTCTAAGGGAAATAGATTTGCAAAAACCAATGTAATCCCAAAGCAGAAACTATCCTTTGTTTATAGTTCAGCCTTGCGTGTTGAATGTAATATGTCTTGGATGTGAAATGGAAATCCAGACATTATGTGACATTCCACTTCAAAATGCATCCCTTGTCGGAATTTGTTTGTGACTGTTCTGAGCTCAGGAAGACAGGGGCAGCATTAATAATATCTTCAAACGATGTTAATTTTGCCCATGCATAATGCATGAATTCAAAATGTTGCAGTTATGTTTCTCCGATCTGCTTTTTTGGGTATTGCTATCCTTCGTGGAACACACAGTGCAAAGTAAAACACACACCTGTCACAAGAAAGGGTTTCCTCCAAATCCCATTCCCTCCCTTTAATTATGCATGGGGGCCGTCTGTAGACTCTATCAAGCTGCCTTTCGCTGCTCAGTGAGCTGACTACGCAGCTTTGGCAGCCCAAGTGCTCTGAATTATTGAAATCTCTGTTAAGTTCCTGTACATATATCAATGTGATAAATGCATCAGCCTCTGTCATGTTTTCACTTTGCTGTGAGCTTGCTGGGGAATTGGGAACTGATAGCAGCATTGTTCTGCTGCTATGGCTTGGCACAGTGTCTGGAGATCTTGGGGTGGAGAATCACAGGTCAGCCTTCAGATCTGAAGTCACCTTGCAACTCAATAGATCTCCTGGTCTCCCGCCAAGCAAGGCAATGGGAGAAGGGGGAAGATTGTAGGCAGCTTTGTTCTTTTCACCCTCCATATTTCAGAGCTTGCTGCTGATTGTAAAAAGATACTGGCCTTGGGCAAGGCTGATAGCAACAGGGGCGTGTCTTTTAAAGTGCAATGGTGAGCTTTGCACCCTCCCTCGTAAAAACATTTTGAAGATCTTTCAATGATGTTAAGCAAACCAGGTCCTGTCAGGCACCATTATCTTCAGTGACCATTTCAGTGAATTACAGTGGTATTAAATTACAGTGAGGGGCACAGGGATTGGTAATGAATCACTCAAGGGTACAGTAACGGGACTTTATGGTATACCAATGGTATGTGAGTAGTAAATGTGCCATATCATGTTATAGATAGATGTGCCTTTTTATAACAAATATTATATTCATCAAGCACAAATCATTTCCCAAATCTCTAATAGTTCTCAAGAGGGGTTGCATTGAATGAGCTCAGCACACTGCTATCAAGAAATAAAAACAAAGGCTATTGAAATGAGATTTAGTTTTGTTTTGGTTAAGACTGTTTGAGAGGATAAAGGAAACCATTGATGCCCTTGCAGATGCTCGTTTTGGGAGCGGAGTGCAGAAGCCTCTCAGACACAACGCCTCTGGTTAGAAATCCCTCCCTGAATATGTGTCAGCTGGAGTGACGTTGAAAAGGCTTCTGGGTGTCTTTGTGTTGAGTCCAGGCAGCAGGGGGCCTCCTTGACGGGAGTGTGCTTCTCCAGCTGGGCTGTCAGCCTGAAAGCTCTGATGTTTTATTAGTGCCAATGATTTGTTGTGCTTTGAGTGAGAAGGAGCTGTAGGAAGAGAGCCCAGCAGCAGAGCTGAAGATATCTGTACAAGAGAAGCTCTTACAACCTGTTTGAAAAAAGCTTTTTGTAAACAGATAAGGTTTTATTTTTTTGTGGAGAAATAGCAGTTGTTGTGTGAGCTGGGATGACTGTTGTTTAAAAGCGAGAAAGTCAGCAATAACAACAGGCCTGATCCCAGGACTTAATGACATGAGCTATGAAGACAGGTTAAAAATGAAATTTCTTCAGCCTAGAAACAAGACAGGACAGAGGGGACTGGATTGAAGTCTTTAAACTCCTAAATGTGAATGATAAAGTTAACCCAAGACACTACTTCAAATTTAGCACAGAAACAAAAACAAGGGGACAGAACTGGAAGCTGAGTAAAAGTATGATTAGGTAGGAAGCTTTTTTCTACAGGGAGTTATAAATGCATGGCATAGCCTACCAGATAAAGTAGTCTGATCTTTTAATTTAGTTTCCCCCAGTAAGGGAGAGTGGTGTGCTAACAAGGGGCGAGCCTTGATGGGCCGAATGGCCTTTTCTCATTGGTGTAAGTGATGGAGTGGACATTCACCTTTGTGAATCTTAAACATATAAGGCTTTTCTTTATTAAAACTACATTATAAGCATTAAATAAAGCATTTGAACAATGAGCTTATTCTGGAAAATTGCCCTTTTGCAAGTTCCCTGTAAAAACAGTTGCAGAGTGGGTATCTTTGAAGACAAGCTGGTTTACTGGAAACGTATATTGCAAGCAGTGCACAGCAGCACCCGGGGAGGAAAAAAACAAGTGCATTGATTTCTCAAGGATGCATCGGTGTGGCTCTCATCATCCAGTTTGCATTCCATTCTATTTGCTTTCCAGCTCCTTGCAGAAATGAAGATTGGACTCAGCAGCTGCAGGAAGGAAGTTTCACTCTTGAACTGGGAAGGGATGAGGATCCTCTCCGGCTGCTTGATAAGCATGCGATGGATTCAAATCAAAACTGAAGCGCAGCGGCATGTTGTTCCATAATTCAGTCATCCTTCATAGTGTATCCCCTCCTTAAAGGATATGCCGCTTTCAATTCCACTTCTATGGGTCCTGTACTCATCCTTTGCCTTCTGCATGTCTCTTGTTCTTTACTGCTGTCACTGCCTTGCTTTGGGAATGCTTCAAGAGTCCATGTTGTTTGGCCATTTGTCTGTGCTTCCTCATTCTGTATAAATAGCCTAATGGTTATTGGGTTGCAGTCTCTTCTAAAAACCCATGCTCTTTAATCTTGAAGCCCCGGAGCAATGTGTACCAATTTTCATCATCCCTCTCCAAATTATAACGTGATTCAGTCACTGATTACATCCTGACTCAGATAATTATTGGCAGCTGCAACATCAAATCTTCTGTTAACCTCCTGTAATGAGAACATCCTTCATCATCAGAACTGGAAGACCTGTTTGTGTGCGCCTCGAGCCGTGTGGATAAAAGGAGTTTCATTGTAATCATTTCACAGCTTCCATCGATTCTGTGTAGAGCCAGACTACCTTTGCTCAAATACAGATCTACATAGAAATGTGTCGCTCTCCCGTTGGGGTAGCATTGTACTGCTCAGTGCCTAAGATTATACAGGACTCAATGCTATCACGCACACAGCCAGAAGTCATTCATTGCAGATTCTTTAATCACAATATTGTATTGAATGTTTCTAAAAATGGCCCGCTGACACCTTTCAGTGTTATTAATGAAAAAGTGTTATTAATGAGAATCTAATAATGACTGATGACCCACTCATGTCGGTGTGTACACTTTCTTTATCTCTCAAATAGCTTTTTGATGCCTTAAATCAATTTGAACATGGGGGGGTGTGCTAAATGAATTTTTCATGTAAATGCAATTAAATTGGAAAGCCAATCCTGTGTTTGGTTCCATAGGACTGTTTTCAAAGCTGGGCAGTGAGCCAAATGAGTTCATTAGGAACTGGGGCATCATCAGTAGCTGTGTCTTTGTTTATCAAAGCTTAGTGTTACCGGTTCATTGATGTATAGGTTCTATATAGTGCTGAAATCTATGCTGTAACTTCTCCTTCCCTGTCCCATCAGAAAACTTCAAACTCTTGTGAACTGTTCTATGTGTTTGCTCTAACTTTGTATTTATCACCAGAAAACATTATGACAACCCAGTGGACTATTGCTGACAAGAAACTGATTGAGAAAGACCATTAACATTTCTTGTTATGGTCACTCTTTCCATGAAGTGCCTCGAATTACTGTGTATTTATATAGTGGTTGCTTAGTGAATACATGTGTACTGACACATAGTTACAATGTACTATGCATGTGCATCTGTAAATCTTTTTGCACAATATACAGTATGTCAGTATGCAATTGTATCAGAATAGAGTCAAGGTTATAGTGTGCAAAAAAATACACATTAAGTACACTGTAACTATGCCTAATAACAGTGTAATGATGTGTCAGTAACTCCTATGTAAAAACACAGTAATTAGAGACACTTCATGTAAAGTGGTACCCATTTCATTCAGGTCTCCAACCAGGGATCCTACAGACCAATATGCCAAATGCATGCATGATAACCAGCTTCATTACAGAGATTAGAAATTATACTGCGTTTTGCTCAGATGAGGTATTGTCTTTGAATTGGCCCAGCTGTTAATACTTACATACCTCAATTAAAAGCATCACTTTGTGTTTGCAGAAGCCTAACGCTTTAAGAGAGCTCATGTTAACATAAATAACATAAAAGGGACCTTTTTAAATAAATATACTCTTAAAAACAACCCGCTTAAATCAAAGTAACGGAAGGGCAGTCTCCTAGGGAATTGTCCATCAAACACATACACACACTGAGACACACACGCACACTGAGACACACGCACACACACACACACACGCACACTGAGACAAACACACACACACACACTCACACACACACATTCACTGATGCAATTAAACCCTCCTCATGCGAGATGTGCTGAAGGGTGCCTATTCAAACACCAGCTGTGAAATGTATCCCTGCAATCTGAGCTGGGCTTGAGGAGAGTGGCTAATCCTTTGGTTCTTAGTTATTCATGATATAAAGGCTTATTAATTGTCCCAGTGAGGTTTCTGAGGAATCCCTTTTTTCCAATAAACCTTATTGAACCTTAGCTCATCATTGTTGATTGCGACCAGCAAAACGGTAGTAATGATTGCCTTTATTTTTTTTCATTCAGTTGTCAAATCACGTGGCATGTTGCGAGATGATCATTCAATCCTTACAAAAAGCATGCCATGTGTTTTTCAGTTCATGTACCATTGACATTAACATTAACATTTCTATAACATTTTTATTTAAGCAACTATAAATGCAATTTGGTAAGATGCTGCCAGCGAATAAAATGACTTTATCTCCACCCCCAATGCCGTCTTCATTCTGAAGTCTTCTTTTTCCTAAATTGAAGGCACTGTTATTACTCTTCTCCCCTGAGAGTAAGAGCCTGAGGGATCTGTGATACTCCCCAATGGAATCAGATGTGAGAGCAGCAATAACAGGCACCAGTGTGAAAACGATCGATCCAGCTGCTCGCTTCCTTCTTTCTAATTGCTCATAAAAGGTGTAATTATCCGGGTCAGTGGTATTGTATTATACACAGCGTGGCTTTTTAATTTGTATTATTAAAGTCCAATTTCTCTGCCTGATGTGCTGCCAGGTCAGCTGTAGTGTTATTTTATATATAAATATATAGAGAGAGGGAGAGAAAGAGAGGGTATATTGTCTATAGGGTTCACTTTCATTTAGCAATGATCAAGAATCATTTGCTGAGTGATATACCACTACACCCTTCATTGATCTGCTATTTGCAACATGCATGTAGCTTTGAATAACTTTAAGGTTCTTCCTTTACAAACAGATCCTGTAAGCCAGACAGCTAAGCACTCAATGAGAAAAGACAGCGAGAGAGATGTAATCCGAGTACAGCTAGGTGTCCCTGCTAAAGCAGCTATTATAGAGCTGGGGAATTGGGTTTCCAGAGGCAGTGAATCTTTCAATGCCTCGAAGGATAGCTAAATGTCATCTTTCGTTTCTTTTACGATTATCTGAACAGTCTTCTGTTATTAAAAGGCCAGCCTTGTCTGTCAATCACTCATTCTTTTTCTTTGCTTTTTTTTTCTTTTTCTTTTTTCTTTTTTCCTTTGGATTAATGTTGAAATCTCCTTGTTCTATTGTTTCTTATGGTCTCAGAATTGGAAACGCACACACTTGCAGTAAAGCCCTTGGCTATCAAATGAATACCTCCTGCAGAATGGTGTGGGTGTTGTGTGTGTATGTGTTTTTATATAATATAATTTTCAGTATACAGTTTTGAAGTTTGCAGCCACAATTCAGTATTGACATTTCAGTATTATTTTCTTCTTCTTGCTCTCCGATAAATGACTGTGAAATGTATTTTTTGGAATTTATTCCAATTTATTGAAATAAATGTGCGCATTAAAAAGCTGGAAAAAAACGATTGAAGAGAGGTATGATCTGAGGTAGGACTGAATGAGCATTGATATGATTACAGAGAAAACCCTTTTTAAAAAGTTTAACAATTTAATATGAATATATTTTTGCAAAGTCCAATTTGTTAAATGTGGCTGGACATTAAACTTTCCCTCTAAGATTAATTATGACATATTAATGCAGTATTACATCAGAGACACCAGATGAAGAACCATGGGACGGGACTTGATGACAACTTGTATTATTTAAAAATGATGTTAAAAATACCTCTGAAATGCATGTGCTCTTACCTCGTTTTGATGTGATATTGACATTTGATCTGAAAAGGAAATCAAATAGTTTATAGTATTCTGCTGTGCGTAGGTATATAAATATTGTTTCAACTTGTAAAGATGATGATTAGCTAACCCAAATAACACATTTCTGTCTTTCAAGAATGCTTTTGAAAGCTTATGAGGGAATTGTAATGGAAAGTAGTAGTTTGGTCAGTTAGTTATTTCACTTTGAAGCTATTTGAATGTATGCACGTTTGTTTTCTTGTTGTGGCTGCTGCTGTTTTTTTCTCTCTATTAACTGAATGAGATGCTATTTGTGTTCATGCTTCTCTTTCCCAATTGGTTATTTATGGTACTGTGATAGGAAAGAATCATTCTCAAGACAGAAGATGTTTGGTCTGCCCTGGCTGTCTTGCCTGTTTCTCTCCTGGATTAATATAGAGCCTATTTCCGCAGTGTTGTCACACATGTCCTCTCTTCTCAAAGTCATTTGCTGTGCCTGTACCATTCCCAGGCAGTCAATCAGTGGCTTCCCTAAATAAAAACAGTATTCTTCCTGTTCATTCTGCTTGGCACTTGCCTTGTAGTGTGTAGTTTGTGTCTCTTACGTACCTCTCAGAGACACAGCCTTATTCACTATCAGACTACATGAGATAATAAAAGGGATTGAGGGCCCTGTGTATCAATGTTTGACTGTAGTCGCATCACTAGAAGTAAAACCAGATTGCAGAGGTGGCATAAATTAGGTGTTAACAAGTGACAATTAGCTCTAATAAGGCCTTGGGTGATTCTGCAACACCAGGGGTACACGGCTGAGTGAATTCACTCAGTAATGTCATTTTCCAAGTTAAGCTGCACTCTCCTTGAAACATAACATGTTTTTGTTTGCCTAAATTAAATTCCGTTGTTGAAGGAAATTGACTTTAATTAGTTTCACAAATTATTTAGGGAGAGATATATCTGAATTTTGACAAATAGGCCCCTGATCAATAAAAATGAATTCTCGAGTGGGTCCCGGAGTGTTAGGGTGGTAAAATTGAAAGGGGCTGTTTCTCTTCCCCTATGAGCTCCCGCTAGATACCTGCGGGGGCTGGTAGTTTGCCGATATCTGCTGTCAAGCTCCTGGGTGTAAAGAGGCAATGGCATTAATTCTCCAAGCTAAAAGACGTGGGTCTTTGTTTTGCCTTTCTGGTGGGTCTTTGTTTTGCCTTTCTGGTTTGTAAGGACAGCTTGTCTGGTTTCAAATTGCATTAACAGCAGCAGAATATCTCAATTGGATTCCCGGGACTGGAGTGCCAGCCTGTTCCTTTAAATTACACTCACTTCCTATCTTTTGTGTCTGCTGCAGATGAAAGATCAGAGAGCTATGGCTGTATAATCTTGTTTGGTTTTCCTCCCGTTGTATTGTGACAAATGAAAGAGGTCTGGGAGGCATATTTTCTGAGCTGCTCCTAAGCTTGTTATTACCTAACGGACTTACAAAGTGATTTCTATTGATTTCCTGCCAAGCTCCCGTGGCTCCTGTGGCTCCGTGCCCAGCCTCCAGTTCATCCCGGACTCAGTTTAAAGGTCAAGTCATGTTGTTTTAAATAAAGCCGTTTAGTCCGCCCAAGAGCAAGGGTCAAGGGCTTGTTATTGAAACATCTTTCATAGTTGCTTTGCTTCCTTTTTTAACTGGAATCAAATTTGTAGAATTGAAGTAAAGCAGAGTTACTGTAGCGACCTCCCCAAAGACCCTTAATTATACATGATGTCCGTCGTTACTCCAGCAAGACATCTAGGAAATCAAAGAGAAACAGGCAGTTCAGTCTGAACCGCTATGTCCTGCAAATACCTTCGACAGGCTATTAAAAATGGCCCTGTCAGTTCACCATTTCAAAGACTGATGCTGTCGATGTCTTGTTTCTCTAGTGCTGGGTAAAAGCACCAATTCTTTCACTCATTCTTTAAAAGTTAGCATTGATCACAGAGGCACTTTCTAAAGTGTATTGAACTGTTATAACGCGGCAATAGTACAGTAACGGCACATGCAGTTAAGTAGTTACTATTAAACTGCATGCTTATTTAGATAGATGGAACATGTTGCTAGTTGCTAGCCCTTTGTAACTACACTGTATTAGCAATGTAATTACTATGTAATGACTCATGAACCATTGTTATTACAGTGTAGATAGACACTTTAAGTGTTTCCTGACTTAAATGTCCTGTTCCTCTGTATCTCTTTAATCATATAGTTTAGTGATATTTTTACATCATTTCAAAAAGGGATATTTTCTGAGTGTAATAATTTTATTATAAAACGAGTAGCAACATTAACAAGCACACTGAAAAAAAAACAGTAAAGAATGCATGAAATGAAACATTCCTCTTTTACTGTTTCGCTGTTCAGCACGTAATATTCATATTTGTAGCCAGGCCTTTTTGCTACCCTCTTTTCAGATGAAAGCAACGCAGCAACCCTGATGTGGAGAACCACAAGCAGCAGAGTTCATCTCCTCTTGCATTATTTCACACACCCAGCAGCATGCACGGTCTCCTCCACAGGAGATTGGCTCACCTCCTCTTGCATTATTGCACACACCCAGCAGCATGCACGGTCTCCTCCACAGGAGATTGGCTCACCTCCTCTTGCATTATTGCACACACCCAGCAGCATGCACAGTCTCCTCCACAGGAGATTGGCTCACCTCCTCTTGCATTATTGCACACACCCAGCAGCATGCACAGTCTCCTCCACAGGAGATTGGCTCACCTCCTCTTGCATTATTCCACACACCCAGCAGCATGCACGGTCTCTTCCACAGGAGATTGGCTCACCTCCTCTTGCATTATTGCACACACCCAGCAGCATGCACGGTCTCCTCCACAGGAGATTGGCTCACCTCCTCTTGCATTATTTCACACACCCAGCAGCATGCACGGTCTCTTCCACAGGAGATTTCACTGTTTGTTTATCCTCCAGGGTGAAGCTGACATGCTGACTCACTTCCCTGCAGAGAGGACACCTGTTTAGATGTTTTGATTTTCCTCAGGGTGATTTGCAGTACTGCTTCTTTATTTGAGGGACACAGACAAGCTTTGCCCTATCGATCTGTCTGCACACTTTGTTGTGAAACTCTTCTGTAATCTTGAAAGTGTTGGACATTGAGCCTCTGCGATAATATTAATGATTCATCTGGCTGGCATTGCCTCTGCAGCCACTGATCAGGCACTGCTGTCGTTCAGCTGCCAATCACAGAGAGGCTGTAGCTGCAGCGAGCAGCGTTTTACCGCACATGCTGGCAATGTGAGTAATTTGATGTTCACATAACTGTGACTGCAAATTAAAAACAAGTTGTAGAATACTAATTCTAAGATGACGGTGAAAGAATTAGAGAGCCGCTTTGGTTGCTGAGGAATTTAGAACTGCGATTTAAAATCCATTACACTTTGCTTGTTTACCTCTGAAATTGCCCGTTGTGTTTTAAGCATGCCCTTAAGTGTTCAGTGAAAAGACATTACTGTCCTGTAGATGAAAAGCAGAGCATATTGTATTTATATTTGTGTTGATTTAAGGAGGAGCGGTAGTGGCAATACAGATGAATGAGGGAAGCCTGCGTGTTGGTGACAGGTTCAGTCAGAGGGAAATGCCATGCTGATTTTACACAGGCGAGCTGGGACATGAACTTAGTGAATCTTTTGATTCTAGGCCTAGAGCAGGAAATGTCTACTCGTGTATCATTGGTCGTCGTGGTGACAGTGGTTAGACACTTCTAGAACAGCAGCTCCCTGCTTTGTTTTTTTTTTCACTGACTGTCTCTTGCACATCTGTTTAAAATTGAAAAATCTTAAAATGTAATCATGCTGTCGTCGGGAGAAATCGCTTGTCACCAAGATGGTGTTATGTTGTCAAATAAAGAATGTACACACGTGCCCCTAATCAACAGCAACCCCACCCACAAACCCTTTCTCATACTGACACTGTCAAAACATGAAAAGAGCAGGTGAGAGGAGGTGTATCAATTTCAGTCTGTGACCTTGGGTTAGAGGCAGTTTAAATACTTTAAACCAGCTGAACATCATTTAAAACAATTCGGTAACACTTTCCATGGTGTCTCTAATTACTGTGTATTTACATAGTGGTTACTTAGTAATTACAAAGTCAGTATCCATAGTTACAATGTACTTAATGTGTAAATCTTTTTGCATGATATAACTGTAAACCTAACTCTAAATTTAACCCTACCCCTTTCCTGGTACAATTGAGACTCTTAATAAAGACATATTAAGATACCCGACCCCAGTGACGATATCCATACTGTCCCAGAGCCGATCCAGGGGGTTCTCAACACTGCTGATGGGATTGCACAGCCCTCAGGATCAAATCAATAATCCAGGGGGTTCTCAACACTGCTGATGGGATTGCACAGCCCTCAGGATCAAATCAATAATCCAGGGGGTTCTCAACACTGCTGATGGGATTGCACAGCCCTCAGGATCAAATCAATAATCCAGGGGGTTCTCAACACTGCTGATGGGATTGCACAGCCCTCAGGATCAAATCAATAATCCAGGGGGTTCTCAACACTGCTGATAGGATTGCACAGCCCTCAGGATCAAATCAATAATCCAGGGGGTTCTCAACATTGCTGATGGGATTGCACAGCCCTCAGGATCAGCATTGCCTCTTATCTCTCCTCTGTACCCTAACCCTGTTCTGCATTGCCTTTTATCTCTCCTCTGTACCCTAACCCTGTTCTGCATTGCCTCTTATCTCTCCTCTGTACCCTAACCCTGTTCTGCATTGCCTCTTATCTCTCCTCTGTACCCTAACCCTGTTCTGCATTGCCTCTTATCTCTCCTCTGTATGCTAACCCTGTGCTAAAGAAAATGGTGTATGAATTTAAAAAATCTACAGCATACTGTATGGAAATCAGAACTTAAGGGAGTAGCCAGTTGCCAAACCTGCCTGGCAACAGACACATCAAGATTAAGTCTAATTATGAGTGATAGAGGCTAGCCGCAAGCTTGCATCATGTAGCCAATACAAATGCAGTAAAACTTGACAGACAGGGTGATTGCAGGTGGAAGACACAGAATCCCACCATTTTGAGGCTACACTAGCCAATAGCAATACAGTAGACCTTGGAAAGCATGACTTAAGACCCAGCGATGAGACACAGAGACCCTGTGGACTGATCCTCCCACTCCCTGCAGTGTCTGATCAGACCCAGCGATGAGACACAGAGACCCTGTGGACTGGCCCTCCCGCAAACTGGACTTGATGCTTTTGGATGTCAAAACATGTTGATATGGTTGGTTGTGCATGAATTGCCCTGTAAATAAAATATATGCGTATTTACAAGCAGCTGTAACTTTTGCAACTCTGTACAGTATACATCCTGAGTGCTCTGCAGTCTTTCAGCATCTTCTGTTTTTACTAACACTGTTTTATTGGCAAGAGTACCAGCCAGCATTCCATTCAGCACTCCAGGGGTGGTCCTGTGGTTCTGACTAGCAAACCTTGCTATAAACTCAATAGAGTAGTCCTGTAGCCGGGGCCTGATTGTGTCATTTCTTGGGTACAAGCATCTTTATAAACAGTGAGTTGCACAGCACATGACAGAAGGGTCAGTGTATGCAAATATTTGGTTTGCTTTTCTACAATAGATAAACGCCAGACAATTGGGTTATTTCCAGCTGGATATACTTGGCAGATGGGGCTGTGTCGTTTCTCTGTGGAACCTGCCAAAAGCACAGGCATATATGTCATCACTCGATTGCTTTGCCTAACACACAACAAAGGAGGCCACTTAAAAATTCGATGCAAGGATTATTGTACAGAGCCAGACAAATGCACTGCTGATTCTGAAATATTAGCTTTTCTTAAAACACATGCCAGGTGGATGCATGCTTACAAAACAAAATGACAAGATTGATATGTTTTTTGTTTTTTTTTAACCTATGTGCACATTCTAGAACAGATTACTTGCTAAACTGTTTCTTGTTGTCATGCATAGGTTTTTTTTAAATTATTATTATCATGGGATGATATTAACACCAATGCCCTTTTTAGATGTTATTATTTATAAAATAACTTAAGACAAGAAATAAAAAGAGCAGCTGTTAAGTACCGGGTTCGTTAAAAAGAGCCTCTAGACTGTAAAAACAATACTGCTCTGTGGATCAGCTTACAAGATTCATCTTGAAGCCGTTCCAGCCATGGATCCTGAAGCAAGAGCTGATGAGATATCTGTTGCATTTGAGCAGCAGGTACTGCGCATAACATCTCTACTGGCACTAAGACAAAACAATCAGACTGGGTAAAAGCATGCAGTAATGCATCATGACACACAAACCCTGTGCAATTTACCCTAATTGCTAAGCAGTTAACAGCAGCATGAGTCATTCATACTAGCAATTTAGCGTTCCGACAACACAGAAGTCTTTGCAGTAAAATGCCTACGATGACAAATATTGTATGTGCCAGTTGCGTAATAAAATAATGTAGGAACTTCTGAGGAAGGAGTTTCTGTTTTAAAACTGGTCTGGTTTTGCTGTCTTTCACAAGATGACCCACTTGTTTAGATTCAGAAAAACCCTTTTAAAACTACAGGGTAACTCATGTACTTATATACTGCAGTGCATCTCAAACGAGTAGTGAAACTAGCAGCGCTAAACTGAGGACCCTTTTTAAATTGCTAAGAAGGCATCAGAAATGTATTTCCATGAACTCAAAAGTCAGCCCTTTTATTAACATGTGGGGCATCCAGTTAGCTAAATATGGAAAGATACTCAGACAAGAACACCTCCCAGAGTGTCTGCAATGCTGACAGTCATATACCACAGGAGACAAGCAGACCAGAAGCAACAACAACAACACGCACACACAATCATGCTCTTTCACATTGGGCAGCACACCAGACATCTTAGCATTTCCTGTAATGCTTGGACTAAAGTTCACTGCACCCGAACGCTAAGAGAAACGTTTGGACTTGTGTTTGCTTTCACAGAAGATTGAGAGCAGCCACAGACCAGTGTTTAAGGAGGGACTGCAGTCAGTGCCAACCAGCAGGACAGCTGCAGAGCTAGACCATCTGAAACAAACCCAGAACACCTGACAGAAGTGAATTAATAATAATAATAATAATCATAATAATAATAATAATAATAATAATAACTGTAAAAGAGCAGTACAAGGTCTGATACGGTGTAAATGGCTCATATAAAATTCTGCTATGAGCGTAGTAGGAAATCATCTTATGTTTTTGTACAAGCTATATTTAAAACAACCCCCGTTAGCAAACATTCCCCAACATGAATCAAACACAGAAATGGAAAGTGTGCCCTCCTCTGCAGCAGAGAGCGCAGTGCTGCTTCTTGTGCTCTGTAGATATTGTAAGTCATCACAGCCAGTAAGGCTTCCTGGAATGAGATGGCTGGTTGAGTGGGTGACGGTTAAAACCAAAAACACAAACAGGAAGTGAAGCAGCCATTTGTTTCACACAGCGGTGGTGAAGCATTGAATTTGATCTGTTACCCAGATACGGTTTGGGGAGATCTGATCTCATCTGGCCCAATACAATAGGCTGCCTGTTTAGGTTACAATAAAAGCATGTGCACTTTACTGTGCGTGCTTTTAGTCTTCGGAGTCTCTTGCTGTGTTACCGTCTCATTTGCATATGAAGTCTGGCTGTATCACTACCTCAAGAGTGTCTAAGCCGGTGAGAATGTTCTTAAGCCGTATTCCAAACCCGCACCATCTCAGTCAAATCACTCTGATATGGCACTGCTGCCTTTGGAAAAGAAGGGGGGTTGGTTTCATACAGCTTTTAACTCAGGACCAAAGTCAGAGGCAAACAAGTCATTACTGGCAAAAACCAAGCTAAAAGATAGCGATGTGTACTGTGGCCAGGTTAGTCAATGACAGAGTTTATCATTTACAAATCTCTGTAGATAAAAGGTGTTTGCAAAAACAATGACATTGCTGATTCAAAGGTGAATCAGAACACTACGTTTCAAGATAACTTACAGGAAGGCACCAATCACAAGCATGGTATGAAGTAAAGCATACTCTAGCCTTTCCATTTGGTGACAGCGGGCCCTCTGCGCATTTGGTAATGTGTCAGTTCTGACAGCTGTCGAAACCAAACATGTTGTCAGCAGTTGTTATAACAAGTGGATACTGTGTACACTGTTAGAAAATGAAAATAAATCTACCTGTAAAGTAAATTCAGACTGGAAAGCAAAGCAAGGGAGGGTTCAGTGTAATAATGTAATAGGCCCATCTTTACAAAGAAGTATCAAAGGATGATTAAAAATATATATATTCTAGCAATGCTCCAGAAATTCTGTCGATGCACCTTAAAAAAAAAAAACAATTAAAAAAATCTGATTCTTCTGGAGAAAAAAAAAACCCATTCCCTCCTATATACAGTTTTAATGTAAACAGTATTCATATCTGTTTTAGATATCAAGGCTCATTGGCATAAAGGAGAAAAACCCTTAGCCTGCCGCCGGTGTTTTCCATAGTTGAGCACTCTGGTTTTGTAAACATTTCTATAATAATCTTTGCTTCTGGAATTTCCCCCTGCTGAGGCACATTTGAGGACAGCTCTTGCATGCTCTCTGTTTTATAATGGGCAGGGCGGGGCAAGGCTAAGAGAAGAGCCTAGGGCTAAATTAAATAATTGCAATTGCCTCGTCTTTTGTAATTAATCTCAGGAAGGCTTAACGGTCTTAACAGCTTTGAGGAACTAGAGCTGAAGGGTTCACTAATTCAAATCAGCCATGTTTAATGAACACACTTTAGCGTTTTTTCTTTTGCTTTGTTTTTTCTTGTCCAAGCTTTGATTCTGATATTTGGTGAAGGGTTTTGCTTCCGCCAGCTGTCAAATCTCGTGTGGACTTGCACAGAACAAAGTCGCCATGCTGCTTACTTAACCGTTTGACACGAGGACTGAAAGCATCAATTACCATGCAATTTGCAGAGGGGGGATTATCACAGAATGAGCTTTGCCCTGGTATGTCATTTAACAGTCAATTGGAAACAGTGTTAAACCTTAAACCTGACAACTTGTCATTAGCGCTGCCCCTGTGTGTGGGCTGTAAACTAGCTTGTTAAATCACTGCCATTTGCGTGACGTCAACGTTTTTGTCAGCTCCAGGATGGCTGAACATTGTACAATAATACATGCGTCTGCCAGATCTGGAAAAGTCCTGGGAGAGCCATCCTCCGTTTACTGCAGCAATTGACTGACATTGTTGGGTTCATTCTGATTGGAAGCCTTCTATTCTTTCCAAAAGCAAAACAGGTGTTCCAATATGAAACACCCGAAAAGCACAAACGTGCCCCTCTGCAAATGAAATCTCGATCTCTTGTATTAGACGAAAGAACACGTCGGAGCCTTTTCTAAAGGAACAATATGTACCATGGCATGCAGCTGGGCAAATATCTGTGGGGAAATATCTTTGATCCTTCTTCATATGCCCTAGTAAGAACAAACGTTAGTTTTTTTATTAAATCACATACATAAATGCTCCTGTTCCTATTAAAGTTAAATAGAAAATGGGATCACATCTGCAAAAATCCTGTGAACTTTTCAAGAGCCAGTCCTTGGGAGTTAAAAGACCACATATTCCTAGAGCTACAGCTGGTTCAGTAAAGAAAAAAAAGAGACTTTATTATGAACACTAATGTTGTTCTTTCTGGCTTGGCTGGGGGAGAAGTACAATCGGCTTGGTTTTGTCATGGATGCCTGGGGAAGGCCTGAAATAAAGCACCCTATTTACAGAAACCTGGAATGTGTCTAAGAATTTAACCACCAAATGAAATCTATATCCCCCTTATTCAAAAGGACACCTGTTACTAGTAAAAACTAAGCAGAAAAAAAATGTAAATGAAAAAATGATAAAAGGCATAGTCTGGTGCAATGATAAAATGTACTATATCATAAAGGCATAGTCTGGTGCAATGATAAAATGTACTATATCATAAAGGCATAGTCTGGTGCAAGGATAAAATGTACAATATCATAAAGGCATAGTCTGGTGCAATGATAAAATGTACTATATCATAAAGGCATAGTCTGGTGCAATAATAAAATGTACTATATCATAAAGGCATAGTCTGGTGCAAGGATAAAATGTACTATATCATAAAGGCATAGTCTGGTGCAATGATAAAATGTACAATATCATAAAGGCATAGTCTGGTGCAATGATAAAATGTACTATATCATAAAGGCATAGTCTGGTGCAATGATAAAATGTACTATATCATAAAGGCATAGTCTGGTGCAATGATAAAATGTACTATATCATAAAGGCATAGTCTGGTGCAAGGATAAAATGTACAATATCATAAAGGCATAGTCTGGTGCAATGATAAAATGTACTATATCATAAAGACATAGTCTGGTGCAATGATAAAATGTACTATATCATAAAGGCATAGTCTGGTGCAATGATAAAATGTACAATATCATAAAGGCATAGTCTGGTGCAATGATAAAATGTACTATATCATAAAGGCATAGTCTGGTGCAATGATAAAATGTACAATATCATAAAGGCATAGTCTGGTGCAATGATGAAATGTACTATATTCATATGGGATGTGTGTGCATATGGGTGGTGTTAGTGCAGTTACAACAACACGAAAGCAAAGTATAATCAGCCTGTCTTTAATATCATTCCAGAGTTTATTTCTTCTCATAACCCGTCTGATGTACTTTCACATGCATTCTTACAGGGAAAGGCGTTGGAAGTGAAAGACTGGCAGCAGCAGTTATAAAAGCAGATTTATTGCTCTGATGCCTCTGCAGAGTATCAGATGAGCAATCAAGTGATTTTCAAAAAGTGTACATTACACTGTTTACTTGAGGAAAGCCTTCGAAGATCTTTGTAAGTATGTCCCCTGGTTTGGTTTTGCAAATTGGTTCTGTGTTGTTGTAATCACGCTTTTAAAATGGTCAGCAAGCGGCCTTGAAATTGTACAATGCAACGTTGACACTGCATTTGTGTATTTTGCCATGTTTTTCCCAAGCTGTGCTGCTGTATGTTTTAATGTAGTGCTTTGCTATGGTACCATGAAGAGACAAGCCCAGGCTTTGTGTTGAGCCCTCTTAAACCCCAAGCCTGTTCAGATTACTCACGGCACGCTGTCAGAGGGATAGTGCAGTACAGTACACATCTCTTCAAGGATGGGCTCCCTGCGCACACTGTCTGCACTGCTGCCAGCTCCAGTGAGCTCTGGGGAAACAGTTTGCCTCTGCCTGGCAACACTTATTTTAAAGATGAAAGACGGGGAGGGGATGGGGTTCTGTTTCCATAGTAACAGTTATATGGTATACAGCAGGAGAACCTGTGGCCCTAAGGGTTGAGGGAAATTGTTATCTGTTTAGCCAGTACATCCTAGAACAAGAAGCACCACAAGTGGCATTCTCTTCCCTAATCAAACCTACTGAACCTCAATTGAACACAGCTTTTCAAATCATATAGTCCCTATTGGAAACGCACGCTTTTGTCATTAAGGCTTTGTTATAAGTCATATTAATGACATCAACAGACACATGGTTTCCACTATAGAGATGATCGAGGATTTCCAAAGGTTGTGGAGGCATCCAATAAATAAAAATGGTTTCATTCCCAGAAATCCCTTTCTGTTTCACTCAAGGGGATTCTAGAGCCTGTCAAGTCCTAATCACAAGCTCTTTGTCCCAGAATCTGATTAGGAATTTCCTTTTGCTGGCGTGTTTATTCATCCTGCCGTTTTCATGTTTCTCATCTAATGTCAATAATGTAGAACGCTCCGGGGTGTTTTCAATGGAACAGAAGATTTGATCTGGTAAGCAATAAGGCTGTCTTTATAAAGATGTATCAACTGGTTCTCTGTGAAGTGTACACTACTGCACTCGCCTTTCTGTTAAACCACTACTGGGTATATAAATTGAAATAGCTGGTGTGTTTAAAATATAAAATGGTATGACCCAAATCAGAGACGGAGAAATGATATATATATATATATATATATATATATATATATATATATATATATATATATATATATATATATAGATATATATATATATATATATATACACACACAATGAAAAACGTTATATACATAATCTCTTCTTTGCTGGGTAAATAAATAAATACACTTTTCCAAATTAGTTTGAGACAGAATAAAGCATCGTTTGTTTCAGCACAAGCAATGAACCAATGTACTTTATAAAGCAGAAATCCCTCGTGCAGGTTTTGTTTCACAGCCTAAGAATGATGTGTGTCCGTGTCTCAGCTCTCCACGATGGTGTGTGTGAAAGGGAGCAGCTGGTCACTGCTAGGGGAAGCCTGGCACAGCTGCTGTTCATTCCTCTCTGCCAGCATGGGTCACAGTGGCATTGTACATGGGCACACACACAAGAGATGGTCACTAAGTATAAGAGCCTTTGTCTGGGGAGGAACTGGCTAATATATATGTATATTTGTACTGCAACCTCTTACATCACCTGGTTCTGGTACGAAGGCTCTCTTGTTTGTTAGCTTCATTTTATGAGCACTTCAGTAACAAACAAAAAAAAAAAGTGTTGCCAAATACTGTTATCTACCTTTAAATTGTAAATTATAGCACATGTCAGCAGAATATCAATGCTTGATTATTGTGCCTTTATAACTGGGCTGGTTCAGTTGAAAAAAAAAACTACAGTTATGACTGTATTCATTTCTTTAAATAGTTGAACTGTAACTTGCTAGTTGCTTGGGGTCAGTACCACAGTTATTATTACAAGAGCAGGCACAACATGACTTCTGCTGCAGCTATTGCTTACCATCAAATTCACAGACCAAGCTTGTTAACTACACCACCTATTAACCTCGTTGTCAGGACGACTGCTGTAACCGGGATCGATCGGTTCTGCATCACTGTGGGCACCTCCACATCCTGCAAAGCAACAGCAGGAAGGGAATTCAGCCATTATTTGGGATTGATTGACGCTGTTGTGGCATTTCATTGCAATGATCTCCTATGGTAATAAATATGTTATTTTCAGCGTGCTGTCGGCAAACATTGCAAATAGATGATGCTGCAGGAAGGAGCTCATTGTTAGAAAGTGTTTCATGTGTTTCGTTCAGACAGAGTTAAACGGATTTGACTTTCTGTTGTTGGTAATTAAGTAATTCCATAAATCTTACCTGTCATGCATAGAACAGATACGCTTTGAAATTCCCTTGAGATAAGAGCTTGTTATAATAGACAATATATTGTAATTCATCTCTTCAAATTCAAGGTAAACAATCCGCTTTGGAGGGGAAGCGATTATTTATTTATTTTGAAACCCCTAATGACTGCAAAGTGCCCCTACTGTCTATTTTTTCCAATGTAATCGATTTCCAGTCTTAAAGGATTTAGAACCTGTGCAGCTGAAATAAAAGGCACGGGGGTTAGCCACCCTGTGTCAGGCACAGAATGATATCTGCTCAGAGAGGAGAGCCATGCTCTCAGATCCCTGGTCATCCCTTTGTGCAGTAACAAGCTGCTTCTCTTCTTGCAGATAAAGATTTTCTTTCTTTCATCCTTTTTTTTAAATACAACAATCTCAGCTTTCATTCCACGCTGCATTATATCACAACAGACAACAAACACAGAGGAAGACATCTCCCTTGGTTTCCAGCCTGCCTCAGTGAGTTATTGGAACTCCCGTGCAGATTGTGACACTTTATCTCCCCCTGTAACATAATCATCGTATTTTACATCTCTTGAGAAAAGGGGCCTGCCAGAGGACATTATCAGGAGCTGAGGTCGTACATCACAGGAGATAACATCCTCATTCATGTCAGGAGGGATGATCCAGGGCTTCCTGTTTTATCAGCGATTAGCTGGGAGAGTGGGCTCTGCTGCCCTTGGCAGGCTGCCAGGGTTAGTGCAAGTAATACCAGCTCATCACACCCTGAGCGTCCAGGCTTCAGCTGAGGGGAGCCCTGAACCCGAGAAGAGACTGCGAGCTTTGTGTTAGGTGAAATACCAGTTCATCACACCCTGAGCGTCCAGGCTTCAGCTGAGGGGAGCCCTGAACCCGATAAGAGACTGCGAGCTTTGTGTTAGGTGAAATACCAGTTCATCACACCCTGAGGGGCCAGGATTCAGCTGAGGGGAGCCCTGAACCCGATAAGAGACTGCGAGCTTCGTGTTTGCCACAGGTTAAAGATGTACACCACTAACTTTACCCTTGGCACAGTTAAAAATATGCTGCTGATTAGATTAATGAATCACTATTTACATAGTAGTTACTTAAATTAAATACATGTGTACTTATACATAATTACAATGTTATAATGCGTAGTTACAATGTACTTAATGTGTCATTTGTTGTGCATGATGTAAGCCTAATCCTAACCCTTTTCTGATACAATTGTGTACTTACATATATCATGCAAAAAGATTTTCACATTAGGTACATTGCAGCTATGCATAATAACATTGGTAACTATGTGTCAGTACACATGTATTTACTCAGTAACCACTATGTAAATACACAGTAATTAGAGACACTGCATGTAAAGTGTTCCTGTGAATATGGACAGGAAAACCAAGCAAAGCGCTGTATGTAATTAAGCACTGCTTCTCTAGCGCAGTTGCCCGTAACGCATTTTGATTGTTCAGCACGGACACCGCTAAATAAGCTCTGATGCAACCAATTGACTTCTGAAGGCAATTGGTTGCATCAGAGCTTATTTAGGGATGTCACAGCAAAGGGGGTGAATACTTATGCAATCAAGACTTTTCAGTTTTTTATTTGTAAATCATTTTGAAAAATATGTAGATTTTTTTCCCCACTTTGACATTATGGACTATTTTGTGTAGATCAGTGACAAAAAAATCCATTACAAAATGTGGAAAAGACCAAGGGGGGTGAATACTTATGCAAAGCACTGTATCCTCAATTTTGATTTCTGAATACACTTACATGCACATATCAGTCAGCTTAACTACAAATGTGCTCTTTTAAAAATAAAAACTCTGAAACAGAAAGAGCTTTCAGTGACCCAGTTCTTATTGCAAGGAAATTTCCTGGTGTGCAGCTGAGTTTTGAACACTGAACGATTTATGATGATATGCTACTGAATTTTCTGAATGAGTTGTCAATGTGATCCTCCAAGCACAACATTATCTTCCAAATGGGATATCATATTCTCCACCCCACTTAAAACAAATCGTGTGCTGAAGTTTAGTAGCGGTAGCTTGGGTGAATACTCTTTGAACAGACCGGTCACCTGTTGAAGATAGGGCTATTGCTTTTTCAAAATACAGTTGCGCAGAGGAAGAGATTATAGAAAAGATCCTAATTTTGCAGGATGGTCACATGGTCTGACAATTTGCCCTGCAGTTTAGGTGGTAAAATGACTTACAACCACCCTGCAAGAAAAACAGTCCTTAATCCTGGCGATGCTGTTACTGCCACATTGGGAATTCATTTACCAAAATCCCGAGCACTTCTAACAGTTCTGTTGGTAACTGCAGATGTAAACAAATAGCTTTTCTGTAGCCTTTGATGACATGTTTATGGTGTTCTACAATCATCCTGAATAGTTTAACTGCTCTGAAATTGAGATTTTTATATTGTATAAATGTTATATTTTGCTCCATTATCTAACTGGCTGCCATCTTACTGTATTTACCTCCTGGATTTGAGAAATCATGTGATCATGTTGTGATCTTTCAACTCTGTTGACTCCACCTGCTGCCATTCTTTCCCTGATTAGACGAGGAGGGTCCCGAAGCTTGGGTTTGTCTTCGTTGGTTGAATGCATGTCTGGGGGTACTTGTTGCGAGACAGGAAGGCTCCCTGCTGTGGACAGCCAAGGATTTTCTTTTATTCCAGTCTGTTAGCCATTTCTACAGTGAATCGCTGCCTCCCACACACACACACATACTGTACGCAGAGCTTCCACAGAGCTCTTGCATTCAGTCTCACTGGCTTTTCAGTAGCGCGAGGAAACACTGCAGACAGACAGCCTGCCGAGATTTCAGCAGCGCTTCGGGAACAGAAACACTTCCTCTGCAGCAGGAAAGGGGCTTCATTAAATCGTCCAGGATATATTACGACTTCCTCCGAACTCAAGCGCTTGTTCCTCTCCGCGAGCAGCAGCATCAATCCTGGTCAGTTCCTCTGAGTTCACACATATTCCTGCAAGGCGCAGGGAGCAGCACAATCTGCTTGGTGTGCAGCCGCCAGCTACGGTCACGCTGGCTTTGATCCTCGCATTTCAGAGGGTCATTAGAAACCAGGATATTAACCTTCAGACCTTTTGAAGCCTGGAGTCATCTTATTAGATCATTATAATGAGGTATTGACTAATGCCACCAGCATGCTTCTGTGGGTTTCTTCCTGTGCTTAAAGGGAGGCTGTAAGCTTGCAATGATCAGTGCCACCTTCCTTTTAATTAGTAGTCTGGTATTTTTTTCCCAGACAGAAGTATAGTCATTTTACTAAACCCCCATATTATTGTTTTGGCACAGTTCAACCATCCTGCCATTAACAAACCATGAAGAGCTTTTCTCACTCTGCCCCTCTTCTGCCTCGTAGTCATGCTGTCTGAGTCTGAGTGAGCAGTAACTAACAGTAAGTATATGTGAACAGCCGGACAACTCTCGTTCTGATTGGATAAAAGGAGAAATGTAATCCTGGTGCCATAGTGACCACAGTGAGAACAGAGAAAAGAAAAATCCAACTTTCCCAACCAGCAGAAGAATACAAAGCCTAAAATACATCACCAATTAAAAAAAAAAGCTGAAATAAAATGCAAATTCAAGCTCATCAATAACATAATCATTTAAATAAGACTCCACGTCGTTAATTTATGGTGGTCTTTAATATCTTGTAATTCCAGATAGGCCTAATTCACAAAGCTTTAACACATAAGTTATTGTGGGATTTGATTAACCTGAAGAGAGTAAAGAGCTTCAAAAGTACATTGAAAATGGTCATGGTCTCTGGTGGTGCCAATGGAGACTGACCATAACCCTTGACTAGATGAAGCTGGAAGTGCATGTGCTGTACTGTACAGTATGGTTTTAAGTAATCTTGGGAATAAATGGAGATCAAGCTTTGAGCTAAAAATGAGCTATTTTGCTACCCTAATTACAATAGTACTTTATGCTATATATAAAGATATCTTCTACCAAAGTGACTGCTTTACACCACAGCTGTCACCATAATAAAAACGTCTCCTGTGGCTGCCAGTGCTGATCCTAGATAGGTGCCTGGCTGCTGTACACAGCTGCCTGTGCTAATCCGAGTTCATTGTAAATATTACAGCTTAATCCCTCCGTAAACGGCAGCTGTAAACCATGTGAAAGATCATTAATCACAATGAACTGCCCTACAAAGTGTCTCTACTTGTCTCAGTTAAACAGCTCTGCTGCTGCAGCACACGCCACACAGACTATTTCAGATCCACAACGTACTGCCACTGACAATACAGGCAGACACGATTCCAATTCCAATTCCAATTCCAGTGGGAACTTCAACAAGGACTGCATCAAAATGCACGCACGCACGCACACGCACACACGCACACACGCACTAGTGGCTATTCTATTTATGATCTGTCACTTAATTAGCTGGTTATAAATAACACCCGCCATCCGACAGAAGGTCAAAGTGAAGGCTTACAAATGGCTTAGGAAGTTTATCACTGCAAATTAGGACTGTGCATAAAAAACACCCTTTTCTAAAGCAGTGGAATCAGAAAACACGTGATACCAAATGTAGATCCAGCTTCATTTATCTTTGTGCTGACTGAATTCATCCATCTGTCTGTTGCTCTCTACAGACACATGTTGGAGGAAACTAATAACATATCTCATTGTGTGTGTGTGTTTTCTCTTGTGTATATCAGTTTTATCTTTAAAGTAAAGCATTGTACACATTTTCTGTTCAGTACATCACACATCTGTTTCCAATCACAGTACTGTATCCTGGCTCCCATTTCCCCTACAATCCCATTCCACTAGCACTTTCATTCAAGGGGGAGCACAAACAGTATGGTCTCTTAGCTGCAGCTCCCAACGATAGCGTTAAAAAGGAGGCCTCTGTGTTATGAGCTATATGTAGCTGCACTAGTGTGTTAACTTCTCCTGTCTGTATGGAATTAACAAGCTGCTGTACAGCACATGATCTGCGAGTAGATTAGAACAAGTAATCCACATAGTAAAACCATATGTGGCTCAGAATTTCATTGTGATCTAATGCCCACAATCCTGTAGAACATGTGGAATATATCCAGGCCTTCCATTAACATATTGAAGTGTTCGGGGCCGGCCTTCTTAGGCTTAAGTTTGAAGTATGCAGCTGATTAAAAGATTTGAAAGATTTGTCCTGGAGTCTAAAAACAAATGAAACTCCCCAATGAAACTAATGCAGTCTTTCATCGACATGTTCAATTCACCTGGCAATGGAGCGAATGGCAAATCCATGGTTCATACTGTAGTATACATGTAGTGTTCTGGTAAAACACAAGCTGACATCTACAGCATGTGAGCTTGCAGCATGCCTCATCAGTGATTTGTTAGCACCATAAACACTGTTACAGAATTCTCATCTTATCTCACTCTGTACTCATGAGTGGAATGAAAAGTGTGATGCTTGGCAAACACACAGTCAATGGCTGGAAGTATAAGGTCACTGTTCTTACAATCTGCAAGCTCATAACCTCATCCTTCATGTACTGTATTGTACCAGTCCTTTATGAAGCCTAAAGGGCAATCCTAACCTTTTGAAATGAAGTCTCACCTAAATCTGCCTTTGTATATGTGTGGTATCTCCACCCATCACAAACTTCTTGAACTTTGCAATTGTCTCTCTACACATCATCAGCATCCCAGAATGAATAGGCTGCTCTGTATTATACACTGTGGAGATATACATTAGTCTATATCCAGTATTTCTGTTTTAGCACTTGCAATGTCACAGTGTTAAAATGTGTGCCCCTTTACTGGGAACACATCAGGATGTAAGCATTTCAATTTTCGGTCAGTACTCAGTGATATTGACACAATAGGCACTCATGTGAAAATGTTAGACCACTTTGTGGTTCAATTAGGCATCTTAAACAATTTCTAAAAAGTCTCCTGCATTTTATCACTTGTGGCTACGTGTTTCTTTTCTCTTACTGCATGTGTGGCCATCATTAAAGTCATCAGTTCAATTAGACAATCACTCATTTGCCTATTTTGACCATTTTCCAAGTTCCAGTGGTTTGATTTGATATACACAAATGAAAGCTACAGAAGCAATGGGGTGTTTTAATATATATTTCTGGATTAAGACGCTCCAGTCACTACTCTCCTGTGACCGTCAAAGGCACTTTTCTATCATGAGCTGGGCATGCCAGCTATTCTCAGCATCTTAAAGAAGTCAAGGCTACAGTTGAAGTATCTTTCACACAAGCTAAATGCCTCCCAGAGCCCTGGCAGATCCTGGAGTGCAGGTGCGACACATGTCTGCGTTCTGTTTGTCCTGAAGCTCTATGACATGACGACTGCTTGCCAGGGAACGCACCTTCATTGTTAAGGCAGTTATCACCCCACCTCTGTGCCAATTCATTCAAATAACATGGTTTTATTATTATTATTATTATTCATGCAAATGTGCTTGGACAAACCATTCATTTAGATTTGCATGTTGACATCCAAAATAAAATAAATAGGGAATACGATTTCTCTAATGGTGGAACAAACAAGAGTATTGCATGAGCTTTTATCTAGGTTTTCATTTGTTATTATTACCCTGAAATGTGCACGTTTAACTGGAATAAAAATCCCTATTTAAATATGTTATTTAATGAAGCAGAACCCCCTGTTCTGTGAGGTCTGTGTCGCTGCAAGGGAAATGAGGCGTAGGTGAGCCTCTGATCTGACGACAGTGTGCAGCTTTTATGCGAGTCCCAGTCATTGTGCTTCTCCCCTCCAGGCTAACACGCCGCATGTGCTTCTCAGTCATGTCCCACCATTAACCTTTATCAAAGACGGGCTCTGTGATCTCTCTCAAGGGTACACTGTGTCAAAGGCCTCGTTCAATCAGACGCATGCAATAATAGCCATTGCACACTAAGGCAAATTGATTCTTAGTGACTCTTCTGTTTGTCTAATTCTCTATATGTTTGCCACTGGCAGTGCTGCGTTCCTTTCATTCATGTTTTTTGAACCAATCTTCCTTTATGAAGCATTGCATTTTTCAACTATTATGTCAAGCAAACAAGCAAACTGTCGGTTTGTGGATATTAGCGGGGGGGGGGGGACTACAGTACATGTAGAAATTATATTATAAGCCTTGTAAAAATGTGTCAAGGTCTGGTTTGAATTAACATTTAAAAAGCTTTTATAATGCATCGTGTGTGCATGTGTTTAACAGAAGGATTGCCCTTGATTAGCTGCTGCAATGAACCGTGAGCGGTACAACAGCAGGCAAACATCCTTAAATCTGTCTTTCCCTCGCTTCCCAGTTCTGCAAGGTCAAGGGGCTAAAAAAGAAAAGGAAAAAAGATTAGCACTCCCCCACCGCAAAGACTAAGCAGCCCATTGTAGCTCTTGCAAACAGCTGGAATCATATGCTGTGTTCATAGCAGCATAATTGCTTAACTGTGTTTAAACTCTGAATAGTAGCATTATCCGGTATTTCAAACAGAGATCACTTTTATAGAGTTCTACACAGCAGAGTTCTACACAATAGAGTTCTACACAGCAGAGTTCTACACAGCAGAGTTCTACACAGCAGAGTTCTACACAGTAGCTGGAGGTCTCTGAAGCACTCTCACATTATAACACTGACATGGAAATGGCTCCTTTCAAAAACACAGGAGTTCATTAAAGACCAGAGAAAGGGCCTTTAAAGGGGAAATGTCCAAAATAGAAAACAGGCTTGCTGTCATTGGGTAGCGAAAGAAAATAAAACTGAATTAAGTGAGCTGTAGTTTTGTTTGAATTATCCCAATAAAAAATGGAATCTGTAACATTACAAACATGAATATCATTTGAACTCCTCTTTAATTACATGGTTTCATAAGCTTTAAAGAAAACGCCAGCTATTTTCAGCTTCTTTTATGTGCTGTAATGGGAGATTGCATTTTATATAAAACACATGCTGTTATAAAGGACGAGCGTCGGATTTGCTGGGGAATTGAAGTTTATGTTCAGTGCAGTATTATTTTAATAACATAATGTGTCCCTCACTTTTGGTTTTTACAGTGCCGAGATAAAGCAATAGAAGTTATTCGGAGATGATCTCATCTCATTCCTGTGCTCTGTTGCATGAAGCAGAACCACACTAGTAGTGTACACTGTGCTGCAGAGGCTGCTTCTGTTAGTCAGCCTGCAGTCTCTATTGCCTGTGCTGTATAAGGAGGCTGGGGTCAAACCCACAGTTCCCATGTCTCAACCACTGCTCACAATCCCCTTGCTTGCCTTTGTGTTTGAGGGAGCTAGCAGTGCAGTCAGGCATGAAACAAGCTAACACTAGATAGTCACCCCTGGGTCAGACAAAAGCCAGAGGCTCGGTGTAACTGGTTTACAGGGCACACCCCCGGCTGTGCTGCAGGAATCATTCTGATTGGTCGAGCACCGGGCCTTGGAATGTTGGAGCGCTGTTTTCAGCATTTTTTTATTTATTTATTTATTTATTTATTTTTTAGGATCCGTTTTTCTAAGTGCTGACAAATGACACACATTCAAACACGGTTTCAAAAGCTTTGTTAAAGTGGTGCCAATTCCAGGTGTCGTGCAGGCTCTGATGACTGCAGGGTGCGTGGAGTGTATGGTGAGATACAAGCAGAGATACAGCAGAGAGGAAGGCTGTTGTCGGTAGATTAGCCATGGAATTAGAGTGCTTTGGTATTTCCTTTTTGAAGGTTCTGGATTGTAATAATGTAACGTCCCTATGTGTGTGGCTTCCCTATGGACACTGTGGGTTTGATACCCTAATGTCACTATTTAAAGAGCTGATTGTTTAAGTAGCCACTGGTCAGGTTTGTGCATTTTCAATCCATTAATTTACACAGTAAAGTAATCATTTTAACATACTGGGGAAGCTATATTAATTATTCTATCTATAATTTAACAACAAGCTACTTTACATTCAGTATCTCTCACTATACTGTAACTAGACTGTAATTGTATGTGTAGTTACATAGTAATTACATTGTAAAAATACACAACCATGTGTAGCTACTGTGTGATTACAAAATGTAATTGTAATTACTGTGTCATTACAACACTCTGATAGTCATGATTGGTCTATAATTAAAGAAAAACATTGACAGTGAACTTTGTGAAAATGTTGTGCATGAACTCCACTTGAATTCTTCCACTTGTGCACGAACTCCACGTTACTGCTCATGATCATCCAAGATCCAGTTCTCACAGTTTAAAACTTGCCAGAGAAGGTGAAGCACACATTAGGGTTGCAGGATCAGAATCCCGATGTGAGGGCTCAGCAGTGTCTGCTGGATGGGCCTGATGTTCACCTGCACTGTTTCTGTCACTGGGGAGCTTGCAATACCAACAGGACTGCTGGTCATGGTAAACACTCAGCTGTCACTCAGTGCATAGTGTGGGAAAATAGAAGCGGTCACATATTAATGCGTTGTTTAAAACATAATAAAAGGGCTGACATACTAAAGAAAAGGATTAAACACCTCAAGGTATACAGTAAAAGGCAGCCTTCTATAGAACACAAAGCCTGTCGTCTCTGACACATTGTATAAACTCCCAGAGGGCTGCTGGGATCACACTGGCTGCGGGGGCTTGACTGAGGCTGCAGTTTCATCTCTCACTGAAGAAAGGCTTCTGTTGAAGAACAGGGAGACAGCATGTGTCTTTTGAATACCCCCGTGTCTATGAATGTTAAGGAGGAGTTCATAGTGGGGAATGATCAAGAATCTACAACCAGGCAATCTTAACATGTGCCATGTTGTAGTATCAGTGTGTGTTCATCACACCTGCTTCTGACCCAAGGAATGTGCGCTCAGATTAGCATTAGGTATCACTTTACATTAAGCACCACTCACTACCATGAAATGGCATTGTATATTACACTGTCAGTACAGCAGCCAGCCATTTGAATTGTCTAATTAAGCATGTTGTTGCACTGTAAGTACACAATGGCATTTGTAATGTTATTACAGCATGATTACAGTGTAGTTAGAGACACTAGAAATAGTTCTTAGTTATCATTAGAGTCACTGATACAGTAAGAAGTGGAATGCCATCACGTGCATGTGTGTGTTTGTCCTTGTGTGCAAGTCCATGTTATGGCATTCTAGGCAGAGCCCTGGTAATCAAACCATTGATCTGAGGGATAGAAAAGCACAAATCATCTTTAATCTTTTGCAGCTGTTCAACATGAGATTCTGCTCTCCAGAGCCATGCTAAGAGATCTGTGCAGGATTCATACACTGCTGTGCTGCATGAGATTCTGCTCTCCAGAGTCATGCTAAGAGATCTGTGCAGGATTCATACACTGCTGTGCTGCATGAGATTCTGCTCTCCAGGGTCATGCTAAGAGATCTGTGCAGGATTCATACACTGCTGTGCTGCATGAGATTCTGCTCTCCAGGGTCATGCTAAGAGATCTGTGCAGGATTCATACACTGCTGTGCTGCATGAGATTCTGCTCTCCAGGGCCATGCTAAGAGATCTGTGCAGGATTCATACACTGCTGTGCTGCATGAGATTCTGCTCTCCAGGGCCATGCTAAGAGATCTGTGCAGGATTCATACACTGCTGTGCTGCATGAGATTCTGCTCTCCAGGGCCATGCTAAGAGATCTGTGCAGGATTCATACACTGCTGTGCTGCATGAGATTCTGCTCTCCAGGGTCATGCTAAGAGATCTGTGCAGGATTCATACACTGCTGTGCTGCATGAGATTCTGCTCTCCAGGGCCATGCTAAGAGATCTGTGCAGGATTCATACACTGCTGTGCTGCATGAGATTCTGCTCTCCAGAGCCATGCAACTCGGCTAAGTTCTAAACGAATACCCCAATGTCCACTTAAATGAATGAAGTGACTGCAGAGAGGTTCCTTTCAATCAACATTGTACTTAGTCTCTTCCCCCTGGCCTGTGTCACTCTTCATGCTTTTGTTCTTGCCGAATGCAAATCTCATTGATTCCCTTATTCATCCTGGAAAAAAAAGCCATCAAGCAAAGTGACAGCAGCACGTTAGCAGTTCCTGCCAGTGTTTGGTCTAATAAGTGGAAATAAAGCCCTCTAACATGCTCTGTGTTTGTACGACATGACACTTTCAATTCAGCTCATAACTTAATAGCTTGAATCCATCAGGCAATTAGCTAACAAGAGTCATTTTCTCTGGCAAGAAAGCGGCACAAATTGCAGAAACAAAGAGGAGAGGTTCCGATAACGTGCCAGCTTGATATGCTTGACGTGCTACGTGCTGGAATGCAGGGTGAGCATCTTTCTCTGAATTGAGTGAAGTGCTTCAGAAGGATCCTTAGGGCAAGTGTATGTATATATATATATATATATATACATATATATATATATATATATATATATATATATATATATATATATATACTATAAATATTTATTATTTGTACTATTGTTTTTCAGAAATAGTACAAATAAGTGGTCAGTTCTATGAGTAGCCAACTCCAGATTTTCAAGAAGATATCAAACTTCACGAGGGGTCAAAATGGAACATAATATGCCCAGAACACTTACCCAACATGCCAGCACATCCCCCCATATCTGAAGACAGATACTATGAGAAAACCACATGCCCGTATTGCTGAAATGTGGAACATTGGTAATCATACCAATTAGAGTTTATACAGACAGAAAATAACATTGGTTTGTAATGCTGCACATCGGTTCAGATGGCATTGTAATGGGGGAGTTCTAACGAGGGAGTACAATGCATTACACCAGACTGAAACATTTCACCTATTTTATTCCTACGTGTGTTAATTCAGCACGCTGTCTCTCATTGACTTTCACTTCCTCTGTGTTTCACACATGCCTGTATCAGCACAATAAAAAAGGAACACACATTTCTGTTTAGTTTGCAATTCCATTTGCATAACAAGTGTGCCTGGTGTTGAAAGGCAGTATTCAATAAGGGCTGGCTGTTCTTATCTGTTTGGTGCAGTTTGCTAATCAGGTGTGAGCAGAAGCATTGAGACCGTGATAAGACAGTGAATAGCTTATGCCCAGTTAAGACTGTTTTAACACTAACTGATTTTACAGGCTCCCAACTTTGCATCTTTAATCTGATGTACATTCTTTTTTTTCTTATTCTAAATGTAGTCACTGCTTGTTTTGACCTTAATGAAAAGTGCTTTTTTTATGTGTACAAACAGCATTTGAATCAAAGGTAAACGGTTTTCAATAGCACTGTTTAAATTCATGAACATTTCCTTTAATTATGACAGTCGACAGCTCACTTAAAATTATGACAATTATAATATTATAATATGGGCAATGATTCACCGCTATTTCCTTTTATATCGGTTACTACTACAAAATGATATATGGTTACATACTCATCATCTTCAACTGCCAGATCCTCTCCTGTGAAAACCTGTGAAATAATTCTACTAGACATTCTTGATTCACAGCTACATGCAATTCTATCAAACTCCCTGTTTTATATATATATATATATATATATATATATATATATATATATATATATATATATATATATATATATATATATATATATATGTGTATATATATATATATATATGGGAGTACTCTTTGATACAGGATATATGGTTCCCAAGGGCGCTGTTCAGCAGATGTTTTTTGCATTGGCCATTGACTGGGTGATGAGGTAGAGACTGAAAAGCAGCGTTTCAGGATTGATACAGACTAGACAGGAGCACTTAAAAGACCTTGACCTTGCAGGGGTCAGTACCCAGCTCTCACAATTCCTATAAAGAATCTATAACGAATCTGAAGGTGATGGCTGAAAGAAAAACAGGAGATTAGTAAAATATCGATGTCTGGAAGTTCCGACAGTATTCTTTGCTACTGTACAGCTAGGGACGAAAGCTTTGCATCACCTAGAATTTATATATATGTGAACATAATTTATTTAATTTAATATCTTGTAATCAATGAATCTACAAAATGATATCGCAAAAGTCTACCGGAAGCAATAATAGTAGTACAGTATTTCATGTTAGATTTTGAAATGCGACATTTTTCTAATTTTGTTCAGTTTTTTGTTAAGTATATGGAAAGCTACAAAATGATATGTAATTCAATATGTTAACATAAAATTATTCAGCAGGTTTCATTCGACATTATGAAACAAAATGAGTTCATTCTATAGGGTGATGCAAAACTTTGGCCACAGCTGTATGTACTGTAGCCTTGCTCATTGCTACTGAATGTAGCCGACTATCACAACTACTACAAAGAAGAAGAGGAAGAAGAGGAAGAAGAGGAAGAAGAAGAAGAAGAAGAAGATATCACAGCATAATAATAACATGCACATTCAGCTGAGGGTGCTGTTAGCTTATAGGATGGCATGAGAAAGAATTTGATCTTTTGTATTTTCTGATGTGTTATAAAAGATAGCTTACATCAATACTGGCTGCTTGCAGACATTTTTCATGCAGATGAATAATACTGAAATGTCACATGGGCAGCTGCTTACAATAGAACACTTCTTTCTTTGAAAATAGAGCTCTGGTTTGCATTGCTTTGCTCGTGTTTTTGTGTTGCATCTCGTATGAATGTTTTTTTTTTCTATTCAGGACCACTTGCCTCAAGAGCTCATTACAGCTAGATTGAAGAGGCCCTTTAATATGTCAAGATGTTCTTGCAAGGAGATTTGTGCTATTTCCTACCTGAGTAGTAATGGGGAGGCTAGCCGCCGAAGTGCACATGCATTGTTAAAGCTGATCTTCCACAAAAGCAAACAGACATTTAGTATGCAGCCTACTAAGACATGTCACCTCATTTACTTCTGCCTTGGCTGTGCTGGTGGAAGGTAACTCCCTGTGCCAGCTTGCTCTTCATTCAACACTTTGCAGTTTCCTGTGTTTTTACTACGCAATTACTGTATCTGTGATTTACAACGTGTGCCTGTACCTTCAATAGGCTTTCATTATGCTTCACTACACTGTGCAATGGTTTCACGTTGGTATACCACAGCAAACCTTAATAAGTGCTGGGCTCAGCATATTGCATATTGTTAGCTGCTGTTTGTATAGTTGGAGTTTTCTGTGGTAGGTAAGTTTCTTCAAGTGGACTGAGAAGCTCTCTGATTACCCCTACTAGAAAATATATGGGATTCATTTCCTTCCCCAGACTCCCACCCCCAGGACTGTAGTTTCATTTCTGTTACTGTCCATAATAATTACACACTTACACCAGAGAATGTATGTTTCCCATGTTACATTACCTGTAAATATCACCTTGTAGACTTTTTTGCACATTTCACTGGTTTTGCTTAAAATAATGCTAATAAAAGTCACCAAGGATCTGTTATAAACAATCAATAATGCATCTATAAAAGGTGTTATAAGCATGTGACCGATATTGATAATACTTATAGGCTAAAGCAAGACATTTATCTGCAATAAAACATCCATTAGGCTTTAGACCAGTGGCTTATCCACTTATTCCTGCCAATGTAGTTTGTTTTTTAAAAAGGAATCCGTTGCCAATTTTTCACTGCGTAAATGAGTGTTTTCCTAGGTACTAACAGCTACCCAAAATACACTCAAATTTACAACCTGCTCATACAATTAGTGACAGCTGGCAGCTCTCCTGCTTCCTCTGTGTGAAGAGAAGCAGAGCCCCTCCCCCCTTGGGAGCCAATCAAAACAATGCCAAAAGCAACTGGTTTGTTTCATTTAAGATAACGTCACTCTGGACTCCAGCTTTCTGCCATAATCACAAGCTAGCGCACAGCATTAAAACAAAGAATTTAATAACTGCTGCAGTATATCAGCATGATCTTGAAAAAGAGTATCATACAGTTTATTACATTTCCCTGAAGCCCATTTTGTACACTCTACGTATGCTAATACAGTCACTGGGCTGAAGATATAGGGTTGAGACAATTCACGGGGAAGTGGCAACGTGGTTTACAGGACAAACAAGACTTCTAAATGGATTTCTAAATATACAGCACCCCTCTTTCCAGCTGACCTAAACACAGGGGCTTTCCTGCAAGCAGCTTGAATAACACAGGGCTCATGATTCATGCAGTAATGCATGTGCTATCTCATTAGAATCAGTGGAGATTGTGTGTGTGTCACAGACAGCAGTAATGCATGTGCTATCTCATTAGAATCAGTGGAGATTGTGTGTGTGTCACAGAGAGCAGACACAGCTCCAGTCTCTTCCCTGTAGAGACCAATCAATTATAATGACAACCAGTGCTCCTTTAGGCCTTTTATGTTCAGACGGTGGTTGACTCACTACTACTGCTACTACTACTACTAACAACAACAACAACAACAACAACAACAACAACAACAACAATAATAATAATAATAATTGTCAGATTTTTTGTTTGCATATGGCTAATCTAATCAAAACCTAAAGGAGACTGCCTTGCAGTGTCTAAGCATAAAATAGTTTACTTGACAGATCAGCATTCCCAGCACAGATGGTTGCTTGTCTGTGTTTTCATCACTGGAGTACCATAAGAACCCTGTCAATGGCTGCTTCCTCACGAGATGAACAGCAGCCCTGCTCTCACTGGGATGTTCAAGAACTGACAATATATTGCTTTAAAGCAGATATCTTTGGCCGGCAGGCACACTCTGCCTTGCACTCTGATACTCATTCAGAGAGCATTCGGTAGCGGGCGGGTACACTTACTGTACAGATGTTATCTTCGCATGAGATAACTTATGTCTCTAAAGGACGTGAACCTCGGTGCTATCTTTAATTGCATCGTTTTGAAACAGTCATGCATCACAGCATCATTTTTGCCACCCAGTATGTTACTTTAATTATCTGCATTGCTGACACCAAGTGCAGACAAGATGCCTCAAAGGGAATCTTAAAGGGAATCTGAATTGACCGAGGATCAACCTAGTTCCTAGGTGGCATTGAGCTTACATTGCAGGCAGGCATACTGTATACAGACTGTCAGAGCTGTTCAGAGCCCACCAGTGTATAGCTGACACAGCACAGAATGTTGTATGGAAAAGCTGAGCAGCAGTGAGTAGATGGGATAAGTCCTACACTATTACTGTGTTCTGTAGCTGACCTAACAAGCTACTGTGTTTCTGCACTGTATTACTGCACCTTAATAAACCTTTCATCACATTTTATAGATTGAGGAAAGCAAAGTACTGCAGTTCAATCTATTGCGAGTCCCCGCGGGCAGATTAAAGAACTGCATCATTACAAACACACCTCTGAAAGAGAGATAGCACTCGCTGCGGCTGCTAAACATTTCAAAGACAGCTTTGTTTAAATATGACTGTGAGCTTCCCTCAGCCTGCGCTTGTGGGTTATTATCAGTATTAATCTCTGAACTCGTGCACACAGCGCCGCAGCCATACCTGTGTCTCTGCTCTATAATCTGCCTGCAGATTCATGCAATTCATGGCATTTAAAAAACATGATCCCGTTTAAAAGCTATTGGAAGTAAATACAGCGTGCTTGCATAGTAGATGGTATATGGGAGAGACAAACACAACTGCCTTTCTGTAGTGTTGATACAGGACCTGTGTAATTACAGCCTCTCTTCAAAACATTAACATGAGTGATTATCTGTCGTGTTCATTATGACATCACCGCCTTTGTTATAAAAAAAACTAAAAAAACTCTTCAGAATGCTATTGCCAAATCCCATATGCTCTCTTCTGCCATAAGTATTTCTTGAATATTAAAAAAAAACAACATGCAGAATTATTCCAGTATATTTTAAGGATCTGTTGTAAAACTTGCAACGTATTTTTTTTAAATAAAGAAATGCAGCAATTGTGGAGGACCAATACATTCAAACTAAATCCATTTGTCCAATAGCATTCTTTACTAGCGAGTTAAATTGCCAGAAGAAATGCCTGAGCTGCTGTCCAACGTTCATAGTTTATAATCTAGTCATATAGATTGACACTAGCTGGGTTTTACTAAGTGGCCTTCACTGTGTCGTACAAATGTCTTTTAAACCGAAGACATTTCAATCAGCTGATATCCAAAGTGCATGTGTAGGGTTAAAGGTCAAAGTACTGCCACACAGTCTCCTGGATGAATATGAACTGCAAGAATCTATTCTGCATGAACTTTTATCAGCTCCCGAAATGAAAGAGCAGTTTCTCAGCTGGTCATTAGGCCTTGTTCATTTTTAACCAGACAAGTCACAGTATTAATATTGCAGAGATACCATGGAATATCTACCAAGCCTAAAACTTGTATTTGAACTCTTCTGGGACTCTTGGTAACATGTTTCCCTTGAGAAGGCATTGTGTTTAGCACCTCTTTAAGTGATTGTAGCTCAGAAAATAATCCCAGAAATCGTATCCATTTAGCACTTCGTTACACGGGTCTCAGATGTGCAGTTTTAAAAGAAACACATGTGATAGCACTCATGAACTTGAATTTTAAAACATGATACTCTCAGTTCCTAAGCCTTATTCTTGGATTATCTCTAAGGGTTATCTTTTGCAAATATATGATACTTTCATTTGCAATAGGCAGATATTTCAAAGACACAATGCTCTAGCTGGAGAAGTTGCTGTTCCACCCAGTGTTGTAACAGCCATCAGAATATATATATTGTTGTGCACATCCTCAGTTAACATAAACCAAACGATTCTCGGCACAATAAAAGCTAACCCAGTAATGATGTTAATCCATCTCAAAAGAGATGAGAAAGCATTGGTTTGAGCTTGTTATTGAATCAAAGGGACAGACATGTGATCCAGGGCCCTGTACAGCGTTTATGAGCTATCACACTAAAGACGCTTTCTCTGGAACAAAAAAGTACATCAGTCTGGCCCACAATGACAGTTGCAATGCTCTTTCCATGCATTTTTAATGTTGTCTGGGGCACAGGATGCATTAGCGTTCTACTTTCCTGTCCTAGGATTTGCTCCATCCTGACAACAGGTTTGCTGAAGCCAATGTCAACTGAGTCACAGCAACCAGAACTTTCTCCTTTCTGTATTAAAGACAACCTTTTTTGAGATTGTATCTGTCATTGTATATGGCTTCTGCTTAGATCACTGTTTACCTTGCTTACTGACTATTCCTGCAAAAAAAACCCATCCCTTTTCTCTTCCTCTTCTGAAAATCTGAATTTCTGAATTGAAACATTACCATTTGGGAGCTGTAGTATCTAGCTGCTCTGAAACGTTGGCAGAAAACGGAGTCTGTGGTGACGTTAACTTAAATAAAAGAAATTATACATCCATTGTGGTCATTTAAAAAAAAAAATCATCTGGTTCATTTTAAATAACGTACCTGCTGTAAATAATGATGTAATGCAGAAACAACAATGGAGCGCGATAGAGAACGTATGAAACATGATGTTAAGCAGGTAAGAAATGAAGCATCCCTCCGACCAGCCCCGGCATGTGGGCAGGTTCAATGCACAACCAGCAGCAATCTCACTGCAATTTCAATGTGATCAAATATACAGTAAGGGTGAGCAAGTTTGGAATTCATCCTTAGTGACATGCATTCTCTGCCCAGAACCAAATGACTAGCAACATCGATATCATCACTTTATAAGGCAGGAAAGAAAGCAATCTCTTGCTGCTTGAACAGATATAACTTTTTTTTTTAACACCCCGTTCTCCGAGTTTTGAACAAAAAGGCAAAGCCAACGTCAAAGCTCCAGGCTAATGCCAGCAATCTTTTAACATTCAACAACAGACGTTTATACAAGAACATAACATATTTTGACACCATAGTGCCTGAATTGTAGCAGAAGAGGAAGCAGGTTTAAACCTAATTAAACAAAAATGAATGCTCGTATATGCCAAGGATTCCCATACCTGTTTATTAACTCATGATGGATTTTAAACAGCTGGGATGAATTCTTTGTATTCCTTCCTAAGGGACAGTAGAATAATACCGGCTTGATATTTTTTTATATACAGTATATCTCCAGGCTAGGTCTTCTTCAGGGAGGCTCTGCAGAGCAGAATGTACAGCTCTATCATTATTCTTCACATCGAAAACCTTCCCAAGCCAGGCTGAATAAAGATAACACAGAAAATGTATCTCCCAAAGCCAATTACTGTAGACTATTGAGAGGACCCCCAGTGTCTCTAATGATGTATTACTGAAGGAAGCATATTCAATCAGTTCTGATTCCTACACAGTCCCATCACTTGACTAACTGTGAAGGACCTCAGCTAATTGCAATGCACTGAAATACGAGAACATGTCAGTATATCTTTATTCTGCTGCAGCTCTTCTTTCTTCTTCAATGAAAAGGAGATTTATAAAAACACATTTGCAGAAGAAACCTCCAGCTCAGGGCAACAGCCCAGTTACTACCGAGGGGCTCCGAACCCGAGCCAACATTTCTGTCGAACTTCATCAAATATACTGCAGATGGTGAAATTGCTTCCAGATTGCCAGGGCTGCTGTTATTTCATTTCTGTAAGCCTGTAATAGGGTTGGAATCAGCTTTGGGAATGCAAGATGAGGGGCTCCATCTTAGGTAAACAAACAGATCCATATCTGGGATCTCTCTAAATAACTGTGCTAGAGCGTTATTTATTTCTTTATTTCTTAGCAGATGCCCTTACCCAGTTAGGATTACCCAGAGTAATCCTAACCGTAAATATTCTTAACATCTATTAAATCCCAGCTGAATAATTCAGGCTAACACAAACCACTTCACAAAGCAAAAGGAAAAATAACTGAAATTGCATCTTCAGGCTGCTATGCCCATAGTTTTACATGTCGCTTTTTTTTTTTTTTTTTTTTTAATCCAGTTGACCGCTATACTGCTAAGATATTCAAAAATACCATGAAAATCTAACATTTCTATTACTGGTGATGTTGTTTTGTGTTGCTGATAAAGAGGTCTGTCCCCTTTCAATGAGCTGTGCATTCCATACAAAGAGGTTTGAGAGGACCATGGTGAAGGCTTTGTGCTCAGGACCCAGCCTCTGAAGGTGAGGCCTGAGCATCGTCTAGTCTGAAGGGTGGCAGGGTTGAAAAGGTGGATGAAGGGCTGCATTTAAACGCAGTAAAGGAAGGAATGCATGGAAACTTCTAGATCCCCTCAGTCACTGTGTGCACAGCTGTACCACATTAAGTTTCCTGTCTATGTATCTATTTTATAATGAATATATGTTTTTTTTTCACCAAAGTTTTTGCAGGGCAACTTCTCAAGCTCCATAGAGTTCACACAAACGGTTTTAAAATTTCAAAAAATGTCATTAAAAATTTGTGACGAAGGGGATATATAGAGGCTGTGTTTTGCAGTTTTTTTTTTTATTTCATGAAAGCCTGGATATTCTGTGATATGTTAAACCTTGTTTCATATGTATTTTATTTTTGTGTATCTCTGTTTTTCTCGTGCATTTTCTTAAGTGTAGGGAAATGATAGACGATAATGACTAGAGCAATGCTACATTATTTAAGTTTAAGAGACTGCAGCTCTGTCACACATTTCTGTCTTTTAATGACTGTTGTTCATGTCTTCAGGGGTATTTTGAGATGGACCGAATAAATACAAATCAATCAAATGCTTATAAAATGGAAAGCACTGTGAAAACTGTAAAAGCTCAATAAGGAGGCTTAAGCTCTCATTTATTTTTCCACAGAAACGATTGCAGCTGTGATATTTGACACACTGCAGCTTGCAGTGCCAGTCAGCGATTTGAACAAACAAAATATAAAGCCTGAGTGCCGCATGTCCAGATACAAAGAATGACAGCTAAATAGAAAGCGCCCTTTCACTCAGGGCAGGGAAGCATGGTAAATGAAACCGTGTCACTGGCTGCAGAGTGTGTCAATCATTAGGGGAAGCAGCTGATAGGTTATTGAAAGCAAAGACGGGTGCTGAAGGCGTGGCGTGGAGACAATTTCACTCTCCAGTAAGGGCAAGTAAAACAGACTACCTGAAAGTGAGTCATGCAAAGTGATAGCTCGCTTTAATCTATAGCATATCATGTTTTCAAATGAAAATTAAAACGGCATGTGGGCCCTACGTGGAAGAAGAGCAGCAGTGAGATATGAAATGATTTCTTTAACTATAGCCATTTTAATTACATTGCATTCAAATGTTAAAGCCCCCTGTCATTTGCTTGTTTTCTTCTAGTGTTTTGACAGATTATAGACCTTTTAACTAGAGGATTGCGTTCGGTGCTCAAAATTCAAAGACCTTCCAGTGCTGGTCTGCAAGAGATTGCCCATGTGAACCAGCAGTGCCGCAGTGCCAGCAGAACCAGCAGTGATGCAGTGCCGTCATTGATACTGCTGATCCATGCTGTTACACCTGACAGGTAAAAGGAAACTCCAGCGTCACAACCATTGCAAGAGGAGTGAAAATGATGCTAAAAATGATGCATCAATTTCCAGTCAAGAATATTCATATCAAATGGCAGTGATTATTCAAAGATAAATACTGTGTTGGAAAAAAAAAAAAGCTTACATTTTAAATTTTACACAGGTTGTATCTTTAGCAGTTGACACACACGGTACAATTTTTCTACAGTAAATGTAAGTCACCCAGTCATTACTCTAATAACGTTGCACTTTTTTTTTTTGCAGTATCAAAACTAGATGTTCAAGATACATTTTATAACCACTGGTGATAGTGAGATAGCTTTTAAAAACAGCATTGCAGTTGCATACACATATGTGCATGTGGTGAGGAGTGCGCATGAACACAGGTGTTTTCGTTGCACGGCTGTCTCACGGCATTCCAGGTTCTTTCATTGCACTGCACACACAATGATCTACAATGTGCCTCCCTCCCCGATGTGTAACAACAGGTTACACCAATGAAGTGTGCGTCTCTTCTTTGACAGTGGATCAATCGACTCAGCCACTTGGCAGAAATAAACTACACGAGCGTGGTGTAGTAAGCCAGCTCGAACAGGTTTCATTTCAATATTTATAAAACAAGCCACTTAAACGCCAGCGACGCCTGTCTAATCAGCGCAACGCATCGCCTGTAACAGTTTCTTTACAAGTCAAAAGTTGCAGCGAGCAGTTTTTTAAAAAGTGTTTAATAAAGCTCACTTCCTCTTTGCAGAGGTGGCGGAAGTACGTCAGTTACATCAGCACTGAGGGGTTTGCTGCACCGACTCTCCAGTTTCAGTGTAGAGGAGACAGTGAAGAGAGTAGATTTTAATCACCTCTGTCTCTTTAAGAACATTCATCAAACCTTTAGGATTATAAGCAAAGGAGAAAACCTTCCGATTCTACGAGCAGACTGACAACCGCGGACCGATTAAGAGAATGGATTTATAAAACTTCCAGGCCGGGAATAAGCGCTGGTTTCAGGGGGAGGGAGAGAATGGATGGGGTTTATTGCTAATCGGTGGATTTAAATAAATACATAACTTAAAACGGGAATAATATGCAGAAGACTTGGGAGATTCCAGTGTGCGTGTGAGTGTGTTTTTTTTTTTTTTTTTTGGTTGGGTTTGGTTTGAAAATGACTGCAACTTGGAGCGATGAGAAATGATTAACAGCTGAAACTTGCAGATCATGTAAAGAAGTGGACATTGACGGAACATCAATCTTGAATCTATGTGTAACAAACAGAATCCGCACGGATGTTTTCTGTTTTCGTGGGATCTGGATCTGTATTGAAAAACAAGGAGCAGCAATGTGATTATTATTATTTTTTTTTTTTCCGGTCTCCGTAACATGCATGTGTTTTAATTGTGTGTTTTGCCATTGCACAAAGTTGCAAAGCGAGTGATATTTTGTTGCAGTTTGGCACCTGCCCGGTGGAAGAAGGCATAGCTGGTTTTATTTGGGTTTCCAGGAGTATTTGGATCGCTGAAGGTCTGCTTTGGTGGATTATTTGGAATTGTGTTTGTAATATTTTCGGGAGATTCGGATTCAAGGTCATTCTGTGGAATTGTGCTTGTTTGTTTTTTTTTTTCGTGGAATTTGCGAGCGGTTATTTTCTCTTCTTCGAAGGGTAAACCAACCGCAATTTTATCATCATCTTATTTTATAGTAAATAATTTATAAATGGATGGTAAAATGAGGCAGAGCCGGAGATCCAGGTCTCAAAGGGACCAGGTAAGGAGAAGGGAGTCTGCTAGCACGGATGCCCGCAATCAGAGTCCTTCCTCCGGCTCTGACAGGGACGAGAGTCCCGGCAGGGAACATGCTTCACAAAATGGGAAAAAAACTCCAAATGTGTCTGCTTCTGTCCGTGCCCCCCGGCCCCCGAGGAGGAAGAGAAGGGAATCCGGCTCTCAAGAAGAGGTTATTATTGATGGGTTTGCCATATCCAGTTTTATCACGCTGGAGTTCTTGGAGGTAAGGGATTGGAATGAAATTATTATTTTCACTCTAAAAACACGGTGGTTTAAACAGTCGATTTAATAAGCCAGAAAAAAAGTTTTTGTATTGTTTTAGACCTAGTATTGTTGTTAAGACATTTGTATTTAAAAGAATAAATAAATAATAATACGCATGTAAATATATACTGTAGCATATACTGTGTGTGTATTGTGATGTAGTGGTGTAAATATTTATCAAAGCTCATTTTAAACAAAAACATGCAAAATGTGTTGATTGTGAACTTACACATTAGATGACCCAAACTATGTGACCTTTCAGGGGTGACAATACGATTTCTGTTGCATAGCAGTTACACCCATTCCAGGTTTTGATAAGAGTTTGATCAGCCCCAGTGCATATGTAACAAGCTCACCTGTGTCCAATTAAACTCTTAGTTAAACCAGGAGTGGATCAAACTGCTATGCAGTTGGTGGTTTTATTTCAACACCTTTATTTAACTGGCTCTATTTATTTAGTGGGCCTGGCGGTTTGCATTGGGTTAGGGTTAGGGTCAGGGGTCTGTTTAAAGCGAGGTGCATGACTGATGCTGCTTCTGCAGTCAGGTGTAAAAGATGAAGCGGTCCAGCAGTCTTGTCATTCCTTTGTGCTGGGTGACATTTTGTGCGTTTCATTCTGGTGGTTGCCTTCAGATGGACTGGCAACGTTTCTGAGGAGAAAATGTGGTGAAAACATTGTGTTACCTGCCTTGAGAGTGACAAGCGCCAGTTCTTGTTATTTAAGAATGTCATGTGTAGGAAGCGTGACCCTGCACGTGGCGGTTACACCTCCCGAGAAACCTTTGTTTTTATTAGTACCAAAACTCTATCTGTCTATATCTATCGAATTTTAAATTTTATTTCATAAAACATTTAAGCTAGGTTCACGTCCGTCTTCTCCCACCTGGGAAAGGGTGTGCGGTTTCTCTCAGCCCTTCACTTTGTTTGCCTTGGGGGCAGGTCAAAGGGGTGGTTGTTGTTGTTGTTTTCTCCATCTTGTGGTATATCCTTCATTTTATTTCTCAGAGGGGTTCGTCTAATCTTTTGTTAGCAACAGAAATAACAAACTGAATCGTTTCTGAAAGCCTGTCATCAATTTGTCACAAACCCTCTGGTTATGAGATGAACCTGTCAAGCCCTCGGTAATTACTCGAAGATCCCATTAACTATTTCCCCGGCACACTTACAGGAACTTCAATAACAGGACACGATTTTAAAATAGCTGCATTTTTATAACGTTGACATTTTGGCTTGTTTGTCTTGGTGCCTGTTTGTGCATATCCATTTACATATGTATGGAAATAGACACAGTAAACTGTACTTTGTAAGAGAACCTGGGTATCATTTGACTAGAAAATTACTGACAAGGGCCTTTCCAACAAGAATTTATTTCCCCAACACCCCAAAACATTCAGCTTGATACTGTGCATATAGTTACAGTAGCACTCTTCTGTCTAAAATATCTTGACTTCGATATAGAGGTACTGTTGTGTATAAAAAAAAAACCCATCATTTACTTAAGTACAGATCATAAGTGTGCCTTGGCCACAGTAGTAGAAGCCTTTTAATGAAACACCTTTTCAATAGATCTACTAGGAAACATTAAGAGACTTGTTTGAAAGCTATCTGTTCACTAGGAGATCCTTCTTGGAAAGCATAAGCCTGCTTCTGCAGTTCTGCAGTGAATGTAAAAGGGTCCTATTGAATAAAGCACATTTCATAACAGCAGATCGATCAGTACAATTTAAAGGCTGGTGTTAACCAGCCTGTCATCGATTACAATATTAATGCGCTGTTAGTGGAAAGGATAAAAAGACCCTCCATATGTGTGGTTAGTCCCACCCCTTGACCTCTAGCATGAGAATACACTTACATGTGTAAATACATCCTTCTCTTGAGAGAACCAAAGCAGCACAAAGTGTCTTTCACAGTGGGAACACAGTGAATACAGAGAAACTGATTAAGCAGAACTGCATGTTCCCTTAAAGCTTTCGAGTTTTCACTTCTTTTATATCAGCTGATTAATATGGCTGGGAGAATCCCTGCTGCCACTGTAGCCGTTCCTGTTTTCTGGGATCGGCGACGCCTCTTTTTAGGTGCGGATCATTTTTCCGTGTTGGGAATTGTTTGGTGATCTGGGAACGGCCGTGCTGAAATTGGAATATGATGACCAAGAACACCTCCTGGCTCAATGTCAGCCTTGTACAGCAAACCATGATTTGCATACATTGAAATGAGGCTTGTTTATTTAAACGTTTCTCCGCTGAAAGGGATGTGATGGATGAGCTTCACATCCAAGGTTGCCTGCCTGCCTGCCTGCCTGCCTGCGCTCCCAAGGCTGAGAACAGCACTTGAGTGTGTGTGCATTAGCAAGGGCTGCTCTCATGCTCAGACTTTAACAGCCAGTTCTTCAGAGTCACACGGAATGCAATCTGTCTGCTGCAGTGATCACAGTCCCAGCACACGTGGAACGATGCCTGGACGTCCCGCTTTATTCATGTATCTGTCTGCTGCAGTGATCACAGTCCCAGCACACGTGGAACGATGCCTGGACGTCCCGCTTTATTCATGTATCTGTCTGCTGCAGTGATCACAGTCCCAGCACACGTGGAACGATGCCTGGACGTCCCGCTTTATTCATGTATCTGTCTGCTGCAGTGATCACAGTCCCAGCACACGTGGAACGATGCCTGGACGTCCCGCTTTATTCATGTTCTTCTAAAAACATTTCTTTATTAAGCATCAGCATTCCCTTGTACAATTCATCAGGTTCATTGAATAGGATTTCTGTATTCAGTTGTACAGTTCGGCAGGATCATTGAATAGGATTTCTGTATTCAGTTGTACAGTTCGGCAGGTTCATTGAATAGGATTTCTGTATTCAGTTGTACAGTTCGGCAGGTTCATTGAATAGGATTTCTGTATTCAGTTGTACAGTTCGGCAGGTTCATTGAATAGGATTTCTGTATTCAGTTGTACAGTTCGGCAGGTTCATTGAATAGGATTTCTGTATTCAGTTGTACAGTTCGGCAGGTTCATTGAATAGGATTTCTGTATTCAGTTGTACAGTTCGGCAGGTTCATTGAATAGGATTTCTGTATTCAGTTGTACAGTTCGGCAGGTTCATTGAATAGGATTTCTGTATTCAGTTGTACAGTTCGGCAGGTTCATTGAATAGGATTTCTGTATTCAGTTGTACAGTTCGGCAGGTTCATTGAATAGGATTTCTGTATTCAGTTGTACAGTTCGGCAGGTTCATTGAATAGGATTTCTGTATTCAGTTGTACAGTTCGGCAGGTTCATTGAATAGGATTTCTGTATTCAGTTGCACAATTCAGAAGACACTTTGTGTCCATGCCCCCACTTGTTTTCAGAAAAGCAGCCTTCTTTTTCTTTGCACTGCAGATTGAGTTTAAAATATCGTCTATACAGAGAAAACTTGTCTTCTCGGCTAAAAGGAAAGCTACAGTGTAATTGCATATCAATTATATAACTGTGCAACAATACTATTAGCCTTTATTTACATAATCACTCACTAATAGCCCTTGTGTTTAAGAGTTAAAGGAGTATTTTCATTGGTGCATTAGCAATGGTCAGTATGCCTTTTCCTGTATCGTCACAGGTCATTAATCTAAACTTTCAGCAGAAGGCATAGCTACCTACATTACTTTTAATAGTTCTCAAGCAATCCATTGCTTCAGCAGTTAGGTATGGTTGGTAAGGATTTTATTATACCGTGTGTATGTGGGTGAGTCAGTGTGAACAAATCTCTTCTTCAGGGGCAGCAAGTAGAAACAGGAGGTAACTTGCTACCTTGCTTTAGGAAGGAATCTACTCCGTTATCAGTCATCTATTTGGACAGGTGAGACAAAGCAGTTGATGGTCTCAGCAATGAAGAGAACATGATCACTTGAACATGAAGCCTCTCAGGTATCCCACAAGTGCTTGGGAATGGTGTGTCTTTATCTCTGGTCTAAATGTCCTCATTTTAATTCAATTCAGCACCAACAAACCCAACACTCAAGATTTCTTTGCTTGCAAGTCTTGTGATTTGAATAATAAATATATCATCTGTAAAACATGAACTGTTTGCTGGCAAGGTATAGACTAATTGTGTCTTTGGTAAAAAAAATCTGCAAAATATTCATGTTGCAAAACTTGAATAACTACTCAGTTCAGTTGCAAAACTTATATACAGTATATGTACAGTATATATTTATATACAGTATATGTACAATTTACATGCATAAACATTTGTTTCTTTAAATATGTACATAGTGAGACCTCTGCAAAATGAAGTTGCTGCAGATATTTCCTGTTTTAACTCCTATATATGTTAACACACAAAATGCAACACATGGTGTCGTACACAGAGACCCCGGTCCAGACGATTCTCTTGTTCAACATGCAGGGAGGGCAAACGGTGCGCTGCCGGCTCAGATAACCTGCTCACACTCCATCTATCAGCCGTACAGAACACAGATGTGCTTCTTAACCCAGGTTACGGTTGCTGTTCTTACACAGATACCCCGACAGGGGCACAGGGTGTGCAGCACGCAGTCAGTAATTGCAAGCAAAACACCAACAACAGTTCCATTTTTGTAATGGAGGAGTGCAAGCTGCTTATTCAGGTTTCCTGCACTTAGTCACGCTTTGGGTTCTCATTAACTTGCTGTTTTAAGATTCGCTGGGCTGCTTACCAGCCTCACCCAGAGCCACCTCTATTATCCTGACTGCTCACTTCTCATCAGGCCTGATTGCTGTGTAATGCACAGCTTAGCCCAGAGGTGCTCAGAAGTTTGCTTTGGCAGCAGAATGCATCAACAAAGTACGCGGCTTCACGCTTTCACAGCACGTCAAGTACTGGCCCCAATTCACAGCACTTAAAGGACTGCTAAGGAATGTGTTTTTTTAAAAAAAAAATGTTTTTAATCATTCTGTGTGGTTAGGCAGTGCTTTAAAAAATGATGATTAACTAAAAAAAAATAAAGAAACTCAGTTGGAAAGGGTTTAATTTACACCAAACAATTGAACTAATCAAAAAAGAGCTTTTAAAAATACAGTCAACAACATAGTCTTTAAAATCTTGTGAGGAAGACACACTGATTCTGCACTGAACTGAGATGGGGAGGGGTGATATGTTTCTGTTCCAGCGTAGCGTAATGAATGATTCCAGGATGTTATCAAATTCTGTGCTTCTGGGGGAGTTTATATGAAGGATGGTCGGGTGTGAGGTTGAATGGTACTTCATACAATACTGGCTGTACAGCTTACATTCTTTCTTATGAGGCTTGTATTTCATTGATTGCAGTTCATGGTAGGAAAGCTAATGGGGAATGGAAGGACAAAAACAAATGTGTGGATAAATTAAACTTGAAAAGAAATGGATTCTGGCAGAGGAAGCTGGGCTACGTGTGAGGCATGTACTTGCAATGAAATCATTAAGTCATGATGCACAAGAGATGAGGTAAATCCCTGTTTCTGAACGCGGATCAAATATTTGCATAGTGCAATAACCAGTGGGGTTTTTACTATTAAAATTGTACAATGACAAGCAGTTCAATTTGAGGTTTATTTTCAATGTAATTCGTACTGTGTTGCATTGTTACTTCACGCAGAAGATGATTGGCATACCAATTGTCGGCATGCATTTCTTGGTAAGATAAACGTTCAAATGAATCCTGACCACCAGAGGGAATAGGCTGTTATTTAAAGAGATACTTATAAAGTGATTGTCAAGGGTCAGAAAATACGACGGTGGTTGATTTATTTATCACTTGCTGTCAACAGCGTGCATTTGGGGCTCGTGCTGTAATGTGTTTTTAGAACGCAGTAGGGTCCTGGTCTTTTGTGTAATTCTGGAATGTAAATAAGTTGGTAAAAAAGGTAGACTAAGCATGACTGAAACTATGCAGGAGAGAAATGGCAGAGATCAGCAGATTGTGACTTCCTGCTCTTTTAGCAATGTAAGTGACAGAGTGCCTTGTGTCTCAGGATCCAGTAACATGACGTTGACAATGTCACACATCTACTGTGCGTGCCTATTGAGGGAGAGCATAATCTTACACACAATCCCTTGGCTTCTCAAAGCTCAGAGCTCCTGCAGTCCCCAGGCTCCTCCAGGCAGGTGTAAAGACAATGTCACACATCTTCTGTGCGTGCCTATTGAGGGAGAGCATAATCTTACACACAATCCCTTGGCTTCTCAAAGCTCAGAGCTCCTGCAGTCCTCAGGCTCCTCCAGGCAGGTGTAAATGATGCAGACGAAGGGAAGCTGCAGGAGGGAAATGAAAGAGAGGTTGGATTATAACTTTAACTGACCCAACGCAGTCAGCAAATAGCCATTGTTTCTGTCATTTTGTCACTGGCTTCCTCAGTGTCGCAATGTAAATGATAGCAGCAACTGATCTTTAGTACCATGTCTCTCCGAATGCAGGGAAGGGAACTAGAGGGGTAGTGTGACCATATTCATTTACCTACAGTCGATTAGAAACGATCGAATTATTATTATACTGAGTCTGTTTAGGTTGGTTTTCACCAAGTCATCCTGTTGGCCCGTGTGGTGGGAATTCTGGTAGTCTCAGCCCATCAGCACAGCACATTTACTGCAGCATGTAGGACCATTGCTGAGCACGTAGTGGCTGCATTTTGTAATCCACTGTACCTGCTCTGTAAAGTGCTTTTTATTAGTTAAGTGCTTGGGAAGCTCTATAGCCCACATGTAATGGTTTATCAGAATTATGACACAAACATGACAAGAATAATAATAATAATAATAGAGAATAATAAAGTAAGTGCATGTACAAAGCCGTCCCCTCAGCAGCAGGAACCTCCTCTCCCACAAGCAGTAGGGGTTTCCTGCAAAGTGTGTTTATTTTTATTTTTTTGTTCTGCCCTGGTCTGTGGTTTTTCTGATAATGCTGCACTTTGCTCTCAGCAGCCTGGCTGACTCACATATTCTGCAGAAATTAAAGAGTTCCTAGAACACATATTGCTCTTAAGAAATTGTAGGAAGTATTCCTGCTTATGCTTGGCAATGACAAAAGACTGACTGTTGCTTATTTTAGCCACGTATTGTGCTTTGGTTCTGGGGAATTTCAGCCTTTTGTCTTTTTGTTAGGTAGGCTGAAATGTTCCTTTCTGTGGTGGGTGCAAGTACAAAACATGTGCACCCTGAACAGGTCAATTCAAAACTGCAGAGCTGTTTTGAGGAGGGAGGGGAAGGGAAGGGGGGGGTGTTCCCAGGGGTTGGTATGATTACTGGTGGAAAGTGTTGTTTTCTCATAAGAAAGCAGAAGGTAACCTTGTCTTTATGCAGTCAAGCTGTTTCCAAGCAGCAGCTGAATAGTGAAGATGTTCGGCTCATGATAGTCTTCACAGTGGGCAATGCCTGTCCACTTTCATGTTTTCTACCTTCCTTCAGAGAAGCAGCTCGTGATTTCTGAGCACATTTCTTGGTATTGTGCAGCTGAAACGTTCTCGCCTTTCATTGTTTTTGCTCTGCTTGATCCCCAAGGAAATAGACTCCAGTCACCCCTGACTTGCTCTGAAGGCTTGTTAGTCCACTTCCCTGCCATGGAAGATGAAAAGGAGACAATTCCACTTTCTGCTGCGACCAGGGAAGACCTCATTAGTTAGTAAAGGCAGCTTCATTTAAAGGCTTCCTAGAAGCATCCATCAAATCTTCTCTAAATCGGTAGAACCTCTTTTTCACATGATCAGTCCTACTTTTCTGAAAACGTTGGGGGGCGTTGGATTTTTGAACATGCAGCACATGCAGACTTTTTCTATGTTTCAGTAAAATTAGGGCTGTACGTTGCTGTCTTTAATGTGGACTCCACTGTTGCAGTGAGTTAAACCATGACATTAATCTAAATTAGTGCTTACTAAACTAAAGAATGTGGGTACGTGTCATGTCTGTGGATCATGCGGTATTCAGTGAAATTACATTTGATGTGTATGTACTTTTAAGCTTACTTCTAAGCAGTAGTTTGGAAAGTAAACTTGTGTTCTGTAATTGCACAGCTGATTGGACCAGCTAATAATAATAATAATAATAATTTGTATTTCCTTTGCTTGTGTATTAATACACCAAGCCCACTTTCTGCCCTAATCGAAGTGGCTGCTGGCACCCGATTGCCGAGCAGTGATTTCTTTAACTGGGAATGTTATGCTCAGTTTAAAAAGGTATCCTGTAATTTCATCATGCATTATTTAGAAGCTAAGCCATTCCTCCAAGCAAAAGGTCGGAGCCTCCAAGACAATCTGTCTCTCAAACGGCCTCCCTCTGCTTGTGATACTGTAGGTACCAGCATGGGGTTTTGTCGGTAAAGTGTTGATCCAAAAAGCACATGAAGTACATTGATAACGTCCAGCAAGCCAGCAAACATGCTTGCGAGGTCGGGTACCTAAGGGAGTGTTTCTGGAAGCTGTGGTTCTGTTGAACAGCGCATTGTATCGTCTCCCTGATAACATGAGAGAGTGTATCTGTATAGTACCTCGATCTGGCACCCGGAGTCTGCCGCTAGATCCAGCACCCTGCTTCATCTCCGCTTGATGTTCACTACGTCACGGGAGGATGAGCTAGCGGCACCTTCACTGGAGCTCCTCAGGGCTTTCTAGAGGACATGAAACCACCTGACTGATTTGCTTCTTGGTTTGGTAACCAGATATGAGCCAGGGATTCCTGCCAGAGAGAGCGAGAGAGAGAGAGAGTGAGCTAATGCATGTTTGGGCTCTGATGGCAGAATGGAGTTCATTGTTCATGGGAGAATGCACAATGGGTTTTCTGTGTTATGCTTCAGCCTAAAAGTTAAGAGATGTTTGGGAGGGAGTGGGAGGGGAGTAAGCTATACGTTTGAGTGTCAGAATGGCCTGTGACGTTTTGAAATTTGCACCATGTGGGTTCATTTCATTGTTTTCAGGTTGTCAATAATAATAATAATAATAATAATAATAATAATAATAATAATAATAATAATAATAATAATAATAATAATAATAACAATAAAAGAACGCTTTTTCCAATACAGATGCTGTCGCCTGTGTTCCACCAGTGGCTGTGACCCTAAAATTCAATTCAAAATGATTCCGAAGTTTAATTTAAAATATATGTTTTTTGCTTTGCACTTGTAACATGGTAGGCCAATAAATGCATAGCTGCTGCAATTTCTGTCTCCACAACCCCCCCCCCATGACAACAGTGCCTGCTTTGAAATTGAGAGCGCTGCTTGAGTCTGATTGCTCCCACCAGGGCAACAGACGAGCAGCAAACTGGGTTAATGAGCTGGCAATCCTGCTGCCCTCCAATTGCAGGGCCTGGTTAGGCAGCAGTATCAGTTGTTGAAAGGAGCTGAATCTCAGGAACACTGTTCCAGGGGAGACGAGCTAGGCAGTCATTTCAGACAGGGGATTGACTCCGGCAGGTACGCGCTCTCTCTGAGCGTTTGTTTGTTTTTCTGAGTAACTCTACCAAATAAGTGAAGCTGGCAAAGCCTGCAAACATGACTGGAAGAATTAGTGTTAAAACAGCTTGTACCGATCTGTGCTGGAAACATAAAGCAGGGGCTGGGAATCTTAATGCACACAATGGGTCCGGCTGCTGGAAAACGTGGAAGTCTGACGTGTTAGTCGTCACTGTTCTGACAGGTAGACCAGGTTTCAAAACAACAGAAGAGCCCTTTCTCAGTTTGACAAGTGTGGGTTTCTGCTCTGAAGAGACACAGATACAGCATGTCAAGTAGAATCATTGTTTGTTTTCTTCACCCTTGTGAGTCAGGTATTCCAAGGAGTTGGAGGACTTCACTGGTAAACTAACTGGTTTCTGTGGTACACCTGACTAAACAGTTTCAAACATGGAGTTGGAACCTTCCACGTATTACCAGTAATGGGCTCTATTCTCACATCTTCCACTCCTGAGTTATTATAATAATGTTTCTTCAAAGTCTGTTTTTATGATGAAAATCAAGTTTGATATTCCTGAAACTCTTCTGGACAATGGATGGTTTCATTAACAACAGTAATGAATAGTTTCATAAATATCAAACATCATTTTATACATAATAAGAGACTTAAAAACAAAACAAACAAACAAAAAAACATGATTAAAACAACTTCTGAGTTAAAGCTTTGTAAATGGATCCCAATGGTTCAAATCTTCCAACCACTTGACTAGTTTTCTTAAAATTGACTTAATTGATACTGTAGTTTACCTTTTGCATGTTATAACAAGCATGTTCATTGCTACAGATTATTTCATTCTGTATCAAATCAAATCAAACTGTTTTCAATAGATATGTTACAAAAAGTCACACTTCATAACACACGTTTAAAAAAAAAAAAAAAAAAAAAAAAAAAAACTTTTGAAAGGAATTACTAGCAAGATGTTGAGTTGCATTAAGTTTTCTTTAGCACCAGGAACACAAACATACATCAGACCCTGGTGTATAAATTATATAGGAGTGTGTGTGATGCTTGTGGTGTTGGCATTTAGATATGTTATTGCTTTTCCTGGCAGTGCAATGACATTGAAAAGCTGGCAAGCACAAGGAAAGCTGTTCAGTTGATGCAAAGCAAGTTAAACACTGTGCTGGAGTGAGACGTCCACACAGCAAGCAGGGTTAGTGAGAGAGTCAGTGTTGGGTTACAGCTCGGAGCTTTGGTACCAGCCTGTTAGTGAACTCTTTCTGCAGGCCGGCATCAGCATAGCTATCCTGCCTAGGATTACTTTCCTGCTGGGTAGCACTATGAACAGAATGCAAGGGTATAACCTCCCGATAGCAAACCCTACTGCAACAGACTCCTGTTTCAGGTTTCTCTGGTGTAGTTAGCAACAGTATACCGTTACTGTGGACCCTAAGAGGTTTGTAGTATGGATCAACAGTTATTGTATGCTATGGTGTAGCGCTGAATGGAACATGATTGAATATTATTATTATTATTATTATTATTATTATTATTATTATTATTTATTTCTTAGCAGACGCCCTTATCCAGGGCGACTTACAATCGCAATATTCTTTAATGAATGCTCTTTCATTTTGAGTGAGCTGGTACACCTGCAAATTACCTGGTAAATAAGTGCTGTTCTGTACAGTAGACTGGGTGTTACTTTCTTCAGACCTCGTTCATGTTTTAGTTTTCCTTATAAATACTGTAGAGTCTGTGATTTATAGATCTACGTAAGCGAATATGAACATGGTCACACTTGGCTCCCCGACTGTGCTTCCCTGTAAAAAAAAAAAAAAAAAAGTTCTATTCAACATCGCCTTCACAATAAACCCTTCCATTTCTAATACAGTTATTTATCTGGGACTGAAACTAAGCTGCAGGAGCTGAGCCGACTGATTTAAATTTAGTATTTTTTTTTTCTCATTCTGGTAGGACTATTTTTTTTGTCCTTGTTTTAGCCAGTGCCCCTTCAGAACTGGAAACGAGATAAAACTAGCAAATCCTCACAATGCAGGCATCATCATTTCCAAGGAAAGCAGAACATTTGTTGTGCAAACGACTGTACTTCAGAGGAATAGCCCTCTGTACACATGGGGACAACACGAAGAATATGGTACTGTCTCGTGCATCGTGTGGTAATTAAACTGCATGTGTCTCTTTTACCCAACTCATCTGCAGTCATTCAGGTGGAAAATAAATAGATGTTTTTGTGCAGATTGTTTTTCCAAGACCTCTGGAGGTGGCGGCGCTGCCAGGTTTTATAGTTTTCTCACACGACTGCAATAGCATGAAATTCTGCTACTGAATCGTTACCAAACAAGCCATGCTGTTTGTCTTCACTTTGCTGAAACAGAACAGACATTTCAATACTTCAGATGATGTGACTGTCTCTTTCGTTGGGTGTTGCGTAAACAGGTGACTGGTATTGGGTTGGGGAGTCATGTGACTCGGGTAGAGAACATTAAATTGGTGATAAACAGTGTTTCAAGATCTATTTATTTCCCTTGTATTAGTATATCTGGTCCCTCTAGTAATGTGATAAAAAAACACAAGCAAAGGAACCAAATGATTTACAATAAAATAATGTTGATAGTTCTAATAAGAGATGGGAACATGGATTTTAAAAACCCACTCTGAAAGGCACTCCTCATATTTCTTTTCATCATCTTTGAGAGTTAGCAGTGTTGAAAGTGCATTCCAGTGTAGGTATTCAATCTGTGTGTTTTTTTCACATGAAGTATTCTGGCTAGGGGCACTACTTTTCTCTAAGACTAGCCCTGGAGTGTGCAGTAGTTACTGGCACTGGTCCCATAGCTTGCTGTGTAGCATTTTCCAACAAGGTTCAGCTTGCGTGTGCTCTATGCCTTCACATTCTAAAAGGTCTCATGCTTTTTACTTCAGGGTGCTCAAGTGTTTTAATTCCCAACGTCTGTCTAAAACGCTTGCTTTGAATATGTTTGGTCTTTCTGAACCACTAGTCCAATTGTGTTGAAATGTGCTTGGGTCATTTTGTTCAGTCAGTTTATTGATAGTATCACAATGTTAACTTGTTTCATAACTTGTCAGATTCAGACTGGGTTGATTTGCGTGTCCACTGAGTTCCTAGCCATCCTAATTTGCTGTGCCTGTACTGTGCTTCAAATGCTGGGGACCTGTTTTGACAGGCAAATAAAGCACGCCTGTCTCTGTATAACAGTCATACACAGTTAAAATCAATCAATCTCTCTTTTAATTGTTTAGCGTTAATGGAATCCTAATGTGTTTTATTTAATGATGCACAATTGAAAACTATCAGTAACTTGAAACAAAGCACAACCTTGCATGACCTTGACGATGTTTGTAATATCGTCATTCTGTATCTTGTCAACCTGATTGCTAAGAAAAACAGCTGAATATGAGTTTATTTAAGATTTGTATTTGAATTCACGCTGTATATTACATAATGCCTATGGTTTTCAAAGCCATGCAAATAAAAAGCTTCTCCAATAACTTGTGTCAACATGGACTAATCGGGTTGTGTATCTTGCATTCGAGAACGTTGTACCCAACTTTATTCACCAAGCCGCATTCTCTTCATTGGCTGCCCCTTCTTGACTGAGGTAGACTCTCTCTCTCTCTCTCTCTCTCTCTCTCTCTCTCTCTCTCTCTCTCTCTCTCTCTCTCTCTCTCTCTCTCTCTCTCTCTCTCTCTCCCCCCCTCCCTTTCCCTCTCCTGTTTATCCACACACCCATAAATGAGTTACACTGCAGTTTGCTTGGTCAGCATTCTCCCCCGGGGCTCTGGAACGAACAGAAACTTGTTGTTGGTAAGAGACAGGCTTAGCTACGGAGCAAAACAAACCACGAGGAAGCTGGGGAGGAGCTGCCAGCGGTTATGAGGCAGTGCAAAAACAAATAAACAGAGCTGGAGAGGCAGCAATAGAGCCGCGTCGTGTACAGTGTGGTTTTGAAGCACAAGAGAGTCCTGTATCAGCCTGATTGTACCACTTCTATTTCTACAGTAGATGCAATTTACAGATAACATTTGCAATTGTATTCAACTTATTCACATCCCACGCAAGAGAATGAGATTGGCTGGTGGGGAATGATCCTGGGGGGCCTGACATTTCACAGCTGAGTTTTTAGCATACATCTGAAGGAAAATACATCACTTCTTCCTTCTGAGTGAATTCGGATGAAACAGCGTGACCTGTTGAACCAGTGGTGTGGTAGGGAATGACCTGGATACTCCTCCACAAACACCGGCGTGGTACACAATGCCACCTACACTAGCCAGCAGATCATCTTCCTGCTAGCATCCGCCCTCATATGCAATGGACTCTGCCCAGCTTGAAAAGGATTGTGAATTATTGAAAGGTTTCAATGTGATTGCTGCCAGGGTACAGTAACTACGAGTATGCCTCATCTTCGCAGTATCTTCAATAAAACAAGGTGATCACATCTCAAATACCAGCTCCCTGCTTAGCATTAGACCCTCAGCCCTTCATCACTGGCCTGATTCAGATTTAAATTTGATGAGATGGCTGTGTAGGAATGATATGTATCTCAAAATGGGCATTTACAATGATGCAATAAAATGAGTTCACTTACCTGTGGGATATAATGACACATTCAAATGGGTTATGTTTGCCGGCAGTCTGACATTGTGTTCTGTTTTTCTAGCTGCTTGGAACATATAGCTCTTTGTGCAGAAGATCTCATACTTGCATGCATATGTATAATAAAAACACACACACAACACCACTTCAGTGTTCCACATGCATGCAGTGACAAATATCCTGCACATCCTGACTTCTATAGCTGTGCGTTCACAAGTGTGGGTTTCCATGTGAGTAAAGCATAGACATGAACACTACAACTCAATGCCATCTGTTTCTATCCAAGCCCTTTTATTTAAAGCAGTAAACTGCCTTGTAGGCATGTTTGTAGAAGGACAGTTTGCATCAGGTGGACCAGAAGTGTTTTTTTAAGCCCGGCAATCCTCACAGACCTACCATATTCCACAGTGTGTCTATACCTCGGCAATACGAAGAGTAAGAGCCAGGTTTGGATAACAAAGAGCTTCTGCAGATCTGACCTGGAAACCTTCAAATCTTAGCGAGCCAATTAGCTGGATTAAGTGATGAAACGCTGCACAGCCTTGTATTTGTGCTGCAGAATATCCTTATAACAGAAACTGAACCCCAGCTAATCGCTGAGAACTTGCATTACTGCATGGTATAAACTGAGATCTAAACATCATAAACAAAGCCCAGGGAAAGCTGAAAGTTACATACAATGACATGTGAAGCTACTGTACTTGCTCTTTAAAATAGCCAAAATAATAAACGTACTTGAGTCCGCTATGTGCAATTGTTTTATCCCCTGGGATAGTCATGTTTATCAACAAGCATTAAGGGTGTTAACCAAACATCTGAAAAGTGCATTTCAAGTTCACCCCTGCCTGTGTCGTGCACAGAATAACTTGCCAGCAACATTCAAAGAATGAACCCTTGCCCTCCCACGCTGTGGAGTGATATTAGATTCCATTACACACCACTGAGTAGAACCACATGTCTAGCTGGAAGAAGCCTGCCTCTCACAATTTCATGTGTTTAAGTGATCACCCTGCGAACACTCGCCCATTGTCTGAAAACATTTCATGTGTTTAAGTGATCACCCTGCGAACACTCGCCCATTGTCTGAAAACATTTCATGTGTTTAAGTGATCACCCTGAGAACACTCGCCCATTGTCTGAAAACATTTCATGTGTTTAAGTGATCACCCTGCTAGCTAATGCTTGCAATTCTACTGTTTTGCATTGCACTCCCGGGGGTAGACTTTGTATTGTTCTCTTCAGGAAAAATATAATTTTCAGCGTCTAGTCTGGGACCCTATTGGAACTGTCATGCAAATGCATTTTGCACCATATCTGATGAGCCAAAGCTACTCTATAAATCTGCATCTTTCAACGGTACCGCAGTTATATGAAGTTGTGTCTCTCAGATTAATCTCCCCCTCATAGGATTCCCAGTTGATCTTTTAGAATATACAGCCTCTCACTGCGGCTGTGGGTTCTCTAAATGTCTGCAGATTGCTCCATTTATTTGCTCAGATACACGGCTGTTATGGCTACAGTACATATAGAGTGCAGAATTAGCATGTACATTACTGGTAGATACCAGCTATGAACATAATGTTTCTGACTCCTCAGAGGTGTGCCAGTATTGGAGTAAAAAAGATGAATGTTGCCTCTGCAAAGTATAGCGTTTGGAAACATCAGACATTTGCCTTTGACGAGGTATAAAAGCACTGTGGTGAATAGCCTGTCAACAATGCCCTTCTTGAGAAAGTGACCCAAGATGTGGGACAGGTTTTATGTTTAAAAAGAGAGCAGGATTCATGAACTGTAACAAGTGAGTTAGTCATAGAAATGACATGGCACTCTCCAGCTTCCAACCTGACTGAGTGACAGCTGAAATGAATGGATCAAGAAGGGTCAAACTTTAACTGCAAATATGCTTTACTTCTGAAACTGTTTCCATGCAAACCTTGTGCATCTGACAAGGTGTTGCGATTGCACTTTTCGTGACATTGCTTGTTAAAATGCCCGGTGTTTCAGAGAAGGGCAGAGTTATATTGTTATAATGGGTAACGTGGAGTCATAGAACTGTAAGCGTGGCTGGTAAGAGGAGGTGCTGACACATGCTAAACCAGGCTGATCACACCATTGTTTTTAGCTGCAGCAAGGTTTTAAATAAGTATATTGGCACTGCATGCAATATGTCCCAGGTTCAAATACAAACTGCAACAAAGGGAGAAAAGTGATGGATCAGGGAGTGTGTGCTAAACAGAGGTAAACAGAGGCTGTTAAACATGCAGATCTGTCACTGTACCCTTTAAGAGCACTGCTGCTGAACAGCATGGGCTGGAAACACTCGGGAGTTTCCATGTGGCAATCACAATGAAGAGGAAGTAACCCAAGGGCACAGGAGATTGTAAAGAGCAGAGGAATGCAGGCCATAATAAGAGCTGGTAAAGGATAGGAATGTGGAACTATGTAGACTTTGTCTTCTGGGAAATGTGCATGTTAGACATTCAGTTTAGCATCGATGAGGATCACCTGAGAACACAACTGCTGTGCTATGTCATGCCTCAAAGAAGTGAAGTGCTGGCTTTTAAATCCATTTTCTTACCTCTTATTAGCTTTATTAACGTGTTTACAGCCTGTGCTGAGAATCTTTTTGTTTGCTTGTTTAAAAAAAAAAAAAAAATAGGAAAGCTACCCCCTGACAAATCCTACTCCTTCAGGAAGAAAATAAATGGGTTGCAAATCAAATTGCGCCGGTTCATTCACTGTCTCCTTCGGATCCTTCTGCTAGGAGAAGAGAGGCAGGAGCAATTCCCTCAGCCTGCCCGTGCCTGGCAAATCAGCGTGAAATCAACTGCCACTAATCTTCCCACCGCTTCCCGAACCTCCAAGACCAAGCTCCCACTACTGTGCTAATTTCATCCTCCCCTGTGCTGAAACGGGTTCAATCAAATAAGCAATTGAGTTGCCGTCATATGCATTGAGATTTAAGGTGGAGTCGGTACACTTGCAGTGTTCCTGCATTGCCATGTGACAGCAGAGATCAGCGCACAAGCTTGTGTGTGGGGTTGTTGTTAGCTGTGTAATTCTATAGCATAGCAAAGCTAATGCCTCGGATCTGGAGATGGATGTCTTTCTATTGGGTTACCAGCTGAAGCGCTCACAGAGTCATGCCGCACCAAATTTATTTAGTCCCAGACCGTATATCAGCTGGGAAGAGAAGCGTCGAACATCACTTTCAATTTCGGTGACTGATGCATGTGTCTTAAATCTTCTTTAATGTCAGGGGTGACATTTCTGACTTCATTGCCTTTTCATTGTTGCTTGATGCCCAGTCAGGAATAAATCTAAACTCAATATTAAGTGTTACCTTTGAGGAGCTGTAATTCGAGGCGTCGGGGCTTGACCGCTCTTGTTTTGAGTATTGTGGTGCATTGCTGAACAGGAAAGGCTTGTCCAAATCGGATTTCTTTATGACACAGTATAGCGTGACCTGACTCTCCTTGTTTCTTCTCATTCATTCTCTTTCTCTTTCCTTTCATCATTCCCCTCATCCTCTCTTCCTCTACTGTATATCTGTACTTCTCGTTCTTTCACTTTCTCCCCTCCTCCTACCGAAGGATTGTCTCTGCATCATTAAACAGCTTCATATTCTTCCCTTTTGTTCCAAAGCACTTTTATCTTGTACAGTTACAAAAGTTATTGTCAAATCCATCTGACAGCCCTGCTTTTATCCTAATGGCTGATGAACACAGAAAACCTGTGAATTTCTTCTCTTGTAACAGGAAGATAAAAGGGAGATATTTGCTCTGTATGTCGGTTTTATTTTCAGAAATAAGGATCTTCGGGTATCCGTACAATGGGAAAGCTTTAGCATGATTAACTCTGAAAGTAACCCAAAGACCCAGGTATATCAATGAGTATTTAACAATGATCGTTTTTCTATTTTATTATTGTTATATGAGCAAACGTGTGGGTGTTGTAGCTTTATCTGGAACTTACAAGAAACACACATTTATATATATTTGCTACATATATGTTTTTATATGAATATATTTTCATGCACATTCCGAATAGGAGACATTCCTTCAGACAGTGGAAGGTACCAGCTAATGCAGAATTTGAAGTACCCGAATTCCACCACAGTGTCTGTAAGGTCTAGTACTGTGGATCCTCACTGGAAAACTGGACACAAGTGCAGACAGTCTTCAACGTCTGCAACAGACAGCATTAGCAAACACGCTTCAGAAAACTGTGCAAATGTGCAGCCGAACAGCTGAAGAAATAAGGAGAAGCTCTTCCTTTTCTGCCTTCAATGCTGGTTTCAGGCAGCTCTGAAGAGCTGTCTTATGTTACGATCTCACGCTTTAGTGGTAAACCACATTTTCACAGTTAATCTTGGGGCTTTAAGTGTGTTTCTGAAGTGCCAGGACTGCTGGTGTTTAAGTCAATGCAAAACGGCATGTCACAGAAAAGGGGGGACGTTAAATATGTACCCATGGGGTTGCTTTGGTTGTTGGTTGGGAAGGCATCGGTCCCGTAAGCAGTGGAGACCGGGTTGCTCACCACACAAGCCGTGCTCCAGAGGGCCATTAGTATGCAAATAGCACCACATCTGACATTTCACAGAGCGTTCCTCTCATAATTAAGAGGCAATGTGCTCTAGTTATTTGAGCTACATGCTTACTAATTGTGCACACCCTAGCTCTTCTGGTGTTGCTTTTTTCCACCCAACCTTAAAACTATGAACTGAATATGCAGAACTTTTTAACACAGTGCTGGGTTTTTTTAATTGCTTAAGTCCTAGATTGTTCTCAATTGCAGAATCCAGCTATTTAGCGTGGGCCTCGTGGGCCACGATTTCCATCTTTGTAAAATAAATCTGCTGAGCGATGGTCACGTTGAGCTGGTGTCTGTATCCCCTACAAAAAAAAACGAAATGCCACACCTGGCCTTGGTTGCTGAATCTCTAGCTCTACTGAATGCAGAAGCCTATTGCAAAGTATACATACGTGTTGCAACAGCATTGTTGTGTCTGAGGCCTCATCAAAGAATCTTTTCATAAGCACTGACCAGAAATCACTCACACTTTCAAACCTCAGAACTCCATCTGCCAATATGGTGTTTTTTTTTTTCCCCCTGTATTGAGTCATCTTAATTTACAGTCTAGATTCATTTTAAACCATAACAATTCTGATGTAGTGACAGAACAGATTAGTATATCATTTTTAGTCCCAGCAGATGTGTAAAAGGGGGCCGTCCAAAGACGTGTTAAGTACACAACATGAGAACTGAAATATATTGATAATACTTTAGTTTAAGGATCTTTTATAAACTATCAATAATGCAGCTATAAAGGTTCATATACACGATCATACAGGTATTAATAATAACAGGCTACAGCATATCAGTAAAGTGTTGAAATAACATGAGATATATGAGATATATTAAAAACTTGATCATTACTTTCTAACATGACACAAAAGTGTTGTGTCATTAAAATACAACGTTTGCAATAAACACTTATCCTGTGTTAATAATGACCCTAACCTATCCCAGCATCTAATGGATACACTCAAGTGTGAAGCAGATATGATCAAACAAGAATAGTCAGAAGCAAGTTACTGTGAAAATGAATGGCTTAGCCTGTTCAATGACACTGTATAATGAACAGCCTGAAGTGTGTTTACATATGAGCTCGGCGTCTGCGATAACTTTGATTAAGTGATCTAATATGTTGCTTTGATTAATCTTTGTAGCTGTTATCATGATATCAGTATAGTTAGTGTGTGTAAATAATGAAGTTCATAGGGTGAGTGAAGGATTCAAGACTGTGTAAAGCTTGAGGCTCATTATCTCAAACACGATATGGGGAGGAAGTGGTAAGCTTACAACAACACAAGCAAAAAAATACACGTTCCTACCCAAATCCCTTTGTGGCCGTAATAATCTTGATAGGCAGAGTACTGCACATATTTAAATAGCTAACAAAATGATTTAAGTTTTTAAAGATAATCATTGTATGAAAGCAAAGACTAAATAAGTATATTGGTCACTGAAGCAACAGTTGTATTCTGTTGTGGTAGAGCTTTTCTACGTTGAAATAAATTCCTAATTGCTTGAATAGGATGAGAGCCCATTAAGATCTTCATCTCATTTTCAAGGGAGCCGTAGAAGACAGCAGTCGGACACAATCAAACCTTTTGGGCTCCTTCAGCAGCATGTGTGCATTTGAAAACAACCAGTTGACAGCTGTGCTGCATTTTTATTCCACAGAATGTCTTCATTGTAGATATTTTTAAGCTTGTAATTAGTCCTTCAGTTTTACTGTGAAGAAGATGTAGCAATTATCAGCCTAGTTTTTTGTTTAATAGGCGAAGGAGAGCATGCTGTGTTGATGTACTGTATGCATCTTATGGTGAAAGCAGGTTATATACATTGAAAGGAATGAAGTGGACAGTCCAGTGTTACTAGAAGACAGCAGCAGTGTATGACTGTTTCTTATTAACAATGCCAGCCACTGGTGTCCTTTCCATTTAACAGATCAAATGTCTGCTTTGGTTCAAGTAAATCCTTTCGATCTAAGCAATCAAGGTCAGGGATTCAAATGAAAGCATTTATAAATATGTTTCTGCATGTGTTGTTGATAATGGTTTATTAAGCATTCTTCCTCATGTTCGATGTCAGTGAGATGGTAGAGGTGAGCGTTCAGACACAGTATCCTAGGTATACCTCAGGACATGCAGAACACATGGTCCATCATCATCTTCATGTTCGATGTCAGTGAGATGGTAGAGGTGAGCGTTCAGACACAGTATCCTAGGTATACCTCAGGACATGCAGAACTCCACATGGTCCATCATCTTCTTCATGTTCGATGTCAGTGAGATGGTAGAGGTGAGCATTCAGACACCGTATCCTAGGTATACCTCAGGACATGCAGAACTCCACATGGTCCATCTTCTTCTTCATGTTCGATGTCAGTGAGATGGTAGAGGTGAGCATTCAGACACCGTATCCTAGGTATACCTCAGGACATGCAGAACTCCACATGGTCCATTCCACCCAGGACAATCTAGTTCAGTAAGGAAATGATTGCATTCAGCTTAGCAGTGAAAATGACTAGACATCTGACAGACAGTCTGTGATTACCTTGAAAAGCAGAGGTAGTAGTTTCTTGTAAAAGCTGCCAGGAGTTTGTTGCACTGTGTGTTTATCTTATGTCTGATAGTGCTCGATCTTACTGGCTGAAAGAATAGCTGGAAATAAATCTCACTTATTGATGAGCAGATACTAAAACAAAAGAAAGAGCGTGGAAACCAAAATCAAAACCCAGCGACCCCCTTTACTTAAGCACAGAGTGTTGTTGGGCGATGTTCAGAAGACTTTGGAAGGAGATAGAGAGATGTGGGGGGGTCTCAGACTAGCATTCAGCTGGCATTCATGCTCACTTATTGATTTAGCAGCTGTCTACAGTGCATAGCATACAGCTGGAGGACAGTGTATCGACTGCTGCTAAAAACACATGTTTTATAGGAGCTATTGAAATATTTAGTATTTTATTTATAACAGAACATAAATAATTCATTTCCTTGATCCCTGTTGTTACGGGACAGGCAGAGGTACCGTCTCATGGCAGTAATGAGCCACTTTTTTTTTTTTTTTTAATCAATACCATGAAGATCAAACCCTTTTTTTTTTAGTTAGAAAGAAAACAAGAATTCCAGATGTTCCGAATCTGTAAAACTGCAGTCCTTTTTGAATTGATATTGTGTACACATCATGCAGAATCTACTTTCCTTGTACAGGGTTTATCTTGTCTAGTTCACCCACTGATCTGGGCTTGCATGTGTTATGTATTTTCAATTCTTTAGAATACACATTTTAGATAGCATTATGATTTCTGACTATAATTAGCAGCATACCGTAGCTTTATCCCATGCGCCTTCCTGGAATAGCTGAACTGAAGCCAGTAAGTCTCTGGTGGTGACAGACGTTATGAAAGCACCTTCTTACACTACTTAAGAAAAACACACCTACACAGATACAACACAGCACTTAGCATATTGTATAGATGTGATTAGGCATGACTGTGGACCTGAATAAGAGCAGGGATGATTTGTATAATATTGTGTTCATTGCCCTGGGGCATGAATGCCAAACGCCTGTGTTTTAGTCTAACCCTGCACAAAGACATTCACCTGCTGTCAGGTAGCTCAGATACAGCAGTTTTCAGATCTTCTTTTATGTTTGGCTTTAAATATTTTAAAAGTGACTTTCAGATCCTCACTTGGTGACCCCATGTCACAATCCTTACTAATCGAGGTCTTTTGCAGAAATTCTCAAATGGTGTAAACATACAAATCTATACATACAAGTCTATACACAGAAATCATACAAGTCTATGCATAGAAATCATACACATTTATAGATACAAATCTCTAAATACAAATGATCAAATTGAATTCCATACTGTGTTCATACTACAGGCACTCGAACCCTGCTCTGTACCGTACAGCAGATCGGATGAGATCCCTCAAATGAAGTTTATTTACTGTGTAGGAATTACAAAACAGAAGAAACTTACTATTGTTTTTCACATGCTCCTTTATTTGGAGAAAAATTGATGTTTTTTATATTTAAAAATACGTCATTTATGAGGATGTTCAACTTTAAGAAAATGGTGTAGCCATCAGCTTTCTGCCTGCCTGCCTGCCTGCCTGCCTCTCCTAATCGCCTCCTAATCACATATCTCACATTCCTCAGATTGCTGAAATACTTGGAATCTTTTCTTCTTCCTTGCTCAGCCAGTTTCTTCCTCTTTACTCTTTTTAATGTTAATCCATTCATATTTAATCCGGGACCTCTTCTACCGCTCATGATGCAAGCAAGACGTGAATCCTCTGGTAGCTCACAAGCTCCACTGAGCAGTGGGAGTGTTGATTGCTGCTACTCTGTGGATGACCCAGTCGCAGTCCATGTTGATACACCCAGGGGTTACAGTTCCTGTTTAAAGCTGATTGGAAAACGAAAGGCTGCAGAGAATCCCTAATTGGCATCCCTATCAATCCTACCCAGAGAAAAGTCTTCAGGGAGATGTTAGCTTAGTGAGAAGAGTGCTATTTGTGCTACCTCACTGTGCAGCCGAACAGCAGCATGCAATCACAGCTGTGATCTCTACAGCAGCCTGTGGTGCTCCGGCAGCACCTTTCTAACCTCTGTTGGATAAACATCATTTTAAAAGGAAATTCAAGAAGCCATGGTTAACATAACAGGGCATTGTTCATCACTGTCAAACAATGTATTAAACAGCCCTTCACGATTGCAGTGCTTGCTAATCAAGTAATTCACCCTTTGCAAAACAGGCAGTGCTGTACAGTTGGTAACTCTGTAAACTGCTGTCAAAGCATGCCACTGTATCCAGTGATGGGGGCCCGGGGGGGGGTGTTGCAGATCATGTGTCACATTATCAATGTATCAAAATGCAAACACTCTCTAGATAGCGGAGACGCCACCAAGCAATGTTTCATCGCTGGGAAAACGGGTCCATTGTTAAGGCTGTCTTAAAGGAAAGCATTGCCTTGAATCAGCTGTCTTCGATTACTGGAAACAATGTCCCATTCTTCACTTGCTCAGAGGCAGAGATGAACCCGTTGTGAGGGAGGGGTAGTTCACATTATCTGTGCTGTTTAAACTCCTCTACCACCTGAATGAGAGATTGCAAATTCTACACTTATTCAGGGCCAGCAATGTTTTAAAACTTTGTAGAGGGTAAGGCCACAGTTTTCTCTAAAGTCTCTTCCAAAAATGTCTTTGTCTATGTGGAATGTTTCCACATGCATGTAATTACAAGCTACCAGTTGCTGTGGAGTTGCCAAGTGCACGGGTGCCATTACAAGGGACGATGGAGCCCAACATCGTTAAGTAAGGTCCGCACATTTTATTTAGTGAGCAGCATAAGCAACTGCTCTACAATTGGGAAAACACAACAAGAATTTTACTATTTTTAGTTTGAGAAGTATACTTGCACAAGGATATGAATTGATCAACTGTTACCAGAGTAGCATCTATTGCAGCAGCGAGCTGTGACCAGTTGTTTTTTTTAACCATACCTTCTGTGATTTGTTTTCTCTGACCTACTTACAAGGTGAGATGGTATCTCCATGCACAGTGTTTTGCAGCACCCAGAGAAATGTTTTCATTGGTGTCAAGGCAGGAGTGATCGCCTGTATGGTGCAGGGAGGGATGGCGGTTTCTTTGCCCATCCGTTTTCTCACAGGGAAGAATGATGTGATGCATTGAAATCAATAACACTTAGCAGGCAGCGGCAGGTGGGAAGCAGAATGAAAAGCTGTGTGTTCAGGAATGGGCTGATCAGGTTGTTTTTATATATGTATAATCATGCAGAAACTGTGTCGTATGATTCAGTACAAACAGAAACACGGGCGCTGCACTTTCTCCCTAATGCCTGACAAAGGCTGGGTTATTTATTTACACAATACAATCAACCTGGGCATTTCCTAGGCTCCCCTTGAGAGAAGATGGGAAATACGCACAGTTGTTTTGCATTTAAACGTGCTTACAATATACATGTATCTTGCTTTACCATGGTTGACTTTGTGTTTTTGTAATCCTTTTGCATAACTTCTCTGTGACTTGCCATGCATGCCCGTTTTCTTTATTAAAATTTGTAACCCAGACTAACCTGTTTCCAAACTTGTTCCTGAGGACCAAAGCAGAGTATAGCACAGGGCTACACCACCAACCGTAGAGCATGAAATACAGTATGGATTCATACGCTGGATATTTTTAAATGGCAGGCAGCTATCGCGTCACGTTTTGATTTTTGTGTTCAAACTGAAGGATCCAGCCACAGTAACTATAAACGTTTGAAGACATTTCATCAACCAACCAGCTTTAAAAAAAAAAAAAAAGAGAACAGAGAAATAGTTTTCCGGGTATATAAACAGCACCACAAAGCAATGTTTCTAAAACCACTGGCTGCTGTTCCCCACAGTGTGCAGGGCCATTTCGTTTCCTTGTACACAATGGGCCCCATTCACAAGGCGTTTTAACTAGCGAGTTGCTTAGAGATTTCAATACAATCGGGCTTGATATTCACTGAACTGTTCTGGACTGCTGTGGGGTCCTTTAACAACAGTGCAGAGCAGTTTCATGAACGTGAACCTCGTTACGCAGACTTTGATAAACACGTTCTTTAATTAAGTTGTGAGTTAAAGCATTGTGGTGAAGATCCTGCTTTTTAACCAATAGAGATTCCTAAGAGTCTCCTTCATTGAAATGAGCATTGTTGTTCAGCAGAATGCCAGGGGTTTCTGTATCCTGTGCAGTATGTAAAGAGAGGGCTGGACGTGGAGAGAACCCCGTGTTCATTGAGAGCTGTTTAAACTATTCTGTTAAATGTGTGAGGCTTTACTGGAACCACTTGTTAAAGTCTGAAGAAGCTTATGTTTTAAATAGAGTTTTATTTAAACCTGAAAAGCAGCTGCTGGGATTCATGAAAGCCTTGGTACCTGCCAGAAAACAAGCCTGCATAAAATCTGTCAAGAGCGTTTTGCTGTCCAAGTGTGTTTTCTTCTTCTTTATTTCCTGTTAGTACAGTACACACTAAATAGACTTGGTGAAACAGTACAGAGCCTGTTTCATGTTAATCGAACCTGAAAATGTATAAGTGTCTGAGCTTTTACAAGTGCTGTGTATTTCCTTTTTGGAAATGTATCTGCACCGCATTGAAGGCTTTTTCAAATATTTTATGAAATCCCCTGGAGTTTGGATATAAGCACATGGTTTCTTACCTGAGATTCCTCTGTCAGTGTTTGTAGTGTTAAGTCCAACTTAAGCTTTGGATTATAAATGCTTTTCTATGGCGGCTGTCATTAGTCTTTTTTATTTTTAATTGGTTTTCCCTGCTGAATTCAGTAAGTACAAAAGTAAATAAAAGGAGAAACAATTTAGAAGTTTTTGGCAGATGTATTTTATCAAAAGTCTCTGCCAATTAATTTGAGTTTCCTGAGGCCTTGGAACAAGTGGGAGACCTGGGCTTTGCATTTTCTCAGCGGCTTCTGAGGAATATGAACGAATGATGTTATCTGATGGAGCACTGGAGCCAGACTCTGCAGATGGGCAGGGTTTGTAACTAGAGTGTAAAAATCTACTCAGAAAGTAGGAAAACAAAAGCTTCTATTGTGAACCAAGTGTGTGTGTGTGTGTGTGTCATACCCTAAGTGACCAACAAATAAGAAAGAGAATGTAAGTCAAGTTAGTTAATTCCCTATAAATCCACTACTAGACCTGTATAAGATATGTGAGGGTGATGTGCAACTATTCTGAAACAATCGTGGGACAGCAGAAACATTTAATGATTTGGGGGACCTGTGCCACTGGCTCATCCTTCAGTTCTCTTACCTTTTACCTCTGAAAGCCTGTAGATATCAGTTCACAAAACCACCACCCATTTCCATTTCAGTGTAATTGTCCTTCTCTCCTTGAGAGAGGGCTAGGTCTGAAGCAGCGCCTCTGGCATCAAGGTGAAATGAAATCTTTATCTGTGAATCCCAGCAAATGGAAGAAGAAGCCTCTTTGTTAAGCTTATTTAAGTTGGAGGTACAGAACAGCGGTTTCTCCCTCGTCAGCCCTTGTTTCTGCTCTCCCAGTCATTCAGTCTTGTGACATGACTGGGGGATGATCGGCCAAACTCCCGTCTCCAAACTGGAAGTGAAGTCTCAGGTTAATCACATTAAACTCCTGTCTGTGCTTTCAAGACAAGGGCATCATGTGCCAGCTCATTCTAATCAAATGGCACGACTTTATTAACCACACTATTGCCATTTGGAAGTGCACAATGTTATATGAGCAGTAAGTATTTTTTAGGTTTAATGGTTCAACGTTTAGAAATCTTTCAAAATTAAACTTTAATTATTGCTGTATTAAACTTTATAAATAAATAATACTAAAACATTTGAAGGAGTGCTAACCAATGCTTTCAAATCCACTCTGTGAGTAACATTATTACCAGTCCTCTATGAGTAACATTATTACCTGTCCTCTTGTGATTGTGCAGCAGATCTTTTTGGTCCTGCACTTGCTTTTTATGTTCGTTCAGATTAACAGCTGTATCCTCTTACCTGTGCTGTAGGTCACATGATCTGATTGCATCAAGACCATTGGAGTGAGTTTGAACTGCAGCACTGGTAGTGACGGAGTACCAGGAAGCAGGAGCATCTTTATATCTACAGTGGTGTCGCATATGAAAGTATACAAAACAAGCAAAGAAATAAAGGAGTCTGAACACGAGGAAAGGCAGGGCAGGGCAGGGATAATGTTTCTCGTGCTGATAAAGGGTAAGAAAATGGGATTTAAAACATTGGTTAGCACTACATTAACAGCCCTGGCGTGCTAGTTTTAAAACAGCACTGCTAATGAAATCTGCAGCACATGAAATCCACATCCTTTGCCCATGCAATCTGGCCCAGCAGGTCTGTAGTGTCGTTTTTAAACAAACATGCTTGGTCAACCGAGTTCATGACTAAGTGATACATTCACATGAAGTGGGCACAATGCAGCAGAAGTAGAGTTCGTAGGTCACTGCAGATTGACTCTCGGTGATTATTCACTGGTATAATTTGTCAGACAGCCACTCGCCAGCCCTTTTAATCTTATCGTGTCATCTGAGGAATTCAATGGTACTCTGTGCAGAGGGAGCACCATGAAAAAGGTCAGTGTTTACGCGTTGAAAGGTTGCACTTGTCACTGCTCACTGCACTTTCTCCCTGCCGAGCTGAATACCCTTTCCACGGCTGCACAAAGACAACTTCAGTGCATCGCGTGGGTGCTACTCTATGCCATATAGCTTCTATTGTAGAAGCACCACCAACTACAGTGAGATGCCCTGCTCATGCATTCACAATGTGATCATGATTTGATCCAGTATTTGCATTTTATTTTACAACCTAAATTCAAAACTTCAACAGAAAAGATCACGTGGACGTTCTTGTGGATCCTTCTAAGTGATTTTTAAATTATTTTTTTTTTCAAATTGGCAAGGACGGATTCTGTAATGGGACAACGAAGGGTTTTAACACAGTAAGGATCCTGCGTGCAGCACAGCGTACAAGAGTTTGTGGAAATGTGAAAGCAGTAGTGACACTGTAAGAGTTAACACGGAGCAGTGGGTTGGAAACGGGCAGCATTGGTAATTTGCTTTATTGGCGATTTCATGCATGATTTCTTCCATTAATTTAATTGAACAGATTATAGGCACTTAGTTGTATTTCTAGCTAAGCTATTTTAAACAATGATGTTTTTTGTCTCTGCTGACCTGCTTCAGCAACCTCCTACTGATAGCTAATGTCTTGCATGAACCACATGCTTTATAGCCACATGACAGGGCCCAAAGACAGAGCTTTTAAACTGTCCTTGCAAGTGAAGCTGAATCTCACTAGTGATCTTTTATGGTGCTTTCTAAACTTCCAATCCGAGCAGTCAGGCGTGGGACGCCTTTTATACACCTGTAATTTATATCAGCCCACCCATCTGGCACACAGAGGCCTCCACACACCCAAGCAGACACAAGCAAAATATATGAGGTTCATACATAGGATCTGAACACTCACAAACACTGTACAGGAACCTGGAAGCGCCCTGTGCATGTGCACAAACACGGGTGTAAACACGTGTACATAACAATGCTGGGATTCAGGCACTGCAGCTAATAACACATTATATTGAAGAAAAAAACAAAAACACACGGGAAAATCACAGACAAGGGTTTCTATCCTGTGTCTGTGAAGCTTTTGCTGTCACTGTGACTCATTCACAGATTAGCTTGTGAAATGATTGTGTTCAGTAATTGCAGTCTGCTCTGTTTAAAGGAATAAGTAAAGTCTGGGGTACTGTACCAAGTAACAGATTCAACAGAATTCTGATGTCTGGAACCATACAGGTGGGTTGTGGTTGCTTGTGAATACAGGTAGTATATCCAGTACAATAATATTTTATTTTGTTTTTTGCATTTCTTTGTTGAAAGTGGTTAGGTGTGGAGATGTTCTACTACAAAGCTAATGGAAGGACACTGTTTTGCCTGTTGATTTTATTAGTGCAATGCCAGTCAATAGCAAAGCATGAGTGTGGCAGAGATTTATGGGGTTTGAAAGAAGACCACAGAAAGGGGAAAAGCCAGGGTTTTATGAACGCTGGTGTCTTTCTATTGTGACTGCGTTAACTCAATGATTCTGGATGTTGACTGCATTAACTCAGTGATAATGGATGGTGACTGCATTAACTCAGTGATACTGGATGGTGACTGCATTAACTCAATGATACTGGATGGTGACTGCATTAACTCAGTGATACTGGATGGTGACTGCATTAACTCAGTGATACTGGATGTTGACTGCATTAACTCAATGATACTGGATGTTGACTGCATTAACTCAGTGATACTGGATGGTGACTGCATTAACTCAGTGATACTGGATGGTGACTGCATTAACTCAGTGATACTGGATGGTGACTGCATTAACTCAGTGATACTGGATGGTGACTGCATTAACTCAATGATACTGAATGGTGACTGCATTAATTCCGTGATACTGGATGGTGACTGCATTAACTTAGTGTTACTGGATGTTGACTGCATTAACTCAGTGATACTGGATGTTGACTGCATTAACTCAGTGATACTGGATGTTGACTGCATTAACTCAGTGATACTGGATGTTGACTGCATTAACTCAGTGATACTGGATGTTGACTGCATTAACTCAGTGATACTGGATGGTGACTGCATTAACTCAATGATACTGGATGGTGACTGCATTAACTCAGTGATACTGGATGGTGACTGCATTAACTCAGTGATACTGGATGGTGACTGCATTAACTCAATGATACTGAATGGTGACTGCATTAATTCCGTGATACTGGATGGTGACTGCATTAACTTAGTGATACTGGATGTTGACTGCATTAACTCAATGATACTGGATGTTGACTGCATTAACTCAGTGATACTGGATGTTGACTGCATTAACTCAGTGATACTGGATGTTGACTGCATTAACTCAATGATACTGGATGTTGACTGCATTAACTCAGTGATACTGGATGCTGACTCCATTAACTCAATGTTACTGGATGGTGACTGCATTAACTCAATGATACTGGAACTATGCTGACTCTTCAGGAGGTTCTCAAACAGGATCTCGCTGGAAGGCTGTTACGGTTAAATGTGCATGAAGAGAAAACCGATGACTCGGCTTTCTGTCTCGTTCCTTCTAACTTCACACACGCAAGCAGTTTCCTAACAAAGACTCACAGGGATGATGCACACCCTTGAACTTTGCACGCTTGCATGGATTCTGAAGCGTTAACCGTGTAACTTTAACTGTGTTTTTTGCACAGTCAACTGTGCCAGCCAATTAAGGTATTATGTGACAAATGATGCGGGTTAATTTGAACAGTCCCCCCAGCTCCATTAAAATGTGCTTCCCGCGGTACACTCTGCGTAGCGCTGACCCTCTGCGTTTCTGAGCACTCTTTAATGAGCTTTGTTAATGAGTTGAAGTGTTGGAAGAGGAGGAGGCCAGGCAGATCAGTGGGGAGTAGCAGACTCCGCCTTCCCCGCGGGAGCTGAGAGCACACTGGAATTTCTGATGCTCTGGATTTCTCTTCATACAGTCCCCTCAGGCGTTTTGGGATCTTTGAATTAGATTAATCATAAGTGTCCAAGGTAGGTTAAGGTATTGGTAGATAAAGAATAGAGGGCTAGATTCACAAAGCATTTACTAGGCTGTTGCATGAGCACCAAATGGGGAAAACCAACTGGCACAGATTAAGCAAGAAATAACAAGTGTGTGCCCAGGATCCCTTGAATTAACATGCACTAAATATTTGCTTCAACACATTCTTTCAACATGACCAGTCTGTTTTTCCGTTTTGGAATTGACTAAGAGTCAGCATGAGTTACTGTAAGATTTTAAACCAGCACACATGCTTACAGTGTATTGGACTAGATTAATCTAATAAGAAATTAAATATTTGCAACATGTTTAGAGATTCTATCCAAACTGAATAGCATGATGGCTGGGAGTCGAGGGGAGTATAAAGGAAAGGAATCAGAGTGATCTCAATACGCATCTGAAGGTCACACAACTTCAGTTCACAGCAAATGTCAAAGTAATGTCAGCATTGGAAGAGGAGGGACCCTCAAAGGACAGCTGGCTTTCTGTTCTTTGAAGTGCAGAACGGGGAATTGAACCTGCCATTTCATTCGGTTTGCTTTTGAGTTGTTTTGTCTCTAGGAATCCTTTTAAACATTTTACATTTTTATGTGTATACAGAACTTTTTGGACGAAAAGCCTTCTTCAGCTGTGTAGAAAGAAAAGTAAACACAGTGCAGTAGACTTGTTATTTTTGTACCGCCTCCCCATTTGAATGAGGGGATGGTGCACAATGTAGAGCAAGGCAGCTGGATCTCAGACTCAGAAGTGCAGTGCACAGTTGTTTACTGGATAGCAAAGCACTGGTGAACATGTGGTCTTTCTTCTTTACATGTTTTACTCTGCATACTGTTACGCAGAAGGGGAGGCCAATATAAAATGCAACGCCATCTTTCCCAAAGGTGCCTGTTAGCCTGCGATTTGGAAAATGGATTCTTGTTCCAGCCCAGGCATAATAAAACCCCTTTAATGTTTAAGCATGCTTTAAAACAGGGAATGGATTCTCTTAAAGGGCGTTATAAAGCTCCATTAACAAGGCTCAGGAGAACCCTATATTGAGATATGAGGGAATAGTTTTGAGTACTTCCAAGTGCCATCAAAGATGTTATTAAATCTTTATACTTTCATGGGAAACAATGATTACATTAGAGATTTGCCTAATGACTGCTTTACTGTTGGTAGAAGGAGACCACCCTTAAATAGCTACAAAAGGATTCCCTTTTCCAAAGTAATGTCTTATAAACGGCAGAATCACATTGCTGTTCTGTTCTACTGCACACTGCGGTGTTCTCCTGTGTTAAGCACTCTCTTTGTAGCACCTATACACTTATAAGGCGGCATGGCCCTTGCTCCCATTTGCTTCAAAATGGGACCAATACCGCAGCCTCTTAACTATGACTCCCGATGACATCATTATAAAGATGTATCCTGTGTATATGGGTATACAGATAATCTCCTTCAGGGCCGCGTACAGAAATACGGTAATCCAGCTGGAATCTGTACTATTTCATTCCATACGTTATACCAAGTACTTAACCAGAGGGCAGGAGCTATTTGTCATTGAAAGGAAGGCCTGCCCAAACGGATGGCAGAAAGGCCTGGGATTTGAAACCAGATTCCAGCCCGCTCTTTAACAGCAAGAGACCTTGGCTTTGTTCTTCTACTTCATAACATCCCTTAAGGGTTTATCACTTTCCAGTTGAAAAGTTGTGTGGATGGGGGGTGGGGTGTTGGCAGGATTACTGTGTCTAAAGGCTTATCCCGTCAGCCAGTTGCACCCTTAATAGCTCCTTTTCAGTGGCTGCCATAAGGCAATGCTTCTTTGGCTGGTACTGAGAGCACTGGATGGCTTCCAGGAGAGCGAGGGTTGGCTATTGTGAGGAGGTTACCACACATCTGCTCCGTGGGACAACTGTTGTTGGCAAGCAGCTGCCTCCTCAGACTTTGAGAGAGGGGAGGCGAGAGGGTGTCTTAATGATCTGGTGTGAGGTCCGGTGGTGGAGTGTGCAGTCTGGGACACTGACTTTGAGAGAGGGGAGGCGAGAGGGTGTCTTAATGATCCTGTGTGAGGTCCGGTGGTGGAGTGTGCAGTCTGGGACACTGACTTTGAGAGAGGGGAGGCGAGAGGGTGTCTTAATGATCTGGTGTGAGGTCCGTTTGTTTTGAACATCACGTTGCCAGCTTGATAGAATGCACACTGGAGCAGTCTTGTGCGGCCCTGAGATGAATGACTCCTGCCCGTCTTTGGAAGTATTTGCTGAACCACCTTGTCTCTGCTGACCATCCATGGGAACAGATGCTCCGCAGCAGCGGGAGATGGATTTGTCTTCATGCCCAGTTTGCCTGCAATATGTGCACATTCCAACCACTATCATTCGCTGTGATGGTTTTTTTTTTTTTCTTTCCTCCCACACCTCCCCCGTGAGTTGGAGTGGTCTGACACATGATGCGTCATTGGCACAGGACCTTCTGTACTGCATATGAGCTGCTCACAGTGCTGCTGTGACTCAAAATATGGGGAGGACTGAGAAAGAGACAGATTGCAGGAAAGAGAGAGGGATTGTCAGAATGACCTGGACAAGCACTCGGACTGTCCATAGTGGGCATTTTACCTCAGTAACATCCATTTGGCTCCAGTGCTAACCTCTGCTCCAGACAGAGTCTGGATTGCCATGTGTATTTAAGTGTAGTACTGTAGCTCTCTAGGGGATGATCTCTTAGAGCAGACTTGGTGAGCACAGCCACTCTGTCTGCTACACATTCGCATTAAAGCTACTAAATGAAAGAAAGAAAAGCAGTTGTAAACTGTGAATAGACTGTGTAAAGCCACAGCATGAGCACACAGCCGTCTTTCAGCTTACGTCCTTTGCTTAGCAACTGTGATCGAAAGCCTTTGTGAGCAGAAGGTCTGTTTTTTGTCTCTCTTCAATCCAGACACTCCACAGCCCTGGGTCTCCAGCAGGTGGCTTAAAAATGTCCGTCTCAATGCCTGCGCTCGCTAGCCAATTAATACTGGCTGCTCCGAGCACAAAAGAGCTCTATTGCTGTGGCAGGCTGAAGAGCCCATTCAACACAATTATCTTAGCGTTCTAGCCTGCAAGCAGGAGCGCTTGAAATGGAAGGAGTGAGAGCCTTGCTGGGAGGCTGAGTCCCTGCCTTCTCCGTCCAGCTGTAGTTTTTGTAATGGGATATTTGCAGCAAGCACAGGGTGATTGCATTCTGTGACTGGCACAGGGTGTTGACAGCTGTCTAAGGGTGCTTAGGAAGTAACCCAATGCATGTGTGCAGATCATCCTGATCAAGCTCGTTCACTTTGCACCAGGTATACACCTGCCTTCCAAGCTGGTCATGCCCAGAATTACATTTCTGATTGCTGGTACTATGAACAGATCCAACGCTGATGCTGGATCATGAATGAGAGTAACCGCATATCTAGCAGGCCCAGGAGACCATTGTGATGACACTGGAATTTGACAGCCTACCTTGATTCATACGTGGAGATGCTGCCTGTGTTATATTTCCATCTTTTAACTTGAATGTTTCATCTGCATTAGAAGCAATGGGGAGTCAAATAGACCCGAAACATAAGAGGAGTTAATGTCTCCTGGTGAGGCATTCAGTATGGGTGCATGGCAGCAGAATGTCCTAGAACCAAAAGATTGGAAATCTTCAGCAAACCAGGCTGAGGGAACGTTCTTAAAATCCGTAATCCAGCAGCGATTCCAAGGAAAAGGTTTCCGGACAACGCTGCCTGGGAGACGTATGTTTGCCAGAAAGTCGTGGCTGTTGGAAAGTGTTTTCCAGGCACCCCGCGATCATTAAGCTGAAATTTTGCCACAACAATATTGGCCTCATTTTTTGTTCTGAAAATGAATACCATATGATTTTTTGTTTATAATTGTTATATGTTAAGAGACTTGACGGGATATTTTTGACACTGTATATCTATTGCGTGTGATGTGGTTATAGTGTTATAATACACCTTGTAGCACATTATCACAATTCCTTTAGCACAGGGCGCTTGCTTGGTGCTGTTAGTTACTTGATAATGGCCTAATGATGTAATCCTTTGCTTAACTTGAATATAATTGCATTGTTATTACACAAGTTATTCAATGTAATCTACAATTGCAGACCAATTACAAAATGCTTCTCCATTTTTACACAAGCTGGGTAAATAATCTGCATTTCCCATTCTCTTTATCTCTTCAGCTTCATGCTGTTTAGCTTCCTGTGAAAATCTACATTTAAATGGCTAATGTGCATCTTGGGAATAATAAACCCTGCAATTCCGTTCTGACATAATATTTCCTTTTGGAGGAGTTGCAGTGTCTACAATGCAGTGAGTGCTCTTGGTTTTATGAATATGAAGGGACTCTGCCTTGCTAATGCCTTGCTGTAATGCCGGAAAGCCGCATTATCATGTGCCATCTCCCCCGGGACTGTGTGCTTGTTTATATCATCCTAGTGTGCTGTTCCGATTATATCCACATTCAAGTGCAGTCCATTCACTTCCTCTGGGTGAAGCAGGCTACTGCATGAAGGCTGAGTTTTCAGCAGTGCTGTTCTTGGGAGTGGGACTCGCTCCTAATGATTGCGGAGTCTCTTCTTACACCGAGTGACCTTCCCCCGAGCACAGTGCCACTGCATGACCCACCAGGGGAGGTTTGGGGTTTGATGCAGCAAAGATGCCTCAAACTGTGTCCCCGTCTCCTGGAACCAGGTTTCAAGCCACTGATCCTGAAAACATGTATTTGTGTTACCTCAGCTTTAGGTTCACCATACAGAGATGTTTCAGCTGGGAACCACTACACCCAGGTCATGGTGGCAATACATTTACTGACCAATTTGTTGGTGATCTTGGAAGAGAAAGGAAATCCATTTGTTTTTTTACTTGAGTTCTTTATACATCGTGAAGATGTGCGTGCATTACTGAAAATCAATAAAGTAACATATTGGACCGGTAGGGTTTCCATCGAGGATAGAGAAAAGTGAGTGTTGAATCAAGGATCTATGATTTAAAAATCCTGCTTAAATCTTTTATACTCTAAAAGTCTAAAACAGAGTTTCATCAGTAGTTTTCTGATCTTAACCTTTATCTAGATAAGAGCATTTCAGACGACTTCTTGAAAGGTGTAATTATCTATCGGCAGTAGTCACACACTTCCCGTGTCTGTCTTCTGGATATAGTGATCTGGGGTTCTAAGAAAGTGTCATTTCTAAGAAGCTGCGGTCACATTTGAAACATTGTTTCTATTTAGGTAAAAGCCGACTCCTTCTGGGTTTCTGAGAGTGACATGTGATGAAAACTGACACTGTGTAGCATCAGAACCAGCAAAGCTTTTGATGTGAATGAGTGCAGGTCGGCAGACCTTAAGTATTAGTTCAGAGAGCCCATTACAAGGCAACTTTCAACTCCATATTTCTTAGGGTTGGAAAATAGGGCCTGATGAAGTGGCCAAATGCCAAATGCCAAAGCCTTAGTAGGTTATAATGGATAGTGCCTCTTTAAGTGACGTGCTGGGCCTGTTTAAGAGTGGATTAATCAGCGCTCAGCTGCACACAGTTATATATAAGATACCAGTGAGGGCTTCCAAGCTCCAGATTAAAGATGCTGTATGTCTAACACACTGGCCCCAGGGTAAGACATTTACTATGAGGTTAGTCTATCCCGTCACATTAATATGAAAGACCAGCAACTCATTTTAATCATTTATGAGATTGGTTCCAGGGTCATACATACACACATAGATACATGCATACATACATACAAACAAACAAACATACATACATATATACATACACACACACACACACTCATACATGCATACATACATATCTTTAATATGCTGCTAATAGGGCTACAAATCCATTTAAAAATGCCTTCCACCAAATTGACTTCACCAAGACTGAACTGTGCTGCAGTTCTGAACGGGAGCAATGAGGCTTCTGAAAATGAAAAGAGAACAGCTGTCTGTCTTGAAGGCAGTAACTAAGATATTAAAAATAGAATTCCTCAAGGCAGCTCCACGCAGTCTGACACAAATAGCGTAGAATATAACGTCGTTTTTCAACTGCGGTGTGTAGGAGAGAAAGGGGAAGAGCGAGAGGGAGGGAGCTCACAAACACAAAGCTAACTTGGCATCAGGATTTTGGGAAGCCTGACTGTGCTCTGGTCCTCCTGATTTGGCTGATGTAGATGGAAGAGGTTTGTAAGCCTCTTGGTGACCGAGTCCCTCAGGGTTGCACTGCCTGTGCTGTGTGAGGGGACTGCATTCATTTGAAAAGATATCAGAGCGTGTGTGTGGCTGTTTTGAACTTGGGACAGAAGTCTGCTAGTCTCCCTTGTTTTTGTGTGCATTCTGTCTGATTAAGCCTGTTCTCTAGAGCTGAAACCACAGATCCACACAGTTCCTGTGTGTTTGTGTAATGCAAATGTGTGACATGTTACATTTGACCGCATTAACCATGCAGTTTCTTCTATTTCCTCTTAATACATGTACAATTGTATTTGTTCTTTCTCTTGTCTCCCTTTAGAAAATGTGGCACATGAAATCTGTAATATAACCCACACTAGTGGAAAAGATTTTACAGTGCTATTGGGTAGCCTCTTTGATTCAGCAGCCAGCAGACTGGTTCTGTCTTGCACTCAAACCTTGCTTCTTGGGTGGCCCTTGTATGTATTTTGCAATGCAATTTTTAAAAAAAATGCATTAAAGATTCTGGAGTGAATTTGCATTACAATTTCACAAAATGCTGGTCCCTGAATCACAACTTAATAGCTGAATGCAAAGAGCAGTGTAACATTTGAGTAGCAGATGCTCTGTATTATTGAGAGACCTCCCAGCCACAGTACAGAAACCTTGATTTGGAATCTCCACCAGGATAACAGAATGCCAGGGTTACTGTAGAATCTCCAGGAGTTCTTCACAATTCCGGGTGTCCAGGGTTACTGTAGAATCCCCAGGAGTTCTTCACAATTCCAGGTGTCCAGGGTTTGCAACTGAACTGAGCATCATTAAAAGTGAATGGAAGCTTTGGCTTGAGCTTGTGATCCCCCCCTGTTTGAGAGCCGGTCTTTAAAACCTCTCAAACTGCCTGCTGCTGTTTGTCTTCTTTTATGGTCCCTTTCCTTTCATGCTTTTGTTTATGAAGCCAAGTCTGTCTTTTTAAACTCCAGATCGGTTGGACCAGGGGACTGTGGGCACATGGCTTGCCGTTTCAGATTTCCTGGGTACTTGTCACAGCCATTTAAGAGATGGAGAGTGTGCTTTATTGTTGTGCTGTGCTGCTTCATTGTCGCTGTGCTCCTTCAGTGTTTCCCCGGAGTCTTGGCTGCCCAGATGGTGTCGGGCTGGGATCTCTTCCAAAACTCACACACTCAAGAACAAAACAAAAAGTAACCGTTAATTCACTGGGGTTTGCAGATTAGCTAGCAAGCCCCTGAGCGGGGGTGAAAATCCTGCCCTTGGAAACATCACTTTAGTTTAGCTAACTACAGTAGGCATGTGGGGTTTTTATTTATTTATTTATTTATTTTTTAGAAGATATATTCTTAGAAACCTTCAAAAGCATCCAGAGAATCAGGTTTTAATGAGGGCACAGCAGCACTTTTTAAAACTTGATTTTGTGCAGCTAACTGCTTTCCAAACGTAACTATTCCCGACAGAGTCGTGCTAAAAAATGCAACACAGGAAGGAAGGAGAGAAGATAAACTTTTTTTTTTTCAATTACAAGGAAACCCTGATGATTACATAGACTAGCCAGCCTTCAGTGCAATGCTGCCCTACCACACACTGTAAAACCACAAAGGTAAGGGGCTGCTCCAAAAACGTGAACAAAACGAGGTCATCTGCTGAAGAGGCGTCTGTTTAGACGTTTCGAACGGCAAGGAGGGTGCCAGTGTGAGGAATAAAGTGACAGTGAGTGAGGAACCATCCTTCAAATATGAGACGAGCAAACTGGGATGTAGAAAGGGAGTCTGGATGAGAAGAAGAGATCATTTAGGAAACCAGAGGGCATCTACTGACAAAGCATTTTCCAAACTGATTCGCTAGTAGTCAGTATGGGAAGACTTGAAGTGAAGACTTAAGCAGGAGAAGAACACCACACCCACTGCTAGTCTGGCAGAAATACTGTAAATAGCAAGGCAGGACGTACGCTGCAGTTTCGTTGATAAACTTAAATAATGTTATTAACTATGTGCGTTACAAAAACATCATTATGTAATTGATTATCCAGCGTTTATCTTGATGTATGTAATGAAGAATGGAATCGATTTAATCGTAGCAACCCTAAATGGTTAATACAAGATTAATGCAAGGTCCAATATTAACAAAACAATGCACAAGCTGCCGATTTTGGCAAATATTACTCGTCATGATAATTTACATATAAAGAAGACTACTTGACATCTGCCTGTCGAAAGGGAGCAGAGCTTTTATAAAATATTAATACCGTGGTATTACACGCTGCTCAAGGCAGTTCTTTTGAGCATCTCACAAACTTTGACAGATCTGAAGAAAGATGAAATGCAAGCTGCAGACAGGGAGAGAACGTGTTTGAGCTTTCACTGGATTCTGTGACAGAGCCCTCACCAGGGAGAGATGAATTTGAGGTGCATTCAAACTGAGGGAAACGAGCGGCTGTTTTATTCAGGCTGCTGTAAAACGCTGTCACTGCAAGGATGGGCTGAAAGCCCGATCAAGTCAAATTTAGAGCAACCTGATCATGCAAAGACAACAAAGAAACAGTTTAAGACGTCTTGGAAGCCCCTAAAATAAAGGATGAGTGGTGCAAGAGGAAAGCCCGCTGGGCTGGTTCCCATCCCAGCACTGCAGCAACCCCTGATAATAAAGGCTTTTCTCAGACTCCCACAAATACTGTAAATGAAGACAAATCACCAACAAACAGAGTGCCTGAAATCTCTTCAGTAATCACTGCAGACACAGAGAAAGAGGAGACTGCCTGCAAACAGGCTGTGCTGTCTTACTGTTTTGTGCTTGTTTGAATTCAGAGCCTGGGTGCAGTGCAAATGCAACTGAGAGCTTGCTAAAAAAATTTGGCCAACTTTAGTCCAGAAATCTTTGGCTTGGTACTGTTTTTCGAATAGATCCTTTTTTTAAACCTACAGCAGGGTGACGGTGTGCAATGTATGCTTTATGTGTCGTATGACTGGGGGGGGGTGTTTTTTTTTTTCCACCTCCCTTCAGAATAGCAAATGTGTTTTACAGTGTAGTCTGGAATGGTAACAAAGCGCTCCCCGCTGTTACCATGGCAATGAACAGAAGTCAGACCAGATGAAACATTTCAGCTGCTATAGCCTGTACCTGCAGACTCCAAATTCCCTTTCTTGAATGGGCTAAATATAACTATTGGAATCAATCCCCCTCAGCGGTGTCTTGCTGAGGAGTTTGTGGTTGAAGTATGTGACTGTACATCATTGAATTTGTGTAGCCCAATGTGAATGTAATCTCACCCTCAGTCTGGGAACGCTAGCTGGATGGTAGACTCATAATGTGCATGCTGGGGTCTGTGGCCCTTGTATAATATTCATTGATTGTGAAGCGAATGCCATGTGTTGGGAACGCATGCTTGCTAACAAGCAGAGGGAGGAGGGGGTGTAAGTGACACTCCTGCATGTTCGTCAGGGTTATGCATATTAACGTTGTCATGGTAACGTGACCTACGAAGCCACCCAGGGAGCCAGAGCCCTTGTTGGTCGTTTTCTTGCCCTTGTTTTGTCGTTGGAGGTTCATTTGTCTTCTAATTGGTCTCATTCAGTTTTGTGAAGTGCTTAAAAGGGTTTGTAGAGAGGGATTAAATTGAGTAGCAAAACAGGTCATGGTGGACGTTTTCCTTCCCCAGGGAGAATTGCTACAATTTCTTGTTCTTTACTGCATGCTTGTCTTTTGAAGAGTTAGACAATTCTTACAGTATTGGCCTTTAAGGAAATACCTGTTTAAAACCCTGTGATGAAACAGGTGCTTCCTCGGTTCTAGGGTAAACTAGAGTATTTGTTACACGCATTAAACATCAACCAGATGGGTAAAACCACTGTAGAGCATTTACAGTAGCCGAACAAAGCTGAACATGATCATAGATTTGATACTGATCATTAAATTAACTGTGATGTAAAACCACCAGCTTTCAAGACCTCAAAGAGTGTGTAAAGTTGAACGTGTGAAACGAGTAAACGAAGTTCAACTCGCTGGGTAATTCCTATGTGTGTGTGTTTTTGTTTTTCATTCATAAAAGAAGGACCTCGCTCTCAAGCCCCAGGAACGGCTGCTTGTGAAGAAGCGGAGGGGGCTGGAGAACGGGGTGACAGCGGAGCCAGCACAGAACGGACACCTCGACGGATACAGGAGCTCTGAGAGAGAGCAGGACCGGGGCAAGAAGAAAGTGCCGCTCAAGAAATCCAAGCAGGTAGGTCTGTCCTCTGTTTCTCTGTTCATGCAAGCGAGTGAGAGACGGTTAGCATCCAAGGAGATTGACCTTTCTACCAATCTGGACGCTGGCACTCCCGATGGCCGTTCTCTAGTGTGAGTGGTGTGTCGTGACACATTGCTGTTATGGGAAATAAGACTGGACGAAGCGCCGTTTATGAGTAGCTGATTGAATCATATGTTAAGTACAACGCTAAAAAAAATAGCAAGGCAGTTAGCATTGGCTATTGAATATCTGAATCTGTTTGATTTGATTGTGGCCGGATTATTGGTTTTAAATAACGATGTTCCATTCAAGCTTTGCCCTTTTTCATTATTATTATTATTTATTATTATTATTTATTTCTTAGCAGACGCCCTTATCCAGGGCGACTTACAATTGTTACAAGATATCACATTATTTTTACATACAATTACATTATTTATTTATTTTTTACATACAATTACCCATTTATACAGTTGGGTTTTTACTGGAACAATCTAGGGTACCTTGCTCAAGGGTACAGCAGCAGTGTCCACCACCTGGGATTGAACCCACGACCCTCCGGTCAAGAGTCCAGAGCCCTAACCACTACTCCACACTGCTGCCCTTTCATTACTTTCATTACTGTAAGCAGTGGTTTTATACTGACTTGTGGAGCCTTGGTATGTTTGTATTTGCTCTAGTAAATATAATGAGCAGGTGTTTTTGTTGTATATTTTTGGTGTGTGTTGTTTTGATGTATAGAAACAGGTTTTTAGATAAATAATAAGCAGCTTTTTGTTTTACAAAGTGGGGCCCTGCTTTCAGGAATTTCATGGAAGGGTGAGATTCACAAGAGCTTTATTAAATGTGACCAAATATTTGGTAAGAAAAGAATGGAGGACCCGTTCATCCAGTTCTACTTTTCAGTCTTTCTTTAAGCATTGAGCTGTTACACGTTTTAAAATGTTGTTATTGCCGTTACTACTTTTTATACAGTAGAAATGTTTTACATTGTATGAAGAGATGACAATTGACTGCTGTTTTTTGTAAATAAGAACAATTTATATGTCCCCCAAACTTGTGAAATTATGGAGTGCGTTCTGGCACTTTTTTGTTTGAGACTCAAGCACTGCACAGGACGATTTGTGCAGCAGACAGTGTGTGGAAACCACACAGGAAGTGAGCGAGAAACAAGAAAAGATAAGCTTTTTTTTTTTTTTTAACAACTTACTTTATGAGCTGGCCTATCAGCGTGGGACTTTTTATGTTTCACTTTCACATTGTCCATTAAAGCAGTTTAACGAAGTCTTTAACCATAATGATTCTAACTCCTTATTAACAAGAGCACCCTTCTCACTGGTCCCATTTTCTTTGCAATGGAATTCTGTTGGTTCTTTGCTTGCTTTATTTCTTTTGTCGAGATTTACAGATTTTGACATCCTTACGTTCCAGTGTTGCTTACTGGTATCTATTCGCTTCGTGTGCTGTAGGTCCCATCTTATAAAAAACCCAAGCAAGCAGAAGTATTCAATATAAATGTTCCAGTGAATGGGGCTCTCAAGTATCTGGTAGCTGCAATTGGGTCTCTTATTTAGTTCTCACTCGGTAGCTGATGAAATGGAGACGGCTTCATTCAGTTGATGTAAGCATTAACTTACAGGCTGGGCTTCCCTATGCCAGGTTCTCTTCCCCCTGCAATGCTTTTTCAGGGCAAGGTGAGACCATGCGAAGGAACGCAGTGCTTCTGCAGCAGCGTGAGAGAGAGGTTGCAGGATGAGTGTGTCGTTGCTGGAGCTCCTGCTGCACTGTGCCTCCAGTCAGAGCTCTACAGCACTGTCAATCTGAACCCTAATGAGCTGCGATGCACAGCAATCTTTTCCTTTTATTCTGTGAGACCTCCCCCCCCCCCAATCCCCTTTTTAAAACGAGACCCGTCCAGCTTCAGTATGCTGGGTCTCACTGACGTGACAGGGGCCCTATCTGAATCAGATGCCAGGGGAGGTGATGACAGTTGAAAAGGGCCATTCTTTACCATTCCTCATTGCACTACTCAAGCTGCGCGGATCTGTGGCTGTTGATGTGTAGCAGCCCTCGTGTGGACTCATTACAGCTCTTGAGAAGAGACACTTCTTCAGGCGTGCTGTTGTCAGGCTATTTTTGGAAATATCCTGTGTACAGCGTTGAGCGACTGAGCTTGGATCTTTTTGTCACAGCAGCGGCTAGTGTAGATTTGTGACGCCCTGTATGATGTGTGAGTCCCGTGACGTGTGCAGGAAGGTGGAGGAGCGGGACAGCTATCCCTTTGCTAAGATTCATTCCTGCTTACTATAGTGTGCTACCAAAGCCATTCCGGAATGCTGCGTTCAAACAGGTTCTCCTGGTCTCAGCTGAGCCCCTCATAGCAATAGGAGGAATGCCTTTTTCAAATGCGGTAACTCCAAGAATTCCTGGAATGTATGACCTAGGAAATTTGAGTTATACAGAGCTAGCAAGAGGCATCCATTGCGTACGCCCAGAACAACGTGACATGGACGTGAAGAAAACATATCTGCGTTAGGCAGTTTGTTTTTTCAACTCTCACCCTGCAAAACCAAGGTCTCCAGGGAGCCGCTGTTTATACAGCAACGTTGTGCAGAGCATTGCAGGGATTATGTTGATGCAGCATGGCTGGAAATGTTTTAGGAGCTGAGCTGGGAGGGAAATCAGATTAGATCATGCTAGCTGTGGGGGGTGGACCAGAGTTGTGTCACGGAGTGGTTATAAAATACAAAGATACTGATAAACCCAAGCTTAGGTTTATACTGTATCAGCAGGGAAAACATTTGCACCTGACAGAAGGACACCCCTGACTCAGATAAGATCTACCAGTTACTGTGCAGCATCCAGAAGTGTTTCATTTACAGGGTCTACTTTAATGATCTTATCAGCCGGGATCTCTAGTAAATCCTGCGGCTCTTTAACTGTGTTCATCCTGCTGGTGTATCTCCCTAGAGGCACTGTATTACCCCCCTGTGTTCACATTACTAAATGCAATAATAATACAGTGGAAATAGATGCAATGTAAAGCAGGGTTATGAGTTTTAGGCTGCTTGTTAAGCTCCCAGGCGTTTTCTGATGTTTTGTGATGTTTCATTGCTGACGGTCACTTCTGAGAGCTAATATAAAATGCTGATTTAATTGTGGACAGCTGAACAGTGTGCTCCACGGACACATCTATCCGCTTACAGCATTTACCCTGGCTGGCTTCATACGGTTGTCCCCTCCCTGAATTGCACAAGCCCCTCAAGATGAACTGTACTGCATTGACTTGCATACAAACCTCAGCCCACAGATACAAGAGCTGCAATGCTTCCATTCGTCCCAGTCCCCAAGCCTGGTCCTCTGGGGCCTCTCTGGGCACATTAAGGCAATGCTTATTTCACCATTACTGTGCTGCAGAAGGCAGCTCTCTTGGGCTCTAGAGCAATATTCGCAAAACGGCTCCCTTCGCTTTTCACCACAATGTAAGCCCTGAGGCTGGCCTTGACATATTACGAGAAAGTACCAATTAATAATTCATTTAAAAATGTGTACACTGTGTGTCAGGAGCAGTTCAGAGACAGGGCGCTTAACATCTATTCACATGCCCGCATTATAAAGATATCTCTTTTTTTTTTTATTTTCTAACCTTGTCATAGGGATCACTTCATGAAAATGAATATTGAATTAGAGAGGTGATGGTGTTTTGTTTAATTCACTAAGCAGGTCATTCAGGGCTTCAGTCAGAGCAGTGGAACTGTGTCTGGAGACGGAGCGGCTAATTGAGATTTCAATAACTGATTCAGTATTGACCTAGACACACGCAAGTGGATTAAAGTGACACGATGACAGAGGAAAGTCGCACAGCCCATACTGGGGACAATTAGTTGAACCGCCACAGATGTTCTCTGTTTCAGATGCAAGTTCCATCTAACAGAGGTAATTCACTTACAGTGGATAAAAGAGACTTCTGATATGATTACAAAGCAAAGATTGTAGAACCAAATCCAATAACCCCTTAAAAAGTCTGCCTGTTTTCAGCTTTGAGGGAGATTCAGGGTTTTATTTTCTGCTTGATATCTTCTCTACAGAATTACAACTACCACCATTCCCTTCAGGCTTAAGATTATCCACTAATCACCTTTTATATTAGCTGAACCTAAAAGCAGGGAACAAAGGTGAAGCAGGGAAATGTTTGAGGTTTGGCGACTAATCCACGAATAGCAATTCAACAGAAACATGATACAGTGCATGCAGGTGATCTTTGGCTTGTGTGTAATACCTGAATACAGAGTGGATAGGAGACTGAACTGGCTCCAGTCCCAGTTTGATGTTCCAACAAAGACCAGACTGAGTTTCACTGACTGGTTTTATGGTGCTGATAGAAACCTGGCTGTAAGCGTGTGGTCTGGCCCAGGCTTCACTTAGCGGAGGTGGCTTTCAAAGACTTCACATAAACACTCTGTCCAGGGCCTGTGTCTGTTTCTATAGCTGGAAGGCATGGGCAAACATTGCTGACACCTGGAGCTTTGAAGTGGCAGGAAGAGTAGCCGACGCTGGGGTTGTCTTTTAAAGCAGTAGTGTGGTTTGGTCTAATTTCAAACCTTCCTGTTTTATCTCCGTGTCTCTGTCAGGTACTGCTTGTATAAATGAACGCCACACAAGCACGATGCTCTACAGGCTAAATAGGCGGCCAACGCCTGGAAATATGTTGTCTGCCTGCAGTCTAAGGCTGGATGTGTACAGTGTGTGTTGCAAATGGCAAACAATAAAACATAGCTAACCTCAGAGGCTTCAGTTGTAGTCCAGACCGGTCAACTAGTTTGCATAAATTGAGTTTTGACTTGAAGTGTTTGAAAGCTGGAGTCCTTTCATTTACTCAACAGTGTCTTCTGATTCTCTGCTATTGTCCTTCTGTGAGGTGCATGTAGCGGAGATGCCTGACCTGTCTGCAGGTCAAACTTTTTTATTCATCAAATGTAAGTGAAACCCCCTTTTTGTGGGTCTATATCTAAGGGCAGGCACAGATACCTGAGGGTTTATCATGTGTGGGTCTGTATCTAAGGGCAGGCACAGATACCTGAGGGTTTATCATGTGTGGGTCTGTATCTAAGGGCAGGCACAGATACCTCAGGGTTTATCATGTGTGGGTCTGTATCTAAGGGCAGGCACACATGCCTGAGGGTTTATCATGTGTGGGTCTGTATCTAAGGGCAGGCACAGATACCTGAGGGTTTATCATGTGTGGGTCTGTATCTAAGGGCAGGCACAGATACCTGAGGGTTTATCATGTGTGGGTCTGTATCTAAGGGCAGGCACAGATACCTGAGGGTTTATCATGTGTGGGTCTGTATCTAAGGGCAGGCACAGATACCTGAGGGTTTATCATGTGTGGGTCTGTATCTAAGGGCAGGCACAGATACCTGAGGGTTTATCATGTGTGGGTCTGTATCTAAGGGCAGGCACAGATACCTGAGGGTTTATCATGTGTGGGTCTGTATCTAAGGGCAGGCACAGATACCTGAGGGTTTATCATGTGTGGGTCTGTATCTAAGGGCAGGCACACATACCTGAGGTTTTATCATGTGTGGGTCTGTATCTAAGGGCAGGGGTTTATCTTGAACTGTCTGCACTGCTTTTTTTTCCCAATACTGTCATTAGTCTAGCTGATTTATTGAATGATGTGCCTTGGCATATGAAAGCAAGCCTGGATACCAGGAGTCCTGGTGAGGCAGTGGAGGTACAGAAGCAGACGTGAGTGTAACAGGAGCCTGCAGTCACTGCATGAGCTCTTTGTGCTTGGCCTGTCTGTTTTGACAGCCCCCCCAACAATGAGTAAACAGTTAGGCATTCTTTCACACCCCAGATGAAAGGGCCCCACAGTGATGTCAGCACATGTAAACAAAGACACTCGCACACACCCACACACACACACACATACATACACACACACATACACATACATACACACACACACACTCACACATACACATACATACATACACACTCACATACACACACACTTACATAGACAGAGAGACAGTCACACACACTCACTTAGACAGACAGTCACACACACACACTGTGAAATCTTTGAAAATTGGAATTGCTAATGTTTTAAGGAACCCTGGTGATGCAGCGTATCTGAATGCTCCAAACATTCAAGTCTATTTGGGGTCAGACAAAAGGAAGCTAAAATTAAAATCCAGAACATTTTTGTGTTTCTCAGGCGGACAGCTTTAGCAGAGCCACATTTGACACTAACTAGGTAATTGTGTAAAACATGTCATTAAAAAAATAAATAAAAAGATTTGATCTTATCAGGCCACCTCACTGCTGCTTCTGCTGTTCAGAAATGCTGTGGTATTAGAGTGCCCCCTGCTGCATGAATGTGTCAGTGCACTGGAATGGGGGGGTCATGCAGGCCCTGCAATGGTGTGGATGCAGCACAAATTAACTCTTTGTTTCTGCTCACACTGTCCACAGGGTGTCACTGTTTCCTTGAACAGAGGAAGCACAGGTTGCAAGATTCATGAAATAGATGCTATAGATGCATTGAGATCACAGGATTTCAGAAAAGGGAAGTGCAGAGGTTCGGTTTGAAGGCGCGCCCCACAGTTCTTATTGGAAGTCTTGAGGAAACACCAGCAGGGTTCATGCAGAGCAACAAGAAGGCAGTATTTGCAAATGCCAAGGATTCGATTTTTATTTTTACTACATAATCAAAGTCCAGTGTAAACGTATGTATAGAACTTTGTTTCTTCTCAAATTCAATTTTTATGTGATGAAGGGACATATGCAGTGTACGAAACAAGCAGTAAAAAGTGGACAAACAATGCGATGTTCTGCAAAGTATATTGGATTATGTTTATTTAGCATCAATGAAATGTTTAGCTGACCAAATACTCGACTAACACAGTGCACTGTGTGTGTGTGTGTTTGTTTGTTTGTTTGTTTTTGCATATATAAATCTGAGTATAAAACAGTAAGTAAATAAACATCCCAAGAAGCTTTTTTGCTTCTATAGGCTTTTCGCTTCGTAATGGAGTCAGTCATCAAGCTGAAAAACTACTGTGGGCCTTTTTTAATTAAAGCCGCTTTTGTACAAAAGTATAAGGATGGAAGACAAACCTGGCAGAACATTTGCATTTCTTACATCCTAGGGGAAGAGTGTCCACTTTCCTAGCCCATACATTAGTGTGACAGACTGTCATCTTTCCCTTCCTTCTCTGTTTAAAACAGCAGCCTTGTGGCCCTGTATCAGTGTGAGACCTGCAGGGCCGTGTGCTGATGATGATTATTCATGAAGGGTTCGCAGTGTGGGGAGTGGAGGGAAGGAGTGCTGCTTATCTGACGAGTGCCAGATTGAATGAGTGTAACTCCATTCCTGTCGCTGTGACTCCGGTCCAGTAAAACAGCTCTCCCAAGCCGCTAGGCCCTGGCTAAGAGGGTTATGGTCTGGGGAGCAGGTTTCAGGTACATGTGTGTCAGTAAAGAGAACACAGTGGCTTTGGAGAGCGCAAAGATTTTGGACCAGCGCTCTGCCTGACTGGATCTTGCAGTGAGCATGGTAAGGTCCAGCGCTCTGCCTGACTGGATCTTGCAGTGAGCATGGTAAGGTCCAGCGCTCTGCCTGACTGGATCTTGCAGTGAGCATGGTAAGGTCCAACTATTTTTCTGTTCATTACCAGGTGGTGGAAGAGGTAGGGATGTGTAGGGCTCTGTATCTGCTCAGTTCAGGGCTTGGTAATAATTTGTAATTGACTTAGATTGTAAGTTCGTATTGGTGATTTTTTCATTTTCAAAATAATCCCTGGCCTGGAGTGGCCTAGTCGTAATCAAAGGAAGGTGTATTGGAATTGAAAGGACGGGCTTTGACTGGCTGGGAAGTGACTGAGAGAGAATACCCAGCTGTTGTGTTTCTTCTGTGCTTTGCTGAGCAGAATGTAATTCACAAGACTTTTTCATTTATTTAAATGAATTAATTGATGTCAGCCGCTGACTAACCAGTGTTTTATCATGTGCTTGCGGGTAGAGCAGCGAAAACCTAAAAATATGTGTAAATACAAAGACAGCAAACACATTATTGTACTTGATTGTTATTCTGTTACGCTGGGCCTTTGGAATAATTAATGACGTAGCCAGTGGCTGGGAAGAGGGACCTTGGAGTCACGTTCACTGGGGGGACCTTCATGCCACTGGTTTAGCTTTCAGGTTTTCTGTAGAGCATTGTATTTTTATTAAACTGTTTGTTAATACCTTTAACATCCAACTGTTCAACACTAACTGATAAGAGATGAGATAACGTCTGATAACTGATGAGATGTAGTATTGGGGGGGGGGGAAGCCATCCGATTGCTGTGGTCATACAGGGATGGAAATACAACTCCCGTTGCATGCAGTTTGAATCATTCCTGGAGTTTAATAAGACACACCTGAGCTTGTTGCTTGAATCTCATACAGTCATCACACTGTTTCCATACCTACTAAATGAAAAGAACAGCTTTTCCCCTTCTTTTAAATAATATCTTTAAAATGTGAATGCTTTTGGGTTTTTTTCACAGCTTGATTTAATTAATTGCATTCCTTGCTGATGGCGTTTTGCACAATGTCAGCTCAAGCTGTATCATTTAAACGCTGCTGCTGCTGCTGCTGCTGAAGTGAAAGTAATTGAGTCGAATGCTTTGTTCTGAAAGATGACTCTCCCGGCAGCTACAGTTACCTGGAGACTTGCATAAAACAGGCTGAGAAGTGCGTCTGCGTTTCATTGCTGGAGATTTTGAAATGCAGCCCAATGAGGGCCTATATTTCCACTGCCATTTATTTCAAGGAGAGTCAATAACACATAAAACCCATTGAGAGCCAACTCAATTGGGAATGCCCCTCAAGTCTAGCAATCCTTTCCAGACTGAAATGGGTTCAACTTCTAGAAAAAGGCATAGTGCGTTTCCCAGTATAAAATACCCATTCGCAAGTTCCAAATGGCAGAGCTCTCTGTGCTAGCTGGATTTGATAAAGCTCCTGCACCAGTGGGCTCGGATGGATAATGAGGTTTAATAGTGGCCGAGCAGATCTCTCAGGATGCAGATTCGTTTTGTTACGGGTCAGCTGGGTCTGTTCCACAGATGCCACAGCAGGGCTCTCCTCCTCTCAACGCTGTCGGCGAGGCATGACATATCCGTGGTGTTTACACTGCGCTGTAATGCTGTTATTCCGGTCAGTGGCTGGCCTCTTGTTCACGCTGCAGGCACACAAGACAAGTATCTGGAGAAGCCTTAAATACCCGACTGTCAGAGAAGTGGGAGGCGAACAGAGCCAAGAGGAGAAAAGGCCGAATGTAGCATGACCTGCTGATAGCCAATCACGTGTAGAATACACACCCAGTCTCATGTATGAAAAAGCAGGCCTTAGTCACAAAACGTTTTCCGTGTGCTGTATGTATGGGGAGAGTTGAGAAATCTCAATGGAAGCTTACCACACTGTAGTCATTTCACAATTCAGCCCGATTCAGCCCCCAGAGTGTAAGCTGCTTGGATCTGAGATCCGCAGCAGCTCTTAACACAAGGTTTTCTCCTTATCTTTATACTTATCTTTACAGCTGTATCTGTAAACTGAACCTATGTAAGGTAGTTAGTGGTTATAAAGTCTATTTTATTGTCCTTTTGTTTTGTAGTTGTCCTATGTAGCCATCAGCTGTCAATCTATCAGTTTTGCATCAAAACCTTCCAAGGACGCCCTTTGGAAAAAACATGAAAATTGCATTTCCGTGCCTGGCGTACAGGCGGAAGACGGTTAAAAAAAACAAAACAAAAAAAAAACAACGAAATCCATCTTCTCACATGTGCTAGTTCTAGCTCTAACTTGAAGATTGTTTTTGCTGCTTCCAGCAGAGAGAATTGGATAGGAAATAGTGTCAAATGAAACGCTGGCCTTTCTGAGACACAGGGGGATGACTCCACTCCCTGTACAAATTACAATGACCTGACTTCCCTGGTGAACTCTCGCAGTGACTGATTAATGATAATTGGAGCGCAGTCAAAAGCAGAGAAGTGTCACTAAATAGATTTAGTTCAGTTAATTGTAGAGTTCTCTGGGTGCCAGAGAAACACTTAGCTGCTGTCTGACAATGGAGCTTTAATTGGGCTCCTTGAATGAAAAGAATTAGCCTGATTGCTAGGAGATGAGACAAAGGTTAGCTGTCAGAGCTAAGAGCAGCTGTTAGGTCACCCCCCCTTTTAATTTGCTTACATGCAAGAAGAACTACCACATTCTAGAACTTTTCAGGCATTCTAAAGAGTTTTTCATGGGAGGGGTGGTGGGCTGGAACAGTCCTAATGAAGTGTGCACTGTAGTGGCAGTTGTCTCTTCTTACTCTGTATATACACTTTTTTTAAAGCATGGCAAAACCACATGGTAAAGCACTTACTGTACTGTAGCATACACATGGGAAAGGCATGGCAAACTACATTAAAACTACAGCGCAGCTCTATTTCTTACATCGCACGCGGGACAGGGTTACACTCTGCTGAACTTAGAAAGAAGACATGTTTCAGAGCTCTTTTTGAGGTCACAGCGGTTGCATTGAACTTGAAACAAAAGATAAGTCATTCAGATGAATACGACGGTTCTGTTTTAATACTGATTTTAACGGCAGAGTCGGGTTCACAGCATGAACTCTACCCCCGTTCCATACAGTGTGCACCAGACACTTTATTAAAGAGCTCTCTCCAGACTGCTGCTGAAAAAGAGGTCTGCAGAAACAACTGGAAATGATTTAAAGTGACAAGTGACTGTTACTCACGCTTGGCTGGGGCAGCAGGCCCGTCGAGTGAGCTGTCCTACATGTTTCATGCTTTTTAAACCCATGTTGTTTGTGTTTTTGGTTGCCTGGATCTTGCCTGGATGTACTCCAGGTCTCTTGTGGAGATGGTGCCTTATAGAAATACAGCAAAGGGCCGGAATCAAGGAAGGGACTCTTAGAGTTTTATCAGTCTAGGCGATCATTCATCACAGCTGCTAGCGGATTCTTTTTAAAGACAAAAAAACTGCTAAAATACTGTGTGCGTGTTTTATTATTATTATGTATAAGAGCATGACGGGATTCGTAACTCTTAAAGCCCGGCACCCAGGAATTGAACTTTCAGATTGTTTTTGGCTGAGCTCATTTAACAGAAGTGTGCTTTTGGACAGAGGCACACAGCCCCCATTGTGTGATGAAGTGAAGCCACACTCCAGTGGCTTAAAACAACAATAGCCTTTCTCAGCCAGAAGGATAAGCCACTGTGGAGCAAATCCATCAATGCTCCTTCTGTTTCAGGGCGATTGTTTTAAAATGTCAATATGATGCATTGAAGACACGCTGAAGGCGGAAATCTGATCAATTGGATGAATTGACTGCTGTGTTTTTAATTCCCCAGTGATTATGCATACGTTAATTGTACGTGCAAATAGAATAGTGTTTGCTGTTTGTTTAATTTCACCCCTCCGTCACTGAGCCATACCGCTGTCCGTCTCTGTGATTCCTCGCACTGCCACGAGCGGGCCCCAGGCACACTGAGATCCGGCTTCTGAGAGAGAGGTGAGGGATGGATATCCTGCTGGAGAGCATGCACAGGCTGTGCCAGGGCATTCTCGCTTCCGGTATAAACAGTTTGATTTGTACCTGGCTGTGCTTTGTGAAAACACCTTTTCATTTCTATTACAGCCCTCCACCTGCGTCATCCGTTTCTGAAGCTAACGTTGGTCCCTTTTTAAAAGCACTCTAGCTGATGAATGCCAACAAGTTATTTGACATGTGAGGCCATATTCTTTCCATTCTGTATTTGAAACATGATAAAAGCAGTCAAGTTGTAGTTGAAGTCTGGTAATTGTGACTTCATCTCCCGTGTGTTTAATTTAAAGGAGAGCCTAACTGCTCTGTGCCTGGACTGCATGCTTATGTACTGTAACCCCCAGAGGAAAGTACAGAGAAAGGTTGCCTTACTGTTTGTCCCTGTTGCTGAACAAACTTCTGGGCAGTCCACATCCTTTAATCAGCTGTGTGTAAAATGGCAGGCTGGATTCTGTAGTAACACTTGAATGTAGGTTAATATTACACTGCTGATAAGATGCAGAGTCAGTACGTTTCCTGCAGGCCCCTTGTTTGTCTGTGGTTTGGTAGGTGCTTTTGGCTGTCAATTAAAAACTGTATTGTTTTGAACCCAGGACAGCTCAAAGAAGACGTGTCGCCTCATTTTCAGTTCAGTTCATTTCAGTTCTTCGGTTCAGTATTTTAACTTCACCATTTGGAAAGGGTTGCTACAGTGCTTACTGGCACTGCTGCTAGAAACAGTACCCACTGCTGCATTCGTTGTGTTGAAACAAATGACAGGCATCCCATTTTAAGAATTAAGCCTGCTGTTGCATGTACTGCCACTTCATCACTATTCATGTCTTTTGCTTATATAGTGTTTAGTCTATATATTGTATACTGGTTAATCTTTAAATGTTTTTTTGTAAAGAACACTAAGAATGTACAAACTCCAAGTATGTAACGGATTAGGTGCCAAACACAACAAGCACAAATTAAGCCTTTGAGAGAAACCAGAAAGATTGCTGTGAAATCTGACTTCCTCTGAAACAAGACAGCTCTAGGCTTTTTAAATAGGCCCCCTAGGGATGGTACAGATGTTGGAAACAGCTGTGCAGAGCTGGGCAATGGGTTTTCTATCCCCGCTGCAGGCTTCAAGATTGCTTAATAAACACAGACCCTCAGGGTTTGGAATTGACCGTCAGGAAAGTGGCAAAGACAGTCACCTGAAAATACAAGGGCAGATATGAGACATTACAGTGATGGATCAGACCCTCCCGACGCCTCACTCCGCTCATTGAAGAATACCCCTGAATGAAAAGCCAAGTGTTTCAGCTGTATTTAAATGCAGCGCTGAAGTGTGTTGTTCTGTGGGAGGGATATAAGAATGTGTCGCTTGACTGCTTCTGAAGGATTGGAGAGTAGTTTAAGATGCACCCTTCACATGGCCCCCGGGGGGGGGGGGGTTTCACAAAATTATCAGGAGACCAATTTGATGTACAACGACCAAAAAAGCAAACCTCAAACTGCAGGCAGAAATTCACCAGCTCTCCGCAGCATGCTGACAAAGCTGTGAAGATTGCAATCCCTGAGGGTTTCAAATCAATGTCTCGCCCCCTAATTAGCATCACTGCATTCTTCAGTTTGAATATTCATTTTGAATATGTTTAATATTAAAACCTATCCAGAGGCTGGTTTGACAAGGTATGAGGGGGACTGGTCTCCTGTAACGCAGTGTGATTTAGAAGGAGTTCAGACCGGTTCCACTGAGAGCATACCCGCCTCAGACCAGTTTAACTTTTGTGCTGCTGGGCTTCTCCATTGACGTTATTTATTAACAGTACCAAAGCCTTGCTTTTTTAAAACCACCAGGCACATTTTCATATATATTTTACAAAAATAGTTACGCGTTACAAAAGCAAGAACAAGCAAGAACTTGTCTTTACTTCAAAAGCCAGCCTGTTCCAGATACTGGCGAGATGAGACCTCTGCGGGTGAGATGAGATCTTAAGATACATTGTGTAGAACTATGTGTTCAAAATGAATCTGATCCTGATGGTTAAGACTAGCTGGTTCACATCCAGGCTCTGCTGCCAGCTTACAGACCTAATGACACGATTTGTATATGAAGAAACTGTAAAAATATAAATTGAAAGAAAATGTGTGTATTAGGATGTATGTGTACTGTAGAATTAAACCAGGACTTTGTATAAGCAGTCACCTGTCTATAGCAGCCACAAGTGTCCAATCATTCTGCTAACTCAGGTTTTAATGTTGTTATCCTCACAGTGTAAACATACTGCATGTCGATAGCAGTCTAAAGGTCAAGAACCGGACCTTGTCGCTGTGCTACCGTAACTGTGTGGCACCCTTCTAAATTAGTTTAACAAATAGTAGAGCACAGGGCAGCTGGTGAACTCAGATTAATTGCAGCTGCCCTTTTACTCATGACTGAGCTGCTGTTCTGTAGTGAACACATGGACGCCTTCCAAACCTCCCAGAGAGATGAACTTGTTTATTTATGTGCCTGGCCGCCTAATTGCCGATGCACTGATAGGAAATATTGCTCACTTAGCAGGATTACCGGGCTCCACAATGCTCTGGAGTCTTCTTTATGACCGTTCATAAATGTTTGGTGTTGGGCCGCACGTCTCGGATTGACTGGCACTCCTCCCCAGTCGATTCGTTACTTGTGTTTTGAGGCACTTTTAGAAATGCTGCTTTTTTTCATCCCGACGGCAGGGAGGAGAAGCTGTTTCATTTCATTAAAACAAACCCCTCGCTCACCTCCATGTGCTTGACAGTAAGAAACAAGTCTTGAGCATGGGGTATCCCAAGGATCTTATCCATGTAGTTACTGTTAGTTACTGGAACTACCTCATTGAGACATATTACTAAAAGGATCCGGTGCCAGCAATCTGAACAATCACACTCTTAGTAAAGTCTGCTCTGAACTGAGCAAAGATATTACAGGAGTTATGCAACCCTTTTAATAAAGCTCAGCTGAGACTGCAGGTCTTCCATTGGCTTGCTTTATTGCAGCAGGATCCAGGTAATTACAGAGTGTTTTATAATGGGCCCGCTTGCTGGTACCAGGTCTTTTTAGTAACACATATTAACCAGCAGGTAAGTGGAGAATGTGCCCTGGTGCCTGTTCTCCAGCTCTCTGTTTAATTGCTAAAGCGGCCACATTGTGAGCGGCGGCCCTTATCAGCTGCAGCTCAAGTGATTGTTTGGTTTAGATAAGTCCTCAAGCACGATAATGCTCTGATAAGGACACTGCACTGATTGCAGGGGTGCTGAACCTGCAGTGTGCTGCTGCTTGCTGGAAGTTGCAGGCAGTTCGTTTTGAGCAGAGAGCTTTTCAAAGGAGTGTGTTTGCAGCACTCCGCGCCCTGCGTTTGTATCTTTTGTGCTTGTGTTTGTTTTTCTCCCTGGTGACGGCTGTTCTGCCGAGCTGGAAGTTTCCTCTGAGGGCCCGTGGGTTTAATCCGTTATCACCAGCGCTTTCTTTTCCTGCTCAAGATGAAGACAAGCTGGTGGTGAGCAGGAGCAGGGCAGCGGCACACAAGGTACAAGAGGGACGGGGATTTTAAACACAGAGTGAATTCATTCATTAGTGGATCAGAAATGTTAAATGTCTTTTAATTAAAGTGTCCATTGATTTAGCAAATGACAGCATTCTAACCATTTGAGACTATAACATATCACGGGGTTACCTTAGTTCTATATCTCAGCACAGACTGTACCCTTAAAGTTGCATGCACTAAACCTGTATAGACACTGATATTAATCACTTTTATTACAAGAATGGGACTTAATAGATAAAGCCCAGATTGAGTAATTTCTGCTGATACACACCTTTACGAGGTAGACCTTTGGAAGGGGGACCAATTGTCCAACAAACAAAATGATTAGCCAAAGTCTTTCATCATAATGTGTGAAAGTGTTATGAAAAACTCCTGGGTTGCCTAATACAGGCTTTGCATTTATGCACTTGAATGCACTTCATTTCCCTGAGGTCTATATCTCACATCTGACAGCTACAGAACATAACTGTACAGTACAAGTCTTTAAAATGAAGGACAAATCACCTAATTCAGGAACACTGACCTGATGCATTTACTGTATAGGAAGAAACGTGTGCTGCATTACATTAGCTGCCTGCTTGTCCCCTTCTCATCCGTCCATCAGCTTCCAGCTCTCTCTCCCTCTCTCCCTCTGTCTCCCTTTCCCTCTCTCTCTCTCCCTCTCCCTCTCTCTCTCTCTCTCTCTCTCTCATTTCTGAAGCAGTGTGTTAGGAATACATTTACTGCTCTTTGGCTTTTATTTCATGGACATAACCTTCCATTCTGTCCTGAGCTGAATGTCAAACACTGTGTTTGCAAGGCTTTCAGAGCTTGGCTTGAGTTTAACCTCTATCAATCTGAGACTGAAATGAGAAAGCACCTGGTCCCTGCCAGGCTCGCCCCAGCACTGTGGTAACAACGTCGGGTCACAGGGCCTGGCCTCCCTATATAACACATTGATGCATTGCTATTGCCCGACACATTGCTGTATGAAGCTGTTCTGTTTCCATTTCTTTAGCTGCAGAGATGTGCAGACAGTTCACTTCTGACCTTCATGAAAACATTGAAATTCCCTTTTAAGACGAATAGCACAATTACAGTGTCCTCCACCTCAGTAAAGATAATCCTTAAATAGAAGTCATTTATGCCGCAGTATTCACATTGCTTTTGTACAACTGTATAACCAGAGCTTCTTATTTAAGACACACTCCTTTTTCTTGAAAACTAGAATCTGCTACCATAGCCATAAATGGTTTTAATGGCTGGTGTTGTTTCCAATGGAGATATAAAATAAATTGTGTGTAACAATATCTACTTTTAAAATGCAAAATGTATGAGAACACAAACCGACCCCGTCACTGCTTACAGTTGCTCCCTCTGGAGAAACAATCACAACATGTTCTCGTAGGGTAGGTGTGGTTAATGGTGTGGTATCGAGCACTTCTGTAAAGTGTTGTAGTGTTTGGGATGATTTATCAAAAGGGAAATCTCTCCATTTTCATTTCCTGAGCCCCGCACCTGGCCTGAGTACTCCAGTTAAGCACTCCCTCACACAGCATCAATATCTTTCCTACAAGAAACTTCTCGAATTTGAGCACTGTTGTAGGTTTTCACTCCAAGCTAAAAACAATGTCTTTGCAGAGATATATATATATATATATTTCAGGAGACAGGTGTTTAAATAAGCGATGAATCATTTGTTCTATTCCCAGCGATATCATCCTAGCCGCAAGCAGGGAGAGGGAGGCTGTGTATCTGGAGCATTGACCTTGAAAACACTGCAGCTCTCTTGTTTTGTTCAGATCCCAATAATATAGTGGAGCAGCTTCTGGCCTTGGAGCAATCCTTGAATCATCATGGCTGTGAAAAGTAAGAAATAGGAATGGGTTTTGCAAGCCTGCATCACTGCTTGTAAAATACGATATTAATGATGATAGTAATACTGCGTTGTATTAAGTTAGTATCCATTTCACAATCAGAGATACAGATTCAGTGTATTCTTTGTAAGCGATCAATCACTGCTATAAAGGAGGTCTCAAACAAAGTGTTTTACAATATGAACAGTTCTGCAGTTACGAAGCTGGTCAAACAAGCACTCTAGTAGTTCCTTGTGGGTTTTGGTACCACACTGTCCGCCTAAGTCACATCTGGCAACCTGGTAAATTGTAGCCTGTAGACTAGAAGGCTGACTCGTGGTTGTTCAGAAACATGCATTTGTTCAGCATAGAAGTGCACCGGAAGTCTGGAGAAGCAGTCGTGGATCTGGTTTTAAAAGTGCAGAGAGTAAGACCAGTGAGGAAAGGCGCGGAAGGTGTTAGAGAGACCCAAAGATCAGCACACATCTTTGCAGCCGTTTCCTCAAACATTACAGAGCTTTGCCGTTTTAATAATGCATGAATCTGAAAAGTCAAAGATGCTGGCAGCGTTATTGAATGCGGAATGGTGTTTTGTTCAGAATAACTTGCAACGTGCAGTGAAATTCTGAACAGAGGACATGTGTTATAGCAGCTATCTCACAACAAGAAGACATCCCAGGAAACATACTCTTGAATATGCAAAGAGCTTGTGCTGCCAGTAGAAGTTCAAATAAGCAGGACTCTCAGGTACGCTTAGCTGCAACTTCTTAGCATGGTGTTCTGAACTCGGATGTCCTGCCAGCTGCAGTCTTCCACAGTCAGTGATTCATAACAATAAAGATTTGACCAGCCTGATTTACTCGCCTGTTTCCTAAGCCTGATTCTTCAACCGCTTGACCAAAATCAACCCTTCTCCGTTACCCACAGAACTAACCCTATGCCACCTGCTGGATATTTTGAGCATGCCAGCTCAACTTTGGAAAACACAAAACAGGTAGTGGTGTCTGAATTGGCAGATCTGAGGTTCCTTAAATAGACAGATCAACTCACTCACTACCTGGCTTTAATGTTTGGCTTGTTGTGTGTATTTGTTGCTTTGCAGATACCGCACAACTGCTTCTCATGACACTAGCTGCTCACTAGCAAAGCCAGGTCCTGTGGGTTATACTGTCTTCACACTCGGCAGTTACATTCGTTAACTTGTTACACTGCGAGTAAAAATGCAGTGTTAGAATGGCTTGGGACCTAGTACAGAAGCGGAAGCCACAACAGGAAGCCAGCTATGCTCTTGTAAATTCAAGCAGGAAGTCTCTGTGGTAAATGTGTGAAGAGAAAAAACCAATAATAAGGGCCTGTCATAACTGCCCAGGCTTCAGATAAAGCTGGTGAGATTATCAGATACAGAATAAACAAAGCAAGTGCTTTGTAAACTGGCAGCCAGGAAACCAGCAGACGAAACTGGACCAAGGTCTTTGTTAAAGCTTTAGTTTTGCACAGAATTCAGGAACGGCAAAGACGTGTTGTTGTTGTTATTGTTATTATTATTCAGAGTTATTGTAAAATCAGTAGCCAAGTCACTCACTATGTATTTGTGCTCAGAGCATTCCAACAACGACATCATTTGGAACATTGCATTCATTTTATTTTTACAACACAATAATAGCAAACCTTATTGGATTTTGTTACAGAGCGCTGAGCAGGGAAATGTCACAGCCAGACAGGCACTGTTGAGCCCGCCAGTGCCGTGCCTCTGGAATTGGTTTGCAATGCCTTTGATCCCTGTCGATACGGCTGCATTGAACTGTTTGAATAGAGAGGACCCAGGCATACGTGGCAGCAGACTTGCCTGGGGCAACTCGTAACAGTTAATGACTGTGAAACGGCCCACTGTTTAAAACTGCACCACTCTGTGTGTTTGAGAGAGCTTCTGTTGAAAGGTTATGATGACTTATTCAGGGAGTCCACTTTCCTATTTTATTCCCCTTCAATGTCTCTTGGCAGTAAAGTGTGTATCTTTTTTTTTTTTTTTTGTCATTGTAATGTTTGAGGGTAAAAACGTTTATTACTGAGATGTTTTACCTAAAAGGTATTTCAGCAGTTTGTGAAGTGGAACTGAAATGGAACTGTGTGAGTTTAAAAAAAAAAAAAAAAAAAAACATTCCATCGCTACGGTAGCCGTAGAGACGACAAAAAAGAGCGAAGTAAAAGCAAAAATGTCTAGACGTCTTCAGATATCAGAGAATGAAGGACAAACATAGAGAATCAACATAACATGGGAACATGCTTCAAGGTCCTTTTCTCTGAAGTTAACTGCGTATAATAGCGATGATTTGTTTTAAAGTGTAGCAGATTTCTTGTGTCACTTTGTGTTACATCCTGGTAAATGTTTAAAACTCATCCCTGTAACCCTAACAGAGGTCTCAGAGTCATGTCTAAACTGTACTAAACCTGGTGTATCCCTGTAACTCTAACAGAGGTCTCGGAGTCATGTCTAAACTGTACCGGGTACTCCAGAGTGTGAGGCTAGTGCTTTAGGATTCCTGGCTGTTATTAAATGTCAAGATACAGTATCACTTATCCCAATGCTGCTGGCAGAAGACCTCGTACTCCCTGGATGTGGATGCGTAGCCAAAGACAGTTGGCTCTGTGTAATTTCTGTCTGTTTAAAGGTTTTCACTGGAAAACTCTGCTGTCGACCTTATCGTGTTTAGTTCTGCTTTAGAACTGCATCCTGCAGTTCTTTACTGCCATCCAGTGGTGTCTTGTGAGTCAGTGCTTCACTGTGTGCCGAGCGAAGGCAGCGCGAAACAGCTGAGACTCCAGAGCAGTGATAACAAGTGTGCTGTGTTAGGCAGCAGATGTTCAGAGGGTGAGACGTTACACTTGGAATCAAACTGTGTCACTTATTATTTGTATGAAAGGACAGCAACAGAAGTGTGATGGGTAAAATACTACTGCTACTACTACTAAATAATAATAATAATAATAATAATAATAATAATAATAATAATAATAATAATAATAATAATAATGGCGGGTGGTAATACAAGGAAATCTGAGGACTGGTAAAACTGTTCCTCGGTTTGTGTAAGACACTATCTGTCAGCTGTGCAGGACATGGAAGTGGTGTGCTCTCTTAGTGCAAGTCTGATGCCCTTTTATTTCATGGTTTGCAGCGGTTCTCAAATGAGGGATTGTATAGTAATCACAAACGTGGTTGGAAAGATGCAATAGAAATCTCTACTGAGGCTATTGTGTTACTATTCTAGCCAGTATAAAAATGCATTGCGTTTCTCTTACCTTGTACCCAAGTGTTTGAGAACCACTTCTTTAGAAGAGCGACAGACTGGCTCTTTAGCAGCACTGTCCTGGGATAATGTGATGGCCTTGGCTACAGCAAGCCAGGGGGCTTTAAAACCCAGCGCATGTTCGAATGCAAAGCTAAGCTTATTAGCTCCCTGTTATCCCCATTATCCTATCCCACTGATTCAAGTTCCGAGTTTAGCCATTTCCAAACCAGACAATCCTGTTATGGGTTTAAAAACCATCGTCCAGATGAATGTGCCAGTCCTCTCAGTGTTACTGCTTTTATTGTGTCATTGGTTTCAAGGAGGAGTCACTGTGGATCATGTTGCCTGAACGAACTTGAGCTGTACTGAGCCACTTGTTTGGCGTGGGTCGCTTGCCCCATTTCCTCTCCTGTCTAGGAAACTGTAGGCAAAGTGAGTCTCCATATCTGAAAGTGAGCAGAACATGTCTCTGTAAAATGTATCTGTGGCATACATTTAGCCTGGGAGTAGTTTAAAAGCACAGCTCTGATATGTGTAGGAAAAATCCAGAGTTGTCCAGGGTGCTTTCAACTTTTTAAATACAGACATCACCAGGATGTAAAAAGATACAGAGATAAAGTAAGCAATACGAAGAATACACTGACAAGACTGGCGTTGCCTGGTGATACCAAAGTGCTCTTGAGACCCCCATTGTGTATCAGTTGTAGGCAGTCCAGGTTTCCCTGCGAGTCCTCATGGAGTAAGGTACCTGTTCACAACGTGTTGTGTGTCTGAGGAGCTCACACTAAATTCCTATCAATATTGAGGGAGCGTGTTGCACTGTGCCATGCCTTGTTGTTGTGTTTCCTGCTGCAGTCAGTGGACACGTGCAGGTCTTGATGAAGAAGGGCTGCACAAGCTCCATCTTGTGCACTCTTAGCATGTAGAGTAAAGTAGTTTGTTAAAACACAGTTGCTTTTCCTAGCCCCGAGCTTGTTTGTTGGTCAGGGCTCTGGAAGCGTCCCTGTGTGTTTCGTGGAAGTTCACGTCACCTCTTGACATTCCCGCTGTGATGGGGTTCCTGCTCTTTTCAATTCTTCATTATCAAAACGTTTTTATCAGGGCAGGTTTCAGCTCTGTAAACATGACAGCCTGCCTGCAGCATGCAGTGCTGACTGGATCTTCTTTAATCATGCAGGGGCTGCTGTCAGTCACTGCAGGTGGATTGACTGTGTTCTTCTGTCAGGATTTAGAAGCGTATTCAATAAAGGTATACAGTATACAAACAGCAAGGCTTGACCGGGATTCAGCAGTGGAAAGAAATTAAATGAGTGTCCAATACCTGGGGACACATTCCAGATACATACCAGTGACGTAATCAAGCTTAAACTATTTTTTTTGTTTGTTTTTTTACATTTTACATATGAAAGTATCATACAAGTTTGAATTTAGCAAACAGTTTTTTTTTTTTTAGTTTTGTTGTACTTTGCTCTCCGATGGCTAGATTCTCAAAGCTATTTACTCCAAATCATCATTCGTGCAATTTTTTTTATTTTTCAAAAAGGAAAAAATGCACATAATAAACCAAACCAGAAATAAACAACCCAGGAATTTGAATTTGCAGGCATGCACGTAGTAATGGGGGATTTTTCTTTTTTCCTTTCAAATGACGATTTGCTCCAGACCCATAATTGGCGTTCAAGAGGGATACATTGATTGTCGAGTGAAGGTCATGGCTGTGGAGAGAAACCTGATCTCAAGCAATAGTAGCATCGTCTGTGATGGAGACATACTGGCCTTCAAGGGAAATCTGTTGGAAATGCAAAGCTTGATGCACAATGCCTAGGGACAGATCCCGAAGGGGACAAGACCCTCTGATAGAAACATTGAAGCCAGCGCGGGAAATCAACCCGTAGAGGTAGAACCTCGGACCACACTTGACGTTCTGTCGTTTAGTCCTGTGTTCACATTTATTGCGCTGGGACATTTGAAGTAATACCAGAAACAGGAATAATATCTTTCTATAATTGTCATCCTTCCCTTATTTCCTTGCCAGTATCCACCAAAAGGTAACAATTAACACAATAGCAATACCATCTGTAAAGAGTCCACCCATTTTCTTTTTTTTCTTGTATTTCAGAACGTTTTGTTATTTTATTGTATCATTTTCTCTGATTAAAGAATGATTCTGCACCTTCCGGAATGGAAGGGCAAACGTTCATATCCCACGGACTTGCAAGGACGGCTGCAGCTGTTCCAGTAACTCCTTGGACTGTGCGAGGTATCTGTCTGCATAAACAGGGTGTCCCACTGCAATCAGGACTTTTAAAAGTAGGATTAATGCATCAAGTTGTTAATCTTATACACAAAGTGACACGGGAGACTTTGATGTTTGCCAATACCATGATGTCATTTGATTTGTGTTCGGGACGCTTCCCACATGGTTGGATAGTTAATCCTGGTAGCTCATGGTACACATCATGCACAATCTACCTTTTAAACCCATCAAGGTTTAAGTCACTTTTCAGATAAATATGACACAGTGCCTTTGCAGAGGTGCAATGTGCTTTTGTGTCAAAGAGTCTGGAGCCCCCCCCCTCATCCTCACATCTCCCTGAGAATACGCATTCGTTGTTGGGATGAGATAATGTCCAAAAACTCAACAGGAAAGGAAGAGTCTTCAGACATCAGAGGAGTCGTCTTGGCAGCGGCGATTCATTTCACGATTAGCATCTGTCTTCTATTAAAATATGAAATCCCTCGCTGTCTTCAAACTGACAGCATCCCTGTTCCTGCCTTTCTCTGTCCAGATAGGACCCACTCTTTCCTTCTCAAGTGAACCCAGATGAGCTGTAATTCATGTTAAATTTCCTCAGCACATTGTTGCTTTCGTGGGCCGTTCCTAAAATAGATCTGCTCTTTATAACCGTTGGTTGTTTAATGAGAAGCAGCAGGTCCATTGTTACCTGCTGTATTGGGGGGTTGGAAGTTTGCAGTGTTCTGCATATTTAGTGCTTTGCTGCACCATCAATGCATTTACTAATATTTGGCATTTTGTGCCATCAACAGGAATGCAAAAGTTACAGAAGTCCATGATCCTTGTTCTTTGTCAATACATATCTTGAAATAACCATGTCTATTTGAGGTTTTCTCGTTTAGCTGTACTCTTCTGTCATATGCAGTACTGGTATGTGTGTATCATGCAAACAGACATACATACATGTATATACATACATAGGTGCTACACTAGATGGCAGTCTGGTCAGAAGCACACTGCATATGCAAATAGGCACAAAACCTGAATCTGAATCACAGTTGCAATCCGTGCACGATAGACAGCAGGCTTCACAGAACTATGTGACATTCAGCACGTGCACGCAATATATGTGCACGTAATATATATATATGTATATATATATACACGCTGGTAGTTTTGCATATATATGCAAAACTACCAGCGTGCATGCTGTGCATCACAGACATACGAATTAAAAGACTCATGTGGTTCTTTTTACCACCATCCCTTCATCAGCTCCCTTTTATTTTCACAGTTTCCTGCTGTGAACGGAGCTTTTTGCATTGCCGGCGACCTGCTTCCACACCCAGTAATTGACGTGAAATGGAAAAGCTGTTTCCTGACTTTGGGAAATGGAATTGAAATATCATTCTCATTTAATTACCAGCGAACACACCTCTGCATCCTATTCATGTTCATGTCAGTGTGGTTTGGTAACACACACTTTTTTTTTAAATTTCATTTAGAAAATATTCAGTTCACAGGTAATGAGCGAGTGAGGCCGTAGCATGGTGATCAACAGGCAGCTTCTCGCCGTAGGAATGCAACACCTTTCCCTGGCGGGTAATCACGCAGAGAATGTGCTAACGAGCTGCATTCTAACACCATGAAGCTGAAACAGTATGGGATTCGTCTTCCTCCTCGAAGTCTAAATGGATTTTGTGGGGCCCAGTCTGCGACAGTGGGATCAACAGTAATATAATTCTTGCCAAGTAAACAGTATTCTTTTGTTAAGTTTTCATTTTGTGGATGGAAAATCCTAATGAGATTACATTGAGATTAAATGAAATGAAATATTAGCTTGTCGGGCATATGCTTCCAACAGGTGCCAAAGCGCTTTGCCTTGCAAATCCTATGCCGTAACGTGTCATTAGCTTTGGGAAAAACACAGGGAACATTTGCAAAGCATTTCCCTATGTTTACATTTAAATTTGACAAGCTATTATATTTGGTTTGAGGTGGTTAAAAAAAAAAAAACTTGCCAAAAAATATCAGCTGCTTCCAAATTTGCAGGTGAGCTATCATGCAAAATCCCCTGAACTCTGGTGTGTGTGCTGCACCCTCTTCTAAACTCTGTGACACTGCAGAGCCTCAACCAGGCTGCTGGATTACTGGGAACCATGCACTCTGTGCAGCTGTAGTGTGACAGGTGAGGTGCCCTTAAGGGAGCAGAGAGGATTGCAAGCCCTTGAGACTTGCTTTTCTGGGAAGGAAGAGTTCATGTTTCAGAGACAGGTGCTTTAGGAGTGAGCAGATGTGAAGGAAGGGGCTGTGATTTCCAGTACCTGGCAGGAGGGGGATGTAGGGAATCCCTGGGGATTGATGTGCTGGAATAGGGGACTCCAGGGATTAGCGAGTTAACAAAGTAAACCCTGCTTGGGGTTTGCACTGTGGGGTAGCTAATGCAAGCTGGGAGGCTGTTCATCCCTGTGTTCCATTTATTATTGATGCAATGTGGACAGGCTGTAACATGAGAACAGCAGTTAACACCGTACACTGGCTCTCTAATTGCACTGTACCTGCACACGTGCTTGCAAGGCAAGATGTAAATACAGTCCAGTTACAATGGACCTTAGTAGCAGCTTACATGTTGTTTTTAGAGTAATCTGAAAGAGCTGCCAGTGTAACGGGCTGTGTTGTGAGCTGCACTGCCGTTATGAATCCTGTCCGCTGTCGGTGAGATGAGATGAGGTTAAAAGCTCTAACACCACGAGTGCAGAGCCCTGCTCTTTTTGCATTGTGGTTAAGACGCTTGCTTGCGGTGCGCAGGGTGGCTGGTTCACGCCCAGCCTCCGCCCTGTTACACCAGTAAGGATTGTAACTGTTTTTATTACGACGTCAACGTTGGCACTTGAAATCAGCGATGTGTTTTGAGTTGGCTTGGATTTCATGCGTTTTGTTACACTTTCTTCTGGCAAGCAGAAATGATTGGGCCTCCATAGATTGTATTTCTAACCTAGGAGGGTTTAACTGCAATGAAAAAGCAAAACAAATTAGTACCTTGATAGTAACAGCACCCAAGGCTGATTGTAATTGCTGTTTTTGAGCCTGTTATTATCCCAGTTCAATTGCCTTATTATTTGTACAGAGACTCCTTGTGATTCATGTTTATTAGGTTTTCCAAAATATTAAATATTAGAAAGATGTGGCCGACCTGATGTATCCAATAAGTCTAACTCAATTTGCATAGCAGTCTGAGCTGTTCCTATTTCACTGTGCGCTTTATAGCTACTAAATTCACAGTAAAACCTGGAACTGCTATGCAATGGGACTCTTTTATTTCCAACCTTGTATCTGCAACCTAACAGATTGTATGTTGGGGTGCTTTGCAGTACATCAGAAAAATCATCTGGCGTGCAGATCCTACATTTCAGTTTGGGGAAATAGGACACGTAGTGTGGCCTGTCTATTAATCAGCCAACCCCCTGTAGAATTTGAAAGCGTTACAGAACATTGGGTCACATTTAAGCTTTTGCTCCAGAAACAAGGATCTCTCCTCCCGTCCTCACTGTCATCTGTCTACAGTAGGTATGTAATGTAGTGTCCTTGGGCTAAATTTAAACCCCTACATTTGAGGAGCCCCCAGGCTTGTGCTTCACGGCAAGGAGATGGAGTCAGCAAAAGAGTCTCTCCACAGCTCCCTCCCCAGCCTGGGAACAGCTGCAGCTTCTAAGCCTGTGGAAAATGAAGGCAGATGAATCAATTTGGCCTGTAGCCCTGCAGTGCATTGTGGAATGCTCCAGCCTGCGCAGGGGATAATGAGCCAGTAGATTGAGACGGTGCAGTGTGGCTCGGAGGTGGCAGGCTGCTGTGCCTCTGCGACTCCCAGCAGAAGCAGCCCGTCTGGCTGGGTTAATGGGGGTTAGGGTCCCTTGCACAGGACACTTTTTAGAAGCAATTAGAGGAAGGATTTGTATCCTTTCGGCCCACCCTTTAAAAAAAAATATGCAGGGCTCGGAGCTCTGCCACATGTGACAAATGGCAATGTGTTTCACAGGAATAAGGACTGAGGGCAGCGATGATTTGAAAACATAACCAATGGAATAGAGCTGTGCTGCTGGGGAGTGATAGGGAAGCAGGAAGTGAATAGAGCGAGTGCAGCTTGATTGTCTGGGGCTGGGGTCGGGGTGAAAGGCACTCCTAGGGGAAGCACAGAACAGATCTCGGAGACTTGAAGACATCACAGGGCACTGTAGATAAACTGCGGCTCACAAGCCAGTCCATTCAGAGGTGTCTTGTGTGTTTGAGAAAGGGAGCAAAGTGACCCATTCTGCCACCACCTCGTGCTCTGCTGGCCATGTAGTTAGAACAAGTCAGCGGCATGCCTTGTCAGCTTTGGAAGAACGGAAGTCAGCTAGCATGGCAGATTCTGATTGATTGTGCTCGTCTTGTCAGCTGTATTCTTGTACTGTAAGCAGCAGTTTTTAAAAATACACACGCTCAGGCCGGCATATATGAAAGGAAGAAATTAAGAAGTGAGATTTGACTGCACATTTAAAAATTGCACCCTGGCACCGGGTGGTGCTATACGCCAAGCAAGAAACAAATGCAATGAACCTCAGTTACAGCATCTTGAAGCTTTTACGGTAAGGAACACACCACCATGAAGTATTTGTTGGAATGCAGACACTATAACAAACTATAGAGCAGCATAACTGTTGTTTTTTTTTGCTGATGATCTCCTGAGTGACAGTAGAGCCCAGTCCGTTCTGATTAGGGTCAGCTGTGCATCCCGTATTTTAATATATTCCACCACTGCTTCAGTGCATTGCTTATCGCAGCCCAGCTGTAACAGAACACTCGTTTATTTATCCAATCTGCAAGCCCCTGCTTGGAGTTCATTACAGTAATTAACAAAATAAAATTGCGTCCATTTGGCTGCACGCTCACAAGCCGAATGGCAGGCAGGCACCCCTGCTCTCGGGAGCCAGGTGGCAGCGAACAAGATCTGTCAAATCAGTTGATGACCCTTTTAATTCACAGCAGCCAGAGGCCGCGGCGGAGGCTGTAGTGCATAATTGATATTTACTGCAAAAGGTTAATTGTAGCAGCAGTCGGCCTAATTTACAGTCTTGATCAGGGCCTGGCTGGAACAGCGTAGGACAGAGTGGAATTAATCTGCTCTCGTTCTTTCAAGATGGATTGCACCCTCCGGCTGTTCTGGTGCCTCCACCTGAAATATATATGCATCGGCTTACAATACCGTAAGATTTATATGTCTGATTTTATAATTCAGATATTCTCTCATTTACAATTAGCTGGGACTTGATCAAATTCATACTGTATTACAGAGAAATAAACCTGGTGTCCCATTAAGGAACTGAGAGAGACACTCCTCTGTATATTAGAATGGACCTCCTCTTTTTCCAGACTTCTTTTTTGCTTTGGTTTCCTGTGCATGGTAACTTTTTGATGCTGTCATTTATAAAATCTCTTCTTGTAACAAAGACAAACACGGTCCTGTATGCCACTGAAAGCCGTGCTTGTTCCAATGTTCAGATATTGATCCCAGTGGTGATATATGATTATATGAAACCTGCGACCAGCACTGATGGTGATCATGGGCTCAGTACAATCATTTGCTTTGCTTTATATGTAAGACTTGCGTGTGGTATTAGAGATAATCATGTTAACCATCCGTAATCCAGTGTCTGCACTTCAATCGGGTTTGTTTTAAATGTAATGACATAGCGCTTGATATTCAGGGTGATTGTCAGCTTCTTAAACAGCAGTCTTGGAAAGCTTCATGAAATCCAGATTGCATTGAATCCTTCAGAACAGTCTTTAAATAGCTCTGCAGTTTAAGCTGTGTGAATAGGGCTCTCCTGTGTTTCATGATTAATTGCATAATAATTACTAGACTCAAATAAAACGTTACCCTTGAGCACTTTCTCCAGTTCTGCATTCCGTCTCATTTCCGACTTGCAGGTAGGTCCTGGATTTCCAAGGTGTGTTTACCTGTGTTTTAATCTGGAACAAGGGACCTTGGGTTTAGTTTTCTACAGACTATACCACACAATGTATACAGGACCGTTTCAAAAGGTATTAACAGGAGAGCAATGATTTACAAAGTGGGTTTGTCGTTAGACAGACACACGACAACAGATGTGTAAAGTGTCTATCTCTGACCTGGTTCATTTAAACTACAGGACTGCACCAGCTTCATGAAATCCTTGCAACCTGATCATGTCATGGGGAAGCCAGGCCCCCCCTTTCATTGCTCGCAGTGTGGATTAAGTGACATGGTTTAGTACCAGCATTGACAGGAAACGGCAGTACAAATATGAGATAAAGAACTCACTCCCAACTTCCCAACCAAAAAACAAACTCTTCATCATTAAACCATCAGGATGTTAACATTCAAGTTTGAAGAAGTTATGATCGCAAAATGATGATGATGGAGTATTATTATTATTAATATTATTATTATTATGCTAAAATTGCAGAATCTGCCCATCCTATTACCATACAGCAGCTGCATTGTACTGATCATACAGATCTCCTGCTCTAAAGCTATGAGCTCTGAGTGACCCATGTGTTCCTTGTCGTTCGCCCCACAGATGAAGGGATGTTTGACCCAGACCAGCAAGAACAGCGAGGAAGACCCTCTGCAGGAGCTCACAGGACCCCATCTGAGTGAGGTGAGACTACACCCCACCCCCATGCTGCACTCCACAGAGCCTGTAGTCCTGCTCTGGGAATATGTGTTTCCCTACCACTGGCTACTGAAGTCCTGCTATTCTCCAGAGACTAGGGACAGCAGTATCAGGTTTCAGTGATCTACAGTAATGACTTGGAAAGGAATACTTGCTGTCACTGAGTTAGCCATCAATTAGGTTCAAGTACTGAGGAAGGCAGTGGCTGAAATGTGCGTCTGCTTGACTAGTTTTCCTGTAACCAACAACAGCATAGCTGTGACATCCAGTGGAAAGCAGTAGCTGAAGTCCACTCTTTCCCATCCGTTTAATTGCACAGATCACATTATATGGAAGTCATTCCTCTTCAGGGGTGCTTAGCTGCTTTAGGTATCAGAGCAAGGAAAGGACTGTTCATATTTGACCTTCGCTTTTAGAGCAAATGTAAAGCTTAACACAAGAAATTCTGTGTAAAAGTAGCAGCTTAATTACAATATTCAGACACCAGGCAAGGAGTAAAAGGGAATTGCTTTAGCCACAATTGGTATTTTTTTTACACACATGTATACTAGAATGACTTCTAAGAATATAATAAACATGGTGGAGAAAAGAGACAACAACAAAAATAAATGAAACTATACCTAAAGAAAATGCTGTTAAATAGTAAGGCCAGCGTGGCCGTAGTTTTACGGTACCTCACGACATCAGAGAGCTTGAACTCTGTACGAGTATTTCAAACACATTTGTCAAGGGTGTGGTGAAGCGTTCTGGTCACCCTACACCCCAGCCAGGTGGAGTCCTAACCCCCCAGACCCTGGTAATGAGTGCTTAATGGCCACCGCAGTTACCCACCCCCTTCCCATATGTTAACCAGCGAGACCGCTTCTGTAACAGGACATCATAAAAACAGTTTGATATGCCGGGACACACAAAACAGACTAGAATTGAGATGCAGCGAGGTAATGAGAATGCATGCAAAATCCCATGTGAATAGTTTTAACATTCGCTTAAATTAATCTAAAATGTGCTTTATAACTAAAGCCTGTCACCAAGCCCCCCAGTCTTACTAAATTCAATCAGACACTTAATTTAGCTGTAGAATGCAACACACAAAAAAAGTCGTCTCTGCTTCTTAGGGAGGAAAATAAAAATAAAAAAATTAAACAGAGGCATCTAATGATCATCTGGTACGTGCTGTCTTTCTGTTAACTGTCTTTATTTTTCCCATGTTGTTTGTCAGTGGATTTGTTTAAAAGCTTCAAGGTTGTTTTTTTTTATGAAAAAGCCAGGAGAGAGAGAAATAATATAAAAGCAGGTTCTGGCAGATAAAAAGGTAGATGCTGCTTGACAGCTCTGACAGGTAAATGCGACAGCGAGGAAAGAAAGCCCATGTTGAAATTGCACGCTGTAAACGCTGATGCTGTTACCAGAAGCACCACGTCCCTCCTGCCAGATAAATCGAGTAGAAAGAAAAGACAGAAACCGATCCCCATGATCTCCACGTCTGCCACTCTGTCTTACTGGGGTTGTTTTGTCCTGCTCCACAGCACCCTCTGCTTGGGGTGGTGGTACTGTGCAGTACAATGGGCTCAATCTCCAAGGCTTCCTTTGTTTCTTCCTCATGTACAGTACCACAAGGCTGTGATGTAGTGCAGTTGTTTCGGAATCAGTTTAAATGGTGCTCTAAACTTGGTTTATGCTTTTATTACCAGTTTGGTTAGGTGTTCATACAACATTTGTATATTTTAGTGTCATTTCCTCCAAGGATTCTCGGGAGCCTGGTGTAATCTTCCCATGCAAAGCATGGTGCCAACTGGCTGCAATTGGTAGGTGAAGAATTCAAGGCTGAGAGGGGGTGGGTAATATCCTTTTTTGTATTAATATTCTGGTGATCTGGATATAACGACCTTGCCCACTGCCCAGTATGTTCTTTACTCTTTTCATCTCTATGGTAGGATTGGCTCAACAATCTTCAGATTGTCTTCCCCTTCCTCGGCGATCAAGCGGCTCTTTTCAGATATTGAAAGCGATTAATAAAACAATGTCATTTCCCGTCCCGAACACAAGTTTCTACTTCAGCGTATGTATTGCCTTAAAAAAACAATCTCTTGTATGATTCTGCTCAACGAGGATGATGTTCCAGAACACAGGCTGTGGATCTGAGCACAGCATCCTTACACTTTAGAAACAACGTTGGAGTGGAACTAGGTGTGTTCCGGAACCGCGAGAGCTAGGTGTGTTCCGGAACCGCGAGAGCTAGGTGTGTTCCGGAACCGCGAGAGCTAGGTGTGTTCCGGAACCGCGAGAGCTAGGTGTGTTCCGGAACCGCGAGAGCTAGGTGTGTTCCGGAACCGCGAGAGCTAGGTGTGTTCCGGAACCGCGAGAGCTAGGTGTGTTCCGGAACCGCAAGATGCTGGGCCGCTTCATTGAAATTAACTGGAAGGATAGTGGCGTCTTTTTGAGCTTCATGTACGGTGGACGAGAAAGACGATTCCTGAGGAGAGTTCATTGTTTCAGTTTAGAGGTCAGGGTTACTGATTTTTTTATTTTTTCCATAAGGATGGTCAGCGCTCTGTTTGGTTTTTTTTATCAGTAAAACGGGAAACGACAGAGCTGAACTGTGAAAGAAAAGCCTGCCTTTGTTTATGCTGCTTGTTAAGCTCCTTCGTTATTTACTTTACCAGGTAATTCAGCCAACAATTCAGCTGTGCACTAGAGTAAATCCACAAAGGGATTAGGAAACCTTAAAAGGGTTTATTTAGTGCAAGTGTGTGTGTGTGTGTGTGTGTGTGTGTGTGTGCCGCAGGAGGTGGGAGAGAGCAGCTGTATCTCTGTCCCACACACACACACTCAGTCACTCATGCACTCCTGCTTTCCTACACTATAATGGAACCCTATTTTGGCATACAGTTTCTGCTTGGGTGGCTCCCGATTGGCACTTTTAACCCAGCGTCTCAAAAGCAATAGCCTGCCCCTTAAGGAAACACAAACGCCCCTCCCACCTTTTCAGTGCCGCATTAAGAAGCTCGAGGTGGGTGTGTGGAAGAGGATCAGGGGGCGGAGAAGCGGCATTTCTGTTCTGTTATTCTGTTGAGTTAACCCTAAAAAGCAGTCTGGATCACCCCCCTCCGCCCCCGCCTCCTTTATTCTTCTTTGGGACGGGTCCCTAAATCCTTTTGAAGTCCCGAGCGCTGTACAAATCTATAGAGAATCATGTATAATAGCTTTTAAGAAAGTGTTTAGCTGTTTCGTGACCCTCGGCTCACGGGCTGCTGACCTTCTTAATGGATTCTTTTCTTTTCTCCTGCGCTAAATTGAATGGATTGCCCCTCATTATCATTTAAATAAGTCTCTCTTTCTTGTACAAATGCTCAGAATTTTGAATGTGCTCGCAAAGCTCTGCTAATTTCAAACCCTACCCTCCCTCTTCCTCGTCTTATCCCAGAGGACCTCGAGGGAGGGGGGGTCGGAGGGCACGCCTCAGAGGGGTTGGATATTTCCTTGCTTGTTCCTCTTCTCTGTATTTTTCTCTGCTAAGTGAAGATGAGGGTAAATAGACTGCGATTCGTCTCCTGAGTCAAGCGGAACGGGTGTCCTAGTTAGCTCAGGCCACCTCCCTGATTGTCGTAGAGGGAGCAACGTTGAAGACACATGTATTCAGGGCGCTGGCAAAGGCTAAATGGAGTGCTAGAGCATTGCCTGAGGGGGTGGATGGGGATTGTTATGTGGAAAGAGAGGGGGGAGTGCTTGTTGGCGGTGCTAAAATTGGCCTAGCTGAAATATATACCTCCTGGGAACACAGTGGAAATTGGAAATCGAAATTGGAAATAAAGAGAAGTCTGTATAGCGATTAGAGATTTGTGTTCTGGGTGGTGACTGAATAACTAAAGTCCTGTACAACCTGCGAGGTCCTCCCTTGCAAAGCAAGGACCCTTTCAGAGTTCACCAGAAAACAGTAGGCACCGCTCTGCCAGAGCCCTTTGTGCTCCGCTGGTCTTGTTCTGAGTGGAAATGTTTGGCTGGTGTATTTCATTCAGGTTGACGTATTTCATTCAAGCGTCTCTGTGTGCAGTACAGTGAGGTTCTGCCAATCTATTCTGCACACTGTAGGTCATGTGAAACAGTATAAACGTCTGGGATGTTTTTCATATGTAAAATTGACAGAAACAAAAGGTTTTCTTCATATCGGATTCTATAATGCAAATTATGCACGGCTTTGTTATCCAGTTTAGTAATTACACATTAGGTAATATGTAAGTACGTAGTTATTACTGTTGTACTGACATTTAAGTGCTGTATAATTACATGGTACTAGATGTGTATTAGCGTTTGCAGTCTTTGTAATGACAAAGCCTGTCTGGTTGACCCAGTCAAATTTACCTAGAGTGAGTTTTTTAGTTTGAGTAGTCTAACCACAGACATGAATCTTTGAGATGGAAAAACATACCTGTGTAAGTTTAGCAGCGATTGTGTTAGCCTGTCAGTCTGGTTCTAAGTCTAGTCTGTATCTACCACTGCAACACCCACAGGAGGGTAACTAGTATGATTCATATAATGGAACTGGTTTCCAATATTTTACAGTTTGAAAAGAAATGATTATCTCAAAAATACTTTCAGTGTACTTCTAATCTATCTACTTTGTTTGAATACTTCATATAGTATATTATTATAATGCGTGTACTAATACAGATCCAGTCGTTTAGCAGCATGTGTCAGTATTGTGAATTCATCAAACAAGCCAATCGAAACCCAGAGTAACTGCATTATACCTCCGTTTCACTGGCTATAGCCGAAGATCCTCAAAGGGGTGCTGCTGACAGAATGTGTGGGCAACTCCGGTCCTGGAGGGCAGTTCTACACCAGGTTTTACAGGATCCACTGAGATAAATGATGTGCTTTAGGGTCTAGAGTATGGTTTGGAATAAAGAGCCCGAGTTGTGGAAGGGCCCGAGTCGGCCACACATGCTTTCTGGCATTGGCTTCTGGACTGGTGTGCCTGTACCCTGTGGTCTTCCACTCACTGTAATCATTGCTGTTTTCTCTTTCTTTTCTTTCTGTACAGAGTTCCACTCACTGCTTTTCAGGACATGGCTACTCGGTAAGTGTCATTTCCCTCACATTTCTGCAACGGAGTTTGAAAGACAGCCAGCATTCCCTAACGCAGAACATTGCCCGGTCTCTTACTGTACCTGTGTTTGCCCAGTTTGTGTTCGTGTCTCCATTGCAACGGTTTGGTTTCATTGGAATGGGATCTTTCACTGCTGTAGCAATCTCATTGTTTGCGATTGCTGACCAGGTTGCGTTTCAGACCCCTGATTTCTAAAGGGAGGTGTCTTTACAAATCAGTTGCCAGTGGCACTTTGTTCATATGAAACGCTGTTGTTTTGCTGCTGTACAGCTGACATTGCATATGAACTGTGCATTTCTGTAAAGAAATATCAGGACTCTTTTGTTTTTCTTTTTTAACTCGACTTTGCTGTTTTAAGAATCATTTTAAGAAAATGTTCTTGTTAGTTCTCTACCGTTTGATCTCTGGTGTCTTGTGAGAAGAAACATCAGGGACCAAGAAAGAGCTCACTGGACTGCCAGTCAGAGACAGACAAATCTCACTGAAGTCCTTCGAAGGAATAGAAGGCAGGTCCTTGCCAGGGAATATTCCAGCCTGTTGCACGAATGAAAGAAAAGAATCTGGAGCAGGCTTGTCCATGAGGTGGTACAGATTGAACTGCATTGCTTCAGGGACTGAATAAGACACCTGCTGGGGCCTCATATGAGGAGGCCAGCAGTATAAGCATGACAAAACCTGACAAGCAATCACCTCTGAGCCCCCTCCGGTATCGCTGGACAGGAGAGAGAGAGCGTGTCATTATGTGTTAACAACTGACTGAATCAGAACTGAGAGACAGAGAGAGAGAGAATGAAAGATAGGCAGAGGCAAGGAGAGCTAGAGATACAAATAGAGAGCTTAAACAGGAAGTTGCAGGTTCTCAAACTGCTGGCTTTTTTCTTATTTTTATCTGCGTGCGATATCTGCGGTCTAGCCCTCTCTCTAGCTTGCGGACAGATTCTGGTTTTGCATTCTGAGATGCTCTCGTTCCATTTCATGTCAGCCTCATCTGCTGCTGTGTGCTTTGGGCGTTGTGGTTTGGCTTGGAGGCCCTGGGAGGGTGGGGGTTCAGAGGTGTGCAGGAAGGGGACGAGGGAGCAGATGCGTGAAGCGGTACAGACAGCACTAACTAGGTTATCTGATGGTCACCTCGCAGCTTGGTAATAATCCCCAGCACTGTTTCTGAGAAGACTTCAAACGCAGGTAGCCCTTATCTCCACCACTTGTGGAGATTAAATGGCAGAAAAGTCTCGCCTTATCTAGACAGCTTTTCAGAGGTGTTAACCTCTAACCTAACTGCATGGTTGAAAGAGTGCTGTCAGGTCTTCTTGCCTTTTATTCCTCCGCTGTCTGCAAGGGCTGTTAAAGGACTACGCGTGGCTTTAAAAATAGTTTTTACGTTTTTAGGAAGACTCTTGTGTGTCTGTGTTGGATATATCGGCTCTGTAGGTATTCTCTGTGGAATGTTATCAGTGTAACATAAAAAAGCAATCCACCGATTTTTCTTACAGCTACGGTGGAGCTAAAACTACCACTAGGGAAATATAATCTGCTGTTTTTTGAATCCAGCAAGTTTATTTTAACTCAAATAGTACAGCTAGGAAGCAATATGTGTTGTTCAGTCCAGTACTTCAATAATGACAAATGAAAAAGGGATTTTTTAAATTATTTATTTACTATCAGGTTTATACTAGTTGAAACAGGAATCTGTCAATTTTAGCGTTTATGGGAAAATACATTGTCAAGCAAGTCTTTCAACCTGTTTTGCATTATTTCCTTCTGACACTATATAGAAATAAGTATCTTAAAAAATATGGGAAGCATGTAGACTGTATAATAAAAAAGAATCTGTTTAGCGGTACCAATAAGAAGCAATTGAAGTGTAGGTATGCATGCTTAGGAACCAGCTGAGTGCATTGAATGAACGATCCAAAATGAAAATAAATGATAGTGCAAGACCCTGTCTCCTTACGAGAGAGAATTGATGCACATGCAGGCAGGCTTGGTGCCCTTACAATCATTACAATTCAGCAGCCTGTTAAATAGAACGGTTTAGCATTGGTAATGAAATGTTGTTTCACAACATTCTCTGTGGTAGTTAATTCTACACCACTGGGACACAACTTACCAGCTTCTTACTATTGACAATACAATTCATTACCCTGGCTTACCGTTCAGGGTTCAGTGGACCCCCTTAAAAAGGGTTTTGAAAGGGGGCGCTCATGCCTTTAAAAGGGACCCCAGCCAGTGTCAAGTCCACGGTCTGGTTCCTTGTGATTCTCCAGGCTTTGAGATCCGTTCTGAGTTATCACAGGGCTCACATGTGTCATTGAGTTATAACAGAGCTCACATGTGTCATTGAGTCGCAGGGCATTGGCCAAGCTTCACCACTGCTGCTTGGATACCTGTGTTCATCTGATCCTTAACACTGCAGGATGCCCTCATTCAAACAGCTGCTGGAAGGATAATTCCTCTTTAGAGTAACTCTCACAGCATGAGGGGCATTTGCCATTGACAGTACTCTGCTAATGTTGAACTGCTCTGCTCTTTGATCTGGGTGACAGTCATTTCAAACGCAAGTGTTTTTCTGCTGCTTTCTTCTCAGGCTATGCAGAGCTTGGAGGGGGGGGGGTGATTCTTTAATATCTAAATATGCATTTTAGATTAAAACCATCTTGATTTAAAATAATGTATATTAAACGGCAGGCAGATTTTGTATTTTTTGAATAGACACTGTACTGTACCTCTTTAGCCCTTTTATGTCCTATTTTAACATTTGGCCGCACGCAGACGTTCTCATTTGCCTGACATTCATGCTACAGTTTGGCACGCTCTCTAAATAAAACAAAGAAAGAAAGAAATGCATGCAAACGAGGCTCGGTGTGAATTTCATGCCTGAATAGTCAGTCGCATGGAATCAAATGGAGAGGAACCCCTTGAATTAGGCTGCACTCCTTTCACTAACATTAAAAAGACTGCATTAGAGCCGAAGAGAGTAGTCTTCACCTTAACTTGATATGCAATCTCAGTGAAGCCTGCTGTCTTTAAATGCCTGTGTATTTATACATATCCTTGGTATATTGATTTACTGCTTCCCATTTTTACAAGAGGAGGCAGTGGCTGCAAATCTGTGGAAATCAAAAGTAGTGATGACATCACCTAACTACAAAGTGATGACATCACCTAACTACAAAGTGATGACATCAATGAACTACAAAAGTGGTGTGCTGCCATATTTCCATTAGAAAATATGCTTTTGAAAAATGATAAGTATATATAATCCTCTACTTAACCCACTACTGGGGGGTTCAGTATATGTCACAGCTTTGCAGTCTTCTGCATGGTATTTGTTTTTAACTGACACACACAACCTCCCTATTTCTCACATTACATCATCAGCTGTTCCTGGAATTCTTTATTCCGATAGAATTCCACCTGGTTTATCTTTATTTATGTTATTACTGCACATGGGCCATGACATGGGGCTCTACAGTGAAACGCCCACATCACTCAGCTGCCCTATCTGCACCTCAGGCAGTGCACTGCTCCTTTACAGAGATGAAGAGATTGTGTACAATGCACTTAACTGAAGTCAAAGCTTTTCAGAGCACACTTCCATACCCCACCCCACCCTTTTTACTTTAGCTTTGTTCAGTGTTTTTAAGATTGTCAAGTTCAAGTGATTATTTCTCTTTGAGGTCCTGTCTTTAGAACCGGTTCCTCCTATTTGCTTTGACAGGGATAGATTCAATGGAAAATGTACAGCTTTTATTTGTTCCCTGTTTATTCAAACTGCCAGACGCAGAGGGACACCCCCTGAACACACAGCAACTGCATTTAGCACAAGTGTCATAAACTTATAGTGACATTCAGAGAGCCCTTAGTCTCTTGAAGGATTGAGTTCAGTGTCATACAGTATCTGCGTGTTATATACAGCATATATTGGTTTTCCCAATGGGTATGTGCAGCCAGGTGACAGTATCTGTTTTGTACGTATCAGTAGATTCGCTCCTTGCACTCTGCGTGCCATTGCGAACTGCATCTATGCTCAATTCTCTTCCTTCTCAAATTGTCCTATAGTGCCTTCTCACTCACCCCCTACCACCTTCCCCAGCACAGTTTACCTCCAGTGCTAATGTGTTTTTGTCCCACAATGTGCTGTGTAGGCTTGCAGGTGTCCATGCAGCACTGGCCCATCCACACAGTGCAAATTAGTATAAGAAACCAATAGCCCAGCATGACACAGTTAAAGCACTGACATTGCCAGGCTTTCCAGAGGGGCCTTTTGTGTCAGAAGCACACCACAAGGCCTGTCCGGGTTGAAAAGCCTGTTTGTTTATCCCTGTGTGCGGGCCTGCTTCAGAGCAGAGGCCTGCTGCTTGCCTCATGCTGGGGACCCAGGCTGTTGCCGATAGCAACAGCTAAAAATTGCTGTTAACCACAGCAGGGCCCACGACACATCAATCATGTGGCACAGATAAAGGCTTGGGGCTTTGGGAACCTATTGAATGGCTGTTTTAAAATGATTTCCAGTGACTGCACACCCTATGGTTCAGACCGGAGTAATTCAGTGAAGGAAACTTTATTTTCACTGGAAACCCTTTGTTTTTTTTGTTTTAAAAGGGGATGCATCTAAATCTATTACACAAAAGGGATCGGGGGGGGGGCATTTGGATAAAAGGGAGACATGGTGCATTAGAGAGGCTTGGCTTATATAAAATAAAACGTCTCTACACAGCCCAGTCGTTGCAGAGTTCATTCCTAAATGCTGTTACCACTTACTTTTTATATTGCAGATTTAAGTTTGATGAGCTTGGGTACAGCATGGCAGGACCTCATTGTTGTGAAGCAGTGCAAACTTTACTTGGTATCATGGTAGTGCCTCAGTATCAACATCCACATTGTCTTGCTGTTGTTGGTATATGGTCTGCAAATGGTTAAGCAGAGTAAAACAGTGGCATGTCAATGGAGCCCCAATGCTTGTTGTTTTGCAACGATTCTATAAGGGAAGGCAGTTCAGAAGTGACCCATTCTATAAGGGAAGGCAGTTCAGAAATGACCCATTCTATAAGGGAAGGCAGTTCAGAAATGACCCATTCTATAAGGGAAGGCAGTTCAGAAATGACCCATTCTATAAGGGAAGGCAGTTCAGAAATGACCCATTCTATAAGAGAAGGCAGTTCAGAAGTGACCCATTCTATAAGGGAAGGCAGTTCAGAAATGACCCATTCTATAAGAGAAGGCAGTTCAGAAATGACCCATTCTATAAGAGAAGGCAGTTCAGAAATGACCCATTCTATAAGAGAAGGCAGTTCAGAAGTGACCCATTCTATAAGGGAAGGCAGTTCAGAAATGACCCATTCTATAAGAGAAGGCAGTTCAGAAATGACCCATTCTATAAGGGAAGGCAGTTCAGAAATGACCCATTCTATAAGGGAAGGCAGTTCAGAAATGACCCATTCTATAAGAGAAGGCAGTTCAGAAATGACCCATTCTATAAGGGAAGACAGTTCAGAAATGACCCATTCTTTAAGGGAAGGCAGTTCAGAAATGACCCATTCTATAAGAGAAGGCAGTTCATGGATGCTTTGAGGTTGGGAGATACAGAAGCACCTGAGGGTTTATGGAAATATTCTGGAACAGAAATCCATCCTTAACATTGGATTTTACTGGCAAGCAGTGTTTTTTTTTCTGTGTATATGCCTATGTAAAGTATTTTTTAATGGGGTTCCTCTTGCTTTTCATTATAAATCATGCACATACATTTAACTTTTGGCTGATTCAATCTAAATTGCCTCAACGTCATTCAAATTCCTTCTGATAAGATACTTTGTTTCCTCGGCTCATTTGCATGTGCAAGGCAAATCACTATTTATACGCTAAAGGGGCGGGTGAAGCCAATATGAATGACAGAGGAGGCCTTTAGCCCTTTCCTTGTTCGTTTGTGCAAAAGTGTTTATTGACTTTGAACGACGCAGAAGAACCCTGATCAAAGATGCAGCCACCCTTTGTTTTAAAGACTCAATTATTGACAGCCCAGCAGTTTGAATGCCTGTTTGATGCTCAGATTTCAGTTTGTGCTCAAGTTTCCAGGTGAGCTGACTAAAGCAAAAGGGTTACTTACACACTGTAGCATCGTGCTGTTAAAAGAGCTCACCTGGTCGCTGCTGTCAAGGGCCCTCTGCTTGTTTGAACATGTTAATTATTAATTCATTAATCAGGTGTAAAAAATCAAAAAGAAAGTTGTGATAGCCAAGATAGTCATCACACCATGCATGCAAGACCTAGAACACGGGTTCAGCTTCTACACCGCGTTCTACCTTATCCCTGCTTCCTTTAGTCTGATTTACTTCTAACATCCCTTCCCTAGATTATTTCCAGATGGGATCTGATATTCTTCTCCTACTCGTTTTCCTTAGCGCTGTCCGGCACTATCTCAAAGGCGACTGACCTTCAACAGGGAGGTTAATCGCATGTACAGCTCAATAAAATAAAAACGAGAGGCTTCACGGCTTCATGGAAGAGTAGTGTTTCCGGATTAAAAATGGCAGCGGTTTCTTTTGCCTGCAGCTTTCTTTTCTCCTCCCCGACCCTGTATCTTCTGCAGCCTGATTCCACAGTACAGAGAGTGCAATAAATCAAAAGGATTTATTACATTGCAGCTTATTAATTCAGCGCTAGGCATTTAAGAAGAGCCCATGTGGTTTAAAGGTACAGGATCACCTTTGAAAACTCGAAGCATCACGTACACTGGCTCAGTAGATGGACTCGGGAGCGACCTAGGATCTTTTTGCCGCGAGCCCCCTTTGCTGTCCTGTAATAGAGCCTCAAAGTTACGAACCGATCTCCTGCGTGTGTGACTTGGCTTTGGTCTGTCTGCATACTTTTCATGGGTCACCTCAGCTGCACTGTCAGAACAGTAAGTCCACATGTCCATTAACACTGTACACACGCTGTGACTTTCTACTTGGTTTTACAGTGTGTACCACCCTGGATGTGCAGAAGCTTCGCCGAGGTAAACGTGTGCGTGTGCGTGTGCGTGTGCGTGTGCGTGTGCGTGTGTGTGTATTTTCTGAGGCGCTTCCACATTTGAACCGTGTATTGATTTCGATGTGTGTGTTGTGTGTTGGGTTCATCGCTGCTCTCATCATGACTAAATGTACACACAGTTACAGGTAGATTGCCTGAAGCAGTACACAGGCCCCTCCTTGCTTAAACAAGAGGCCTTCAGGCCGCGCTAACCCCCCGGAGGACCCACTGCAGTATAAACAATGGTTGAAATTCAGCAGAGCCTGAGGCTATGAATGTATTACACAGGCACAGTAGGCACTACAATGTTTCTTGTATAGCGCTGGTGAATTCATTGCATATTAACCATTGGAAGTATGGCCTGTTCTCAGCATGAAAAAAAGCATTGTGTCAAAAATTTGAATCAATAGACTGTTTACCACAAATGAAGTATCCATTGCAAACCTATGGCAGCTTAGTGATACCAAAACATCTGTTGTTTTGAAATATGGGTTGGAAAAGGGGAGGGATGTATTGTTGGGTAAAAAAGAAAAAAAAAAAAAGCTGTTTGCTATTGCACCTCAGATAGGTTGTATGTCGTTTCTCTCTCTGTTTTTACCAGCGTCAGATGAGCTGTCTGCTTTAACCCTTACTGTAATGTAGGTAATGAAATACAGGCTGCCAAAAAAAAAAAAAAAGTGATCCATTATGTTTGTCCAATGGGCAACATTTCAGAAGATACTTGAATGAGATAACAGGTTTAGTCAGTATGGTATTAACATGATCAAAGCAAGGTTCAGACAGGACAATTGTGACTCTTTGGGTAGAAATCCCAATGAATATATAGTGTGTTTTTGATAATAAGATGAATATTAATTCCATTCAAATAAATCACGAGTACACACACATCCGGGTCAATTCAGTTGATCTATTCTAAACAGCAACATGCTCTAAACCCCACCACTGAGAACCAGAGCTATGAAAACCAGACATCTAACAGCGAACATAGGCCTCTGCAGAGTCTGTAAAAGCATTTCAAGCGGCAGAGAGGAACCTAGTTAGTGACTCACAGGACAGAGGTGTTTAGACAGATCCGCCAGATAAACCATTCGTCAGACCCCATTGTGTTAAATCATTACTTGCTGAAGTTCCTTTGAGTTCCTTGACAGTGTTAATAGACAGCCAGTGGGATTAATGCGTTTAGCAGTACAGTTTTTAAAATAGAAGCTGGTTCTATGAGAACTAAGTAGGTCAGGCTGAATATATACTGAGGACTCAGGAAACATCTCCCTGCTACACCTTGGAGCCCTGCTCCCAGGCCTGGCTCTTTAACCACTCTCATGTATTCTGTTTTCAGGGATAATAAATGTGAAGTAACCTCAACCCACCCAAACCCCATCTGTCTGTCTTTAAGTACTGTAGGTAGGTAGGCAGATTACAGAGAGAGCTTTATAATTACCCTGTCAGGTGATACTGTTCTATTTACAAGGACAATAAGTGTTAATGACAGCATGGCTCCTTCCCCAGGGGCCCTCTCTCTAAAAAACCCTGCAGAAGAGCAGCCGGGGCGGAACGGAATGTCTTTGTTAAAGCCGCTTTAGGTACAGTTTTGGTCTGTATTGAGCTGCGGTTTTTATATGATAGCTCTTAAGCCACAGTGCACCGTGTTGCAGGATCCTGCTGTGGTTAGTAAGTCAGGCTATTAAAGGCGTTGAGCAGGTTCAGCCTATTTCCTGTTATACGAGAGCGCGTATGTAGAAACCGCACGGGACTGGCATCAATTTCACAGGGTTCAAGGCGAAGGCGCAATGCAGTGGTTTTTTTGTTTTTCCATTTAGAAGTGATAGTTGACGGTTTTAATAAAGTGTGCATGTGCATGAATCAGAATCAGTTGCACGCAGTTATTTTGAACCCGAGGAATTGTTGCTGTGTGAATAAAGCGCTGTTCTTTTTTTTTATAATGCTGCTTTTTTGGCCGCTCCTGGGTGAGTTTAATAAATGTTACGCTCTTTGTGCCTGTTGGTTTGCGGGGGATGTTGGCCCCACAGTAGAAGCTCAGGGAGGTTGTGCTCTTAATGCAGCTCTCCCCAGATGTATCTGCCGTGTGCAAGAAGAGATCTCTGACTTCGGGGGCATTTCACATGAAACCTTCGAAGGAAGGTTTGAATCCTTTCCCTGTGCTTTAATTGCAGCATTACCCCTCTACTATATACATCATCACAAGCCCAGGGGTATCATCCATTCCCATCATTAAAAGTGAGCACAAAGATATGAGCACTTCAGCAGTAGTAACGTCTTTTAAAAATGACTTTTCTTTGCTGATTAGAACCGCCAGCCCCTTGTTGTTCCTGTTTTGTTTTTTTGATGACATTGGAATATGTCGGCTTTCTTTCTTAGTTTGATAAAAAACATGTCTGTCAGAAGTGCTCAGTAGGGACACCTGTTGATAACACAGCCACCTGTTTCAGAACTTCAGCCTTCTCACAATTCAGAGGCAGGCTTTTCCCTAAGCCCCTCATCTGTTCTGTCTGAGCAGTCTTCTAAAACACCTTATCAGACACGCTAGAGAAACTTAATGTCTAGCTTTGAATTAAAGTAATGACTTTGTGTCTTTTTTAGAGGACTCTATTTAAACTTGAACACAGATCTATGGTGATTCTCGGATTCCAACAATACATTGTTAGAGAAACTCATTGTGAGTTTTAAAAGGAATCCAAACTGTAAGATCAGATTTTTGTATCTCTCAGTATTCTCTTTTTGGTATATCTATAAAGCAGCGGTTATGCACCCACTCCCTCTGGTCACATGCTCACTACCCACACGTTGTGGCAGAGGCCTCATGGTGCTGGAATTAGTGGATTTAGTGCAGTGGGTTTACTGCACACTGCCATGCTCCCTCCAGTCTCCAGACCGACGCAGTGAGGATGTGTAACCCTAGTAATAATGAGGCATGTGGTGCAGAACCCTGGAAACCCCCACCTCAAGCTCTGTGCTTCCCGTGACGGCAGCTCCAGGGAACCGCATCTTGGTCCCTTGAGATAGAAGGATTTGCAGAGCTGTATAAAAACCTGGGTCTCCAGTCACAGAGGAACTGGCAAGGCTTATCCTTGGCAACCCCTTTGGCGAAGTTCTGAGCCCCACATAATAGCTGGATTTGCAGAGCATATCCAATGGGATGCATGCCCCAAATCTTGGATCCATTGTTGCGGCAGGATTAGCTAAAGCATTCCACCTAAGCTGCAGGCTGCCTAGAGACAGCCAATGTGCTCCCCATTCCCCAATGGAGGCAGCGATGGGATCCCAGGCCAGGCACAGACTTAATCATAGCTGCCAGATGGAACCTGGATTAGATTTCAAGAAAAAGCGAATGTGTTTAGTTTTCATTTCCATTGTGAGTTCTTCCATTTTAATGTAACACCTCTGGGGCCTGGGAGCATTACATGGCTGTCCTTGAATAATCGACACTAACTGCTAGCCAATGCTGGGGAGATATGAAATTAGCAAGCAAGGCAATTTGGCACAGAGATTATTGGCTCCTTCGAGGCGGTTCCTGATGATTTAAGAATGCCAACATTTAAGCAAGTCAGATCTCATTACTCTTCAAGGTTAATTCAAGCTGCTTCAGAGAGAAGTAGCATCTGGATGTGAAATCTTTTTCTTTTCTTTTTTTTTTTTTTATATAATAGAGCAGCTCTCGTCCCGTAATTAGGGTGATCAGCTTTGTAAAGGGTCACAGCCCAAAATCAGACGTCAGTGACAAATGGTAAAATAAAACCCACCTTTAATTAAATCATTGACGGTCCTTTTTTTTCTACCACCTTTAATATCTGCCCTGTCTAAAGGTCTCCTGTTAATTCCCTTCTCCGCAAGAGGATCTCGGACCAGGTCATTTCGCATGTCAGGTTTTTAGGGTGAAAGGAGACTGGACACAAAGCTATGGCACTAGAGTTTATATATTTCTAATGAGCTCTGTTTGTATCATTGGTCTGTTGAAAGGAGTTCTAGTTAATGTTGTTGCCCCTGTTAATGTTGATCTGCTCCACAGCATCGCATTTAGAAATAGCAAATCATCCGCAACTTACACACTCAATCATAAAATCCAAGGGAACTAAAGACTTTAGGCTGGTGTCCTTGAAAACTACAGCTATGGCCAAAAGTTTTGCATCACCTACTCTTTTAGGATTGAGACATCATAATTAAAAATAAAACAAACATACAAAAAAAAACTATATGAACATAATTTAGATATTTTATTAACATCATGTACTCAAAGAAACTACAAAATAATATTGCAAAAGTCTACCAGAAGCCATAATTGTAGTACAGTGTTTCATGCTAGTTTTTTGAAGTTTTTTAATTTGTCAGTTTTTCATTTGTCAAGTATATGGAAAACTACAAAGCGCTATGTAATTCAATATGTTAATGTAACATTATTCAGCAGGTTTCATTCGACTTTATGAAGCAAGATCAGTTCATTCTATAGGGTGGTACAAATCTTTTGGCCACAGCTGTACACTGTCTTCAAGACGAAGAAGTTAATTTAATTCTACTAAGTAATACGGTTTGAGGAAACTGGTTTGATTCAATATAGTTTGTGGAAATGTCCCTTTTGCTTGTTAGTGACCTTGTATTAAGTAGCATGCTTAATTATAAGGTCTTGTGTTGGTTTTCCCACTGTGTCATTTATTGCATGTATGTTCAGATTGTGGCATGACTTAATTAAACGTTACCTATTCTGAGAGAGAACTCGCTTGTCCTGTGCCCAGTTCTGAGTTTTCAAGTCTTCATCTGATTAGTTATTTGATGCAGGAAAAGATCCAGATAACTACAGAGGGGTTAAGGAGAGGCCTGGTAGCAGACAGCTTAACACGTCCATTCACAACCAGGTAGGTTTCTCAGTACAGGTCACACAGATGTGTTCACCCACTGAAGAAAAAGCCAGGGACAGCATCTCTAAGATCACACCTCTGCTCTGAAATACAGTACATGAACATGAAGTCAATTCCACTTTCCTCAGCTCATTTGAATTATTCACAGCTCTGTCACTGCTGCATGCTTCGTCATGTTAAAGTGCCCGTGACATTACTGATGGATCAGGGATCCTTGCTGAGCGACTTATGCTAATTTATTTAGATGGAAGTTGTTCTGATGTCTGTTTCAGGGATCAAGGAAACATGCCCTGAAGCTCAAACCTTAGCTTACTGTATGCAGCGCTGCTGGCTCCTAGGTTCAAATGGCAAAACCACTGTGCCAGCCTGCCAGATAAGAGGACTTGTGTGTTGAATAAAGGAAGAGCAAACCACAGGACCTGAAAAAACAACAACCATTCATTTGATAGCCACGAGAGGTCAAAAACGGTTTTGCAGTACTGCTCTGGCCAAACGTTTTGCATCACCCTATAGAATGAACTCATTTTGCTTCATAAAGTCGAATGAAACCTGCTGAATAACATTGCAATAACATAATTGTTTACATAGCACTTTGTAGATTTCCATATACTTAATGAAAAACTGCAATTGAAAAATGTGGCATTTTGAAATCTAACATGAAACACCACTCGCTTGCAATATCATTTTGTAGTTTCTTTGATTGCATGATGTTGAATAAAAGATCTAAATTATGTTCATATAGGCTTTTTTTAAAATGATGTTTCAATCCTAAAATTCTAGGTGATGCAAAACCTTTGGCCATATCTGTGGTAGGAGTAGCTAGTAGTAGCTGAAGTTCTTTCTTATTCACTTATGGTTGACAGGGTCCTCCTGATCAGTAAGTACAGTTACAGTGGTGACGTAACATTCCAATCGGTCATTTCAAGTTGGGTAAAACTGATTAAAAAAAAAGATATGTATTTGACCTTTAAGATGGTAGATGACAGCTTTAAAGGTTTGCTCATTGTAACAGGTGGCATTCTGGCCAACAAATTACGGAAAATGTTTTTGCGTTGGAGCGCCCACACGCATTGGATAAAGTACCATTGCACTTTACAAGATAAAAGACTGCAGCTTCGTGAAGTTTCTCAGCTTTGCAAAGCCTCCTCCTCGACATGAGAGAGTATTTAGATAAACCAAACCAATCCACCACTTCCCTTCTGAAATGTCACACCTCGTAGCTTTACTGACAGCAAGGCCTGATAAAACCAAGTCAGGTAAATAACAAGTGAAGAGAAAGCAAAGAAGGTACCCACCCTACTGTCACTGACAAACAGCTCTGTCTCAAAGAGAAAGCAAAGAAAATACCCACCCTCTGCTACAGTTAAGAAGATAAGTGATGCTTATTTACATTTTGCAAAATCTTTGACAGCTCCACCATGCCATGTCTGACAAGGGCGAGTCAGTCAACGAACTCTCTGGAGGTGAAAGACGAGTTCAGAGACACGTATGTACTGGTACAGCAATCCCTATCTGTCTGGAATCGACTCTCCAGAGGAAGAGTGTGAACGCTGAGATTGTATCAACATGAATAGCTCAGGGCCCACAGAAATAGAAGCACAAATGTGCTTACATGATGAATAGTTGTAATTGTATTGGGGGTATACTAGTTAAGCGATAGTGCCTGTGAAGGCTGTACCGTGTGTTAACTGAACGTGACTGGAGCCGAAGGCAAGGCTCTAACTAAAGTCAAGTTCAACTAACAAACAGCGGAGCCTTCATCAAGAGGGCACTATCGCTATAAGATAATGATTTTTCTGGTTGTTCTCTTTTAAAGAAACACTTTGAAACCTACATTTACCTTGAACTTGTAATGATTCGTCAGATACCCTTCCGCTGAGGACATGTTTTTAGGAAATTAGTCCCAAGAAATTTCATAAAGGATAACACACACATAATTAGAGAATATATATATATATATATATATATATATATATATATATATATATATATATATATATATATATATATATATATATATATATATATATATAAAATAAAAAACTTTTTCCTTGTCAGAGCTGCTTTATTTTATCTGAACAGTGCCAGATATCTGAATGGAGCAATGTTACTGAACCGTGTCTCGCTTTGTTGTTGTGTCTGCATTCCAGTCAAGCTGACAGGATGTGATTGACTGTTGCAGGTACAGCGTTGGTTGCTTTCCTAGTTTCAAAGTATTGATTGGCTGGTTTTGGTGGATAATAAATTCAATTTTAACCGATTGTTTCTTTGTTTAGTATTTACTGTCCAATAGATGTGAACTACGCTTAAAAATGCAGCAAGTCAAAAAGAAAAAGCTAGTTCTTTCGCAGATTGATTTTCAATTTGATTCACAGACGATGCTGTGACGTTCCAGCAGGCATCTACTGTAGATTAATGCCTGCTATAGCTGGAAGCTGATTGGCTGATGATACTGAATCTTTTTCTAATAATTGTTATCAGGGCAATCTTGTTATTTTAATTGTAGTCTCTTACTGTAAACTGCATTGCTTTTGTAGCGACCTGTGTTGCTGTGGAATGGAGATTACAATCTAACCACTTGCTCGAGTACAGGTACGCTTCCTGTTTACACTTAGGCATTGCACCGTGCAAGAGAGAAGACTCCTGGAGCTCTGTATCACCATGTGTCTTTATGACTGTTTGCTCCGGCTTCATCGTGGGGCTGCAGAACTTAGCAAGGTGCTATTCTACTGCAGTGCTGTGGCAATACCATAGCAATGCAATGGTTCTGTACTTAAAGGCAACGGAAGAGGATACTACAATGTTATGAAGGTGAATGGTGCCACAGTGGCTTCATTTTCCTATCTTGCTCACAATGATGTGGGCCACTGTGTTGCATAGTGGATGCTGTGGAGGTTTGTTAATAGTTCTGCTAGGGATTACCAGTCACCCACTGCTATTGTAATGGTATCCCAATAGCATTTCTTAAACTTTTTTTTTTTTGTAAGGGTTCACCAGTGCGTGCCATTTATTCCAGATTAATCTCGGCAATTACTGAGGTTTCATTTTCATCTCTGTAAAAGAACTCCGTCAGGGTGCATTTGAGGGAGAAGAACCAGAACTGATTTCATGAAAACATTCCATATGTTAAAGCAAAACTGAAAGCTAGCATTAAGACCCATCACTTTCTTTTAAAGAACCTGATTCATGTCATGATGCCTATATCCCTAGTATTTGCAACATGTACCAACTGCTGCACCGTCTTCTAACTCGCTTGATCAACAGGTGGCCCCACCAATCAAGGACGCTGCAACATTTCAGTCAAATGAAGTTAAGGAGGTGAGGAATTCAGAAGAGTTAACTAGTGTGGTTTTCTTTACCCAATCATGTTCAGGAATGAAGGCTTGAGGGTAATGCTAGGCCTTTCACAAGTTGCAAAAGATGTAATTACACAAATTAGCTCAGCAGACACTCAGTGTTGTACCCTTGATGGCTGCGTGTAGCTTTAGTTGATAATTAGCATGGAGTTACAAAACCACACATTGTTCCTCAGGCTGTACATCCAAAACCTGACAACCAGCAATAAATAATTAGGGATCATGTTTCTGCCAGGCAGGCAGGGAGAAAGAAAAAGGAGAAATTATACTCCCTACGACAGTTACATTTCCACTGAATACCTCTAGGATTGCTTCAGAGTACGTCTAGGTACTGTATTCTGTTCCATGGTAGTGGCCATAAAAGTACAAGCTATTTCCAACAGCTGATGTATTTCCATCTAAGGAAGAGGATTGGAGATTAGTCAAATCACTCAACACTTTGAGGCAAACCCAGATCAGAGTTGATGAGGTGCTTGCTGATTGGCTTTGTGATGACATTCAATGTGTCTCTAGCATTTTTATTGTAAGACACACATACAACAACCAGAGCAGAATCTGTGCATTGTATTCATTCCAACCTGGTGTAGAACTCGCATGTGTCGTTTGCAAGAACCATTCTTTCTTGTTAATGCTATTTATTTTTTATTTTTTTTATTTGAAATGCATTCTACTGTAGGTTCCAATTAATGTCTACAACCTTTTTTGTTCTCATCTGCCACTGAGATTGAATACAAATGTATTTAAAATAGGTCCTGCAGTTTCCTTTAGCAGCAGAGCCAGATCAGCATGGTTTGAACCCAAACCGTACTGACGTCAGCGGTATGGACTAAGAGAATTAGCTCCAGCCCTGTCGCTGATGGATGAAGTTAGTCAAGAAGCGACTACTGTGAAGGACACTAGAAATGGGTTTTATATTCTGAATTGCCATGAGAGGGTACAAATACTGAGGTATTCCTAAACAGCTTCCCAATGAATTCAAACAGAGTGTAGCCTCTTATTTTGGTTTTTCTTCTTACATGCCCATAGACAAAGCTGTCCTGGAACTGGTCAAACTCAATGTCTCCTAGACCTAGTTTCCTGCTCATACCATGAGGACACTATCTATTATTCAAGGTAGCTTATTTTAATGTACACCTCTGTGGATTTGCTACCTCTTAAGAGGATTGCTTTCATGAATCGAGCTGCCATGACAGTGTTTTCTCATTCCAGATAGTATATGTTGACTGATACAGTGTATTTCACTGTAGATCTGAGCTACTCTTGCACAGCTTCCTGTGAACCCACAACGGCATTGTTTGATGTTTAAAGAGCTCTTTGCGTCCTTACATGTTTCATGGTGCGTATGGGAATGTGGTGTAATATACAATCTACTGTCTGGCACTGCTGGTGTTATCTAGTCCCATAGCAGACTAAGACAGTGCATTTATGTCTACAGTACACTCTGAGATATGAGTCTTACTAAATTCAGGATCAACAGCCTACATTTTGTGGGAGAGTGGAGGAATTTAATTTTGCTTAATGTGCTGTCTGTAGGCAGATTGGGAGGGGGGAGTACTGTAGTTATCCTGCGGCTCCTCGTCATTATGGTTTTCCCTTCCATTGCCTTTGCTGTGTTCACTGCTTCATTGCCTCTTTCATCTTGAAGCCAGCCAATGCCCGTGGCATTTGTGGAATAATTCCGTTTTAGCTGTGTTAATAACTGCAGTCAACCTTAAGAAAGGGATGCATAAACTCTCCCTTTGTTTGGCTCCATTGTTGACCAAATGAAATCAAGGGCTCTTTCTCTCTCCTCTCTCTCTCTCTTTCTCTCTCATTATATCTCTACCTCTCCCTCTCTCCCTCACTCCTCTCACTCGCTCTCTCTCACTCTCGCTCACTCTCTCTCTCTGTCTCTCTCTCTCTCTGTCTCTCTCATTATATCTCTGCCTCTCTCCCCCTCTTTCTCTCTCACTCTCTCTCTCTGTCTCTCTCTGTCTCTCTCTCTCTCTCTGTCTCGCTCATTATATCTCTGCCTCTCTCCCTCCTTCTCTCTCTCACTCTCTCTCTCTGTCTCTCTGATTATATCTCTGCCTCTCTCCCTCCCTCTCTCTCCCCCCTCTTTCTCTCTCTCACTCTCTCTCTCTCTCTCTGTCTGTCTGTCTCTGTCTCTCTCATTATATCTCTGCCTCCCTCCCTCCTTCTTTCTCCCTCTCCCCCTCTCTCCCCCCTCTTTCTCTCTCTCACTCTCTCTCTCTCTCTCTCTCTCTCTCTCTCTGTCTCATTATATCTCTACCTCTCTCCCTCTCTCTCTCTCTCTCCCTCACTCCTCTCTCTCTCTCTCTGTCTCTCTCACTCTCTCTCTTTCTCTGTCTCTCTCATTATATCTCTGCCTCTCTCTCTCCCTCTCTCTCCCTCTCTTTCTCTCTTTGTTTGATTGCTCATTTCCTGAAAGACCTGACTGGGAGAGGAGGCTCGTTCCCCATGGAAGCAATCAACTGGAATATAAGGCCTTTAAAATTACTTAGGAGGTAATTTGGTTAATATTTTTTTTTCATCGCTTGTGTAAATGAAAATGCGTCCCTGTTGACACATTCAGAGCGTGCAGCATTTTATTAACGAGAAGTGGAAAGTGGTAATGAAGTGTGAACACGCTGCTTCCTTCAATTTAGACCAGAGGTAGCACTGATTTTCATGGTTTCAGATTTAATGTGATATTATTACTTCATCCAGCCGTAGCCCAAAATTAACTTAGGCATGCGATTTTCCTCATCAAAGTCAAGGATTTTTCCATCTTTAGAAGGGAGAGGTTTATTTTCTTATTATCTGTACCTCCCCAGAGGAGACCTCCTGTTCTCTCTACTGTAAACTCTAGCTGGCCCAGAAGTAACTATGGGCCTCCTTTGCAATTCAGACCAGACTTTATTTATTTATTTATTTATTGCATTTATAGAGCGCTTTTATACAAAAGTGTCACAATGCACTGTACAGTACATAGCCGAAAAAAGAACAAACCACGATGCATTTGTATAGCATGTCACACATACAGCTGCCACAGTCAGACCATTTGTGGAGCAGACAAACACAATTTAGGCAGCACTGAGAGAGATCTTTTAAAAACAGTAGGGTACAACTACAGCCTTAGGGACCTTTTGCCAGACACTTTTTAAATAGGCACTACAGGTACTGTGCTTGCGTCAGGACTGGCAGAACTGCTACCCATTCCAAGCTGTCAATGGAAGCCTCATGTGGTCGTTCATACTTACCCACTGCAACAATATCTTTGGACTGTTTTTTACTGTTACTCATTTAAGTAACCCAAGCAGGCAAGTTTTGTCGTTATATATCATTGTCTTATAGATCCTTATCTTGAGGCGATACAAGCTAAAAACATTACCAATTGGGCAATTACCACTTTGCTGTGCAGCGTTAGATGCAAAGTGAGAAAATGTACACCTACTGATGAGAAATCCTGCTGTTATCTTTATGCACACACACACACACCCCTTCTATCTCAAATGCTGGGCACCTACAATTAGACACTGGAGACTAAGCCACACCAGAGCGGTTTGGGGACGGACTCACAAAGGGATAATCACTGTGTTTAGGAGCCGTGTTTAACTACAGGGTAAGGCAATGCATCACAAGCCTGCGCTGTTATCACAAGACAAACACAAAGGGATCCCTGGGAAGGCTGTTTGCAGACTGGAATGAGCGCCGCTGATGCGCACATTAATCCCGACCCCTCTGGCTCCTGCCGTGGAGAAGCGACACATGCCGAAATGATTGGTACTGTTGGTAGCTGATGCCTGCGGGCCTGTTCAAACTCTGTCCATTGAGCCGTTGTGTTTTCTGTAAACACCCATTACACAGAGAGAGAGAGAGAATGAATTAGTCATAAATTGATAGCTCTTTTGATGTAGCGTGGAGAAAAGACAAATCCTCCCATTGACTGAGTAACGGGTAATTTTGAAGAATAAATAGCCAAAACACCCTCAGTCTTCAAGGGGTTGTGTTTGCTTTTATGCAAAGGGGGATAGGGTGCCGTCAGTGTCAGCAGATGTAAGATGAAAACCAGACAAGGCAATCAAACATCCACAGGTTTTGAAATGCAAAGTATAACTGGTGCTTTACGATAAAAACCCATTTAACATTCAAAGTAAGTAAGTTGGCATTGCAGTACCAGAGGCAGGTTCCCTTTGCATATATCTGTGAGCATGTTTTTCTAAGATATGGAAGTCCTATTCAATCAAATACACACATTTCTCCAGATGGCTCTTGCATAACATGTTCTAGTCCTTTTCTTTTTTTTCACATTATATTTCAGTGTAAGTGTTGCTGAATTACCGTATCACTGCCAAGACACACTGCTGGGTGATATGCATTTGGTATCGCTTCATTCCATGTTTTTTACCAATTTGTGGCACACAGCTGAAGGCCAAGCTGAAGTTTTGGGATCATACACTAGGCTGTGTAGTCCAGTGGTTAAAGAAAAGGGCTTGTAACCAGGAGGTCCCCGGTTCAAATCCCACCTCAGCCACTGACTCATTGGTGACCCTGAGCAAGTCACTGAACCTCCTTGTTTTGGTGAATACATACTTTCCTTTTTTTCCAGAAGTCGTAAATAAACAATAATACTTTTTCAGTCTGGCCTTGTTAAATGTGTATAATGGGGTGTGATGAAAAGCAGCTCTCTATGCAAACAAGTGTAAAGTGTCATTAAGTTACCTGTATCAGTATTTCAGTGTTAGCCTCATATTAACCTGTATCAGTATTTCAGAGTTAGCCTCATATTAACCTGTATCAGTATTTCAGTGTTAGCCTCATATTAACAGCTCATATTCTGTTTCCCTTGTATACAGGAAGTGTTTAATACAAGTTTGACTGTATAGTGTCCTACACATGTACTTCCACACATCCTGCACTTACACCCAGTCACCCTCTTGTAGCGCTTCCAGTTTTGTTCAGTGCTGTCTTAATTTGATCCTGTTCCCCACTTTATATAACCCTGCTGATGCCCTTCATGGAGTGTGTGTGGCACCCAGCCTCTCTGTGAACAGTGCCAATGTGGATAGATGGAGATGGAGATGCCAGCATTCATTTCAATGCGTTCACAGCAGTGGCGCCAACAGTCGGCAGCGATTTTTCTTTTCAATTCCCAGACTATAGAAAATGGTTACAGCAACAGCTGCGAATTTATTAGCATGCATGGCGTTCTGCCTGTTAAATGTTGTTATTTATCGCAAAGCATCGCTTTTTGACACAATAGTTTTGTCTCAAGTGCCCAATGCATATTGCTTGACAACACACATGCAAACCGCCCCTCACCAGTCTCTGTAAGTCGCCTTGGATAAAGGCGTCTGCTAAATAAACAAATAATAATAATAATAATAATAATAATAATAATAATAATAATAATAATAATAAAGTGTCTTTCGAGGGATATTTTTAAGCAGCGAGACTTCTCTTATAACCCTCAGTGTCATCATGGACATTGAAGTAAGCACCTCAGTCTCCTGTATTACTCCCAGCAGCTCGTTATACACCAGAATACCATGTATGCTGAAAATGACGGTACTCCTTTCACACTCCTGTCTAGGCCTACCCCAAAGCCAGCATCAAGGTATTTTAGGCTGCAACCCCCAGCCCTACAATCATCATCATCATCATCATCATCATCATCATCTTGCTGCCCCAACTCTTTATCAATCCTGCTTTGATTACTCATAACAAAATTACAGCATTTCTGGAAAAGCAAAATATCCCTGAGCTATCTACACAATCCATCTATAAAGAGCCCCCCCCGTTATACTGCAGTGAAGCAGCTGGCCATCTGTTTGTAGTACATTCATTATGGTGCCAGGGTAATTAAGAGCTTTCTCCTAAATGATAGCTTTGCTTTGCTTTCAGATGTTCCTTAACAAGGCAGCCTACAAAGGTGTTAGTGTACCGCATTCATCATTGTCATCTGGGGCTAATTACCGTGCTGTAAATCACACCGGTGACCTGCTCACACCTCTGCTGCAGGGAACCGTGGAATACTCTGTGAGATAATGTAGATGCAAAGTGCCGCCATTTCCACAGCTCACCAAGGCTTTTAAGAAAGTCGTTTTTAAGGGTTCAATGGTGAGGGTTTGGGGTCTTGTTTTTTTATTACTGGTTCTCAGACCAAGAGCAAATGTCCTCCCTCTCTGATAAGCAAATTGAAATGACTGCAGTTAGGTGAGTTCACATTTCTGGAAAATCGCTGTTGCAAATCTAGAAACAAACACACCGGGTGTTTGATCAAAGAACCAAGAGTGCATGTTGTTCTGTTTTTCATGTCGTAACTTGAAAGTGGAGTAATTCAAGCTCATTTCAAAGGGATCTTCAGAGTTTTTAACATGAATAAACAGAGGTTGTTATTAAGAAAATATCTTGAACAGTACAACTTTAAGAGGCTGTCACAAAAGCAATGCTAACCTGAGGTATGCTCAAGAGTAGAGCTGAACCAGGCCCCCATCATACTATTACATCTTTTAATATAGCACCCGGTTCTCAGTGTACGATTCCATTTTGCAATATTAATGCCTGTTAATGGTGTCTCTCAGCCCTTTTGAGATGATTGGAAGATTTTAATTCTCTTCTGGGCAGGGGAGTGTTGGAAGTGAATCACCACTGAGCTCCAAACCTCCCTCTCTAATACTGTCCGAATTTTATGAGCCAGGTTTACAACGTTATTTATTTCGCTACTTGTACTGTTTAATGGCTGCTGTAATTTTACAGGAGGGACGGAGATATAAGAGGATTGGCTTAGAGCTGTCTCTCAAACAGCAGACATTTCAGCTTTGACCTTTTAACTTGCTTCTCGTCAGATTATCCTTCCTATAGACGGAGTTCCAATCCGCCAACGTGTCCGTTATTGGTTTTTTTTTTAAATGATTATTATTTCTACTTTATTTCTCGGTTGTTATACTGTGTGTCAGTGTCAACATTCAGGAGTTGAATCACTGTGGATTGCTTATGATTGAAGACTCAGAAGGACCAAGCAGAAACTCAGTCAGATCAATAAGAAGTCTCAGGCGGACAAAATCAATCAAATCAATGGTTACAACATCAAAACCCTGATACACCATAATAACAGATAAGACTCCCACTGCATAGCATTTTAAGCCACCCCTGGCTTTACCTTGAGCCTAATTAGTTGTGCCTAAGCCTGTGGCCTCCAGGATATGTCAGATTAGGCTCAGGTGTGACTAATTGACATCCGAGTACAGTAAATCCTCGAATGGTTTTAAGAGCCCTGCAATGGGAGTCTTATCTGGTACTGTGGATTGTGCGGCTATTCATTTCTGTGTGTTATCAGACCATCCAGGTGTTCCATTGGCAGAAAGATAACAGACCCTTAATGACAGTGTTTTGAAGCCATGCCATGTGTTGAAGCTCCCACTGTCCTATGTCTTTCTCCCCTGGATATGGATTGGCATTAATTGCTCAAGAGGATCTAGGTAAAGTAGTCGGTTTGAGCTGTACTTCAAACTCAGCAGACAGTTCACACTTTCACAGCGCGTTAAAGGCATGTGAGCCTTCAGGTCATGCTTGAGTTCCGGAGTGGTCACAACTGGCCAATGGTAGTCTAGCAACTGTTCCATTGGAACAGAAGAACTTGAAGGTGTCGTGTTCCACAGTATTTGTGAATGGTATCAATGATGTTGCCTTACAAGCCCTTGGTGGAAATATCATCTCTGTACATGCTAACAACACATTTTAAAAAATCTGTCCCCCTTTCAAATGTGTTTGACTTTGTGGGCCCGCATAACCTCCTACTGCTGCAAGTAGTATCAGGAGCGTGGATGAAGGGGGGGGGGGGGTGTAGCAAAAAAGGTCAGCTTTGATGATAACACAGAACATGCAATAAGAGGTCATTGTGCTGTAAAGAGAATTGCATCGGGAGACCATGTGACAGCACTTACACTTTCAGATCTGAGATTCAAATCTGTAATGGAGGAAATCCGCGTTCTTGTTTTTTAAACGACAGAGGTGATGCTGACTTCGTGGCTGCTGCTTGAGGATTAACAGTAAAGAGCTGCAAAGTGACTCTGGAAGCTAGGGACAAGAAATCATGTAAATCATGAGTGAGAGACTTGTAATGCATGAGACTGTGTGTTTCCCTGTGGAACAGAAATTAAAAAAAATACAAAGTCACACACACGCAGTATAAACAGCAAAGCAGTCATAACATTTAAGACTTTTGTGACTGCCTCTGCTGCTTATAGCCTTCATAGTGTGTGAGTCTGTAGTTGTTTCATCTCTGTCTTATACGAAATATTATATATAAAACATAATTTATATGCAATGCTGTAATAACATATTTATCCATACAGCTTGATTTATATACCATATATGAAATATTCAGAGCACTGAACCAAGCCTGTACTTTCAGAATTCTGAAGACAGATTTGTGATATTCTGTTTTCAAATAAAGCTCACAATAACATACCATTTCCGTGACAGGTGTTTATAAGCGTGAAAAAAAACTAAAAAACAAAAACAAACTTCTGCGTTGGTGGAAATGCAAATGGGCGGGTGTGCGTGTGAACGAAAAATAATCTTGTGTTGAAAATGCGGTCCCTCATTACATGGCACCCCTCTGCGGTAGTGATGTGCAGTCGCTATTCCTCCCTGTAATTCCATCATGCAGGCAATGGGCTCTCTGTATTTCAATGTGTGCTTTGATCCACTCAAGCAGGTGCGGACACTCGGATGACACACCTGCCACTTTCTCAGTTCAGATTTGCATTTGCTCCCCAAAAGTGTTAATCATCCGTTTTCAAACCGGATAAGAAACGTTTCATTTGTCAGCACAGTCTGGACACACCTCAAACAGTCTCACTTCAATGTCCCTTATTTACTTCAGAAAACTGCCAATGATCTAGTCTGTAGACTTCAGAAGGACTTTGCAGTCCTGATTGTGTGGTGTTTATATCCATGTTCAGTTTTGTCTTTAAAATGTTCTAATTTAAACCACATGCATGCCCTCTGCAGCCTTGTATGCAGCATGCAGTTGTTTTTACCTGGCACGCTGCTAAAATAAACTATTTTATATACCAAAAGAGCGAGCTCAAGTAAATATAAGCATACATTATATCGGTTCAAACAGGAAAAGAAACTGCTTCTGTCATACGGAGTCACTGTTGTAAATTTTGGAAAAGTGACCCCATAAAGTCTGTTTGACCTCTGGGTTTGGGAAAGGAAAATGGTCCACGGGTCATTAAATTGAGACACAACCTCTGTGTTAAATCCACACACTCGCTCTATAAGTAACCCCTAGCACTCAGAAGACAGCAGAAATATGCTCAGAGAGTACAGTAGATTTGAACCTTTCAACACAGCCTCAACCGACATCGAATCCAGACTCTGGAAAACAAATGGATGTTTTTTGTGTGAAAGAGTAGTCCATCACTCATAAGAGAGCTGTAGTAAAAATAAACTTGTATACAAGGTGTACTCTACAATTGTCTTTATCAGGGTCTCTGTTATAAAGAACCCCAGACATACTAAGTAACTTTTCAAGAGGAGTAATACAACTTCACAACATGACCCAGGAGAAAATGACATGTCATCACTATTGACTGTGTGGAATGCAGGGCTTTCATTTAAACATGTTTTATCAGCAAATGGTGTCTTTTAGTCTTGCTTGTCAATGCAGCACAGACTTCATGAAAGATAACCTGCAATCACGTGAGTGAGGAAAGCACAGTATGTGACTGCATTGCAATTAAAATCAAATGAACTGTGTGTCACAGAACTGGAATTTCTTCTCGTCAGACTTTTATAGCCAAATGTCTCTGATCTTGCACTGTGCTTTAATTCTAGCTGCTTGCTGTATGTGGGTCTATGAAGCTCAGTGGCATTAAAGAAAGAAAGAAGAGAGGAGGGGGAAAGCTTTCAAACAGGGCCTAGCTGTTTTGTGTATTCTTCAAAGGGGTTAGGCTACAGAATGGGCATTCTGCTTTTAAAAGCCCTCTTTAAAGTCTCTGTTGTGGCTCCAGATGTTTTGTGTAGCTATTTATTCAGCTTGTAAACAGGCCGCCAAAATCGTTCCACATAATGATGGAGAGGAGAGCTGCAATTACATTGTTGTGGGGACTTACAAAGGAATGCTGCATACTTAATGTGATTGTGTGCTGGGGGGCCCTTTATCTACTCGGATAGGGAGGTTTCCATATTGAAATGCAAATCTTAACATTTTGTAATTCATTAGGGGGGCAAAACACTGACAACAAAACCGCTGAAAAAATGATGAATGATTGAATGAATGAATGAATGAATGAGAAGTCGGCCTCTCCACAGTGCATTAATTTTCTTCTCATTCCAGGGAGATTTTCATCAGGGCCTAAACGACCATTTCAGTCAAATCATTAGATGTCTTCTTTTCAGGACTAATGGATGGATGGTTGGTTTCCTGCTCATTCCAATGGAGTTCTCTAAGCCAAGGCATTGCTAGGTAACTCGAGTCGTGTCACCTATTATTCTGCCTTGACAACCTGATGGCAAACCTTTCCTTTTTAAATAGCACCCAGCAGGAATCTCAGTGATTACTTCCACCAGTAGTGTTGATTATTATTGATGTTGTGCAGTAGTTTAGTTTAGTTTAGTTTAGTTTAGTTTAGTTTAGTTTAGTTTAGTCACTTTGTGCCCACAGGGCCAGCACAGGTACATCTCAGTAGTACAGCACTAATACAAAGAGAGACCTAAGTAGACCAGACTCAATAATAAACAATACAACCATTATTGTACAGCTGACTAATATCAATCAAAACACACATATACACACGCGTATACATACAATACACAAATATATTAAAAGCTGAAGATATATTAAAAGATAAAGATTTGTCGTGCCAATTTGCGTGGTGGTTTTGTGATCAGGACTACGGTCCACAGAGGACAAAAATGAGAACATAATCCACATGAATCGGATTTACAACCCACAAGCCAAAGCCAATGGATAACAGAACCTCGGAGTGGATCGGAATCATGGACGGAGGTGTCCGAAAAGCAATCCCTGTTCCTCATGACAGCCAGACAGCATGCTGAGCCTCCCCTGCCTGCTCCACCCAATGGGTTTTTAGTTTTTCTAATAAAACCCCTGAGTCTCAGCAGCCCGATCTCTTCCCCCTCTCTTCCCTTGTCCCCACACGCTTTCCCAGTGACTGGCTCCCACACGCTCCCCGAGAGAATTGATTCAATCCAGAAGACACAGACCTTGAACATGGCTCCCTTTGTCAAGGCAGACAAAGGCAGCCCGTAATTGGATTCACATTGAGAGAGGTATTTCAAACAGTTCAGTAACAAGCACAAGCTGAGGGGCTACAGCAGAACTGCCAAAGCGGGGGGGTTGAGTTTCGTTTTTAAAAGCTCACCACTGACTCGTTTTTATTGGCTAGGACTAGATCATCAGCAAAATGAAAAAGAAAGAAGGGGAAAAAATCTCCCTGTGTGCAAATTTTATTTTATTTTTTAAACCGGTCACACAGGGGCGAGTTCAAACAATAACAAAAGGTTTGAAATTGAATCCGGTCATTGAGTCTGCATTTTGAATGCACCTGAACGCTCTGCCTACTGTTTGCATTGATATTCATTGAAACGTTTAGCAGGTCTCGGTCTCACCACATTGTGTATTTAGTTTTCACAGAAGTAAAAGGGCTTTTAATTTACTTGGATTTGATGGTACAGTGACTGTGAAAAGGGGAAGAGAAGCAAATATCGAGTGTGCGCAAATTTAAAACAATTGTGTTGATGTCAGGAATTTATTGAGGTTTTTAAAAAGTGCAGTGCAAATGTATCCATCTACATTACTCCTACAGTGCTACTGCTTTTATAGAAAGAAAGAAAAAGATAGCGATCTGCAGCAGATGGCTGTAGTTGTAGATGTTGTCCCAGGAGTATGTGTCTTGCAGTACGGTGCTTCTGCAGAAAAGGCCAGTGAATTCCATGCAGGATGAGCTCTGATTATCCCCTCTTCTCAGGTGCTGCTGTGATTACATTTCCACTTTGCTTCATTGACTTTGTCACTTGGCAGAAAAAAAGAACTTACCTGGTCTGTCAAAACAAGTCACTACAAATTCATTATTATTAATAGTATTGTTATTGTCACACGTTATTATTATTAATGTCTGTGATAATATTGAAATGCAATGCGGTGCAGTCTTGTGGAATGGAATGCGTGACCTGTCGTTAGTGTTTCCTGTTTGAGCCCTAGGTGCAAACCAGCCCCAGCCACGCAGTCCCGAGGACCAATGCTTTTAAGATGTTCTCTCCCTTGTGGTCAGCCACTTAACTGACATGCTGAACAATGCAGCCTGTATGCAGGTATTAGCTGGCAATTCTTTCATTTATAAATGCAGTGGCACAATGCAACTCTGCTGACCTTAGCTTAAATCATTGAGAGTTAATTAGAAACAAGAAACCATATGGGACGAGAGAGGAATATTCTACAGCCTTTGAAATGTGTGTGCCTGTGGGTTCAGTAACCTTCATCGCTTTCATTCTGCAATTCATATTTCCTGTATTTAACCCTGAACCTTGACAAGTCAATTCATTCTTAATGGGCTCCTCTCTGCTTTTTGCTGTCAAGGTCTTGTAATTTTGGTGCACTTTGTAAAAAGAGTTCAAATCCAATAACGTAACACTGACACACAGGTCTAGCATGCCTGTTCAATGAAATAGCCTAGCCTCGTCATTATTAATTCTTCCCCAAGATTGCTGAATGATAAAACAGAGTTTTCACTATCCACAGTGTTGCTGGTTTAGTGCAGTGATATCATTCTTAGTTTTTTATCATGATTTTCCTTCTGGTTATACTATGCATTTACCATAGTTTACCATTTTTAATGTGCTTTACCATACCTCTCTGGGCTTTACAATGCTTGTCATGCTTGACCATGCTTTCTTCAAGCTTTACAATACTTGCCTATGCAATACCATGCTTTCCATATGCTATACCATGCTTTCACTGTGCTTTACCATGCTTTCGCTATGCTTTACCATGCTTTCGCTATGCTTTATTACACTTTGCTATGCTTTTGCTAAGGTCAACTTTTATAAGGGAGGTCTCTATAATAAGGCCTGTTACTGATAGGCTGAAATGATTATGTCATCATCTTACTTCGTAAAGGCCATTGGCTCTTTGTTTCTGTCCATAAAATAATTGTAGTTGCCAGAAGATGTTAAAGCTTTTCACCAGTGGAGTCCTGCTTCTCTTCTAGCGTGTTTTGCAGCTGGTTAGTCGTGACACACAAGGTCAATTGACAGGGTCCACAAAGAAAGAGCCAATCCCAGTTTTAACTTCAGAACATTAACAGTGAATGACAAAACTGTTTCAATGGGGGAAAGAGTTATTGCAGAGCTATTACACATTCCACACAGGCATCTCTGTGTGGTGTTCATTATAACCAGTGCTATAGGTACTAGCAGGGATCTGCATGTTACAGATCATTTTAATTGCTTTCAATTACTGTATCTCTACTAATGTTGTCCCCTTTTGATGAGGAAAATCCAGTGCTTAATAAATATGTATGTTGCTAATTACACTATGTGCATTATTAATTGAGATATCATTTCTCTGAAAGTGGATCTAATTAGGAAAGGAAATTAGTTCCTATCATATCCGTCGTTCTAATTGCTTTTTAAAAGTGTCTCAAGTTTTGTGTCCTAATTTGCTGTTAACACAGAGCTCAGGGGCAGTCTAGCAAACGAACAAACTCAATACACAGGTAGCTGTGAGTGTACTGTGATCATTGAGGTCTGACTCCTTGGAGGTGAAGCACTCACATGTTTCAGATATTGTATGCTGTAATTTGTTTTATTACACAGCAACTTTGGAAAGTTTGTTTGAATGTTGCCAAGGAAATAGGGCAGGAAAAAAAAGTAGCGGATCAATCAGAGAATACACCAGCTAGTTTTGGTCCGTGTTAATTGCGCGCCCTTCGGCAGGGCATATACATGTGCTTACAATTAAAGACTCCAGTATTAATATGAGATTATTAGAACTCGGAGGCGAGTTTTCATACTGTGTCCTTCAACGTCTGGAAGTTTTGATTGTAGAGCTCCAAACTGCAGAACAGGGAAATAACACAGTTCTGTTCCAGCTTTCTGAAAACTAATCCTTCACTCCTCCCTCTTGGAATCTCACTGAACGGGTTCCATTCTACCGCAGCAGGCTTTGAAAACCCACCTGAATGTGCGCCACCATTGTTGTTTGGCTGCAACTGTGGAGCTGTTTGTTTAATAGGTCCTGCACTCTCCAACAGGATCATAAAAGGAAAATCCAGCACATAGGCTATTAGGCTACACAGGCTTAATTGCTTGTTAATTGGGTAATTAGTGCTGTGCTTTTGTGTGTTTTTTTTCTTCTCCTCTTTTCTTTGAAGTGCTCATAAACTGAATTAGCTGAATAAACAGAAAATCACATGCACACCAGGGCAGGTTTCATTATAGTGTGCTGTCAGATTCAGCTCTGTTTCTAATCAGATTGCAGCAAATCATCTCTGGTCCCTCATTATTTGCTCCTGTTCGCATCCTGTTTAGAAAGGCTTGTGTGGGTGGCATCGTGCTGGTAGATTTGAGATCGTTCCAGTCTTTAGTTTTTGCTTGAGCTTCTCATCTTTGTCGAGCTGATCTTTGATTTAGATAATGTGATGACAGCTACAGGAGTCGTGACCGCGGTGACACGCAGCAATAACCCTGTGCGTGTCGGTTCAACGAGAGCTCCAGAAATACTACAGCAGGATCACAGAACAAATAAACACCAAATCAAATCTAAATCAGGTGCATGTTTGATCAATGATACATCCCCAGGATTACTGGTAAGCAAGCCTAGCTCGTAAGAATAATGAACGTGAGGGAAGGAGGGAATGAAATCAAATAAACATGATCACTAACACCCTGAAATGCAATGAGGAGCTCAATGTTTACAAGTAAAGAACCTATTGAAAGAACTCCAGCAAGGAGCTGTTTTGAATTGGCATTAAAATGTGGGTTGTCGACAGATGGTAGTCATATGGATCAAGCCAGGATACAGAAACGGAAGCCATGTGTACTGTAACCTATGAGTTAGACTGGCTTGGTGCTGGCTGTTAGAAATGCTACTGGCCATTCCTAACATCCGGCTGGGATTTAGGACTTGGCATGGCCAGATATTTAACATGAGTAAAAGCTAAGTAGTTTTTGGCATTACAAGTCCACATGGTGTGGTTTACAGAGACCTAGTACTGATTATGGAGTGTTTGATGTGTTGTCTTCTTGATTGTGTCGTCTTCTTGATTGTGTCGTCTTCTTCTTGATTGTGTCGTCTTCTTGATGTGCCTTCTTGATTGTGTGGTCGTCTTCTTGATGTGTCGTCTTCTTCTTGATGTGTCGTCTTCTTGATTGTGTCTTCTTCTTGATTGTGTCTTTTTCTTGATGTGTCATCTTCTTGATGTGTCTTCTTGATTGTGTCTTCTTCTTGATGTGTCGTCGTCTTCTTGATGTGTCGTCGTCTTCTTGATGTGTCGTCGGCTTCTTGATGTGTCGTCTTCTTCTTGATGTGTTGTCTTCTTGATGTGTCTTCTTCTTGATTGTGTCTTCTTAATGTGTCGTCTTCTTGATTGTGTCTTCTTCTTGATTGTGTCTTTTTCTTGATGTGTCTTCTTGATGTGTCGTCTTCTTCTTGATGTGTCGTCTTCTTCTTGATGTGTCGTCTTCTTCTTGATGTGTCGTCTTCTTGATGAGTCTTCTTGAACGGGTGGAGTGTCTTGTGGGCGTGTTCCAAGAGGCCTGGTCCAGTTGCGTTTGTAGAAGCAGTAGTTGCTCGGAGTCCTGTTCCAGCCAATTGGAGTTCGGAAAAGGAGGGGCGTGAAATGCAGTCTGATTTGAGCATTTTGCACTGGCATTCACCCCACTGGTGTTCACCCCACCAGCTCCACACATACTCGAAAATAAAACCCAACCGGGTTCAATTAACTGAACGCACAACTTGTATGTGCAATTATGCTACTTCTAGCAAGTACCCCTGATTTGTACTCCACCTATTGTGTTTGAGCCAAAAGCAAATTCTGCCCCAGGGATCCATTAAGAGATTTATATTGCAAAAACAGGCAGTGGCTGGAGACTCCACAGCAATAAACACGCTACCACAAGACGAAACAAAAACTAAAGCAAAACACTCACATGAGCAATTAACAATAGAAATGATTACAGAAAAATAAAAACCGCACAGCATGGGGGTAGAAACAGCTTTATCTTCATGACACAAATTGTGCAATTATGCAGTCTAACAACCTGCAGCGTTCTTAAATGACGAGATCTTTATCTCCTGTATAAATAGCTTCGCTTGATTGTGAGGTAGTATACTGATAACATGGGACCTCTCGGCACTAATGTTCACAATTTTACAGCCTTGAAATACAGCATCGTCACAAATCTGCAATGAATTGAGATCACATTAACGAAGCTGCCATTTATAACATAGAAAAACAGAAAATGCACGTTCTTTTTGTAATTGGCTTTTATTGATGGCAGTAGTGGATTTAGCAAGTATTCAAAATCAAGTGTCTATCCCAATACATTTTCTTTTTAAAATACTATACATACACTGTTGAAATGTCTTCTTGTCTACAACATCAGATCAGAAGCGGGGGGGGGGGGTTGACCGTTTCTATTTACAGCAGTAGGTCTGTTTCTTTGTGATGCTTCTGGTAGCTTCTCTTTCCTGAGTGTCGTTGCCCAGTGTACCCCAATTAATCCCAGTGACTGCAGAACAAAATATTGTACATCACAAGTGCATGCATGAACCCGCCTACTTCTTTCCTCAGGACTGGTTAATATGGGGATTCTTACAGGTGATTGACACTTGTATGCATTTGACCGGGGTTCTTGTTTAATTGTAAAATAGGGAGAAATTTGGCCTGATGTTGCAAAAAAAATCTGTCAGCGCTGGTAGGGTGTTATATTTGAAACCACAGAAACAAATGATTAATTGATTGGTTTGCCTTACACAGACTGGAAATGGACTTCAAATGCATCAAAAACGACAAACAACACACCACTTGTAATGTATTAGTTCACAAGTTTTAAGGCAACCAACCATCCGCTTCTGATTTCTTACACAGTACACGTTTTTTTTTTGTAAAAGAAAGCTGATCCCATAGTTCACACCAGGCTCATTAACATGGGTATGAATGAATAATTTAAACCGCCAGTCTTACCCGTTTATTGTTACATCAGAAAAAAACAGTAAACATCACAGCTTCTTAAAGTATCCAAGACTGGAGGAATTGAGTAGCGCCAGAGAAAAAAATCAAAAGACATCAAGCAGGGCTATCTTACTGGATTGAGCCCCGTAGACCCAAAAAGCACCTGCTGAGGGAATGGCTGAGCCGCTGCTTTGAACCTTCATTGAGAATCAGCTGGCTGTGCTCAAAGGGTCTTTCATAAGAGAATTGGACAAGAGAGGTATTATCTGTTCTTTATTATTGTGTGCTGCTTTAGTTTGTGATTTATTATGATTATTATTATTTGCATGCAAAGACCCACATGTGAAATCCCTAAGTGGCAGGACCCTCTTCATGGCACCATGGCCTGAAGGGGATATAAAGAGTGGTCTGCGTTATTTAGTTTACACCATGTTTCCATGTTTGTCAGCCGTGTCCTTTGTAACACCTGTGAGATACTGGGTGATTGCTCATTATTGAAGAAGCAATGCTTTAGTATTAGCTGCTTTATCTTGGCTATTTCTCTGGCTTCAAAAGAAATGAAAGGCAAGCCACATGCACAGACTCTGGAGATGCCCACGGATTGTGAAGTCCTGCCATCTTTGTATTCTCAGACCTGTCTCTCTGTTTGATAGAATCAGGGTAAGAACATCATCGGGTCTGTTTGATCAGTTCCAATTTGCATGACTTGGGTGAGAGTTTGAGATATGAAGTGACCTTTACAGCATGACTCCAGATGATGTTAAAACAATCTCACAGTCTTATTACCATGAGAATGTTAAGCTCAATAAATGACAGTTTTCTCTCTCCTTTCCTCCCTCTCCCGTGTTGATAACCTGCAATCCCCCAGTTTGGGGGTGGGGGGGGGCTCAGTAATGATGTCAGTTCACAGCCTTCTTATTTTAGCAGAATTGCTTAATTGGTATGTGTTCTATATAACTGTTTGAGTATTAGAGGCACAAATGAAGGTCAGAAGCTCAGTGCTTGTAGTCGACCGAAATAAATTGATTTGTGCTCAGCGGTACAACCGGGAGAAGACTTTACGGTTCTCTGAAGAAATGAAGGATTCTAATCGCATTTTAAAAAAGAAAAAGAAAAAACCTTCACTGACATCCAAAGAGTCTGGAGAGCTTCTCTACGCACTCAACACGTAGAGAAGCTGAATTAGAGAGGCATTTCAGCAGGTTGATGGACTTCTTATAGACTTTAAATGAGCCCCCTCCATGATTTTCACCAACTCCAATTTAGAACACACCTGAATATAAAGTTTCCTGTTCTAACAAGCATTGCTTTTTGGATTGTGATTCCAGGCCAATTGTTAACTGTATCATCTTCAAGAGATTCAGCCTAGAGGTTGCATCTTGCAGATAACAAGCACACCAAGGGTAATCTGACAACTAGATTCAGCAGATAAGCCAGAATATGTTATGTTATGTTATACGGCACACTAACAACTCCTTGTATGGCTCATTGAGAGAATCATGTTTAAGGTAAATAGGTAGGATGCTTTTTTTAGTGTGTTACTTGAAAGGGTACTTTTATACCATCTACATTTTCAGAATATTCAATTCCTTACAGGTTTAATATCCTGTTATCTCTCTCTCTCTCTCTCTCTCTCTCTCTCTCTCTCTCTCTCTCTCTCTCTCTCTCTCTCACTATCCAACTGTGACTGCTGTGAGCTGGTAAAGGGAAAATCTAACAACCCTTGTGGTCAGAAATTCAGCGATTCATCAGCAGAACCATTGGTAGAAAAATGATGTGTTACTAAGCATGGTAAATAATGATGTGTTAATAAGCATGGTAAATCATGATCTATGCAGAAATAGCAGTGCAGAATGACAGATCACACACAATAATAATAATAATAATACAATAGGATATTTAACGTGTAGGAAATGAACGATTAGACAATGTCAGTGATCCCTTTAACATTCACATTCAATAAACAATGTTGCTTAGTCTATTTCTTCGTGTCATTGATCTCTCTATAGATCTCTTAAGGCATAACTAGCTTCAAGCAAATCGCACCCCCTTTTTCCAGGCCAGTGTTGATAAGCTGACAGAAACACTTTGGTTTAGCAGCTGCAGACTAAACAAGCAGGTGGTAATTTGAAATCAGGTACCGAGAATTCAGAAAAATGACACCGTGCTGCTGTTGATTATCAGAGCCCAAGCGAAAGGCGTCTGCTCTGGTGTGTGGTGTGATTGCTAATTACCACGGAGGGTATGGAGTCACTGCTGCGCTGCCAGACCCTGCCTGCAGCACCATGATAATGTCATCCAAACTGAAGGCAACCTGGATCGAACACTTTAAAACAGGTGCCACCCACAGGCTCATTTCCCTGCAGAGTTTTCTATCAGTGACTTACATGATAAGAAACTTCACTTTACATAGTTGCCAGCCATATTGAAATGAAAACGTGGGAGTCAAAGAGGCATTGGCAGGTCGTCCTGCTCATTCTCTCTGAATATCTGCTGTATATAATCACTGAAAGTTACATGTACATGTAGGACCAGCAGATACAATACAGTAGAAGGGAGAGGAGACAATGAAACACTAAGAGAGAGGATACAACGAAACACTAAGAGAGAGGATACAACGAAACAATAATAGAGAGCAGACAATGAAACACAAATAGAGAGGATACAATGAAACACAAATAGAGAGGAGACAATGAAACAATAATAGAGAGGAGACAATGAAACAATAATAGAGAGGATACAATGAAACACAAATAGAGAGGATACAATGAAACACAAATAGAGAGGAGACAATGAAACAATAATAGAGAGCAGACAATGAAACACAAATAGGATACAATGAAACACAAATAGAGAGGAGACAATGAAACAATAATCGAGAGGATACAATGAAACACTAAGAGAGAGGATACAATGAAACACTAAGAGAGAGGATACAATGAAACACTAAGAGAGAGGATACAATGAAACAATAATAGAGAGCAGACAATGAAACACAAATAGAGAGGATACACCGAAACACTGAGAGAGGAGACAATGAAACACTAATAGTATTGTTCAGGTGTAAAAGAGTCAGGTTAGCAGCGTAATAAAGGATTTAAAATACAGAAGTGGAACGAATAACAATGCTCCCACAACCCTATAGAGGTCAGCCAGGAAATAAACAGTAATTCCAGAGTATCTAACACACCGATTAGCTGTCATTTCCTAGTAACAACAGTTGCATTAGTGAGATCACTGAGTGAGACTTGCCATACAAGAGAGCTGTTTGAAGTGTCTGAATTGAACCCACCACGAGAGCGTCCTAAATTGCTGCAAGAATGGAAAGCATACGGTATACGGTAGCATCATGAAAACATTAAAAACCTAATGCTGATGTGTGAAAGATTTCAAGATACAAGGTTTATATGATGTGGAGAGGATGAGAACGAAACTAATGTGCAGATACACGCTGATAAATAAAGAGGATGCGGGTTTTCACACTGAGATGGTAGATCCTGCACATGGTGGGTGACGAATGATATGCATCGATACGAATGCTGTGTATGGACGTGTTCTGATAAGACAGGAAGATACAAAGAGATGCACTGAGGAAACAAAAACGCAGCTTTGCATGCAGTAACAGACTTAACAATCATGTAAAAGCAAGCTTTCCGTGGTTTGTTTCGATAGTGTCCTAACCTGATTAGAGCAAACTGACACGTTAGGAATGTCAAATACCCATTCCACACCCCTGTAAAACCCATATTGCAAAGGGTGTTATTTTTTAGTATTAATGATTCATTGTTGAGTTTTGAGTAACGTGGCGCTTATCTCTTTAGCTAACCCAATTAACACTAACCAGATTACTATGTACAAGGATGTAAAGCCTGTACTGTTCCCTGATAAGAAATGCTTCTGTCTCTTCCTGTCAGCAGCAGTGTCACCCCAGCTCTTTGAAAGATCTTTAAAGCAGCACATTTATTTACAATGTTGATAAAGGCCACTTCTCCTGAGCCCACATTGTAGCCTGTATCATAGGGGCCAAGCAAGTAACTGAGCTGGATAACTGTGCAAGGTGTACTGGAGGAATCGCCTCCCTCTCACACAGCACAGCTAGTGTACTCTGAGTAACTGAGCTGGATAACTGTGTAAGGTGTACTGGAGGAATCGCCTCCCTCTCACACAGCACAGCTAGTGTACTCTGAGTAACTGAGCTGGATAACTGTGCAAGGTGTAGTGGAGGAATCTCCTCCCTCTCACACAGCACAGCTAGTGTACTCTGAGTAACTGAGCTGGATAACTGTGCAAGGTGTACTGGAGGAATCGCCTCCCTCTCACACAGCACAGCTAGTGTACCCTGATACTACTTGACTATTGTACAGCACCGCCAGTAAAAGGGAGGATTAGGCAGGACCAGTGTTATGATAAGGAAAGAGTACCAGTTAATCTGGCCAAGATTATTTTCCTGGAATCGAAAATTTCAAACACGGATAGTAAAACAGTTTTTTTTTTTTTGTGTGTTTTTTTTTTTACCCAAGCTATGCAAATTCTTTGGCAGGTTCTCCAGACCTGGCACCTCACTGGAGGAGCCTGTCCTGAATGCAGACCTGCACTGCTCCGATCGCTTTCTTATTCTTGGCTCCCGCTCCAGTTTATAAAGGGGGTGTAGGAGGCATGGCCGGCTGAATACCACTGGCTTTAGGAGAAGCTGGTACGACCTTCGAGAAATAGGTGGCACTGCTTTTATTTTTCCGAAGGAACGGACACAGAGCAGGGTGAATGACCTTCTGTAACATGGGGAGAGGCGTGTGTAATGTTCTTTACACAACATATCATTGCCCTGTCGAGGGTATGTATACAGTACTGAGTACATAGTGCAGACATCTGCAATGATTTATCAAAACACAATCTGCACTATTTCTTTTTTTTTGTTTGTGAAAAGGAAAATCATAATAGAGAGTAAAGAATTTAAAGGTAGTCATATTTTCCATGTCAGTTTGATGCAAAGGAGAAAAAAAGCCTCTGCGTGTTCCAAGTTATTACTGCGTGTGCAGGGTGTCTCTTGTAGAAGAGCTGTATCTCGTAGAGAGAGAACGAGGGAGAGAACAAGAGAGAGGGGGAGAGAATGAGAGAGAGAGAGGGAGAGGGAGAACGAGACAGAACGAAACAGAGAGACGGAGAACGAGACAGAGAGAGAACGAGAGAGAAGGGGGGAGAGGGAGAGAGGGGGAGGGAGAGAGAGAGAGAGAGAATGAGAGAGAAGGGGGGAGAGGGGGAGGGAGAGAGAGAGAGAGGGGGAGAGAACAAGAACTGCAAAGCAAAGCTGCTCTCTTATACAAACAGCAGCAAACTGCCCGACCAGTATTTTGGGTGTTTTTTGTTTCGTGTCAGACAGAGATATTCCAGACGGGCTCTTGTGGGATGAGGGATATATTTTGGATGGCTGGGGTCCTGGTTAACTGCCATAAACATTAAACTATAGAGCCGAGGGACCTGCTTATCTTCTGCCACGCAGTGTAATGTGGTGGATTTGAAAGCAATGAAGATAAGAGTTCCTCAATGGAGGCGTGACCGGTCACTCAACTGCAGGCTTTAAAGAAGTGCACATTGGTAGCTTACCTGAGGCTTTTTGAAAGCTGGTTGTGAACTCTATCAACATAATGCGTGAATTCATTAAAAACCATACACTGTACATGTGTGTGTATAAAAGTTAAGGCAGTTAAGTTTAAAAAAACCCTTTTCTTTCACCAAAGGGAGTATTGAACAGGGAAAATAGAAAGCCATCTCTATTTTCAATCAGCTCTTTTATGATATAGTACAGTACATGCCATGGTGCCCTGGGGGGGGGGGCGTAGCGTTTGGTGTGCTGCTTCTGCAGTCTGAGCATGATATAAATGATCTGTGTTATTACAGGATTTATGGTCATTTTGCTGCAGAAGTGGTGTTACACAAAAGAGCTTTATAAGAAAAAGTAGTGAAGCCCAGGCATTTGACAGTAAGGGGAAAAATGACTTGAGTATTACCGTTAGGGGCTAATGCTTCCATGCATTCACTTGACACCCTGGATCATCAGTCAAAGTCACTGAACCTCCACGCTCAGACTGCCATCACAGAGGTAACTGAAATATCCATCTTCTGCATGTCTCACCATTGTTTCTATCAGAGCCATATGACAAAACAAAGGGTAGTGCAAAGTCCTGGGCCACAATCGCAATCTAAACGCAGCTACAGAGTTCAAATAGAGTTTCTCTGTAGGGTGGTGTCCTGAAGATTTATCCAAGACATGCAGTAGGAGCTGAAAGAGCTTTTTATTTTCCTGCAGTGAAACAGTTTACATTGAAATATTATTTTCTGTACAGTTCAGTAACTTCAGATCAGGTTCTGCTCCCCCCCAAACCAGGATGTACAGCAGTAAATAAATAACGATCGATTTCCGGGACGGTCCAGGCCAAACCTTGACTGGTGCTACTTCAAGCGCCATAATAAGTTCTTTCTGTAGAAACAGAGTGCCGGTTTTCAACAGGGACAGATCAAGTTGACCCCCTGGTGTGGCCCACAGAGAGATAATTGGTCTCTTTTTTTTAAATCGCAAGAATGAGTTCAAAATGAAAGAAATGAATTTCTCTTTTCATTTGGGCTGGGGGAAGCTGAAGAGGCTGACAAGCTGAAGGCTCTGTCGTCTCATAAATTTTCATGCCTCTCGTTTTAAAAGGCGCCGCACAATAAAACCCTCTCGTTATCTCGTCTCCGCGGAATGCTGTAATTAACATTCGCATTGTAACTGATCTGCCTGGTTTCCTTACCCTGTGTAATTGCCTCTCTTTTGTGTGTGCGTGTATGTGTGTGTGTGCGCGCGGGTGTGTATGTGTTGGGGTTTTTTTTCCCCAGACAGGCCGTGGGTCAATTAGCTTCACTTTGCAATTATCTCGTATTGTCGATGGGCTCCTGTTGGTACTGGGTGTTGCAGCAAACTCCTGAGTGTCACAGTGGAGCTGGCAAATTGGGGCCCACTGCAAGTGTGAGATCAGTCACATAGGACTGGTTGTCTTCCAGCATGTACTTATGGTGGTAGTGGTTGGGAGAAGATTGGTTCACGCAGTTCACAATAACAGTCATTTAAAATTCCTTGCTGGTAGAAGGTTGGAAAGCTTTTATTAAAAGCTTCCTGGTTGTGCTGATATTCTGTAATAACTGGAATTCTGCTCGCAGTGAACTATTCAGCTCTTTCTTCTCTTGCATAAGAAACTGTTTAAAGTATAAAAAACTGCAGAATACAAAAGCACTTGCATAATGTTGAACATCCACCACTAACGTTTGTAAAGCATGTGTTCATTTTAGAGCCAAGGCAACCATAGTACCTTATTGGGGAAAACGTTGAATTCCATTATCCCAAGATTTTGTTAAATACATACTATATATTAAACTGTGTCCCACAACCATACCCCTAACAATCATTAAAAAAAATGTACACCGCTCGATGTTTTGGTAATGGTTTATCTGTTCTAAGGAATCTTTGCTGTTGATAGACTGTATAAAAACTACTCTTCTGCGGGGGTGAGAATTTCTTGTGGCAGCAGTTTCTAAGAAATGAGATGGGTATAAAAAAAAGGTGTTTTTTAAAGCAGAGTTTGAGTGAGTTTCACATCCCTGGCCAGGCTCATGTCTTGCCTGTGGAAAGCAGGGTAGCACACAGGTGTGAAAGATGGAAGAAAAGAGAATCTGACAAGGGGTTAACCCCGAGTGGGTGCGAATCCACACCAAACTTTCTCTTTGCTACTCCCACACCAGTGTACGAGGTAGCTGTCTGAACTGAATCACTGCCGCTCCCTCAACTTCACTGGAGTTTTTCGTCTTGTTTCCATTTGTAGCCAGTTGTCTTTTACATTTTCACAAGGGCTGTCAGCATTTTAACCCGTAAGTAGTTTCACATGGACTGAAATAAGACATCAAGTGTGTTCACTTTGGGTGCCGGTATTGCTCCCTTTACTTATTTTGAGCAGGGCTCTACCTAAACCATGTTGAACTAAATAAACTTGCTACAGACATGACCAAATAAACCAGATCCCTTTAAGTTTCTTGTCGCTAGCATTGTTCCATTGTCAATTCATTCTGCAGTTTCACAAGAAAAAGAGCTCAATTAAACTCTGTACAACAAGCTCTGGTAAATAAGGACCAGGTGTGTGTTTTGAGATAAAACAGGATTTGCTGTTCATGACTAACTCATGCTGTACTTGGTTAATATTGGACTACCATATACGAAAACAGAATTACACAAGTTCACAACTTAAAATAACATTTCACACCTGAATCTGGGGCCTAAGTGGTCCTGAAAGATTCTGTAAACTCAACGTTAGTCAAATACCTCCTGGCTGTGTTTCATGTCAGTTGACTAACAGGAATTTAATCGTTCTTTCTTTCGAGAGCAATAGAGGTTTAACAACAACAACAAAAAAACAGTCTAAGCCTGCTTTAGAATTTTGTCATACGCTACGCTGTGAGAGCTACAGTACATTAGGCACTTTTTTAACACCATCCTAAACACTAATCGTGTTTCATGCATTTTAGCCTCAGTATCTACTGCCCCACATTCTGTATGGAGAGACCCTTATTTCTTCTGTCTACATAAATCCCTGAACACAAGCACAAGCAGGCATCCCTGCAGCTTTCCTCTTGATCCAAGTGGCTTGCCTGTGCCTCATATAAAGGAAAGTATTTGGCAAGGAAGGACCTGTTTTTGTTCTTTTCTGGGCCACAGCTTATGTGATACTGACTAGTGGGTACTGCTAGGGGCTGAAGGGTTAATGCTGTTGTGGTAGACTCTTATAATAGATTCAATTACACTCTTATCAGAACCAGTCTGCCTTTAAAAGGAGTTCACTTATTTGTCTTTAGACTGTTTTTGATATGAAATTCTGAAAATTCGAGGAACTCAATCGACGGCTTGTTCGTGAGGGTCCTGTGATCAGCCTCAAGGCCACGGTTCTTGGGTCTTGTGGTCCGTATTGTGATGCGAGTTCAAGGACAGGGTGGTGGCACACAGACATTTGTTTTTAACACGTGGGGTCTGTCCAATTGATCCTAAATGAATGTTCCGCTGTCATTTGAATCATTAAAGAATGGCCCTTTGTGAACGTTTCCAGCAGTGGCTGTGGCGTCTGCGGCTCACAGTAAAGTAAAAACACGGCTACACTTGTCTGTGAAACCGTTTTGGAGAAATCGCCGTTAGCTTTCGCACCTCCGCATGCTTTTCTGTTGACGCTACTTTACTCTGCGAACTGGGAGCGAATTGGACGCACAATTGGATGGTCTCCTCACAAAGCCCAGTTGTTGTACTTGAAGACCAAACAGTAGGGTGTGTTATATTGGGAAACAGATCACCCCATATGAAAACAAAATACTGTAGCCTTGACCTTGACCTATTTAGCTTTGTATTGACTCTGTTAAGAACGGTGCATTCAAAGTGTTCTTAGTAGTCAGTCCACATAAAAAATCTTTCCAGTCTGTCCTTTTATCTTCTCGGTCGTCATACACCTATCGGAAACAGTGGACCGCTTCTTTAATATCATGCTGCTCATATTATATATATGTGGTTCATATGCTAGCATTTCCCTGTGGATGGACACAGTCTCCATTTCAAATCCTTTCCTGTGTCCTATCTGTGGTAAGCATAGAGGCCCAGGCTCCAGTACTCCCGCCTCACCTTTCATTGACACTGCATGCACTGAATTCTCAGTTTAAAAACAAGGATTTTCTTGAACTGAGTGGAAGCTTAGTAGCCTAAGTACAGCTTGAGAGTGCTGGACTCCAGGGGTTACAGTGGCAATTTCAGGCAGGCATTTGCAATTTCCATCTTCATCATTTTAGAAAACTTGAATTGATTATGAAGCAGTAAGGTCTGCGGGTCGGCGTTTGGTTTCTGTCAAAAGTACCGATGGGAATTCTTCACATCTGGGACGAGATTTCGTTCTGTTTAGTTCTCCCCAAGTCTTTTGAGAAATAAAAGGTTGTTTTCTGAGGCATATTTTAGTGTTTTTTTTTTTGTTTTGTTTTTTGCAAAGTGCCTTGACGCGATCACGAAAGGTGCGCTAGAGATTAAATTCGCAGCCTGTGGTCAAAACTTTTGTATAAAAAAAAAACTCTGATAATAACTGTAGCCGTTTGAATTAAAAGCACTTTCTGTTTAAAAAAAAAAATGCTGCTTATCGTGTTCATCAGCAAAACCATCACACCAAAAGCTGCCTGTGTGGGTTGCTGTGTAGAGAGCTTTCAGCAATTGCAATTATCTGCTTTATATGTTCACTGTCAAGTTGCGTTACTTTGTGTTGGTTGCCTGGAATGTCAAAGCTATTGATACAGGCGGACTGTTTAATCCTCAATAATTCAAAGCCGGGTTAATGAGATCCATTCAAGCTGGTCCCTACAGAGCCTTCCTACAGCGGGTTGACTGTAATGTAGTTATATTTCATGTCTGCTTTCAAATCAATTACATTTTTATCTGATAGAAATGTAATTTTATTTGATTAAATTCTCTGAGCACCAGCCAAATGTTTGTGTAGTTGGCAGTGCGGCTCGGCGTAACAGGATATTTAATCAAATTTAAATTGCATATCCAAGTGGCATCAAAAATGCTGTATTTAAAAAAAAAAAAAAATATGTAAAACAAAAAAAAAAAGCAATGGGCGCAAGTTTTGTTTTATTATGTTCCTTTCAGAATGTTAAAAACTCTCACGTTTGTTAATGCATTTATTCCTGTAAGAATAAGACTCTTTTATCTTATTTTGAAATGAGGCCTCTATATAAAAATGTGAGTCTGCAGATGAAAGCTGGCAATGATTCACCTTCTGGCAATGAAAGCTGCTTTCTACAGTAGGATCAGATTAGTCATCGAGTATTGATGCCTCGCCAGTAAAGGCACAACCGCATGGAGTGCAGGGTGAGAGATACAGAACAGGAGCTTGCAGGTTCAAATCCTGCTCGTGCAGAGCTGGGGACCCACAGGGACTATTGCATTGGCTTTTGTACTCTGAGTTGGGGAGGAAAATCGGCTGGGATTGGTTCACCTCACCGTGCTTCACTGCCCCCTACTGGCCAGGCACTCAACAAGGTGAAGACTCCCCAGGCTGGGCTCCTGCCTCCATTGTTCAGTAGCTTGGTAAGAGTGGTGTAGTTCTGCAGTGAGCAGTGGACTTCTGCAGAAAATGCGGTTGCCAGTTGTTCTTCAGTACTGATCGGTTAGTGGTTTGAAGAGGCAATATTCATATTTGGAATTTCAAAATTGGGTTGAAAACGGTGGTAATATTGAACAAAAATGATTCCATGGCAATATTTTTCGCTCTGATATAGGAAACACAAAACTTAATAAGCCAGACACAGTTCCTGTCTGAAGTGGCAAGGAGAGTAGCATCAATGTAAATTATGTTGCAGAGACAGCAGAATATCATACCGTGATAACACTTCATATATCCTTGTATAGGCTCTACTACAACGAAACCCCCAAATAAAAAAATTGAGTGTCTGAAAAATTATCCTCACAGAACATGCATTCATATATTCATAGGTTATTTCTCTCAATAGAAAGTTTCAACACACAGCAGTACGTCCACATAAATATACAAGAGTGCGTTGACGTATTGCTGAGTCCCTCCTCGCTCTCTCTAAGGAATGAACACAGAGAAATCAAGATGAATGGGCAGATCCCGCTCCCATAGATAGACCGATGCTGTGTCTGTTTTCAAACATCAGCAGTTAAATTGTAATGAATGGTGACGGTTGTCAGCGGCAGCAGAGGATACAGTCTCTGTGTAAGAGAGGAAGTAGTAGCAGATCATTTTCCTCCAGAGCAGCCTCTCCCAGCCCCATTCCTCCCCTAGCTAAGGCCCTGGTTTTGGAAGTAGCTTTGTTTCCCCTCCCATGCAGCTTGTTATTGCTACTGGGAAACGAAGCCCACTGTTACAATTTCCTTTTCATTTCATGGCTGCTGGGAATGGATGTTTTACTGCCATCATTAAGATGTGCTGCAGTTAGATGCATGTCCCCCTCCAGTTTCGTTTCATGAACTGCACCATTATAAGACATTAGAGTCCCACATTGCAGGACACAGTGGAACACTGTATAATTTGATTAGCGTTATTAATCAACTGAAATCCCCCTCCTCCCTCCCTCTCCCCCTTCAGTAAAGCTGGCAATGCATGCGCTCCAGTGGCAGCCAGGCCTCTCCTTTTAAAAACAGTGATTTACTGCATGCTTTTCTTTTTCTTCTTAGAAGAACATCAATCACTTGAGATGAAAGTTCCATAATTGCACTTGCTGGGAGGGTTTTGAGCGAAATTGCGCTATGAATTTTTTAAAGGGAAGTTTTACTAGCTGCTCAGTGGAGTTGGAATCAGAGAGAACGGTAAGACTTCCAGGATTTATGGGTAGGATGCTTCATTACTGAAGTAATTTCCCTGCAAATGATTGTGCAGAGCCCAGAGGGGAGCTGCGAGCAGAGAGGAAAAAGATGTTGGAATTCTTAACCAGGTCATCTTTCTTAGTTTCGAATCCCTAAAATATTCACACATTCTTATGCTAGGGAGGGATTCTGCTAAGCTTTTTCACACACAAAAGAAATGTGGCAAGAACAAATGATTTCCTTCACTTGAAAGTCCTGATTATTAAAATAGCTGCACACATTCTTCATTTGATTCTTATTCTTTCCACTTTCCTGGCTCGTCTGGGGCTGTTTATTCTGAAATCTAGCAGAGTGGCAAGATGCAACTCTGAGTGAACATGGTGCAACACGTCATTTTTTTATGCTAATCAATAATTAACTAAATGATGGTCCAGATTCATTTAATGTTCTGCATGATACGTTATCAATCTCCCCACCGAATGGATGAGTTTCTTATGTGTTTGGGAAGGCTGCATGCGATGAATGTGATGGTTGACAGTCACTATAGAACAGATGCTGTGTTTTGTGATTGAAGCCGGTTTGGTGAGGACAGACAGGAAGATATGTATACAGGCCTTTCTGTTGAAGTAGAATGCACAAGCAGACACATGGGGACGGGAGAAGACAGTACAGTGCTACCCAGCAGGGACCAAGAAGAAAGAGGGGTGAAGGTCTCCCACCATGCATTCCGTCAGAAAGAGGAGTGAGAGAGAGAGATACAAAGGACTTGTCAACACTAATGAAGAGAGACAAAATCCCACTTCTGTCTTGTCAGGCCTTCACTCTCAGAGCAGATTAGAAAGCAACTTGTCAGCCATTTAACATTCATTTAACAATAAGTGGCCTTGAGATTTCTCTCCGCAGACACACGAGTAAAGAATACAAATGGAATTGCCTTTTTCCCCTTATTATTTTGTACATCTCCTCTTCTTCTTCTTCTTCTTAGTTTACCTTGCATGTTTATCCATTCTAATTGGGCATCTCCCGTCACCCTCTCCTGCCGTGTTAGATTGTTTTCCAAGGTTAGACTAATAAAGGTGCCATGTCTCATGTCTAGCTCAGCTTCTGTTCAGTGTTACAGCTGGGTAAACTAAAGCACAGTGAACTATTGCCTGCATCAAGACTCCTAACAGTCTCCCACTCCCCAGCTTCAACAACAGAGGCGCAATTAGCTTTCTTTAAATACACAATCCCCAGGTTTGGGTTTATCAACTGTGCCTTTGTTAAATGAATTGCAATGCGCTCAAATGTTTTGCAGTCTATCTGTATTTATTTTTGTTTGGAATGGAGCCTATTCAGCAGGTCAGTCGTTTTAATTCGTGTTTAGTCTTTTCATTTTTTTATTTATTTCAGCTGGGTATTTTAGTGGAGGGTTTTGGATGGATTTCAAGTCTTTTTTTATTATTATTATTATTATTATTTTAATCTATGAGTAACATCTGCTGATCGTTGGCCTCTGTTACTCTAAGCGGGCCCACACAAGTGAGAATCAGCCCCAGGGCTTAAAGAAGTTGGACAGACCACTGCTATACATACATTCCAAGAGTTTGTTTTCTGATGTCCGGAAAAACAGCTCTTAAAACTCAGAGTGTTCCAAAGAGTTTAGGAGAGTCAGGATAATGGGATACTTGTTCCTAAAACACCACCAAAGGGGAGAGCAGTTTAAGGCTGCATTACCCCATGGGTAAGTCAGGCCAGCGATGCTGTGGGGGAGGCTGGAGCTGCAGATCATGTCAGACAATCCTCCACAGACAGAGTTTAAGAGGAAAACTGTTAGTTCAACTCAAATTAGTCCTGGTTGAAAAACAAGTCTGGCAGCATTGATGAGCTTTCTGGGGTTTCTAAAACCCATCTAAACAGACGTGGTATTGAATAGCTTAGTCCCCAGCTGGTAGAGACTCCTGTACTCTACAGCAAACAAAAGGGTTATGAAAATGCCTTTCGGAGATATGGACTTTAAACATTCAAAATCAATATGTAGTGATCACAGGGGTAACAAAAACAAACAAACAAACAAAAAAAACAGAAATGTTTAAATCAGTTAGGATGAAAAGGACCTTCACAGCATTTTAAAGAATGCTAAATCTTTGGCATGTACGGGACTGTATGTATTTGTATACTGGGGAATCATAGTTACAAAACACTTTCTGAGCATGCATCAAAGCTGTTTGTGGGATCTGCGTTCATAAAAATGGATGCGGGCATGCTTTCTGAAGAACCCGCGATCTGGGAGATTTCCCACCCCTTTGCTGGCCTGGGCTTGTCTGATTGGGTATTGCAGATGAGTCTGCATTGAAATCTGCAGCCAGAGCTTCCCTCATGAGGAGAAGAGAGTCAGACGCCCAGCTGAGAGGTTTGCTTTTGAAGGGTCATCTCAGGGGAGGCATTCTTGGTTCTTACTGGAAGAAAAGGGAGCACACACACACACACACACACACACTTTGTTCTTACTTGTGTGTGTCGCCACAGCATGACAAATACGAGAGCTGGGATGAATGAGGGTGTTGACGGGACCCTCTGAAAAGAGTCCCGATGATTCCTGAATGAGGGTGGGCTGTCTGGGCTGGCAGGCCGTGCAGGAACCAGTGACCTTGAAAATTACCCAGGAAGCACTTTGTGATGGTCTCCTCGGCAACCGGGTGGGTTAACATGGCAACGGTGCTTATCTGTCAATCTCGTACAGCCTCGTAAACTAGCTCAAGTTAAATGTAATGAAGACAAGCCTGGGTTGAAGCCAAGGTTCTTCAGTGAACAGACATAAAACATAAACACATTGAATGGATAGCCATGCAGAAGAAATAACCAGAAATGTGATATTCATATATTCAAAACGTGGATGCATTTCCACTCAAACTTCATAAAATCTGTTCAATTGTTTTACAAAAAAAATCTGCAGTGCTCCTGCTTTGTAATGCATAATAAAAGAGAAAAGAGTTCTGCATTGCACTGTGATTTATTATAGCAGTAATGTTGCTATTTTGCTTGTTTGTTTGTTTTATTATATTTGAAGGCACGGGGGACGGATCGGAAGAGGGACTTGATATTAAATTGCAATGTCAGGTGTTTAAGCCTTGAGGTTACAAAGGGGTAATACAACATGAGTAATGAGGAGCGAAAGGATCACGTTGCCTTGGATGTTTGGAAAGTAATTAGGAATCGTTATGAGGAACAGTTTGGAAATAAAGAAACTTGTTATTAGGCAGTGTTATGTAAACGTACCGAAACCCATGACTTGTTTCATGATCGACTAGGATACATGGCGTAGAGATTGAAATTGGTTGGCTGTAAAAGACATGCATTTCCCACTCTGTAGTTGAGACATGCATTTCCCACTCTGTAGTTGAGACATGCATTTCCCACTCTGTAGTTGAGACATGCATTTCCCACTCTGTAGTTGAGACATGCATTTCCCACTCTGTAGTTGAGACATGCATTTCCCACTCTGTAACTGGGTATTCAGGGACCACAGTGTCCACTTGACTTTTACGACTGGCAAACGTCCCAGAAGACTGCTACTGATTAGCCTACATGCAGTCATGTGTGCTGGTAACCGATATGGAAAGACGAGGTCTGCAAAGGACATGTGAAAGGCATTCATTGATGCACATGATAAGCAAAATCCTTACACTGGATAAGAAATATATAAGTAGGTTTAAAAGGATGGCTTGAAGATAACATCCAGGAGGCATCATCAACAGAGAAGCTTACAACTGCTTGAGGCTTTGGTTATAGATTGTGCATTCTGTTGGCAGGATAATGGAAAGGCTAATAATGACAGATTTGATTCCCTTTAAGATGCAATACGAGGTATAGAATTTTTTTTTCTTCCAGATAGCATTGAACAACTTGTGTAATTACCATTGCACAGATAAGTAATCCGACATAATATATACATGACAATTAGGTTACCATCCATCCAACCAGCAGACACACAGAATATTTTGCAGTTTACTCCAGTTACTCTCTGAACTTTCATCGCTCTCTGTTCTATTAGAAACAATGGTAAAACCCACATTGTTATCTCACTACAAAGCACTGGCCTCTACATAAAAGATAGTGTTTCATACATATTGCTTTTGGAGGAAGGGGGGGTTGAATACACACAAACCACCACTCAGATCATTTGACAGCTATTCTCTACCGGGTGAGTAAAAGATTGCATTCGCAGATTAGGTGCTGGAGAAACGGGGTGCTCTCTGGTGTTGTGGCAGAATGAAAGAAAAAGCTATAAAAAAACCAGGGTTAAAAACACAGCTCGTAAAAAACACAGTATTATAACAGCATTAATTGATGCTGCTGAGTGCCATATGTGGCTCCATATGGAAAAGCTACCCCGGAGGCCTTCGGTAACAGACAGCCTGCAGTAGTGCACGACTTGGCACATTTACAAACAAGCCGCGTCCTCTTAATATGAACACAGCAGCAGTGCGACTCTGCAGCTCTTAATGCTGGGTTGCATGTTGCTGTGTCTGGTGTGAGATAATGGTAGACCCTCAAAAGAGTGGAAGATTTACCTTTATTTAAAGACACCCCCCTCTGAAACGCATGCAACAATAATTATAGTAAAAAAAAAACAACAAGATTCATCTCCAAAGCGGTGCTAAATACCAGACCCTCCCACCCGTGTTCCTCCGTCTGTCCTCCCCTGATGTGCCAGTTCAAACTTCGCTCTCCGCTTCTCACTCAGTCTTAACAGAGTATTTCATAGAGAGATGTGAAACGCTCTATTTCACAGTGAGATGCATTAAGGGATTGGGATGCACATTAGACTGTGTTGCCGCTTGTTGTTCGTCAGGTATTTTTTGAATGCAGGTGACTTCTCTTAGGTATTAGTAAAAAAGAAAGAAACACGTTCCACCACATCTCATTCATGTTTTGCTTTTTAACGAAAAAAGTACGACTTGGTTATCTGTCATATAAAGAGTTTGTGAGGATCAAAAGTTTACTGCTGAAAAAGTACTACAAATTGCAAAACAAATTTTGTGAAGGCATGGTGGAGCGAACGCCAGCATTATATATAAAAAAAAGTGTGTCAAATGCATAATAGGAGGAAACTGTAACATGACTGCACAAAAGAACCATGGTAAACGTGTCTCTGTGATTATAAATTGTATTGACTTCCATGGCTCCCACCGCCAGTCCTGCTGTGGGGACAGGACAGTGTTAGGAGCCAGCAGTGGGGATATTTGGAATCACATTTCAGTGGTTGTGTTTGTTTTAATTGTTTTAAATGACTGTGATCTGAAGTGGTGTAGCTCAGTTGCAGGTTGAACACTGGCAGTGTTTGCTGCTTGTCTTCCTGGTGCTTTCACTACATTATGCACAGCCCTGTGCTGTCACTGTGAATTCTCCCTCCTGCAGCCTGCTGAAAACTGCTCCCTTCAGAAAGACCACACAGTGGTGGATGCATGTGAAAGGTGCTGCAATGGCAGTACCGGGAAGGCCACAGAGCTGGTAAGAGCTGTGGGAGCTTCCCAGCCGATGTACCTCAACTACCCTGCCCTGGAAGGGCCACCCTCTTTGGGGGTGAGAGGGCAGATCGGTCTCCTTGCCTAGCTGGTACTTTGCCCTTCTGTCTTCAAAGGAGCCCATTTGTGTCAGTTGTGATGTGAACACCTGCACACTGTGAGCGGGGGGAGAACTCACTTCATAATAACACAGTTCTGTAATGATCAAATAGTAAATATCATTTCTGATGCATTCAACACCTGTGCATATTAAACACCCTAATAAGCGTTGTTAATGATGCTGTTAGGAGAGGGGTTTAGTATGAATACAGTTTTCTGTGTCATTCATTCTTGTGTACTTCATATTGATTTCATTATAATTACTAAGCAGTTGCATTGTTATTAATGTCATTCCTCTTTAGTTTCTGTCTGCTAGAATTAACCTCTACATTCTCAATAACTATGTGCACTGCATCCGTTGTGTTTGTGGGTCTTTATTTCTTGTTATCCATTCATAATATTGGTTCTCTCATCTCATTTCCTTCCCTCCTTTTCTCATTGCATCTTTCTGTGTCCTAATTTTCCTCTTTCCTTTTTTTGGAGATTTTTTTAATCAGTCATTTGTCAGGGGAGTACTTTTTTTTGCAGTATGTTGATCGTTTGTGTCTTCTAAGCGTTCTGCCTTCAAAATCCATGCGAACAGTTGAACAGCATATTTCCCCTGCAGTCAGGTACTCGAGGGATTCTTCAGAAGGTTGTTTTCTTTTCTTCTCCCCGTTCATCACGTTGTACGAGTGATACAGTCGAATACAAAATCAAGACCAGATGTTTTTCTTCCCCCTGCTGAGAACAATATAACATCCAATATGTCTGAAAATAAATGCCTGGCATTTCTGAAATAAGAAACCCTTCTTTGTTTTTCGACCGACCAAGTGCTTCGGTATTTTGGCGATTTCAGTATTGTCACCTTTACATGTTTTGTGTGTAAGACATATGTGTGTTAATAAGGCTGCATGTTTCTAAACCACCATAAAACTAACAAAGACCAGTCAGTAAGAGAGAAATGCAGGCGTGACAGCAGTCAGGAACGAAGGAGCCTGCTCTGTGTCACAGGACACTCATCAGCAATTCTACTGCCTGCAAACGACAGCTTTTGATCACTTAAGAGCCCCCCCCCCCAATCCCTCCACCTCTGATTGCTGTCCCTCAGCACGGCTTCCCCTTCAGGCCGAATAACAAGCCAACTGTGAGATGCATCATTGCTCCTCAAAATTACTTTGACGGCCCGCGGCACTACTCTCTTTCCTGGGCCTGATGCTCCATGGCTGTTTTTTTGGGGTTTTTTTTCATCTCTTTAACCTCCATCCTCACTCTGCAGCAGGCAGACTGGAACATGGCAAACTACATCTGTAGTCCTCATCATCAAACCCTCCCCCGAAGAGAGACGAGGAGAGAAGCTGTACAGAGCAATGCCCTCGGGCTCAATCTGCTCCTCGCTGAGCTACAGCCACTCTCAGAGACGGCAGCTCGACTCATTCCATCAAACTGTCAGGCAGCCAGCGGAGCTGAGAAAGCCGACTCTCGGGTGGCCCTGGGGCAAGTGCAAGTCAACATTCTGTTTCCTTCCTTCCTTGGCTAATTTCTCCTACACCAGAGTGAAATTTCTCTGTGTACTGCCTGGAGCTTGCAGTAGCAGCAGCGCTCCAGTGAGGCTAAGGCAGAGGAGTGGGGGGAGGCGGGGGGAGTGGGCCAGAGGGACCTTATAAAGGACGCAGTGCTGAAATTGCCACAATAAATCAGTGGCCCTCTGACACTTGGTGGTAGCTTTTTCTTATGTGTGCTTCCCTTAGCAGCCTTTCTGGTAGAAGCTTAACTTCACTCGTGAATAAATAGTCTCCCCTACCCCAGCCCCCTCCACACCAGTCCCATTAGAGATGAGTCCATGCCAGAGCACATGAAGCAAGCAGCCCCCTCCCTCCTCTGTTGAACGAGGGCCTGAAGAGCCAACACAGCTGCAGAGTCTCTCATTTGGAAAGAGTCTTTCTTGGTTTCACAGGTCTTTGCTTCTTACTGGTAGAGCTGCCTGGCATACATATTGGGGGCGGGGGCTCAATTTGGACTGAAACAAGGAGCCTCCGCCTCATGCAGAGTAACGCATGATCTGGATGGACAGGACCACACCTCATGTTTAACAGTAATGCATGATCTGGATGGACAGGACCACACCTCATGTTTAACAGTAATGCATGATCTGGATGGACAGGACCACACCTCATGTTTAACAGTAATGCATGATCTGGATGGACAGGACCACACCTCATGTTTAACAGTAATGCATGATCTGGATGGACAGGACCACACCTCATGTTTAACAGTAATGCATGATCTGGATGGACAGGACCACACCTCATGTTTAACAGTAATGCATGATCTGGATGGACAGGACCACACCTCATGTTTAACAGTAATGCATGATCTGGATGGACAGGACCACACCTCATGTTTAACAGTAATGCATGATCTGGATGGACAGGACCACACCTCATGTTTAACAGTAATGCATGATCTGGATGGACAGGACCACACCTCAAGTTTAACAGTAATGCATGATCTGGATGGACAGGACCACACCTCTATGGAGATTACAGCATATACAATACTAGTTTTTATGGCACACCTGTTTCATAAAACATTATTGTTTTGAGAAGCACAAACACAAGAACTCCTAGAAGACACAGTGAAACATGAATAATTTAACTATGAGAACACTGATTCCTTCCTGGAGCGGTTTTTATTTTTTGTACATTGCAGTGCATGGGACTCAGTTGCTGCAGAGGGAATTAAGATTTCAGGTACAGTAGAGATGCTGGTGCTTGTAGCAGATCCGTCGCTTCCCTCCAGCTAGGGAAGTGTGGCTATAAGGAAAACCGTTACGGAAGATACCAAGCGTCTTTTGATAAAACCGTAAGCAAAATATCCCCATGAATCATCTGGTAGCAGAACCCTTTGTGTATTCCAATGCATCATTACACAGTACAAGCCAGGCTGTATTCCCATTCATCACTAGACCTGCCTGCCCTAACCGGGATCATGATAGAGTCTGCAGGGTATTGCTGTGTTGGGAGGTTCATGCAAGGAGTCTCCATAATGCAGCATGGCTGTCCCCTGTTCACCCAGAGCCATGTGTACGAATATCATCAAGAGCCCCACTGTGGCCTCATTCCTGTCAGCCTGCCTCACAAACAACATAGCTCTCCATTTCTAAAAACGTCCCCCCAGGCCTGGATTGTGTTTGCGTTTCACCGTTTTGTAAATGTACTCCTTCTCATACTTCCTGCCTAGTCTTTCTTGGCAGGCGAGGAGGAAGTTTCTTTCCTTGTGTAATTTCCTGGGAATAAGCATGCTTTCTCGCCAGCTACAACTGGTAGAGGCTCTCTCTGTCTCTTCCAGCCCTTTCTCACCTCCGCGCTGCTTTGACAGCCTCTACGTTTAAACTCGTGCTCCCGGCGTCCTCTTAGGTGACCCCTGCTCCCCAGGAATTCAAACGTAAAGACGCTGAACAAAGAAACCACAAGTTCCTTGCTAAAACAGAGTTTCTTCAGAGGAATACAAACCTACCATTTGTTGTTAATTTCCGTTTTTTACTCCCGAGTGACCAGGGCCTGCATTCAACCCTTCTCAAACAGCAGTGAGTTGCTCAGTGCCGGGGGGGGTCATTGCTCTGCCAGATGTTCATTTGCTTCTATATTTGAAGTCTCAACGTATCCAGAGGCCATTATTTCATCATGTTTGACTGTGAAGGCAGCTCTGTCATGTTTTTACACTGATGCCTCAGCCAGATGATATTTCAACAGGGTCACAGAAACATGAAAAAAAAAAAAAAAAAAACATACTGTAATCCATTGTTTCACCATGTTATCCTGAGTGCTAAGTGGATCTTACATGCAGGCAATGCATTCGCTTGAGTCACCTAAAACAAATGGTTAAACAGTAAGAGGACGGCTGATTATGGCCAACTACAATGTGTGCTGGTGATCTCTACGTTGGTACTTTTTAGGTTTTTTACAGAACAAATACTGCAGTGGCATTTTTTTTAAAATTATTTTGCAAGCTTTTGAGCGCTAGCAAAATGCTGTGCTTTGCAGGAAGGACCCCCCCCCCCCCATTTGCAAACAAGGTATTTAGCTATGCCAGCATGCGTTCCACTGCCAGCCATGTGCTCCAATGGTTTAAAAGTTGAATTGCCCTTGCTTTCAAAATCTGCAGAATGGAAGGAAGCAATTTAACAAGAAAAGCCCGGCAATTAGGGTTTGTTTAGCAAACGTTGCTCCGAGAATTATAAGCCAGTTGGCAAAATAACGTTTTGACTAATCCCACAGAACCCTTCCTCTTCCAAACAGCCCCCTCCCTCCCCGACGTGAGCCTTTATTAACGCCAACACAAAGGACTGTTTACAGTGTATTCGCTTCCAGGGGTGTTAATGGACTAAATTGGAAAGCCCAGGTAATGGTGGCTTTTGTCTGTTCAAACAACTTTTTTCTTTCTTTTTCTCTTTTTGAAAAGAAAGGCAGTGGGGGAGGTGAAGGCTTGGGTACGATTTCACTTCTGTGTTGACATTCCTGTGGGGACACACACGCACAGACACTCACCCGCACATGCACACACACACAGAGACAGACATATGCACACAGACACTGTAGAGAGAAAGAGTCTCTTGACTGAAACACCCTCCATTGACGGGAGCTGTTTCTGTCCTTCACTCTGCTTTTGAATATAAGAATAAAAAGGAAAAGAAGAGAAAAGCAACCCCTTCTCTGAAGAGGCCCAGCGCAGGAGTCCTTGCGGTGGTTCCTCTCGTTACTTGATTACGCGTCGGGACCACCCGCACGCACACAAAGGGCTGGCTTTTCTCTTTTGACCCCGTTTCTCCTTTTGTACTTTGATTTAAAAAGGACTTAAACAAAATAAAGAGGGGCACTTAAAAATGTTGCCACAGAAACGTAATTGACACACTAAGGCCCGTTTTTCAAGTCTTTCTTATTGGTGCTTTCAGCTGAATTGGCTTCGCTACAGTTGCTTCATTGTGGAGTCCAAAGTGGCTGCCCAGTTTCTTTTCCTGTTTTTCTCTTTCTTTCTTTCTCAAATCGAATAAAGCTTCTGTTATTGTTAAAGTTTATTTGATAAGCCGTGTTTTTGAAGGAAGCAGTGTGACAGAGCTCAGGCCAGGGGTGGCTACTCTGTGGTCCTGCGGACAATCCATTCATCCTCCCTTTGAATCTCAGTATAACACCTTTAACACAACCGAACCTGAAAATGTTCCATTCTCCGTTTCTTCAGCATTGCAGCGATTACTGAATAAAAATAAAACATACAAATTAAAGATTAAAACAAAAAACTGATTTATTTTGTTGTAAGCGTTATTGGCATGTATGAAATTACTGCCATATTTTGCATTACTATGCTTTTGCAAACAATGCAGTCTTGGAGGACTGCAGCATTGTAAGGGTAAAATAATGTGGTTTGGTTCTGGGTGTATGCTGAGTATCTTAGCCAGGGAAAATATATATTGATCAATACAAAGTATTAACGAGGTGTTACATTCTGCTTGCATTCATCAGCAGTGCTTCAGAGGACCTGGTTCTGCAGAAAGATTGATTCCCTTTTTTGTCTTATGAAGCTAGACCGGCAGGGATGGGCAGACGTCTGTCATCACCTCTATGTTTATTTGGCTTTACCTTTAGCAGAAACATTGCAAACTCCTAAAGAAAAATAGAGCAGTTGTATTTGGCATGGACTAGCAAAACAATCATCATTTGAAACACAGGCAAACAACCTTCTTAAAGGGAAAGGGATTTGGTAAGTGTGTTGAATTGCGTTAAATTCATGTGAAGTAAACATTACAGATACACCCAATCCTACAGTACGTCTGTACACAAAAATGTGCCTCCCTGTGTAAGAGAGGCCGGGTCTTTTCTGTTTTACGCTTCCTGCTTTGTTTGAAAGCTGTTGATGAAGCATTATCTTGTCAAGGTAAATAGTAAGGTGACTCGCTGACTAATTTCGATGTTCTTCTCGTTGCAGTGTGACAGCGAAAGCGACGTCGACGATAAGGTAAGAGATTTTTTGTTTTGTTTTTTAGCCTATGGAATTAGCTGATTTTGCTTCATAAAGTCGAATGAAACCTGCCAAATAATGTTACGTTAATGTATTGAATTACATGAGAAATCTAACATGAAATACTGTACTACTATTATGGTTTCTGGTAGAATTTTGTGATATAATCTAGTAATTTCTTTGATTACATGATGTTAAATGAAATATCTAAATTAAGTTCCTATATTTTTTTTTATGTCTCAATCCTAAATTGATGCAAAACGTTTGGCCACAGCTGTCTATTTAAATGAGTACATTAAAGATCCCATGAGGCTCTTTCAATGAAGTGTACAGGTGTTACCCATGGGGACCTGTCTTTATTCCAATCATACCAGCCTGGCTAAATCCCCATTAGGCTACAGTAGCTGTCAAATAAACTGACTTTGTGTGCAGTTTTATTGCACATTTTTTATTGGAATACATCCTACATTTTCCTCAGAGTCGTTTATTGTGTGTAACGATTCTGGACCTGGTATTAATCAAAAAACATTCTCAATTAATGTCACGGCTGTTTTACACAATCGCGCTGGATTTGAAAGCGGACAGAATAAATATTCTCCCTGCGTTTCAGTGTCATGGCACACGAGTTAACTAGTTATGTGTTCTGTGCAAACTTGTGAGTTTGTCTGTAGGTAGACTGCAGTGTAACACCTCTTCATTTGAGATATGAGTTTCTTATCACTTCTGCTAATAGCCTACTCGCTTTCTTTAGAAATTCATGTAGCCTAACCCATAAATATTCCACTGGTAGCCGCTGCATTTGCATTGACTCCAAGCACATTTATTGGTCCTTCATTCCCTGTCATATAACAAGTGGTCTGAGCCTCAGATTTGTGATGGAAATCACTGCGCTTTTCTCAGTTAAATGTAGTTTAATGCAGAAGTCAATCCTAGCTCAGTCAACACACTGAGCCATTTTATCAAGTCGTCCATTTATTGTTTCTCCATTTCCACAGTGAAGACTGACAGCAGCATCACTTTGGGGAGAGTGATTATTGGTCTGTGAAGGCTATTGGTTAAATCATGTATTCATTATTTGGTCCGATTTCAGGTGCATTGAATTTGTTTGAACCTAATCACTGGTTATTCTTTTAGCTGAGAAGCTCCACGTGATTTAATCACCTCCTCTATTGCATTGTGAGGATGGTCACGGGTGTGGCTGAAACACCTGCCCTTACTTGCACTTTACACTTTAACTGCACTTGCTCCATAATAAGGGGAGTACAAAGACAAACCTTACAGGCTAGCGTGTCTCCACAAAGTAAATGAAAATCTCCACCATAAGAAGACCTGTAGTGATGTGTCATGTCTACAGAAGACGCTGTTACATATAACTATTATATATGGCTGTGGTCAGTTGCCCAAAGACAGAATCACAATATTTGTACTCGTTCCCACAGTTACTGTAAGACGCAGTTTGACTGGCTGTCACGCTGAGGCATGATAAGCATTTAAACCCTGAAAACAGCAGCTGATCCTTCAGAGCCCAGCTGTAATATTTCCTGACACTCGCTTTTCTATTAGAATTGATCAGATTTCTTATTGTTGGTATGTTTCATCTCTTTCATGCAACTGTCACCGATACAGCTTACAAAACAGCTTAATCTCCGCATCCCATAGACTTATTGATGAGAGCGGAGGCATACTGGAATGCTGCTCAGGTCTTTATTAAATATTCCTGGTGTACACTGTAAGCGGTAGGGAGCACAGTATTATTATTATTATTATTATTATTACAAGCTAATCATTTCCCAGACACTTTGCTTCATTTATTTGAGCTTTCACCTACAGATTGTTATTATTTGAATGCATGTTCTTAATGCATGCCTGTTTCTCCAGTTCACAAGGGAATTGTAATGGAAATGTAAGAGATGCCAAGATTTACTGCACTCTGCATAATTAATTAAAGGACTTTTTCCGTAGTAAGAGAGACTCAAAGAAGAGAAGTACTTAGGACTGAAGCACACATATAATGGAAGAGCCCTTGCCTCAGAACACTAATATATATATATATATATATACACTGCATATATGTATTTTCTTACTGTACTGATTCATAAACAGCACACCAAAGCCACATTAAAAAAAAAGCTAATTAGCAATTACTTTTCCTCGTGATTGTTGAGTAGATTTTCCCTAGATACTGATGTTTTTGAGTTCTAGTGCAGGAGTGGGTGACCCTGTCCCTTCTGTTCCTGCAGTTCTTAAATGGGCCTCCAGGACAGTTCCAGTGCAGACATGTATCCCTTCAGTCATGGGCTTCCTCTGCACACGAAAAACAAAAGAGGGGATGTACAGTGTGGGGGTGTGGGGGTGTGGATCTGTCTGTTAAACACAGCCCCCTCAAACACAGCCAAGCAGAGCAGCAGCAGCAATTCCAGCAAACTGACCCTTAAAAAAAAAAAAAAAAATTGTGAAATGTATTGTGAAATAAGCACTGTCTGGAAAATCAAAAAAAGATCTATATGCAGACAAGTAGACAGATCAGATATCAGTTTTGACTGGACTATGATGTAGTCAGCCAAGTGTATCTAAAGGAGTTTGAAGGCAGGGTGCCAAGCCCCGCTGCTATTTGATTTGACAGCTTGCCGTCATTTAGAACAGTGGCAGATCTGGCATTTCTTTTTTTGTTACTGCAGTGTGGAGATGTTCATTGCCTATGGTTTAAAAGGCCTGGCAGTCCTTTGCTTCTTCTACGTGTCTCCTGCCTTCTCGTTCTCGGAGTCTCTGCTCTGCATCTGCTCTCTTGTGCAGGTGCCGATTCTTCCACTACGGTAGTGTTTAAAGCTGAAGTGTCTGAATGCAGTGAAGTATAACTGTACTCTGAGACGCTTGTGTTGATTTGCTGGAGGAGTGCTGGGGGTTTCAATCAGGTAACAATAATATTGCAACAAAGCAGCAATGAAATGGAGCGGTCCATCCTCCTCCTCCTCCTCCTCCACTGTCACTGGCGGACTCTGACAAGGACTCCAGCATTCTCACTTGCTCAATTACTCGCCTAACTCTGCTGTAAACAACATTCAGTATTTCGCTTTTTTCTTTACCTCTAATAACCAGGAAGATAAACCCCCTGATGTCTTGTGTTGGCTGGCAAGGCATGGTGGTGTTTTCTTATTGACCGTACCTTGTAGAGTGCTGGGCAGTCCAGCCATTCCCCTGTCTCTATCCTCCCGCAGAAGGAAAGAATTAATAGCCAGCTCAATCCCTGACGGTTCTCCCCTGACAGTTTATTGCAGAACTTAACACAGCCCTCATTTTTGATAACAAACAGCCCACCCACCAGTGCTTTGACAGGCCTAATGGTTTTTATAGAAGAAAAAATAGATGGCCTTAATGTTTCGACACAAGCGATCATCTGTCCTCATCTCTTTAATGAAATTAGATTAAGTGCACCTGGGAAATCGCTGAGGAAGCAGAATGCCTCATCGCTTTCTTTCATTTAAAACCAATTTGCAGAGAATATTCTCTTAAGCTGGGATGCTGAGCGAAATGAAAAAAAAAAATCTGATCGGACTGCCACTGACGAGTTTAATTCCAGTCCCTACAGGCGGTGTAAAACTCTAACTGACAAATGCACTGGTGATTTTAATATGCAGATGTCATTTTATTCTCTGCTGGAAGGCACAGGCTTCATCACTTGAAGTTGTGATTTTCGTTATTTTTAGAGGCGTGCAGGTCTGTGAGTGGCTTTTTAATTTATTATAATGCTTTCAGTGCGTTCCCTCCTTTTACAATCCTGATAAGATCACTGTGTTTTTTTAAAGGCACGACTACTGTACTGTATACCTCACTCACAGATAGCATCACAGCCTAAGCCCAGCCATTTAGTATACATATATATATATATATATATATACACACACACACACACACACACACACTGTATGGCATTTTATAGGATATATTTGTCATAGATGAATAACTATTGTAGAGGATGTATAGTTTAATTTACTTGCATGGATGCAGCATGCAATGGCCAAACCAAAAGTGTCTGCATAGCGCTTAACCTTCATGTACTTGGTTGAATTAACGTATCTAGACATACATGTTGCTATAAAATGTCTTGTTCATATATCATTTCCCCTATGAGCAGTGTTTCTCTTAAAACAAAGGTCAGATCTGTGCACCACAGGCTGCTCTTTCATGAGGAACACCGGAAAGTCATTTAAGGTGGTTTTGCTCAAGTTCTGTTGAAGGTAGTATTGCACGAAGATCAGGGTTCATTTTAAGTGTTCATATTTACTTGTGTTTTAACATTACAACCCACACTTCACCATGGAGTAAACCACTGTGTTATATGTAATAGGTCCCCATGAGTCTAGGACAGGGGGAGGGAACCTTGGCACTGCCAATCCGATCCATTGCAGGACTTTGTTCCAGCCAGGTCCTCCGTTGCTCCTTTTGGCATCCTGCTCTCAACTGAACTGCTCAGACCAGTGGCCAGTGGTCACTGAATCGTTCTGCAAGTGCTGGCTTTGAGTTGGAATGGTTGAATTTTGTGTTTCCTGCAAGATTTCATTTTATTTTTCAGTTGACTGGGTTGTAGTTAAGGGTGAGGCATTGGGCCTGGAATATGGTGTGTTGTCATTATTTTAGGTTCCCTGGATAAATAGTGGTTAGCTTTGTGCCTGTTAATTAGTTTAAGATTGGGCAGCCCAAATGCAAAGTCAGCAAGGCTGTTTGATTTGCCCATTCCACTGCAATTGTAGCTTGTATATTTTTCTTAAGGTTAGTGTTTGAATAACGACCAACCACTATAAACATTTTTCCACATCAGTAATAAAAGTAAAATTAAGTACATATTGCTTGCAGATGTCTTCTATAAAAATAATAGTTTTTTTTGCTAGATTTTAATGTTTCTGATCCTGCATAAACATAATGCTTAAATGCCTTTTATTCAATAAACATTGTCAGCCTCTAATTACTTGCACATTTGCAGGGCTGTAAATAGAAACCAGTTCTAGCTCTGGAGCTGTCGACTTGGACACTCTTTCATTCAAGACTGTGAATAAGTAAGAAGAAGAAAATCTCTTTTAGAGATGGGAGCTGCATTTGAAACTAATTCTGCACGTGTTCCGTCTGTCCAGCTTGGTCAGCATGGTGTTACAAATAGCAACGTCCATAATTAGCAAAATTAGGATTCTGTCTTGGTCTACTAGTTGCCCGATTTCACATTGTGTTCCTGTGATCTTTCACTTCCAGCTCCTGTTTTTTCACCCTGTGGTGCTATAGTTCCTCAGGCCTCAGTTGAAAAATGTTGGCAGTATGAATTGATTCTAAATGGCAAGGGTCCGTGGATAAGACAGTAGGTAGACGTGCTCTTATGGTTTCCTTTCCAGTGCAGTTTGGGAGTGTGATTCCTGCTTGGGATAGTGTTTTTTTTTCACCCCTGTGTTTCAGACTGAATCAGCTTTTCATCTTGTAGCCTGGACTCCTCAGACGAGGATAAACATCAAACCTCAAGTCAAGCAGCTCCATCCATGTTGCATCCAAAGGAAGTTTCCGTGGGTTTGTATGATGTGGGGAACGTTGTGGTCAGGGAGAGGAACGATCCAGCCAGGATGAGAGTGGCCAATTAAGCCTCCCAGCTGCCTTCAATTGACTTGAAATGCAGCATGCGATTTCTTCACGCAAACCTAGCTGCTTTGATCTTCTTTAGAAAAGGTGCAAAGCTTCTAAGATTGCAGGAAAAATCATTATTGTATGAAAGAGGCCTATATAAAACTTTACAGGGTTTTAGAGGGGGGCTGAAGCTTTAAATACCCCTGGAACAATGATCCTTTGCCCTGAAACTGTGTAGATGTAGCACACCAGGTTTTGTATGGCTTTCTGTTTAACATCCTTTTCCTTATAGAGATGCCTGCCTTTAATATACCATTATAATACCAGTGTATTACCATCAACAGACAGACTATAGCAAAACCATGAGAAGACCACAGCATTGCACTGCTGCTGCTGCAGTGTATTTCAGTCTGTGTTTGTTCACAACATTGTGATACCATTGGTATCAATGTAAAAACCTTACTTTGGTAGAGATTCTATCAAAACCATTGCTACCATTACATTGTGCATTGCCATTTAAAATGATTTAACATAACTCTGTTCCTGTCATTTCCACACATCTGTTCTGCTATATTCAGCTTATTGCTGATGTAAAACAACCTCCATGTTGTTTAAGCTTTGGATACTGAATGTAACATTTCAACCCGCATGTTAACAATGCATACGGCTCCATTGCAATAGTATTATTATTATTATTATTATTATTATTATTATTATTATTATTATTATGCCCTGATAACACACCCATAAACCATAAAATGACACCAGATCAACACTGTCTTGAGGCTCCTGCATTGTATTTATTATTGTATGTATTTGTTAGTGTGGTAGAGTTTCATATCCCTTCTCCTTTGTGATCCGTATTGGATGAAGGAGCATTTTTATGCAAGTGACCTTGTGTCTCCAATAAGATTAATAGAGCAACTGTATTAATCCATGATGTATCCGGGATAATATCACTCCGGGCCGCTGCGGAATAAAAAGTCGAGATTGATATCCAGAAACTGGCACCAGCACTCGCCTGAGTGCCTTCCAAAGTTGCGGGCATCACTGGGGACTCGGGTTTGTTGAAGTGGAATTAAACAAAATGATCTGTCAGCGCCCCCGCGACAGTTTCATGCGGGCTGCGATTAAATGAATGTGCCTTCATTAGCAGAAACCTGCAATACTGAGGGATCCCGCAGAGTTACAACAGGGAGTGTTCAGTAGCAGCGGTTATTGGCTTTGAGAAGAGGTAACACATGGCTCTGACAGAAAGTATAAGAGGCTGGTGCTGATGCCAGGGAGGCTGCCAAACAAGGAGCTGTGTACATATGTGTGCGAGGGCATTCAAACTCATCCTGGACATTTTATCTTGTGACCCTAATCTTTAATTCTCTTTATTGGACCCATGGCAGTATATTCTTTATCCAGCATGCAGGTGGGAGCATATGGCTTCAAAGGGATGTTTCAAAGGACGGGGGGGAACATACGGAACTGAACATCAGGGACAGGGTAGTGTCTGTTCTCATTGAGGGCCTGAATGTCAGAATGTCAAAACTCTCGTCCTGAATACCTTGCAGAATGAGTTACTCTCGTCCTGAATATCTTAAATCATGGCACTGACTCGGGTGCGATGCATACACAATCATTATTCATGCAATATGATCCTAAAATGAGGAATAGAGAGAGAGAGAGAGAGAGAGAGAGAGAGAGAGAGAGAGAGAGAGAGAGAGAGAGAAAGAGAGAGACCTGTATCTCAGGACAGTAGTTCAGTAAAAAGCAATAGCGAATCAGTGGGCTGTGCAGAGCGGATTCTGACATCACAGTAGATGTGTGGATTGAGATGACGAAGCAGACTGGCCTTTGCTGGGCCGGCACGATGATCCTGATAGAATCTGGGCAGCCCAAGGGGTGGCGCATGGGTTTTTTGGGGGGGGGGTTTGTGTCTGCTGTCAACTAGAGAGCTCTTTGATTGGAGGAGTATCAGAAACTCTGTTCCACATCTGTACAGAGAAAACGAGCCGTAACAACTTCCAAGAACCATTTTAATGATGGTTGGATTATAAAATCAAAAAAGAACCCATCCAGATGGCAGTCACTGCTGCGGCTGCGGTTGTTGTGTTTTTTTTTAAACTGCTTTTTTATTGGAAAAATATGGGGTGAAAAATTGCATGGGGCTTATTAGACATCCCGCTGTGATACTGTTCAGCTGGCCAGTCTGTTCCACATGGCCCTCAGCCAAACAGGCTTCCATCATTTTATTACCAGCGCCTCGCATCTCCAGCTCCCCCCTGTTTATTTATTTATTTATTTATTTATTTATTTATTTATTTAAGTGATAGGACTGAAGCTGCGTGATGAAAAAAACAAAGTATTTGAATCCTTATCAGTCAAGAACTCGTGTTTGGATCTCTAATGATACAACTCCTGAGTGGTTTCATTAGCCCTTTGCTCAGCTTGATGCAAAGGTAGCAGCCCTGATTAATCAGATTCCATTGGCTTTCTGTGTTAGTGTTGCTGAAGGGCCAGGGCTATATATAGCAGCACAATCACTGGCTATTGGGGTCTGGCTGATACTGGCAAATCAGCAGCCATCTAGAGAACAATTGGCATTCATGGGACTTGCATCTACGTCAGCAGCTAGGGATGGCAATAACCAATCAAAGCTTCTACAGTATATGTATTTGAATTTCCTTTGCACCATTCACAAACATGGATAAAGGCACTGTACAAGTCGACAGCTAAAACATGATCTGGTTGGGCGAAACGATACAGTATTTTTCCGTCTCAATCAGAAATCCTGGCAGTCAGTCATTACCCGAATAAGCCAGACTAAACAATGATGTTTTTAGCCCTCAAATTCAATTCTGTGCTCTCACACCCTTGAATTGTGTTGAGTGTAAAACCGGTATTGGTGCAGCCAGTATGGTTAACTTCAATGTTAATAAATGACCAGCTAATTGCACTGCTAACTGCCTGTCCATTACTGGTGGTAGTATGTGTCTGATGTATTGGCAGGAATGTAGCCATTGCCTCTCATTAAGAGATGCTACTGCACACTCAGCATGGTCACCCCAGCCCTGAAATAGCTGCATTAAAACATTCCTCCCAAAAAAGGTTGTTTCATTTTTTTCATGCTATCTGTCCTCTATGTTATGTTTTATATTCTGTACAACGTGATTCAGGGACATCAGATGCCTGTTCTTTAAAGCAAGGCTGAAAGACAAGTTCATTAAAACTTGTGCATTAATGCATGTGCAGCTAAACGTTCGTTAAAGTGGACAGTGATGAATCAGTCACTGCTGCAGGTCCATTAGCATTTTCTGCCATCCCTTCTTTTCTTTCTTTTTTCTGCAACAAAATCCCTCTGCCCAATCCCACTTCCTTTTTAATTCCCTCTCCCAAATGTGAGGACAATGCATCACATTGTATCATTTCTTTTATTATTTCTGTTAGAGTGCAATCTGCCCCCTAGGAGGCCCCCTGCATCTGTTTGCTGCATGCTTGCCAGGAGATCTGTTCGATTATGACGGGAATTCTCTGAGGTCCCTTCCTCTGAGAGGAGAAAAAGGGCTGCTGCCGACAGCCTAATGGACTCATTTGTAGGTGCGAGTGGGAGAAACGAGTTGGTGGACGTCTTGTAATTTGACAGAGACTGGCAGCCCAGAGAGGCAGTATGTGATGACTAAACCACCAGGTTTTTTTTTTTTTTCATCAAACGGTGTGCTTTTTTTTTTTCTTGTATCTGTTCTGGGGGAGGGGAGATCACGTCGCTCGAAGCTCAAAAATCAAAACTCAAAGCAGCGTCAGAAATCCATTGCTACCTGCTTGGCATGAAGTGAAGGGATGGACTGAGAACAGAAGGAGACTCCGGGGACTGTTAAAAATGAATCGGGGAAAGCAATAGCAGAGACTTTGCATCCTCTCCATGCGTTATTCATGACGGCTTGAGAGGCGGAAAAATACTTCAGAGTGCTTTTAATGTAGCATCTGATGACTTTTAAAAACCTGCTAAGAAAGTGTTATTGTAAAGAAAGGAAAACATTAAGAGAGCAGTCCCGAGAGAGATCTCTGCCCCATACATCATGTTCTGTACAAATCATCTGAATCGAGGGCATAGCAGAACAGTGTGTACAACAGGTACCTACACTTATGTGCATAGCTGTGGTGTTCATGTTGGTAGTTTTGTAATACAAAAACTACATTTTGAATTTATAATTTATGATTTTCAGCTTGCATCTGTTACACCTGCCTTGAGCTGAGATCAAATCTGTTTAATCTGTGATCTCAGCTAGACTCTAAACCAGACCTCTAGGGTAAAGGCTAGTGAATGAATTAACTGCTCCAACAAGCCACCTATCTTATGAAAGAAAGAAGGAAAGAACATATGGAGCAATAACTAATTTCAGCACTACTGATGTGAAGACCTCATCAAATGCCTGGCGTGCTCCAAACTGGAACACTGCATGCAATTTGCTGTGGGGCTCCTGAGAGGATGAAACACTGGCCTGAAGCCTTGTCTTGAAATTCTGCAGGCATCTTTGATTTCTCCAGTCCAGGCTTGATCATGAATAACACAAGCGTTGTGGTGACACTAGTATTCACCGCAGGAGCATTTCACAGCATGGCTCAATTGGCAGTCCTTGTCCATAATGGCAGCCATTGGGGCTGTGAAAGTCCTGATTACTTCCATTTAGGTCATTTGCAGTTTGGAATTGTCTTGTTGGAACAAATTCCGTCCCAGTCTCTGGTTTTTTGCAGACTCCATCAGGTTTTCTTCCAGAATGGTCATATATGGCTCATCCATCTGCCATCATGAACCATCTTCCTGTACTTTAAAGCAGGCCCAAAACCATATGCCACCACCATGTTTGACAGTGGGGATGGTGTGTCAGAGTGATGACTGTGTTGCACAACGTAAACACAGAGCTTATTACATTGTTGCCAAAAGTTCGATTTTGGTTTCATCTGACAAACACACTATTCACATGTTTGGTGTGTAGCTCCCATGTGCTTGTGGCAATGCATACACTTTTGGATATCTTTAAAAATCTTTCTTCTGCCACTCTTCATAAAGGAATTTGTGCTGTTCGATGTGTTGTCCTATGGAGAGTCTACCCTAATGTTATCTCTAAGGTTCATCCAGAGTGACATGGGCTCTTGGCTGCATCTCAGTCAGACTCCTTGTGAGCTGAAGTTTGGAGAAACGGCAGGTCTTGTTAGATTTGCAGTAGTCTGATACCCTGCCATTTCAATATCACTTACTGTCTCAGGGATGTTTCTTGTCTTTTTTCAAATCGGTTTAACTTCTTGAATCATCTTGTATCTATAATGTGGGAGGGAGCTTCATGCTGCTCTCTGCGCTTGCCACCTCAAAACTCATCACAGTGTCAGATGCATTGCTACAACGATTACACAGGTGATTCACTGATCATCTTAGTCATTTAGTCTGTTGGATCTTCGTTCAGAACTGGAGGTTTCCATGAGCGTAGGGCTTGAGAGAAAAATACTTCGAGTGCTTTTAGTTTAGCATCTAAAAAAGTTTGAAATATCCAATAAATTCGTTACTTGTAAAGATTGTGTCCACATTGATTCTTCACAAAAATCTACTGTTTCATATCTTTATGTTTGAAGCCTGAAATCGAGGGCAAAGGCAGAACAGTGTGTACAAAGGGGCGACTACTTATGTGCATAGCTGTGCCTCTTGTCCTACATACTCTGGCAGGGAGTTAATTTATTCACTCGATGGTGTTCATGTTGGTAGTTTTGTAATACAAAAACTACATTTTGAATTTATAATTTATGATTTTCAGCTTGCATCTGTTACACCTGCCTTGAGCTGAGATCAAATCTGTTTAATCTGTGATCTCAGCTAGACTCTAAACCAGACCTCCAGGGTAAAGGCTAGTGAATGAATTAACTGCTCCAACAAGCCCTCTATCTTATGAAAGAAAGAAGGAAAGAACATATGGAGCAATAACTAATTTCAGCACTGCTGATGTGAAGACCTCATCAAATGCCTGGCGTGCTCCAAACTGGAACACTGCATGCAATTTGCTGTGGGGCTCCTGAGAGGATGGAACACTGGCCTGAAGCCTTGTCTTGAAATTCTGCAGGCATCTTTGATTTCTCCAGTCCAGGCTTGATCATGAATAACACAAGCGTTGTGGTGACACTAGTATTCACCGCAGGAGCATTTCACAGCATGGCTCAATTGGCAGTCCTTGTCCATAATGGCAGCCACTGGGGCTGTGAAAGTCCTGATTCACCCTCTCCTTGGGTCTCTTCAATATGCAAGTACAGTTGTTGTGATGATGTTGTTGTTGTTGTTGTTTTTGCAATGGACACCAGAAGGTTGTTAGCTTTTTAGCCCATGGTGCATATATCAGATCTGCAGGTGCTTCCTGTAAACTGCTTCATTATGAAAGATGTGAAATCCCGTACTGTTGCAGGAACAGGTATGAAGTCGGGGAGGGGGTCTTATTTCCACACACACACACACACACACACACACAAAGCTAATATACAGAGGATATTACAGCATGTCAGTATAATGAATTACAGTCTGGTGCACACACACACACACACACACAGAGCTAATATACAGACATGCTGTAATAGCTTCTGTATGTTGAATTGCATGTGATTGCAGGATACCAGCGCTGTGGAGAAGCTAGCTCCAAACACCTTCTTGTTCACCCACTCAGACATTACGGGGCTTTTGGCTTTTCAGTCCTCGTTCCCTCCTACCTTAATGAAGTTCAGCAGTATGAGCCCTTCCATGTTTTTTCTGTAAGGCTTAATTGTAAGTTACTGGTACACAAGGTGCATGCTTTCATGTCTGATTAAACTCAGGTGTGTTTTATTAAGCTAGAACGGCTCCCACTGCTATGCAAGGGGAGTCGTAAATTATACCCTGATTAACACTGCCCATCTGTCCTGTCACCTGTCTGGAGATAGATGGAGGGCTTCCTTTCCAAGGTTTGAAACCCTAGCCCAAATCGTTCCCTTGAGATGAATCAAGTTGTTAAATATAATAGAAAAGGGGAGCTGTTCTGCTGCGTTGCCAGTTGTTTAACAGAAAGAGTCATGATTGGAGCTCTGATCACCAAGTTAATAAAGGGGAACACATGGCATGACAGGTTCATTTACATGAATTGGTCTTCCTGATTCAGTCTGCATGGTGTCTCCGGAGCGTCTGTTAGGGAACGTGTTTACTCTCCATGTATCGTAACTCACTTCAGTCCAGGCTGTTCTTTTCTGTTTGGAATTTCAAACCCACAGTCATCGTTCCAGTAAACGTGACTGCAGTGTATTCCACACCCTTGTTTTTACATCAGCGGTGTGGGCTTGGCATAAGCAGTATGTTATGCTTTTCAACAGCTTATGAAGGGCAGAACTACTGGCGGTGTTTTAGCGTTGGCATCATGGGTTTTCACCTCTTAACGAATTCCACCTTGGTTATTCCATTTCTGTAAAGAGTTTGGGACTGGCAGGGTCTTTTGACGATGGCCATGCCTGTAGGAGACCTATCACCGTTTCTGTTTTTCTTTTGTGGAAAGCTGAAAAATGATGGCCTAGGAATTCATGACAACATTGCTGGTTAATACACATTCTGGAAATGCTTTATTTTTTATTTAGAAAGTGGTTTTTATTGCAGTTATAGGCAAAAGCAGTGTCACAGATGCCCGAGGTTAATAGCATGACCGTTTACTGCAGAACCATAAATATCCTGATGGGCATTCCTGGGAAGGTGGCGAACTGATTTCTTAGCGGTAATGCAGACAATAAAAACACTGTTTCCACCTTTAACACCAGAACATGATGGATTGTGTGGGGGACTGTCGAGTCTCGCCTGGCTACAGAGGAGTGCATCTTTGGGTGGAGGTACCAAAGCAACACTTAACACAGTTCAGTACCTTGCCAAATTACCCACATTAGCAAGAGAACTAGCACCTCTATTACTGTTATATCAGGATATGGTGATTTTTATATAGATGAACATGCACCTCCAGTAAGTCTATACATGTACAACCATCCGGTGGGCCATGGTGACTCACTCATTTATGATAGTGCTAGCTCTAACTGTATATTTTAGCCCGAACACTAAAACAAATGCCTTACACAGGTAAAGTAGACAGGACGATGGGTTTAGGCTTGTATTCCCAGGGGCTCCCTTCACAGCGCACTGGGGCACAGATTGAGGTCTAGCAGGGCAAGAGCTCCCCTTGAGCTGCCACGTTCTGCAGCGCCGGTTTTTCCTTGGAGGTTTCCCATCCTAACACTGACCTGCCCAACCCTTCCCTGTTTAGCATCAAAGATCAGAAGGGAATGCAAGCTGGTTGGGCTACAGGTCAGACATAAACAGTTGCTTATCTAGCAGAGAGGACATCTGGGGGGTTGAGACTGTAATCTCAGCTGAAACGCTTACTTGTTTTGTAATCTTAATGGCAAGTTAACTGACATGTTGGCAGTGTAGTAGTCAGAGCTCTGGGACCCTGGTTCAATCCAGACATGAGATACATGTGTAATAGATTTAAAATTCCCATTGATAAGATTGATAAGGTGAAACAGTGTGAAGCTTTTTGCATCAGGGCCATGTCATATGGATGCATGTAAAGAGACTATCTAGTCTACCAGCTCACTGTCTCCCCACAATACATTGTTTTTGTTTTGTTTTTTTTAACTTTACAGCATGTTGTGGCTGTTCCTAGGGGTCCCTAGAGGGTAGGGGGTGGGGGAAGCTGTGGGAGGAGGGGGGGTTTGGGTTTAACAAGCTCTAGATTGTTACTGACAGGCAGATACTTTAACACTTAAAGTCGAAGGTTTGATTTAATCGCAGGCCTGTCATTTGTTATTTGTCTGCCTTGCTCCACTGGGCCGTCCGCTGATCAACTGCCTTCTCCCTGGAGGGCCTTTTTTCCCTGTGAATGTCTAAATCCTCAATACAAATTGCAGGGCTGCTGGTTTTCTCTTGGGAGGGTGGTGTGGGGGTGGGGAAGGAGGAGGGCGGACAGACGGGAGGGAGGGGGAGGAGAGCAGACCTGCCTGAGGGGCACTAAAGATCATTAATAGCTCTGTCAGCGAGCTCGCCAGTTGGTTAGCTTCTCATAAATAAGAGATGAATCCCCCTCTAGTTCATTAATAATGCCTGCTGTAGCTATTTTGTTGCATTGTATCTTCAAGGAAAAGAGAGGGGGCCTTGTGTTTGCCGGTAATGTGATAAGACAGAGCTCCGAACTAGCAATGAATGTCTGATACCAAGGGCACAGACTCAATTACACAGAGAGCAAAGGAAAAATAAAAAAGAGAAAGGGAGGCTAGGGGTGAGCTTTTTAAAAACCGGCTCTACCTTTGACGCGTGGCACATTTGGACAGGCATTGATTCACGGTGTTAGGGTTCTATTAATTTTGGGGGATCTGGTTTCAGCCTGCTCTCCTGGGACGTAGTAGAGGGGAGGAGCGGTTTTGTGTTGAGGGAGTCGAGGACAATAAAGGGATGAAAGGAAACATGTGTGGAGCTCAGAGTAGGGTCATCGAGCAGGTAGAGGCAATGCCTTTTAATTAGGTTAAAGGACATGATTATTTTATAAAGGCCGGCGCGTTCTGTTCTCCTGATAGTGGCAGATAACCTTCTTCTTCTATCTTTGTTATGTTCAAGGCTCAAGCTGGGATGCAGGTTTCCCCGTCCTGCTTGCAAAGCATGCATTCTGTGTGCTGCATAGCTTTGCTCGTTAGGCTGATTCAATACAAAATGGATTTGAATTTGAATAGTGCACCATGGTCCTGGTACGGTGCCTTGCTAATGCAATGGTTTGCAATCTGTACCTCATGCCATCGTAGCTGCCCTTGTGCTGCCATTGCCACTGCATGAGCAGGTACATGCGCACCCACCCCCACTCACACTGCAGACCTCCTGGTAGTCAACAGCACACCCCTCGGGGCCCTCCAGGGATGGCGTTTCTGCATTTCCACTTCCGGCCCTGGCTTTGTGATTACCTCGGCTGCTAAAGCCAGACAATTTCCAGTCAAAGCTGCCTGCACGGGGCTTGCAAATTCCAGGAAGAGGGCTCCGTAGACGTGTTGAAATGTCTCAGATCAAAGCCCTTTCCCTCGGCCAACCTTTAAAGGCCAACGTCACTGCAAACAATTTATGATCTTTCTCGAAAGAAACCAGATCATCTTAACTGATTTGCGGCCGTTCCTTTATGGGCCTGCCAAAAGTTCTGATTTGTAATCTCTGCTTGGAGGAAGAACTCCCCCTCTCACACACACACATAGTTTTTACTTTTTGTATTCTTTTTTTTTTCTTTACTTGACCCTATATTGACTGCACTCAGAGAGCCCACAGATGTTCCTTTTCAAGACTGGGATATGATTTCCATTGTAATAAGCAGCTTTCATATGAACCCAATTAAGCAACCCAATTCCAAGATCAACAGGTTTTTTTAGAAGGGCTCCTACAGGTGAAACCAATATACTCAATGACAATAAAAAGTGCTGTATTCTGGAATGGTGCCTTGAAATCTAATCTGTGTATGAAGTGATGTGAATCATAGTGTTACAGTTTTAAATGGGACGCAACTCCATTGAAAAACCACTCCAGGCCTCCAGACCTGAGAACTGGTGAAGGCTGCCTCCCAGGACCGTCTCAGTATGGCTGGTGCACACACAAGCTCATTGCCACGCTGAAGTGGAACGGCTGGAGTCGTCTATTTATATTCATGGAGCGAGAGACAGCATGGCGAGTGGTTCTTAATTGGTTGTTTGTATTGATTAGCAATTTGCTGTCTGTGGACTTAAGCTTTTGTGACAGTGCTTAATTTACATGCATGTATGAAACATTTTCAGTTTGTTTTCTTCTTCTGCAAGTCATGGGAAATTGATAGATAAGAGACAGCTTGTATCTCATTGTTGATGTAATACTAGTGAAAATATGCACTTCACGTGTATGTTTGTAGTTATTTATATTTGTACTGTCTAGCCTAGTGTGTAGAAATATACAGACTGGAATGGAATGAGTGGCCTCAAGTTGCATTTTCATTTTTTTGATTTACTGCATTAAATGTGTTTGGACAGCCACTACATACAAACACTTAACCTTGTCATCCATACTGAAGAGAGGTTACTATACACTAAGGTCCTTTACTCCCATGAATCTACATTCTGAATTGATAACAAGCTACTGATTCAAACTGGGTTCATTTTACTTGGATGTAAGAAATAAAAAGACCACTGCTCATCCTCGGAGGGGGGGGGGGCACAGAAGCACTGATATAGCAGAGAAGCAATTAAACAAATAGACAACATCAATGACATCTCTAAAGCTAGCAGAAAAGACCTAAAGAAAGCCACAAAGCAGTGGATTTGACTTGTTTATAAAGAAAGAAAGGACGGTCAATGAAGTCACCTGAAGGTTACATGATGCTACTGTGTGTTCTGCAGCCAAGCAACCCAGCAAGTCATACAACAAGCCAGTGCTACGGCAGTAGATACAAGCAGAAAGCCACAGCACGGTATGTGTGGGGGACCAGCTCTTTATTCCCCCTGCCAGTGGCTAGAACAGCCATCTAGAACATCGGATGAAAATGAACTCCACACAATCCGATCTGTAATTAGTTCACATCCCTCACCTTCCTTTAAAATGGACAGCCTCTTTCCAGGGCACTTATCATCAGACCCCGTCTCTGTTTACTGCACCAGTCTTACAGGGAGCAGCTGTCATTTTCCAGGTAGAGATTGTATGAGCTTGGGAGAAAGGGGCATTCACTGAGACCCTGCAGGAGCGGAGAGCCACCCACCCACACACACACCCCCACACACACACACGCAGTGCAGCTGAATTCAGCAGCTCCAGTCAGGGGTGATGAGGCAGAACCAGTGATCTGTGAATATTGCTTCATCAATAAAGTCTCATCAGAAAGCCAGGAACAAATGCTGCCCTTGTCTGATTTACTAACTCATCACACAAAGGTGTCAGGCCATAGTGGATTAACTGGACAGCTGTTTTTACTCATTTGGAGCTTTTTTTTTCCCCCTTGCTGCTTTTTCTCTCTGGTGGGAATGAGAGGTAATGAGGGGGGTACAGGGGTCCCGCCCTGTAGCTGTAAGAATGTTGACCAGGTTTGTGGTTGTAATGCTGCCTGTCCCTCCTAATGATGACAAGTCAGATTAACAATCATTTAATAAGGCGGGGGTTGCACCTATTTCTAGCTCTGGAATTTGACCTGTGGGTGAACTATTTAAGCTGGTCACCTTAATCTATTGCTTTTTTTAGTTACTACATTTAATAGAGATTATTTTTAAAGAACATCTGCACAATAGGAACAATCTGGAAGATGAGGGGAAATAAAACAACCCTGTATTTTTCTTCGCACACTTGACTCTTGCTAGTGATTTACTGGTAGGTTTCTGATCTGGGAGTGATTTCCAACACACAGGCTGTTATAAACTGGGGATATTTCCTTTCTTGCCTTCCAGTTCTGTCAAAGACCATCCTGATATTCAGCTGGGATGGTCCTTGTAAATTAATTGTTTGTGTTCCTAAAAGATATACAGTAAATCAAGCAGAAATACAGAAATTGGGCTCTGAGGATATCAAACCCTCTCGAGCCCTGTAAACTACTAATAAAATCAATCCAAGTGGAAATGCACATGGCGACAGTATTTCCTGTTCCAATATACTCACTTGTGTTCTTTGTTCTCTCCTCCCTTACCGACCCTGTTTTTATTTTCTTTCTAATTTTGGTTGTTTATCCAGTGTTTGACTCTGTAATTGCTTGGCCGGCAGGTTAAGAGGCTCTATTTAGTTTTAATTGTGAGTCAACATTTATGTATGCAGCTCAAGGATGACATCTTCCATTACATAGCAGTTTGATCCATTTGAAGTTTTACTATGAGCTTAATTAGCTACTGTGTACACAGTAGGTAACAAGCACCGGTATGGCTAATTAGGCTCAGTAAAATCTGAAATTAGTAAATTGCTATGCAATTGAGTTACCCCGGTAATTAAGCCAAGAGATGACAACTTAAAACAAAACCCAAGTGTGGTCAGGGTCACGTACCAGCTGCCCGACCCCAAATACACACACAAGTGCAGCAAAGTGGCTCCTTCTGTAAACCAAGCTTTCCGTTTTTACTGCAAATGAAACAGCTGAGATGAATGACATTCCCTCTGCTGCCTGGATCCTGAGGAAGCAGCTCCAAGAGCCGCAGCCTGTGATCAGAACTACCAGCTGTCAAGGAAACTCCGAGAGGCCCTCAACACAGGGATGTTTATAATTCAGTTTGCTGACTGGTGTTGTCAACAGAGATTTGAACTTCCTCTTTGGCAGGGGGGCGGGGAGGTCAGCGATGGCTTCCGCTGAAGTGAAAGGAAGGCTGAAATTGGTACCATAACATTGCCAGACGCAACTTGTTTGAAAAAAGGGGTTCCAATTATTTGCTTGAGAAAACGGTCAGCGATTTATTAATAACCCGATGGGTTAAAAGAAAAGAGCTCTAGTGGTTTCCTTATGTGACCTCCAGGGTAAGGGGCTGACAGAGCCTTTCCAGTCCCGTTAGACTCCTGCTCAGATTGAGGAGCCAGTCTTGTTGGGGAGCTCTTGCACTTGATTGGTTCAGAACCCAGATGTCAGGTCTTCCGTGTAGCTCAGTGACCAAGCCCTGCATTTAGAGGAAATAACTTAGTCTACCATATAAATCGGATTTAAATTGGTCCTGGTGAAACCGCACAGAGAGAATGTTAAAACAGTGCCCATGTGTTAATGGGGATTGGAATACAGATCAGAAATGCTGGAGAGAAAGGTAATATCAACAACGCCAAAAAAGAGGAAATGCTTGTGATGTCTTTTTTTTTTATTATTCATTTAATGTCCTCACAATGCCTCCACTATCTGTGCTGCCCAGCATAGTTAAAAACAATCTGAAAAGACGTAACTGATAGAAGTCCCATGACGAACATCAGATTTCATAACGTTGTGACTGATACGTCTAATGAACGCAGAAATTCCAGGAATTCAGTATTCCTTGTACACGGACTGGAAAAGCTGTGTTCATGACTCATTTAAGATGCAGAGGATACTGCTTACATAGAGCTTCTGTATACTAGCTGGAGGGGTCAGAGAAAATGAAACCTCTGATCAATCTGTTAGGAGCAGCAGCAACTCTGCTTTCTCCATTGAGTCAGAGCGCTCTGAAAAGTCAAGGTCAGTCTGGGCAGAACAGTCCAAGTCGGTGAGGAGACCTCAGATGGCCGACGTTAGACGTAGATTCCTTGCAACAACTCAGGCAGAAGATCCAGAGGAAGTCTGGATGTCATCTGAGTGGTCACAAATCTTGCTATTAAAATCTGCAGCTGTTCTGACGGTTTTAAAGAGATTGTAAGGTTTCTTTTTAAAGCCATCTGAAGATGAGTAAGATAACCTGAATGAGAAAGGTAAGACGGTATGAGACCAGTGACCCGAGTCTCTGCTGGGAATCAGCAGTGCGCTGGCTTCACTTCCCTTGTGCCGTGTCAGCGGTGGCTGGGACAGGCCTGTTGAGCTGAAGCCCAGTCCCTCAGGGTCTGCCAGCCCACATGAGGGAAAGGGGGGAAAGTGAACCAGGGCCCACAGCCAGGAAGAGCAGTGATGAGAAGAGGCATTTCTGGCATCATCACCGATCTCCCTGACTGAAGTGTCTAATCCATATTAGCTGCGTGAAGACACTGCAGATTATCAGACACGTTAAACTGAATTAAAACCTCTTATTCTGCAAAGCAGACAAGTTCAGCAGTTCACTAATACAGCAGAGCAAAGATGAGAAACCCCCAGGAGGATGTACCAGTTGTAGTCCTATGAAGCACAAACTGCACATTATTGGAACCCAATATACTAAAGAAAGAAAGAAAGAAAGAAAGAAAGAAGCTCACAGCCCCTTTAAATCTGTCAAAGCATCTGCTGCATCAAACCTGGCAAGCCTGAAGAGCAGACTCATGTCATCCATGAATACTCTGGGATTAGCATATCTGACAGTGCGCCCCTGCTGTGCTGTGAGGGCACTTGTGCCCATACCCAACCCTGCAGCGTGAAATCCAGAAACATGTGGTGTCTGAGACACACGCACACACACACACGCACACACACACGCACACGCACACACACACACACACGCACACACACACACACACACACACACACACACACGCACACACACACACACACACACACACCGCAAGTGAATACGCTTCATTCCCAACACTGCCCCTATCTTGGAGACATCAATACAGCTTTCTCTAATGATGAGAAATGGAGTTATAATACCAGTTGTTAAACCTCAGGCTGCTTGTGAGACCCTGCATCCGACTCTGAATGGATTAGGTATTTGCACTGGTAACCCTATATTTAATCTCAGTCTAGCCTCTGCCGCGGCAGGCTGTATTCTTCTTGGTAACAAATACTCTGTCATTTTCAGTTTCATGGGTTTAACTGTTAAGACTCCTGTTATATATAATATATATTGGTAAAAGCTGTTATTCTTCAGACACAGTTATAAACTGCAATGCTTCCAGTCCAGACCACTAAATCCTTTTAATCACTTATGAAAATACATACCATTTTCAGAAATGTCAGCTCCTAGATCCCCTTACCCCCTTTTTCTCGCCCTCCCACTTTATGTTACTTTGTTTTTTTTTATTCTAGTGGTAATATTGGTTCAATTTGTTCCTGGCTTTCACGGTTTACAGTAATCCTTGAAGTCGTGTCTGTCTGCATCTTCGCAAAGGGATTGTGGTGGGGAACACTGTAAGAACTCCCATTCTCCCTCGGATTGTAAGAGTAAGAGAGCAACACACACACACACACACACACACACACACACACACATTAAGGGTATAAATGACTCCAGGCTTGCCTTGTGCATTTCTGAATCATCCACCTTTATACAGCATGTATTGCTCGCTGTTGCAGTGCTTAAGGGTGCAGAATGCAAGCAACATTCATTTGGGCTCTTTGTACCAGTGACATCTTCATAGAACTCATCTCGGCTGGGAAAGAAGTCATGCATTACAAAGCACGGCTGCATTTGCCATGATATTTGCATGTGATTGGTACAAAACCTTGACCTTCTCATTGGGACGACCGGCATTTCCCAGCAAAGCAGCCCGACCTGCACCACTGTCCGCTGTGTTTCGGTTAAAGGGGTTATTATCGGGGATCCTCTTTGGTGGATGTGGCTGCTGTTGTGGTTTATTTTCATAGAGAAATTGTTTCATGTCACCTGGGAGACTGGGATCCTTAGCAACAGGCCTCTCCTGTTCACATTTCCTCCTCAAAAGAAAGCATTAAATGAACAACTGTAACTTGATAGATTGCAGGCTGCTGTGCCAGACAGTCTGCCTCTATCGGTCCCATAGCTGTCGACGGGAAGCCAACTGCTTCTCGCTTTTTCAGTGAAGTTCGGCAGTACTGTATCTGAATAATAAAGTAAGAAAAAGATGCTGATACGGGAGGCTGAAGCTGGGCTACAGTATCTGTGGAAGCACCTGGCTGATTCCTGCAATAATAAAGCGATTGCTGATATGCTTGGGAGCTCATTCAGAGATTACCTTTGATGGACGTAACAGTCCGTCTTTATTATTAAAATGTGTCGGGCAGCATCAAGCGGCCGGCTTGCTTCGTCTTATCTTGCTGCCACATGCACCAAGCTATGTTTGCTTTAATGCAAGCGGCATTTGCACACAAAGAATGCACTGCAATGCATTGATGTGCTGTACATTTTTATCTTGACATCAGTTAACCTGAAACAATGTGAACAGTGTGCATTCAGAATATTACTTGACATTTCTGCAGGTACAGTCGACAGATTTTCTAATCGAATTTTGGAGCGGTAATAATTGGCAATCGATAATCGATGCACTGAACACTTTATTAAGCAATGTGTAGACTTGTCACAAGTGCCTCAAACACAAATGCAAACATGCACATTTTTCTAAGCCTTGCATACTGTGCTTTGTTTTTTTGATTTGCATACTAAAGGCTTTTTGCAGAATTTAAAAATAGTTCTTTAATATTTTCTTAAAAGCCCACAGTGATAAAATAGATCTACAGGTATTTCCTGTTATTGGTATTTCAACACTACATTCCTGTGTACAGATCGAGGACAGATAACTGAACTCAAAAGCAGACTCCAGCTGTTTGTCTAAAGTCATAGGCAGCATAGCACTCTCACATGCCCAGCTTGGGTGTTGGTAGACTCAGTGTACATCAAACCTAACCCTAGCATGGTTCTGTTCTGGATCGCATGTGGGTATAAACTAGCTGCTTGATCCCCCTTGATTAACTGGAATTAAAAATGATTAAGAGGAATTGTGTTTTGGGTATGCAGTTATGTTGCCTGTAGGCAATAGCCTGTATTACTGCTTGGATAATCTACTGCTGTTGTTAAAGTAGGCTTAAGAATTATGAGTTGTAATTGCGTAGGGATGAACTATTCCAGACACTGTCATTCAATTTACTTAAGACGAGGCCTCAACTTCATAATAAGAACCCCTGTATTCATTCTAGAATGTTTCAAAGTAAGAGTCATTGGAACTGTTCAGCAAATTGAAATCTTGGGTTGAATGGATGATGATGATGTTGTTGTTGTTTTCTCTCTCTCTCTCTCTCTCTCTCTCTCTCTCTCTCTCTCTCTCTCTCTCTCTCTCTCTCTCTCTCTCTCTATATATATATATATATATATATATATATATATATATATATATATATTACACAATATGGTGTTTTGTCCTTTGGGATCTATGGAAATGTTGGTGCGACTTGCTGTTTTTAAATCCAGCATTTATCATTTTGAAAAGTAAACTATTGATTCATTTCATTTTTCATTTAACCTTTATTTTACCAGATAAGAAGATTGAGAATAAATTCTCATTTACAACGACAAAAAAAATAGCACATTAACAAGTACATACACATGCATCAGACAATAGTGAATTCAGATCCTGATTAAAAACATCCTCCGAAAACAAAACCTCTGTAGTTTTAATTTGATTTGAAATTCATTCCAGTCATAAGCAGCCCCAAACTGAAATGAATGACACCCAAAAACAGTGGACACTCTGGGATGAACCAGTCTAATAACTGAATCTGATCTTAATTGTGGTGTAAAGGCATGTTCCATGTTAGAAGTTTTCTATCTGGACTAAAAGACTCTTTTGTTAGGCTTCTTTTGTAACACTGAGACAGTCCCTTGGGTTTTTCACAAACTTTTCCCATCACTGTTCTGCACTGACAGTAACTGGCAGCATAATAATAAAAAAAATCATAATCCTAGTCATTCTAATGAAGAATAAAAATGACTTTTGGTTCGATAGAGGTTATTTTCCCTGGTCTTTGAGAATGAAAGATTGCAGTGTCCTCACGGATTCCATCAGCGCTCCATTCGTAACCTTTTCGGCACCCTGATAAAGACCTCAATGCTTACAAAGAGGAGTCTTTGTTTTCCCCTTTAGTGGATTCAAAGGCAGTCTCTTATCAGCCCCGGCTGCTTCATGTCCTTATCGATCTGCGGTGCTGTAAGATGCAAATTGCTGTGCCTGACTCGGGATGTTTTATTATCAATGGAGAGTAATTATCCTCGGCTACAGACAGTATTGGATTGTTAAGCCTCAGGGTAGCGCACAGGCTACAGTCTTCAAGCAGCAGCTCACCTTGGGGATGTGTGTGAATCTCACAGATCTTTTGGGGCGGAGAGCAACAGACGGGATTTGGCCGTGCTTTTAATTATGAATTTTTTTGGCGCGACGTGGAGGTGGGTGAAATCTGTGGAGTGTGCCGTTTTGGGTACAGCACTGTTTATCCACTTATCTCTTTGACTCTACTCTGCTGACGCGTCGGTTCTTCTCTGTCTCCATTCATCTGACCCCCTCTACTGTGTCTGTCTGTTTATCCATCTGACCACCCTCCACTGTGTCTGTCTGTCTGTCTGTCTGTCTGTCTGTCTGTCTGTTTCTCCTCTTGTCTAACTGCTGGTGTGACTGTGGCTATAGCCATCAATTGATAGTTGCAACAAAAGAGATGGAGCCAGCAGATTGTGGGTTTGTAATTCCAGGCTGTAGTTGAAATTCACATCACACTAGCCCTTTCTTCAGAGGCTGTTTTATGTTTTTGAAAGGTAAATGGCAGGGTCTGAAATCAACCTTACATCCTCCACCAGCATTGAGCACAATGACACAGGAGTGTGCTGGAACGCCGGGCTGGGGAGATCTGGAAGGGCAGGAGGGAGGGCTCGTGGGTTGTTGTCTCACCTTTGTA